>OX940976.1:36875963-37475963 GCA_954871275.1 Leptopterna dolabrata
GTTAGATAGCTAGGTATTTACAGGTGCAAGGTATTTACAGGTGGTATTTACAGGTATGTACAGGTATTTACAGGTATGTACAATTTTTAGGTACGGTTTCAG
This sequence comes from Leptopterna dolabrata, assembly GCA_954871275.1. Lineage (NCBI taxonomy): Eukaryota > Metazoa > Arthropoda > Insecta > Hemiptera > Miridae > Leptopterna > Leptopterna dolabrata. Next base: position 36,876,066 of record OX940976.1, read on the forward strand.
GGGAGACAGAATTGAGCGGGGTTGCGAGATCCGCCGTTCCCTGGGTGTGGGTGGTGTGTGGTTTAGTGTATTGAGTGTGTGGGTGTAGTGAAAAGGTGGGTGTAGTGTGTGGTTGGGTGTAGATGATGCCCGCTGCGACGAAGTGGCCACGGCGGGGCTGTGAGGTTCGGTACAGTGCGTGTGGGATAATGAAACACAAGCACTGTCCCGAAAGCTCAAGGCCCCGCCGTGATTGCTCAGAGCGGGGCGGGGGACTTGGCCGCCGGGACGCGGGGCGAGGGACGCTCCCGTCGTCTGTTGCGGCGCCCGGACCTTTTCGTCCCGGCGGGAACTATTGTGGATATCCCCGGCGGGGATGGGGGAAGAGGGGGTGTTGTGGGCTTGGTGGGTTGGGGTGTTGGTGGGGTAGAATTTAAAATTGGGGGGTCGAAAATTGAAAAAGGGGGAGGAGCAAGAGGGGGTTGAAATTTGGGGGGAGGGGGTCCGTTGAAGACGGGGGGAGTGTTGTTTGGAAGGGGTGGTGGGGGTGGCATAAGAAGGGTGAGACGAAATTGGTGGAGGAGCGGGTCCATAAGGGGATCTATCGGGACGTAAGGGGGGTGTACCCCGGTGGCTTGCGCTGCGCGAAATTCGCGCAGTATGCGCCACTGGGGGTACTTCCACCGCCGGGGCCGGGGAGGGAGTCCGGAAATCCGTTGCGGAAAAAATGGAAGCGATGTAGTAGGTCCGGGCGAAGGGGGTAGGGGGGAGAGCGGGTCCGGGACGTACACGTCCCGGAGTATCGCCGCCATTTCCGGATCCGAATCGAAATCCGGAAACGGCGACGGGGGAGACTGATTCGGTGGAGAGAGGTGTTGCATTGCAAACAGACGGCGGGAGACTGATAGTGGACGTTGGTTGAGGGAGAACAGGGGCGGGCTTGCAGCGGGCGAAAGGGACGGTGTGGGGTTTCCCGTCCATTAGCAGGGTCGCGGTGGTCGGTGTTGTGCGGATGACTTGAAAGGGCCCGGCATAAAGGGGCTGAAAGGTTTTATGCATGCCGGGCTCTTTCAAGTACATATGCGTGGAAGTGTAAAAGCGTTTTGGGTAAGTGGTGTCGTTTGTCGGTGTTGAGGTGTGTAACGGTTCCCTGTTAATGGACGGGGTGTTGTGTGGAGGGAAAATGTCGGCCGGTAAACGAATGGGGTCTCTGAATGCGTGTTGTGCGGGACTTGTGTTGTCTGAAGGACGGGCGGAAGTGCGGAGGCTAAGTAGAACGTAGGGGAGGGTTTTGGTCCATGAAGGGGAAGTGGCTGATGTGGAGATGGCTTGCTTGAGGACCGAGTGCCACCGCTCTATTTTCCCGTTGGATTGGGGGTGATAAGGAGTGGTGCGGATTTTCTGAATCCCGAGGGAACGGAGCAGGTCGGCAAAGTGGGCTGATTCAAATTGCCTCCCCTGATCGACCGTGAGTGTCCGCGGACAGCCGTAGCGGCTGATCCATTGATTGAGGAAGGCCGCGGCGACGGCGTCCGCGGTAATGTGGGCGAGTGGGATACACTCTACCCAATTTGTCGCACGGTCGATCATGGTGAGGCAATACCTCTTCCCCTCGGAGGGGGGAAGAGGGCCGACCAGATCCAAGTGGACGTGTTCCCACGGGAGAGAATCGGGGATAGGTTGAGGAGGTACATGGGGGTGAGCCGAGACCTTGAATTGCTGGCACTTCTGGCACCCCAGAACCCAGGTACGTATATCCGTGTTCATATGGGGCCAGAAGTACCGCGTCTTGATGAGGTCCCGGCTCGCCCGAATGCCGGGATGATGGAGGGAGTGGTAATGTAGGAACAACTGCCTCCTCAGCTCCGGTGGGACGTACGGGCGCGGTGTATCGGCCGATACGTCGCACCAGAGATCGAGGGGAGGCAGCTGTTCCAATTTTGAGGCGGAGATGAGGTTTGAAAGGGCGGGATCGGAAGTAGGAGTTTGGTGGTTTTTGAGAGTTTGCGGGGTAGGGAAGGGCAGTAATTCCGCCACCGGCGCAGGGGTGGGGCGGGAGAGCGCGTCGGCAACGCAGTTGTCGGCCCCCGGCAAATAACGAATATCGGACGTGAACTGTCCGATAAATTCGAGTTGCCGGAGGCGACGGGGGGAGGCTGATTTTCGGTTTTGGAGGAGGGCGTGGGTGAGGGGCTTGTGATCGGTGATGACAGAGATCTGCCTGCCCTCCACGAAGTCACGGAAGTGTTTGATGGCTTCGTGGATGGCGAGGAGTTCTCTGTCAAAGGTGGAGTAATTTTTTTGTGTGGGGGATAGAGTTTTGGAGAAAAAGCCGAGAGGTTGGGGGGTGGCGCCGGTGTGTTGGTGGAGTACTGCCCCGATGGCCCAGTCAGACGCATCCGTGGTGATGGAGAGTGGGGCATGGGGATCGGGATGGGCCAATAGAGCGGCGTCTACTAGGTCCTGTTTGCATTGTTGAAAGGCGGTTGTGAGGGCGGGGGTCCAGGAAATGGGGCGTTTATCGTTTTTCTTTGCCGGTTGTGGGATAGCGTGTATGAGTGGTTGTTGATGTTGTGCTGCGTGTTTGATGTGTCTACGATAAAAGTTCAACATACCCAGGAAACGGCGGAGTTCTGAGACGGTGTTGGGTTGTGGGAAATCGGTGAGGGTGTGCACTTTGTCCGGTAGGGGTTTTATTCCTTCGGACGAAACCTGGTGGCCGAGGCAGCGGACGGAGGGTTGGGCGAGGACACATTTCGGAGCGTTTATGGTGAGGCCCTCGGCGGCGAAGATGTCAAGAACCTGTTTCAGGTGTGCGAGGTGTTCCTTTGGGTCCCGGGAAGCGATCAGTACGTCGTCCAAAAAACAGAAGACGAAGGGTAGGCCTCGTAGTATGTTGTCCATGTAACGCTGCCATGTTTGGGCAGCGTTACGGAGGCCGAAACCCATTTTGATATACTCGAACAGGCCGAAAGGGGTGATGATAGCTGTTTTAGGGACGTCCGGGGGGTAGATGTGAATGTGATGGAAGGCACGAGAGATGTCGAGTGTAGAAAAGATGGTTGTGTTGTGGAGGTGGGAAGAGAAGTCCCGGAGATGCGGGACGTTGTAAAGGTCTGGGGTTGTTCGGGCATTGAGGCGGCGGTAGTCGCCGCAGGGGCGGATATCCCCGTTAGGCTTCTGCACAATATGTAGTGGAGAAGCCCACGGGGATTTGGAGGGACGGATAATGCCTTCCTTGATGAGAAGATCAAAGTGTTTGCGGGCCTGTGAGAGTTGGAGGGGGTGGAGGCGTCGTGCTTTTGCGGATATTGGGGGGCCAGAGGTTTCTATGTAGTGCTGGGTCTGTGAGATGTGAGCTGAGGGGCGGCGCTGGGGTTTGTAGTGTAGGAGGAGTTGTTCAAACTGGGACGGGGGCCGATCCACCGCATGAATGAACCCGGGGATGGGTTTCTGGGTGGAGGGGTCGAGCAGGCGCGCGTTACGGACGTCTACCTGGAGGCCGAAATATGCGAGGAAGTCGGCCCCCAGGATAGCTTTCTCCACGTCCGCCACGGTAAATTCCCACTCGTACGCGAGCCCGCTCATATGAATTGATGAGCGGTACGTCCCGTACGAGGGGATGGTGGTACCGTTGGCGGCGTAGAGGAGTTGCCGGTAACAACGCGCCTGTCGCCGGAGAATATTATTGGGGAATATGGAGAGCGCCGCCCCTGTGTCGACGAGGAACGGGACGTGCGTTTTCGAGCATTTTAGGAACAGGCGTTGGTGAGCTGGGGCGGAGTGTGGTAAAATTGCTGAGGTGTTGGGGTCTGTCGGAGGGGGGGGGCTTGGTTCGTCCGAGGTGATGGGCGGGTGCGATGGCGGTGGTTGGTCCTCCGCGAAGGAGACGCGGGGCGTTTTTTTGCCGTTCCGGGGAGGGGGAACGGTAGCGGCGGCGCGAGTGGCGGCCGGAGGGGTGGTTGTCTTGGGGCCGGGGTTGGAGTTGCCGTTCCGTGGTGGGGGAATGGTAGTGGCGGCGCTAGTGGTGGCCGGAAGGTTGGTTGCCCTGGAGGCGGGCTTGGAGGGGCCGTTCCGGGGTGGGGGAACGGTAGCGGCGGCGCTAGTGGCGGCCGGAAGGTTGGCTGCCCTGGAGGCGGGCTTGGAGGGGCTGACTCGGGGTGGGGTGTCAGTTGATGGAGAGGTGGGGTGGTTTGTGGCGACGTCAGATGCGGTCGGGAGGTTGGCAGCCGTGGCGGCGGCGTAGGAGGGGTAGCGAGGCTTGGTAGAGGTGGTGTGAATGCGGGCGGGGAGGGGTTGGTGGTGGTCCCCCCCGTGTAGGCGAGGAGGGGGGCCCGCCGGATTTACCGGCGGGCGTCCGCGTTTCCCTGCTTGGAGGAGTAGGAGCAGGGGGGCTGGCATTTGCGGGCCTCCCCACCGAAGTTCACATGGTAGAAACATCGGTGGGGGGGGTCCGCCGGGAGGTAGGTCCTGGTGGGGCGCGCGGAGTTGGAAGGGGCTGTCGTGTTTGGGGACCGCCCTCTTCGTTGCTGGGTGGGGGAGACGGTGCGGCGGTCGGCCGAGCGCTGGCGTCGGTGGTCGGAGGAAGGGGTTGTCCGGCGATCGACGGAGAGGGAGCGGCGCCGGTGGAGGGAGGGGGGCCGGCGGCGCTCTTGAGACGGCGACCGGTCCCTGCGTGGGGTGGGGGTGCGGGGTGCGGCGACTTCCGTGACGCTGGCGGCTGCGGCGAGGTCGTAAACCGTGTCGGCTAGACGGAGTAGCGGCTCGTCCGGTCCGTCGAGGTGGCTGGCGAGCGCCATCTGGATGGGGTGGGGAAGGGCTCGCAGCCAGAATGTTCGAGCGATGTCGGCCGTCACGACGTCGTGTAGCTGATGACGTAGGCGACGGTACAGGTGGGAGGGCTTCAAATCGCCGAGATGTTGGGGCTGGGATAGCGCTGCGACACGTGCGATCTTGGAGGGCTGGTATAAGCTGATGAGGCGGGCGCGGAGGTCGTCGTAGGCGGCCGTGGCGTCGGGGGAGATGTCCGACGTCTGCAGGAGGATCTCATACGGTAACAGAGAGATGATGCGGGAGTAGCGGGTACGCTGGCTGCGGATGTTGGCGGCAGAAAACGCAGCGTCGACCTGGAAGAACCAGAGTGCGGGGTCGTGCGTGTAGAAGGGGGGTAGCGACAGCGGGAATGACGCCGAGGCCGTCGTGACGTCGGCGGCGGCGTGTGCGGCAGCGGCGGCGGCAGCGGCGGCGGCGGATGCGGTGGAGCCGGGTGGTGAGAGGCTTGTGAAGGGGTTGTCGGTTGCGTCAGAAGCCGCAGCGGTCGGCGGCTGCAGTAGGGACGGCCGGAGGAGCGGCGGCGATGGTGAGTTCGGGTCCATGGTGGAGGTGTCTGTGAACAAAATTCAATTTGAGCGGTTGAATTCGAAAATTCGCAATGAGCGGCGGCGGGGTTGTATGCGGCGGAGAGTTGAGAGCTGTGTGAGCGGGTGCGGGTGGGCCAAAAATTGCGAATTTATACTGACAGTTTTTAAATGTGAATTTAAAATGCGGGACACCGAACTAGACTGGGGCGACACATGAGATGGTAAGAGGATAGAAGGTTGGATGAACGTCGGGTTCACCACTGTGATGAATTTAAATTTATCATCACGGTGGCGTGAAGGAGTGAATAGATGAGAGCGAGGGAATTTCACCTAGGCGGCGGTAATCCACCGATGTAGGTGAGAGGAAGGAAATTCACCTAGGCGGCGGTAATCCACCGATGTAGGTGAGTGGAAGGAATCTCGTCTAGGCGGCGGTAATCCACCGATGTAGGCGAGAGGAAGGAAATTCACCTAGGCGGCGGTAATCCACCGATGTAGGTGAAGGAAGGAAGGTGCTTGTCTAGGCGGCGGATATCCACCGATGTAGACAAGAGGAGAAGGTAGGAGGTGAATTCCCAGAGCGGCGGATACCACCAGGCATCTGGGAGGAGGAAGGTAGAGAGAGAAGAGAGAGCTGGTTAGAGGAAGTGTCGAATGAAGCTAAAGCTCCAGGATCCGGGGTTATATAGGACTTGGAGTCCTCTCCCTCCAGCTCCCTGTTGGGAGCTGGTAGTGGGGCACCAGGTTGTGTCCCCCGGATTCTGTCGCCTGTCTCCCCACTCAGATGTTTATTAGCGGAAGGTAATTTTTACATAGGAATATTGGTGAGAGCTTTAAGGTTGTTAGTGGAGTGTTCCCGGGAGGGACTCACGACACGGGTCTTTTGTTTTTCTTTGGTTAACAAGTGGATAAAAATGTACGCAGCAGCTACTTGTTGCAACGAGGACATTTTCACGGATGATCGGATCGCTCCGAGTTGATACGGAACGTAGTGATGATACAGGTGATTTTTCTAGTTTGATACGATACGGTGTTACGGAACGGTGTTACGGTACGGAAGGTTGATACAAGTGGATACCCGGCTTAACATTCGGCCGTTCCGTTCCTCCGCTCCGATCCTCTGCAGGTTCGGGGCGGCAAAACTTCAAAGGAATGAGGATCGGAGGAACGGAGCGCAGTCCGATCGCTCTGTTGGCGGTTTTTCCCTGCGCATCAAAGAAATGTTCGGAGCGGCGTGAGCCTAGTGTGGACGGGGTCTAGATGCGCCGCTCCACTCACCTGAACGTTCAACCTCTCCTCAATAATTCCGTGAATCGTCGTAGTGCAGTTCTTTGAATTTTCGCCATTTTAGGACCTATTTTGTGGAGCAAAAATTCCAAATCCGTCGGATGCATCCGAGTCAAATTTTTGTAGAGCCCGCTGACCTCCTGAAACTTCAGCTCAGCCAACAGGCTGCTCCCACCAGATTGTTCTCGGTTTCAATACAACTTCGTTATCCACCAACGCGGTTTTCTGTTCTTTTTTTTTCAAAATAGCATCTATAACAATGTAGGTACGCAGCTGCGGGCACTTGCTGTTGAGAAGCCATGACTGAGGAACGCTCGATTCTGCCGATCGCCCTCCTGTGGGTACGGAGCGAGATTCGGAGCGCTGCGATGTTCGATGAAAAGTTCGTTGAATTGTTCGGAACGGAGGAGCGGAACGGGCGAATGTTACAAGTGCGTACACGGCTTAAGACAAACCCCCCCCCCCCCTCCCTTCCCCACGTTTTTTAAGGGATCTGATTATTATAATTATAAATAGTTGACAGCAATATGTTGTCTTATGGCTGGGTATTGAAATATTGTAAGACCAAAACGTAACGCAATAGAGGTAAAATGGTAAAAAAAAGTTGATTAGCATCAATAAACCTAGATTTGTTGCTCCAATCTAGACCAATAATGTCGGAATGAAGTTGTGCAAATTTCACGGATTGATTCAACAACTACCTAATGTCCAACCAAAAATTTACCCATGATTAATATATGGAAATTTACAGGGGATCATGTGGGACTTAACCTTTATTAATATCTTCCCGAAATTTATGTTGAACAGAACCGGGGATAAAAGCATACTTCCGTTTCAATCCATGATTTAAAACAGCTGAGTGATGATGAAATAGTCTTGGCAACATTTGCGGTCCTATCGTTTTCACCTAGTGCAAGCACTCATACTTATAAACTCGTAAAATTGAAACTTGCTGTTGTGTAATTGAAACTCGAAATTTTGAAACTTGAAAAATTGAAACCTAAAATTTGGTGTAATTGTAGGCCCGTGCTTCACTTGGCAACTCAAAGAGAGCAACGTATAATGCCACAGCTCCCAACATTATGTACACATCAACATTTTAACATTTACGTAATGAGTACACAACACATAAACATCTAGCATTGGATAATATACGTTGGTAGTACATCACAATGAACTGTTAGCTCTTCACCGACGTAACTTCCTAATCCCGACTGGTGATAACATTAATTTACATATCTTTTATATTATACGCTTTTTTATAAGGGGCGCAGGTTTGCGAATAGTTTTTACCAGTCAAATGCAATTTTTTTAAACCAGAAAACTTGTTTGCAAACGAGTGGAACTTGTTCCGAACTAGTAGGACACTTTTTCTCAATCAATCAACTTTCTATTCACCTCCACGTTTTTCAAGCCAATGAAACGTGTTTAGGCAAATTGAACTTTTTCAACATTTTTCATGGAAAAGCAATCCGTTTTTAGCCAAATAAAAATCATAAAATAGCCAAGTAAATGAAATCACTTCTACTTTCAAATACACTTGCAAACTGAGGAGATGTTTCATCCTACTACTGATCATATAAGAGCACACAGACAGGAAGGTACTTTTTCAAGCATTGGAGTTTATTGTTTGTCTCCCTCCAACATTGAAATATCATATTAATGTCATTTTGCCTTCTGAGGAGAACTGGGGTCTCAAAATTGTCTGATGTCGTGGTACAAATAAGTAATGGAGAAAACCCAGGATCTCGTAGATAATGACCGTGATTTATTCTTGAGAATCCTTCAACCAACAGGCACCTTACTTACCTACGTGACTGAGGTAATGCTTCTAATGTAACAGTCGTGAGTCCCTCCAGGAACCACTCCAACTACAGTTAAGTTCTCGCCAATTATTTGACCGCTAAAGATAGTTTCCGCAAATAAACGGTACGAGTGGGGAGACAAGCCGCAGGATCCAGAGTGCACAACCTGGAGCCCCTCCATCAACCCCTAACAGGGGGTTGCAAGGAGAAGGCTCCCCTGTCTATAAAAACTCGGATCCTGCGCCTTTTCCTTCATTCGACGCTTCCTCTAGGCTGGCTACTCTCTCTTCCTACCCTGCTCTCTCTCCTAAAACCTAAAAGATCCTAGATGACGGTGGTGGTCAGCCCATAACCGCCTAGGCAAATTCTCCTAAAAGATTCCAGATGACGGTGGTGATTCGCTCATAACCGCCTAGGCAAAACCTCTCCAAAAAGATCTCAGATGTCGGTGGTGATTCGCTCATAACCGCCTGGGCAATTCCTCACACCACCGTGATGAATACACGCCAATTTTAAATTCATCACAGTGGTGAACCCGACGTTCACCCAACCTTCCTCCTTTTTCCCTTCTCATCTCGACGACGCTGCTTCACACGCCTCATTTTAAACTCGCACTCACTCAATTTAAATTCACATTTTAAATTCGAACTCCTCACTTTAACATTCGAATGCCCAACATTCACACGAAGTCTTCACCTCTCTCACATCTCCACTCAACTCACGCCATTTTCCCTTAATTTTCGCAATTTTGAATTTTATATTCAATTTAAAATTCCGACACCTATCACCACCTTCATCACTTTCTGGTGCACCTCCATCACCTTCATCACTTTCATCTGACCAATTTTAAATTCAAAATTTGCCTCACGCAAATTTAAATTCATTCATTATAATCCCTCAACATTCACGCATCCTTCTCGATCTCCTGACGTTCACACACCCCGTTGGATCCTTTATATTCATCACCCACGTAACTCGGAAGTTCACGCGTCCTTCTCGATATGGAATCTCCCTCGAACTTCTCGCAACCCCTCGTCATTTTTTTTCTTTTGGCGGACCCCTCTCGCTTTCCTTCGCTCCCCTCTCAACTACACCCAAAGACTGCCACTCCGCGGACCCCTTTCCCCTTCTTTCACTTTTGGTTTATTATTCTCTGAATAATACGCCTATGTAATCGCTCAGCAAAAAATTTTTATAACCCCCCCTCAAACTTTTTTCTTTTCCGTTTCAAGGTGCGTAGATTCAAAAAATGCAATGTCCGTCCGCCGTATCACGTGTACAGGCTTCATTTTCGGTCTAAAAAAGTCGTTCTTTCGCAAACATGCTCCATTTGGGCCCTAGTTGTGTCCCGAAACTTTTCAGCCCGATCGGAATATACCCAGGGGTGTTGTGAGTGAAAATGTGTGTAAAAATAGGTACTTTTTGCGTTTTAGCAACATGTTGGTAACATGAGCTTTTGAGGTATCGTTTTCCATGTTTTTGGGGACGAGAAGATCGAATATGAGGTCGATTTTGGCCAAGGAGTGGAAAATTGAGGTTGTACCAGATGTTCAGCTCCCAAAATTGATTTTTTATGAGGCAAAAACCTGCGAAATCGTCTGAAATCACCATCAATTTGTAGAATAGCACTAGGAAAAGTTTCAACACGTAGATCAAGACGATTAAGTGGCACTACCAATGATCATGGATAATTTGAAAAAAAAAAAAAAGATCGTACCTACCTAATTTGTGTTTTGGGGGCCAAAATTGGTGGAAACCATCAGATATAGCTATTTCAATTATTTCACATGAAACAAACAATAAATGTAGGTACAGCCAACATTTCTGTAGAATAATAAACCCCATGTGACAAGGACTTTGCAGCGTTTTATCACTGCCCCCTCTGCAACCCCACTCACCCTTCCACCCTTTTACCAATAAGCTGGCGGCTGGAGGAAATCAGTGAGAATAGAATATACTCAGTGGAGGAAATCGTAGAATCACCCACCCCCCTACCCCACCACCGCCAATTATTTGACCGCTAAAGATGGTTTCCGCAAATAAACGGTACGAGTGGGGAGACAAGCCGCAGGATCCAGAGTGCACAACCTGGAGCCCCTCCATCAACCCCTAACAGGGGGTTGCAAGGAGAAGGCTCCCCTGTCTATAAAAACTCGGATCCTGCGCCTTTTCCTTCATTCGACGCTTCCTCTAGCCGCTGGCTACTCTCTCTCTTCCTACCCTGCTCTCTCTCCTAAAACCTAAAAGATCCTAGATGACGGTGGTGGTCAGCCCATAACCGCCTAGGCAAATTCTCCTAAAAGATTCCAGATGACGGTGGTGATTCGCTCATAACCGCCTGGACACAACCAAAAAGATCCTAGATGTCGGTGGTGATTCGCTCATAACCGCCTGGGCAATTCCTCACACCACCGTGATGAATACACGCCAATTTTAAATTCATCACAGTAACATTTGCGATATTTTTACATTATAGAAATATATTTTTTCTTCACATTATATGTATTCAAATAATATCATTATATGTAATTATTTTCACATTATTGTTTTCTGGCTGTTCTACATAATATATGCCACTCACAAAAGAAATGCAGTGTTCTTTTCAACGATGTTCAATTTTTACAATCCTGTGTAACCTAAGGGGTTGAAATGTTTTAGCACGTTAGCTGTAAATAACAACGAAAGAACAAGAAAAAAGTTGTACTATTTTACAGCGATTTATCATTTCTGTATGTACAAGGTGTCTCAACTCAAGTCCGCAGGACTTCAGGGGTCGATTCCACAAAGAATTTGCAACAAAAAGTGTCTCCTAGACTTTTTTAAAAATCCGCTCTAAATGCCACTTTTCCACTTCTAAGATTTTTTTCGTGGTTTCGGCCTCAAGTCAGTAAAATGGCCATAACCTTCTTAATCCGTCAAATAAATTCAAATCTAATTATACCGTTGGAATGAGCGTTAAATTTCTCATCTCTCTGATGCACAATCAACATTTTTTGAGCGGGTTTAATGCGTATAAAACGAGACCAAAGTGCAAACTTTGAGAATTTATGAAAATTTGACATTTTTTAATTTGTTGTCTCTCTTTTAGTAATTTTTCTTTCGGTGGGGCGTCTATGAGAAAAACTTGCTTGAAATCTCACCTTTCAAACGGTGTAGTCAAAATGAATTATCGAATGAGTTTAAGGGAGAAAATGACGTTTTAATGCAAAAAAAGGACATTTTTCAGAGAAATCGAGGTTTTGGCATGAAAATAACATTTTGTTCGGATAGGATTGGCATGGTTGATAGCATTAAATTTTCTACAATCGACTGAAGGGTCTTCATTCCAAACACATTTGATGGGCCAAATTGTGAATAATTATTTAATAATAAGTAATAATAAATAATTTTGATGCTCTTCATAAAATTTACAAAATTAGACAGGTAGGTACTCTCGTTAAAAAAATAAAAAAAAATTCTGCAAAGCAATTGACTGTCAGAGTTGTTAGGACGAACAGTATCCACAAAGGTGGATCAGAAGATACCACCGTCCAGCGGGTTGGCCGGCCAGGAGTCCAGATTTGACGCCAATGGACTTCGATGTTCGGGGAACCCTGAAGTCCAAAGTTTATTCGAACCCTTTCGGTAAAAAGGAGAGCTCGTCGCCAGGCTCGTCATGGGGCGAGAGAAGAGTTCAATCTCAAGAAATCCTCGAGGGCAACACTATGCGTTCACGTGGGTGGGGGTCATTTTGAGCAATTGTTGTGACGTGAAATCATTGGGAAATTGTGAAAGTCAGTTGCTTTGCAGAATTTGTATTTATTTTTTTAACGAGAGTACCTACCTGTCTAATTTTGTAAATTTTAAGAAGAGCATAAAAATTATTTATTATTGCTTATTATTAGATAATAATTATTCATAATTTGACCCATCAAATGTGTTTGGAATGAAAACCCTTCAGTCGATTGTGGAAAATTTATTGCTATTATTCATGCCAATCCTATCCGAACCAAATGCTATCTTCATGCCAAAACCTCGATTTTGCTGAAAAATCTCCTGTTTTGGTTTATTATTCGGTGAATAATACACTTAATATATACTACACTTAATAATACTTTGTAATAGCTCAGCAAAAATTTTTTATAACACCCCCTCAACATTTTGGTTTATTATTCTGTGCATAATACACCTATGTATTCGCTCAGCAAAAAATTTTTATAACACCCCCTCAAACTTTTTTCTTTTCCGTTTCAAGGTGCTTAGATCCCAAAAACGCTGCAAAGTCCTTGTCACATGGGTTTATTATTCTGTTGGACATACCTACAGAAATGTTGGCTGTTCATTTATTGGTTCTTTCATGTGAAACAATTGAAATAGCTAGTGATGGTTTCCACCAATTTTGGCCCCCAAAACACAAATTAGGTAGGTACCTACGCTCCTTTTAATTTTTTTTTTTTTTTCAAATTATCTTTGATAATTGGTAGTGCCATTTAATCGTCTTGATCCACGTGTCGACCAAAGGTTCAGACCTTTGGTAGAACCTCAATTTTCCATTCTTTGGTCAAAATCGACTTCATATTCGGCCTTCTCGTCCCCAAAAACATGGAAAAAGATACCTCAACAGCTCATGTTACTAACATGTTACTAAAACACAAAAAGTACCTATTTTTATACACATTTTCACTCATAACTCCCCAGGGTATATTCCGATCGGGCTGAAAAGTTTCGGGACACAACTAGGGCCCAAATGGAGCATGTGTGCGAAAGAACGACTTTTGGTTTATTATTCTGTGAATAATACACCTATGTATTCGCTCAGCAAAAAATTTGTATAACACCCCCTCAAAATTTTTTCTTTTCCGTTTCAAGGTGTGTAGATTCCAAAAATGCAATGTCCGTCGGCCGTACGCCGTACGCCGTATCACGTCTACAGGCTTCATTTACGGTCTAAAAAAATCGTTCTTTCGCACACATGCTCCATTTGGGCCCTAGTTGTGTCCCGAAACTTTTCAGCCCGATCGGAATATATCCAGGGGAGTTATGAGTGAAAATGTGTATAAAAATAGGTACTTTTTGTGTTTTAGTAACATGTTGGTAAAATGAGCTTTTGAGGTATCGTATTCCATTTTTTTGGGGACGAGAAGACCGAATATGAAGTCGATTTTGACCAAGGAGTGGAAAATTGAGGTGGTACCAGATGTTCAGCTCCCAAAATTGATTTTTTATGAGTCAAAAACCTGCGAAATCGTCTGAAATCACCATCAATTTGTATAATAACACTAGAAAAAGTGTCAACACGTGGATCAAGACGATTAAATGGTACAATCAATGATCAAGGGTAATTTGAAAAAAAAAAGGAGCGTAGTACCTAATTCAAGTTCTGGGGGCCAAAATTTGTGGAAACCACCAGAAATAGATATTTCGATTATTACGCATGAAAGAAACAATAAATGAATAGCCAACATTTCTGTAGGTATGTCCAATAGAATAATAAACCCATGTGACAAGGACTTTGCAGCGTTTTTTAGACCGAAAATGAAGCCTGTACAAGTGATACGGCGGACGGACATTGCATTTTTGGAATCTACGCACCTTGAAACGGAAAAGAAAAAATTTTGAGGGGGTGTTACAAAAATTTTTTACTGACCGAATACATAGGTGTATTATTCACAGAATAATAAACCAAAATGCAATGTATACATAGGTGTATTCACAGAATAATAAACCAAAATGCAATGTCCGTCCGCCGTATCACGTCTACAGGCTTCATTTTCGGTCTACAAAAGTCGTTCTTTCGCACACATGCTCCATTTGGGCCCTAGTTGTGTCCCGAAACTTTTCAGCCCGATCGGAATACACCCTGGGGTACTTTTTGCGTTTTAGCAACATGTCAGTAACATGAGCTTTTGAGGTATCGTTTTCCATGATTTTGGGGACGAGAAGACCGAATATGAAGTCAATTTTGACCAAAGAGTGAAAAATTGAGTTCTACCAAATGTTCAGCTCCCAAAATTGATTTTTTATGAGTGAAAAACCTGGGTAATCGTCTGAAATCACCATCAGTTTGTATAATAACACTGGAAAAAGTGTCAACACGTGGATCAAGACGATTATATGGCACTACCAATGATCAAAGATAGTTAACAAAAAAGAAAAGAAAAAAAAGGAGCGTACTTAATTTGTGTTTTAAGGGCCAAAATTCATGGTAACCATCAGAAATAGCTATTTCGATTATTAAGCATGAAAGAAACAATAAATGAACAGCCATCATTTCTGTAGGTATGTCCAATAGAATAATAAACCCATGTGACAAGGACTTTGCAGCGTTTTTCTTTTACGTTTCAAGGTGCGTAGTTCCCAAAAATGCAATGTCCGTCCGCCGTATCACGTGTACCGGCTTCATTTTTGGTCTAAAAAAGTCGTTCTTTCGCACACATGCTTCATTGGGGCCCTAGTTGTGTCCCGAAACTTTTCAGCCCGATCGGAATATACCCAGGGATGTTATGGGTGAAAATGTGCACAAAAATAGGTACTTTTGTGTTTTAGTAACATGAGCTTTTGAGGTATCGTTTTCCATGTTTTTGGGGGCGAGAAGTCCGAATATGAAGTCGATTTTTACCAAGGAGTGGAAAATCAAGGTTCTACCAAATGTTCAGCTGCCAAAATTGATTTTATTATGTGTCAAAAACCTGGGAAATCGGCTGAAATCACCATCAATTTGTATAATAACACTGGAAGTAGTATCAACACGTGGATCAAGACGATTAAATGGCACTAATAGTGATCAAAGATAAATTGAAAAAAAGGAGCATACCTAATTCGTGTTTTAGGGGCCAAAAATGGTGGAAACCATCAGAAATAGCTATTTCAATTATTTCACGTGAAATAAACAATAAATGAACAGCCAACATTTCTGTAGGTAGGTATGTCCAGTGGAATGATAAACCCATGTGACTAGGACTTTTTGCAGCGTTTTTTGCATTAAAACGTCATTTTATCCCTTACGCATTCGCTGATTTATTTGACTACACCGTTCGAAAGGTGAGATTTCAAGCGAGTTTTTCTCATAGACGCCCCACCGAAAGAAAAATTACTAAATGAGAGACTACCGATAAAAAAAAGTCAAAAATTTTCAGAAATTCTCAAAATTTGCACTTTGGTCTCGTTTCATACGCTTTGAACCCGCTCAAAAAATTTTGATTGTGCGTTAGGGAGATGAGTAATTTGACGCTTTTTCCAACGGTATAATTAGATTTGTATTATTTATTTGATGGATTAAGGAGGTTATGGCCATTTTACTGACAAAGTCAAAACCACGAAACAATTTGAAAAGGGAAAAAGTGGCATTTAGAGTGGATCTAAAAAAAAGTCTGGGAGACACTTTTTGTTGCTAATTCTTTGTAGAATTGATCCCTGAAGTCCTGCGGACTTAATTTGAGATACATTGTATATTCACAGAAATATCTGAAGTGATTACTTGTATCTAGTTCACAGGTTCTGTGCGGTGATGTCTTTGAAATGTTCAAAAATCGTGCAACAGAACAATCTTATGGAACTGAAATATTGATGGTAGTTACCGGTTGGTACCATCGAACCCATTTGCGCAACTGCTAATTGAAAATCACCCCGTTTGACCCCATGTTTACGAAATGAGTAAGGTTGTATTCATGTTACAGCTTGTGGAAGTTGAGGTTGAATTCCAATTATATTCACGTGAGTGTGTAGGGGGTTGTGGGTGGGGGGGGGGGGGGGATTTTCTAGAGCTTCCTTTATTACATCAGGGTTAACCCTTTCCCCTCCCTTCACCTCAGATGCCTCCAGAAAGATTCCCCCGTGCCAGGTGTAGACAATATTACATCTCAGGGGGCTGGTTGTGGATCAATATCCAGGAAAAGGAGCTCAAACCAGAGCCCCCCCCCCCCATCCCTTTCCTCATTGTACCCAGCACTACCGACTCCACTCTTTCCAATCCATCTTGCATGATCTCTGCATTTTATGGAGTTATCCAGAAATACGAGGGCTAAATATATCGTGGCTCGTTGCTTTATCCATGGACTAATAAAACGGAAATGTGACTTGATCATTTATTGTGGGTTCAGACAATTTACGTGTCTTCCATTACAGACGAAATGAACCATGCAGAAAGAGTGACGTTTGAAGATCTGATGGGGAATGGAGAATCGATTGCGCTTGCATTACATTAAATTTATTAGGGCGTCTTCAGGCCTGGAAATGCAGCTGAAGTCTGAGAATGGGGAATGCCTATGGTTCTGGAATGGCTGATTTTTGCTTCCTGGAGGTAGAGAAGCCTTGGATTCAAAATTGAGTTTAAAAAATCTTGTACTCCGAAAATTTCCGTACTTCGAAAATGGTCCCTTGTCTGTCTGTCTGTGGTCAATTCCTTGTAACGCCCATAACTACCCGAAGTAATGGTCGAAATGGGCTGAAATTTGGAGAGTAGGTGCGGGTTGGATCACAGATGGTCCCAATTGAGAAAGCACTGTAACTTCCATCTGCGTGTGCGCAGACGTGAAATACTTGAAACGCCTACCACTCGTACCTTAAATATCGTTGAAATGAGTTCATACTTGGAGGGGTCGATCAGGAATAATAATTTGATTGTTCCATATGAACTTCATTGGAATCGCACTGTAACTTTCGTCTGCGCAAGCGCGAACATGAAATGTTGACGATTTCCTTGTAACGCTTCTAACTGCGCGAAAAATAGTAGTAGTTTTTTGGTTATTATTTTCAATAATGAACCTTTGGAATCGAGCATTTAAAAAAAAAAAAAAAATTGCCCCCTCCCCCCTCAAAGTTTGATGGTTTATATAGAATCCGGCAATGCAATAAAAAAACGCGGCAAATCCCTGCACAACGGTTTATTATTTTGTTCTGAATACCCTTCTGTTACAGATCACAGCTCTCTGTATAGATAACCCTTCTATATAGTATTATGTACCTACTATTCTATACATATTATGTAGATCGCAGATCTTCCGTAGGTTAGTACCTAACCCCGTACTCGTTACTAGGTACCTACCTAAAACACGAGTTAAATGTTGCTAAAATAATTCGGTCGATGACAAACAGTACCTGAAATGGCAAAAAGAAACGCAAATAATGAAGGGAAATTGTTGATGTGGAGTGAAAAAAGTTGCAAACATGCCTACCCACAAACTCCAGCCCCTTCTACATAGATGGTATAATGAACCGTTGTGTAATAATTTACCGTTGTGTAATAGTTTAACGTTTTGTAATAATTTACCGTTGTGTAATAGTTTAACGTTTTGTAATAATTTACCCATCAATAATACTTCAACGTTTGTTCAAGTTTCACTCCCTGTCAACAAACTCCAAAAGAGCCACCATTTTTCAAATGAAATGATATCACAGAACAACCAGCTCGACTTCATACTCCGTGATTATAATCATGTGCTCCCTAGCAATGATGATCTCAGGCCAATTCCCGATTGTTAGTGCGTCCCTAGTGATGTTATTTGGGCTGAATGTATACAATTTCATCCACCATCCTGTTGAAAATGCCTGTCGGTGCAAACTTCTGGGCATTACTGAGAACGAACGGCTGGATGTACAATGCTCCGGGTGGTCTTAAAAACCTACCAAGTTCGAGAACTATTTAAAACAGTAAAAAAAATCGAGAAAACTGCGTCTTGGATACTTCAACCGCTATTTTTCACCCCCTAGAGATGACTGACATCAACGCCGAGCTTCGAGGACCAACTAATGGGACCTATAAACCGAATTTCGTCAATTTTGGTTCATGGTAACTAAGAAAAGTGCTCAGTACGGCGGACGGACAGAATTTTTTTTATTGCATTTTCGGATTCTACATACCTTGAAACGGAAGCCATCAAATTTTGAGGGGGAGGTTAAACATTTTTTTTTTTCATACTCGATTCCAAAGGTTCATTATTGAAAATAATAAACCAAAATGTATTGTTCTGGTTCTCATACATATGGCACATCAAGACCTTGGAAAATGTCGACAAATATATTAACCCGTCCCCGGGTTTACCTATGTGTGCGTTTCGGCATTCTTCGCAATTTTTTAAGGGAGCACTTACCTCCTAATTGTCCTAAGTTACCTAAATGTCTTGTCCCCCCCCCCCCCCTCCCTTCAAGGGAGACAAGATCGCTTTGAGGTTTTCTCCCTGTGTGATGCCCGTATTTTGTAATCGGTTGAGTCGAAATGAAAATTATCGTACAGTAAACTCGTCACTGTTTGTTCCGCATAACGGTACCGATTCCGTCCATTAGAAACCACTTCGACCCCCGGTTTGTTCCTGATTATCTCAAAAGTCCTTGTAGAGTTGCGGAGTAGATTGCTGGTTTGGCCGATTATTACTCCGCAGCCTCGTGTCCGCTTCGAGAGATCAGTTCATTTCCTATAATAAAACCATTGAGGAGCGTTGATCCGTTATCGTTGGACTGAACCGAATATGTTCGAGTTGGGCAATAAATTTATTATGAGCTGATAAGCGTGTTATCAATATGTTATCGTTAGTTAACCAGTCAGTGCTTACGTCCCAAGTGGCGGTGAAAGATGACAACCCATTCTGCTTTGG
Source organism: Leptopterna dolabrata (assembly GCA_954871275.1). Lineage (NCBI taxonomy): Eukaryota > Metazoa > Arthropoda > Insecta > Hemiptera > Miridae > Leptopterna > Leptopterna dolabrata. The sequence continues at coordinate 36,895,065 of OX940976.1, forward strand.
GGACCATTGGTGAAATAGTATTGGGAATACGATTCTGTACATTTCAGGATGTTTCACGGTTGACACAATGAGACATTTGGCACTCAGAAGTACGGTAGAAGTAAGTGAGGAGCAGCAATATTTTTTGGTAAGCCAACAATTTTAAGAATCTATTTTTTTGTCAAACGTCCGAAAAAAATTGGGTACTTAACGGTGGGGGCGTAAAAGTTAGGGGTTGTGTGACCCCCCTAGTGGATGGGTGGGAAGGGATAAACGTAAAAGTAATTGAAAAAGAAACAACTGTATTATTGACGAAACCATAGTTGTCGGGACGCTGCGTTGGTAGTGTTTCAAGGCTGGGGTAGTTCAGAGTGAATGGGTGTTGTATTGCATTGTCTTGCAAGAAAATAGCATTAAGATTTTCCCCTGCCCAGCAGAAAATTAGAAAGTAAAATACTCGGGCAACGCCTGGTGCTTCAGCCCGTATGTTATAAAATCGCGGAGCGACAGCAATTTTTTTTCTTCCATCGTTCGTTTTTAAATTGTTCACCCTTTCGATTTATCGATTAAAAGCCATTTTATCATTAAATCACAGATAGAACTGTGGGTAAATACCTACACGCCTGGGTCGGATCTGTTTGGATTGATTGTTTTTTCCATCGAGAAACATCAATGTAACATGGTTGTAACATGGTGGTTACAATGATCGGCTGTAAACAGATTAACAATAATAAACCTTTGCTCCTTCAGTATGTTTCCCCTGACTCTCCTAGCCCTTCCTTATGTTACCCGCTGCATGGATTTCTTTCGTCGCCCACCACGAAACCCATTCATCAAATTCGTCAATCACGATCCCTACGAGTTCTCGTGACTAGACCTGATTGGCTTCGTGGTCGACCGCCAAGTTGGCGATAGGTTATCTGAATGGCATCAACTGTTTCGTGTCGTTCATTTTTAGATCTTCAGCTCGAACCTCATCCCACTGTGATAGAATTAGTTAACTAACTCTAGATGATTATAGAGTTTTCTTTCTTTGTATTATGTTAACCTTCCTGAGCATGAAATGCCTTCCTGAATAACTGCTGGTGGCCCCTAAGATTTGTTATTGTTTATTATTACCTATCAACACCCCACCTATCAGATTACCATTTTCCACCGCCCCCATCTCCTGCAACGCGTTATTTCGGCCCCACGGTCATTTTGGTTTATTATTCTGTGAATAATACACCTATGTATTCGCTCAGCAAAAAATTTTTATAACACCCCCTCAAACTTTTTTCTTTTCCGTTTCAAGGTGCGTAGATTCAAAAAATGCTATGTCCGTCCGCCGTATCACGTGTACAGGCTTCATTTTCGGTCTAAAAAAGTCGTTCTTTCGCACACATGCTCCATTTGGGCCCTAGTTGTGTCCCGAAACTTTTCAGCCCGATCGGAATATTCCCAGGGGTGTTATGAGTGAAAATGTGTATAAAAATAGGTACTTTTTGCGTTTTAACAACATGTTAGTAACATGAGCTTTTGAGGTATCTTTTTCCATGTTTTTGAGGACGAGAAGACCGAATATGAAGTCGATTTTGACCAAAGACGCGGAAATTGAGGTTTTACCAAAGGTTCAGCTCCCAAAATTGGTTTTTTATGAGTCAAAAACCTGGAAAACTGTCTGAAATCACCATCAATGTGTACAATAACATTGGAAAAAGTGTAAACAGGTGAATCAAGACCATTAAATGCCACTAACAATGATCATAGATGATCTTAAAAAAAAAAAAAAAAAAGCGTACCTATTTCATGTTTTGGGGGCCAAAATTGGTGGAAATCATCAGAAATAGCTATTTCAATCATTCCACATGAAAGAAACAATACATTTAACAGCCAACAAAAATCTCTAGAACTCCAATAGAATAATAAACCCATGTGACAAGGACTTTGCAGCGTTTTTAAATTCTTATGGTCGCTGAACCTATGTAGGACTCGACTTATTTCCAGATTTTCACCTAATTTGAATGATTCGTTTGGCTGTGAACAGCAAGTCTGAACGTATCAACAAATATGTAAAAATATGTATCAACAAAATCGAAAATAACCATCTTTCTTCAAATGAAATAGTATCAGGTACCCAAACTATTTTCCTTAAATCCATGTGTGGTTATAATCAGCTGTTCTTTATAAATGATATCTGGGTCAAACGCCAGCGCCTTACTGTGGGCGAACGGCTGGACGTCCTTCAATGCTCCCGATGTTTTCAACAAAATCCTAAAATTTTGAATCACTTTAAAAAAGCGGCAAATTATTGCACAGCCGTTTTTTATTTTCCTTTATAGGAACCTCTTCTGCTTTGATCTTTGAATTCCTACAGTGTTAGACTCTGATTTAGTAGTGTCGTTTTTTGCGGTGGATACGTACCTCCTATGCGCGCATACACACAGATACGACAAAAATTATTAATAATGGCTTGGTGATAAATAATAAACCTCTGTGAATAATTTTCAGCGTTTTTTATAGTGAGCACCATGTACGGAGGTGCAGAATTGGATAAATGAACGAGATCCGGCAGCAGATTCTCCTCTTCACGTCAACATATTTACACCTACTTCCATCGTCGACTTTACCTACCTGATGAACCGCAAATTCATCAATTCTATTAGCGAATTGCTTTCAAACGATTTACTTATAAATTCTACATAATTTGTTACACTTTTAACATGGAACATGTTTTTACGGGAGTAAACCAGGCTGAAGAGCGTCCCGTCCATGTCCGCATAAACTCCCCTCCCCGCCGCCTGCACAGTTCTCTCTCTACCCCACTCCTGCAAACCCCCCCCCCCCCCCCCCCGGCCAACGCCCTACCACACGTGGTGCCTTCTCTGAGGAGAGCCAGACCCCACTCCGCCTAAAACTGCCCAGGGGGTTCTACCTACCCGAAAAACGCTGAAAGCAGCTGACGGCGTGTATTACATTACATTGCGTTAAGGTGCTGGTCCCAGGCTTGGAAATCCCACGAAGTTTTTTGCTCCAAAATAATGTCCTCCAAAATGAAAATTTTCAATACCATTTTCCGTTGCAGACTTCGAGGAACGTATTTGGTTCCGTGTCTGTCTGTGGTAATTCCTTGCAACACCCATAACTACCCGAATTAATGGTCGAAGTGGGCTGAAATTTCGAGGGTAGGTGCGGGTTGAGTCACAGATGGACCCATACCAAAATCATTGAAAAATTATTGTAACTTACGTCTGCTCATGCGCAAACGTTAAATAATTTGAACACCAACTACTCTAAATATCGTTGAAATGAGTTCAAACTTGGAGGGTCGGTCAGGAATAATGCTTTGATAGTTCCAAATTAATTTCATTGGAATCGTAATGTAACTTTGATCTACGCATGCGCGAACATGAAATGTTGACCATTTCCTTGTAACGCTTCTAACTACGCGATAAATAGTCGTAGAGAGCTGCAATTCGGAGGGTACACGTGGGTTGGATCGCATATGGTCCCGTTTCAAAATCATGAAAGTCGTTCAGTCTACGCATACGCAAACGTGAAATACTTGAAACGCCCATAACTATCTTAATTATCGTTGAAGTGAGTTCACATTTGGAGGGTCGATCAGTATAATACTTTGATAGTTCCACATGAACTTCATTGGAATCTTACTGTAATTTCCCTCTCCGAATGCGCTAACATGAAATGTTAACAGTTTCCTTATAACGCTTCTAACTACGCGAAAAACAGTCGTAGAGAGATGAAATGTTGAGGGTACACGCGGGTTGGATCGCAGATGGTCCCGTATCATAACGAACCTACCCAACAATTCTATACGTTCATGTGATTCAAGTGAGGAAGCTTTAGTGCCTACTCGAATTGGCAGACGTTTTTCTACATATCTCCTCATCTTCTGTTATCATGTACCTAATCGAAAAATCAATTTCTCCCTTGAGCGGGAAAAACATTAAATCATGTTTAATGTTTTTCCCTCGCAAGGGAGATTAGATATAGTTTTTTAATGTCAAGAAAAAATGAAAGCCACAATTTCACTGAACTCTACAAGTATAATGTTGCATTTACTGTACTTATTATAGAACTCGCCATCAACATATGGTTGCTACAACAGAAGGTAGTAACTGTGTAGTAACCAATGAAAAACGTAGCTATTGACTCTTGTTTCTTTCGAGTGCGATATTCTTTATGGTTGCTACAACAGAAGGTAGTAACTGTGTAGTAACCAATGAAAAACGTTGCATATTTGCGTGTCGGAATTCACAGAATGACCCCCAGCCCTAAAACATTAAACATGTTAAAACATGTTCTATGTTTCCTTGCTTTGATCCTTGATCTAAACTGTTATAATCCGGGGGTCTGGGGGTGTCCCCCAGATTTCATTCCACAATAAACGTAGGCACCGTCATGAACACAAACCTCTGGCGGCTAGACGCCCCCTACAGCAACGCTTTTTTTTCTTTCTCGATTCCTCAAGTTCACAATTACAAACCAAAGTGGTTTATGCGTCGACCAACTATGTATGTCTCACTCATAACGAAAATATTGCCTATTTTGCAGTCCAATAATTTTCGATATCTAATTATGGCTTTCTTTTTTCCAGGTATGTTCCAATCTTCAGTCATCATCAATTCCATGATATCGAGCAGTATTTGATTACTAGTAAGTGTTGGCTCTGTATAGCTCATATCGAACGTACATAAGTTCTTTTAATCAACGATTTCATCGTGGATGTGAATTGTTGGTACAGCTCTGTCCTTAGGTAAATAGGCTTACAGACAGCAGTAACTGAGGTATGACCTATGGAATATCTCCAGAGGACAGGCATGTAATTATTGTACTATAATGCCATTATCATCGTCTGCGGCTGTTAATGGGTATATCGACTCGATGTTGTATGCAGTTTTTGAATAATGCATCGAGGTTTCGGCATTTATTTGTGGCCTTGAGCCTTTGTCTGCAGCCCTTAACCGTCCAGCCATTACAATTGAGCGTGATTTCTGTCATTACAAATACTACTCGTCGGAATAGGCGAGGCCAGCATAGAAGTGCGCCGTCCTGTGACGCGAAGGACTGTATTCTTCTCGACGGTTCCGGCCTTTCCGTGGCCCCATGGAGAAGTTATGCCCAGGAGCAAACTGCCTGGTTTTCGAGGGGGTTCGATTTCGCAACCTTCTGTACAAGGAGAAGTGATTCAAGCCCATTATACAACTTCTCAACATCTCCGTGTAACATCCTGTTCCGATCAGTTACAGGATCCTTCGTAGGTTGTAGGCCGTGAGGGAGTGAACAACCCAAGGAACTTCGCCACGTCCTGGAACTAAGTATAGAGAGAGGTGCAGTATAGATACTTGAAAAACTCTAAATCGACAGAATCACATTCGCTGTGTACCTTAGTTAGTCACCTGTCACTACTCAGATTCATTCTGATACCCCTGCTTCTACTACAGGTATCATTGGCGTGTTGACAAAATGATGATCGCCGTCTTAAATGTAAGGTCAACCTTCCCAAACTTTTCTTAAAGATGAATGCAGATAGTCGAGTAAAATACGATTGAAATCTTATGACGTTCGTTGCTTGAATCTTCCGAAAGAAGGCAAAACGTTTTTTGAACACCCTCAAAATTTGTTCGTTTACGTTTCAAGGTGCGTAGATTCCAAAAACGCTGCAAAGTCCTTGTCACATGGGTTTATTATTCTACTGGACACACCTACAGAAATGATGGCTGTTCATTTATTGTTTCTTTCATCTGAAATAATTGAAATAGCTATTTCTGATGGTTTCCACCAGTTTTGGCCCCCAAAACACGAATTTGGTACGCTCCTTTTGGTTTATTATTCTGTGAATAATACACGTATGTATTCGCTCAGCAAAACACTTCTATAACACCCTCTCAAAATTTTTTCTTTTACGTTTCAAGGTGCGTAGATTCAGAAAATGCTCCAATTGGGCCCTAGTTGTGTCCCGAAACTTTTCAGCCCGATCGGAATATACCCAGGGGTGTTCTGTGTGAAAAATGGGTGTAAAATAGGTATTTACCTATTGTGTTTTAGTAACATGAGGTTTTGAGGTATCGTTTTCCATGTTTTTTAGGACGAGAAGACCGAATATGAAGTCGGTTTTGACCAATGAGTGGAAAATTGAGGTTCTAACGAAGTTTCAGCCTTGAATTTACGTTAAATTTTGGTATAACATCGTCGTTTTTCCGCACATAGTTTGGGTCCCCATTTGGGAACACATTTGGGTCCTAGTTGTGCTCCGAAGCTCGGCAGCCCCATCGGAATACACCCAGGGGCGTTATGGGAGAAAAATAGGTATAAAAAATAGGGGTTTTCGAAGTTTTTTTGAGGTTTTAGTGAACACGAGCTTGTGATGTATCGTTTTCCATGTTTTTTTAGGGCGAGAAGACCGAATATGATGGTGATTTTGACCAAAGAGTAATGAATTGAGGTTGTAACGAAGGTTAAGCTCCCGAAATTCATTTTTTATGAGTCAGAAACCTAGGGAATTGTCTGAAATCATAAATTTGTATAATAACGCTAGAGGTATTATTAGCGGGTGAATAAAGACAATTGAATGGGACCATCAGTGTTCAAAGATGAACAGCAAGATTTCTGTAGGTACGTCCGGTAGAATAATAAACCGAAGTGACAAGGACTTTGCATAGTTTTTTTTTGTTTTTCCCAAATTATCTTTGATCATTGGTAGTGCCATTTAATTGCCTTGATTGACCTGTTGACACTTTTTCTAGTGTTATTATACAAACTGATGGTGATTTCAGACAATTTGGTTTTTGACTCATAAAAAATCAATTTGGGGAGCAGAACCTTATGTAGAACCTCAGTCACACTCTTTGGTCAAAATCGACTTCATATTCGGTCTTCTCGTCCCCAAAAAACGTGGAAACCGATACCTCAAAAGCTCATGTTACTAAAACACGAAAAATACCTATTTTTATACCCATTTTCACTCATAACACCCCTGGGTATATTCCGATCGGGCTGCAAAGTTTCGGGACACAACTAGGGCCCAAATGGAGCCTGTGTGCGAAACAACGAATTCTTTTTGACCGAAAATGAAGCCGGTATGCATGATACGGCGGACGACATTGCAGTTTTGGAATCTACGCACCTTGAAACGTAAAAGAAAAACGCTGCAAAGTCCTTGTCACATGGGTTTATTATTCTATTGGACATAGCTACAGAAATGTTGGCTGTTCATTTATTGCTTCTTTCATGCGTAATAATCGAAATAGCTATTTCTGATGGTTTCCATTAATTTTGGCCCCTAAAACACAAATTAGGTATTTTTTTTTTTTTTTTTTTAACTATCTTTGATCATTGGCAGTGCCATTTAATCGTCTTGATCCACGTGTTGACACTTTTTCCAGGGTTATTATACAATTTGATGGTGATTTCAGACGATTTCCCAGGTTTTTCACCCATAAAAAATCAATTTCGGGAGCTGAACATCTGGTAGAACCTCAATTTTCTATTCTTTGGTCAAAATCGAGTTCATATTCGGTCATCTCGTCCCCAAAAACATGAAAAACGATACCTTAAAAGCTCATGTTACCAACATGTTGCTAAAACGCAAAAAGTACCTATTTTTACACACATTTTCACTCATAACACCCCTGGGTATATTCCAATCGGGCTGAAAAGTTTCGGGACACAACTAGGGCCCAAATGGAGCATGTGTGCGAAAGAACGACTTTTTTAGACCGAAAATGAAGCCTGTACACGTGATACGGCGGACGGCGGACGGACATTGCATTTTTTGAATCTAGGCACCTTGAAACGGAAAACCACAAATTTTGAGGGGGTGTTATAAAAATTTTTTGCTGACCGAATACATAGGTGTATTATTCACAGAATAATAAACCAAAATGTTGAGGGGGTGTTGACAACAGTTTTTTGCTGAGCGAATACATAGGTGTATTATTCAGAGAAGAATAAACCAGAATGCATGTCCGTACGCCGTGTCATCCATATCTACAATTATTTTGGTCTGAAAAATTCGTACCTTCCCAGACAGGCTCCATTTGAGCCCTAGTTGTCTACCGAAACTTGCAGCCCGATCGGAATATACCCAGGGGTGTTATGGGTGTAAAAGGTGGGTTTTTTGGTGTTTTAGTAACATGAGCTGTTGAGGTATCGTTTTCCATGTTTTTTAGGGCGAGGAGACCGAATATGAAGTCAATTCGGACCAGCGAACGAAGAATTGAGGTTCTAACAAAGTTTCAGCCTCAAATTTTGGTCTAAAATCGTCGTTATTTCGCACTCAGGCTCCATTTGGGCCCTAGTTGTGCTCCGAAGCTCGGCAGCCCGATCGGGATACACCCAGGGGTGTTAATGGTTGAAAAATTTGTGTAAAAATACTTTCGAGGGTTTTTTGTTGACGTTGCAGTGAACATGAGCTTGTGAGGAATCGTTTTCAAGTTAATCTCGAACTATGAATTTTTTGACACCACCCGGAGAATTGTACGTCCAGCCGTTCGTTTGCACCGAAAAGCTTCGTCATAATGATCGTGAATGAAACAGTATTCATCCAGCCCAGATATCATTGCTAGTGAACACCTAGTAATTATAATCACGCATATCTATCTGAAATCGAGTTGATTGTTGTGTGATATTATTTCATTTGAAGATTGATGGCTCTTTCGGGTTTTGTTGATATTACTTCGGTCATTTGAACAAATGCTTCGTGAATAACAATAAATAATATTATTGATTGAATTATTGAATCCCGCGCATTTTGATGAAATTGTAATTCCGGGCCGGCCCCAGTAGGTACTTGATTTAGGGCTTTCCTGGGGGGAGCACGAGGGCAGATGGGTATTGACTACAGAAAACGTGATCTACGCAGAAGGGGTGGCATCTGTACAGGTAAAGAATAATCCGTTGTATAATAATTCGCAACATTTTTATGTATAATCTTACTTACTCGATTTGGACATCGAACATTATATGTCCATAATGTGGGCTCAAAGTTACATCTTTCATGATTATGTCGAAACTGGTTCCTTCATCTGAGTGAGATACTCTTTATGTCTGAGGAAAGGTGGTGAGGTTGGATATCTTTTGTTGGTAGATAGGTGCTTCTTGATTGAGCTTGACGATATAGTTTGGCAGGTATCTGTTGTTCAGTACTACGAAAAACCTTGGGGTCTCCTGCAACGCATGAACGGACGTAAATTTAGTTGGGAAATTCGTGTACCCATTAGTGCCTTTTCCCAACTAAGTGCCATTAGGTAAAATCATAAGGTTTTGAAGTAACCGCTCGTGGCTTACTTGCACGTACCTTCGAAATTTCTACCCATACTTTCGTGGTTTTTCAGGTGTATTGCGCGCAGAATAGTGATCTAGATAGATGGGTTGTCTATACAGAAAAGTTTTGGAAGAATTGGTTGGTGGGTTTTAGTGGTAGTTTGCTTGCGCCTACTTAATTTTTGGTGGTGCGAGACCTAACTATAAATAAATCGCCCTAACTATCTACTCGTGCAAAATTAGATGGGGTATCCGCGGAAAGACAAGTCAAAGACGATTTCAAGTATTCGCAGATCGAGCGTTGCTCCAGTCGGCAAACCAATGTCAAACTCATAGTTGTATTACAACACTGTAAATCTCAAAGAAATTCTTCAAACAGGTCGATGCTCAGAAGCTGTGGATCAGTTCGCTGTGGAATTCATAGGAGACCTTATCTGAATGACACCGCAAATTATAATGAAATTCTGTCGAATAGAACCAGTCAATGATGCGTGAGGTATTCGAATGTTGCGCATCCACAGATACTACGACTGTTTCGACCTCTTTGTGAGCCATAGGATGGGACCCAGCCTACATGGTCCCCCGAAATCTGTTGAATCACACTCGGAGTTGCATCACAAGGTTTTTGTTGTTGGACGTTCTCGGTAGTAAGATACTTCCTTATTTATTTGATCTGGTCAGAAGAGGACAACACTGAGCCGAGAATGAAAACATTCACATCCGTTTCAGACCATCCTGAATCCAAATCCGTGAAAAAAACAACCATAGGTGTGTGTGTGCGTGAGTGCGTGCGCGTTTGTGTGTGTTTTATGTGCGCTGCCCAGGCCGCAATTTTCAACCGATTTGTGTGGTTCTTTTTTTGTTCAATGCAGAAAACTGTATAGTTGTGCCCTACGTCGCCGGAATTTCGAAATGTACTTCTACAAGGGGGAAATGGGGCTCAGCCGAAAAAACATGGGTTTTTGACAAAATCTTGTGCTCAATTCTCAAACGATTTACGTGTTTCTTTTTGCTTCCTCACTACCGAAGGGATGCTTTGTATTCATGCTAGAGTCCAAACGAATTTATGTCCTCCAAAATGAAAATTTCCACCCACATTTTACGTTTCTGACATCAAGGATCATATTTGGTTCTGTGTCTGTCTGTTAGTGATCAATTCCTTGTCCGGGAAAAACTATACGAAATAATGGGCTTAATCCGTTGAAATTTGAGGGGGGGGGGGGGGGGGGGGGGCATGCGTGGGTTGGAGCACAGATAATACCGTATGAAGTTCATTGAAACAGTGCAGTAACTTTCGTCTGTGCATAGGCCATCATGAAAGCCTTCTAGAGCCCATAACTACCCTCGAAATCGTCGTGAAGCGATGAGATATGGTGGGTAGGTGGGGTTTGGGCCACAGACAGTCCCATATTAAAGTCATTGGTAAAGTACAGTAACTTTCATCTGCGCATGGGCAACGTGAAATCCTAGTAGATCCCATAACTACCCTAGAAAGTGATGCACTCAGATTTGGAGGATAAATGGGGGTTAAGTGACGGTTGTTGTTATCACAGACAGAATCTAGATCTGCTCGACCAATTAATTCCTTAGACTGCCCCCTATGAATTTCATTGCCGTCGGACCAATGGTAGCTCCACAATAGAGATAATCAAAAATCGATAATTTACCAATAGTTGTCCATGTGAGGCTATATTATATTAAGTGAGGAAGCCATATGCTGCCCACCCAACTTGGCAGATGTTTTTTGTTCGACGCAGAATGAAGTCTAGTTGTGCATTAAGTCGCCGGAATTTCGACATTTATTTATGTATGGGTGGTTGTGGAGGGGGGGGGGGGGGGTCTGCAAATATTGTGTCCGCTGCCCGTATTCTCAACTCTTGAAGCTGCCAAACAACATAGGTACCAATATAAGAAACAATAGGTAAGTAGCAACCTAATTTTAGATCAATCATCAATTTATTCACAATATTCTTGGGACATTGTTGTGGTGATAACATCACCTACTCTAATAGTATAGATTGTCAAACAGGTACTTACGTAAGCTGTTCATATCGCGTCACTAGTTACGAAATTAGGTAATTAAATTGCACAATGAATTCATCATCATCATGGATCAGTAACTCATATATATGGTACTTCCAGACGATCTGCAACGAGTGAGAGTGATCTGTGCTCCGCCATAAGGGACGTCCACTGTAATGCAGGCATTACTCTACGGGGTGTTTTTGCGAGTGCAGTCGGTAGGTACTACCATTCCGATTCCTTTCGTAGGACCCAGGTTCCCTTACGACATTTCATCAAAATCTAATGCAGTGCAATAAAATCTTACAATAGACTCGTGGTTTATGAATATTACTCCCTTCAAAAATCTGATAGTATCAGGTACAGAGTCTGGAGGAAAAGCGCCTCCAGACTGATTTACGAATTCTCCTCGGGGGTGGTGACGCTGACGCCGCAAGACACCCTGAACCCGACACTCGTCAATAAGTTGATCAGCCTCCATCCAAAAGTGATTGCGGGAATTGAAAGATGACGTGACGCGCGCGAGTCATTTCCGATCGATCCGAAGACCGGAGGAGATTGAAGTGGTAAAAGACATTTTGACAGGAGGTGAAAGGGAAGGCTCGAATGAAAATAATCATCCTCCCAGGATAATCAGCACCATGGCGTCAGACTTTGTGGCGATATTTTTTTATGTTTCAAAACTCGTTCGCAAATACGAAATTCAGTTTATTGTTATTCATTACATTGATTCTGGTTAAACCAGTATGGGTACAACATGTTCAAGAGCTCAGAATAAAAATGTTAGCTATATTTTTGGGAGTAGGGTAATCTGATCAAGTGCGTACTTACTACTTCCCACTAAATCTTATTTTGACTCATTTCCTTCCGTTAAGCTTAATTTGGATTGAATTTGTACGACTTCTCTCAGAAGACAACCCTCAGGAAGAGTGGTCAGAAGACCACATCGCTATCTACAGGAGCTGCGGTCCTAGGATAGGGAAGATGTTTAGTAGTCAGAGTTCAGGTACCTAGCTATCAAATGCGGTACCTCCATAAACATTTAACCCCGTTTGAAATCAGTTGTAGAAAATTCCGGCCTTACTGGATCCCAAATACCTACAGCTATAATATGATTAACCCCCCATATAACTCGTTCAGGCGTTCAATACCAACATTACTAAATAAACCAAAACCAATACCAAGATTCATTGTTGAAAATAATAAACCAAAACGAGGGAATAGAAAAGTGGTTGCAGAGAAAGGCGCCGTGGTATACATTTTGTGATCAAACGTGCGTTCATCACACGTTGATAGGTAATAATATTAGGAAGTCAGTTAGGTCAAGGAAGGATTTGATAGGATTTACTTGACTCAGTGTTATCGCAGAGACTTGTTGTGGGTTAAGGACGTGTTACCTGCAGGTACTGTTTATTGATCTTGAGTTCGTATTGTCTTAAGAAAGTTGAGGTTGTGGCCAAATGTATGTAAAAGATAAGAAAAACTAATCAGGAAGAGTGTAAAAGTCGACAACTTCTACTTGATATTCTCTTCATTATAGGAACTGGTTTCGGATAATTAATCTACCGCCAGCCCTCAGTACAGTTAAATTTTACGAAAGCATTTGAGTACTGCTCCCACCCAAGAATCGTACTGACCAAGGTTTGCAGTTCGAGTCCTGGTTAGGAGCAGTCACCACTTGCTTTCCTATAAATGCTGACGATGGTTTAATTATCCGAAACCGAAACCTATCATAAATTCACATAGAGGTCGACAATAAATTTCTTTCAACCCTCCTGAATATTATCTTACAAGCCCGCGTTTCGCCATGTTTACGTGACATTTTCGTATTAAGATGGGAAAACGTGTTATATGGCTTGATAGGTAGGTACATCCACTACTTCCTCAAGTTTTTTGGGTAAAATGGAAAACAATGGGAGATCAAGTTCTACTATCCAGAGAGTTGTTCAAGTTGAATTCTGGATATCGAAATTTGGAATTGGTTGGCGTAGGTAATCTCAGAATTTTGACGAAATTGAACTTTTGAAATTAGCATTTTTTTTCAATATGACACCCTGCAGGTGCTCTATCATTGTTTTCTCACGAGGCCGAAACCTTTGATGTTTTGAAACCAGTGGTTTTTCCACTCTCTCCCAAGTGACCCTAACCGTCTAGTGCACCTACCTATCGAAATGAATTGATATATCCAAGTGTTGATACAGAAATCCATCTCGAAGAATCCGTTCTAAATATCCGAAACAACGATTCCAGATGAGGTTTCTGATTTACTGCTAGTTGGTTATCTTCTTCGCTGTCATTTAATAGTATTCAATGCCTCAGGAGTTTCACTCAGCAAATAACTCACCGATAGAAATAATAATACTTCCGATATATTACCTCCTCCCAAGATCACAAACTTTAACGAGGCTTGAGTCCGTGATATCTTACTTAGTGGTTATTGGACTTAATAAATCAATGAGGACTAGTAGGTAAGTGACTTCGAATAATTACGGCTTCCAAATCCTCCTGTTATGGCTCTTGAATACTCCCACCCACCCTTGATGTTGATGTTAATAAGTATATAAATATATATCCACTGAACCGTATTTTTACCTCTTCTTGCATCAGAACATCCTTCAAAACAGTATCGTTCTTGGGAAGGTCTATCGAACTAATGATATTAGTTCGTACCTTGTAATATTAGTTCTTGCCAATACCTACAGTACAATAATAATTCGTACCAATGCCTGCAGTAGAATATTAGTTCGTACCAATACCTACAGTATTAGTTCGTACTATATTAGTGCGTACAGTACAATAGTTCGTACTATATTAGTGCGTACAGTACAATAGTTCGTACAATACAGTTAGTTCTTACCAATACTTGCAGTACAATATTAGATCGTACCATTACCTACAGTGCAATATTAGTCCGTACCAGTACATTTAAACGCAGGTATTGGATATATTGAGGAAATATATATTATAATAATAAATATATTAATATTGTTATTAATGTATTAATTATATAATATTATAGAAATATTAATAAAATAAAAATAAAAATATATTTCCTCACCGTATCCAATACCTACGTTTCAAGGCCTTTTAAGTCCTTCAAATTTTCATCGAACTTTCAAGTGTAAGTGCTACTATTACTCTGTCATTGAAGTGGAATCATCTCTACATATCATATTCACACTCGGCAAATAGTATTGATAAATTCGAAGACATTCGTAAGAAGTCGGGGATAGTCCATGATGGGGATGAAAAAATTCGAATTTCGAAGGTAACTAATTTCTAAACTTTAATTCATCCGTTTTTTGGCCCTTGCTCGTGGCCCCCTTGGACTCCCTTCACACCCACAAGTTGGCAACCCTTCGCTTGTATAGTCGGGATCAAACTGTATGAATAAAGGCCGTAACCTCTGAAAAGCAACATACCTACCTACCGACAGGTCGAACATAATCAGTTCACGAGCGACACTTAGCCGAATGAAAATTCCCTCTTCCGTACTATCTCCTGGAACGATCGAACCGGGATAACGTCCTTGAGCCATTGGTATTCCATCTCTTCTATATGCAGCACCTGTCCTCGCGGTTCGTAGACCTCAAACACAACTTTGTGTCGCTATACCGTGCGAATCCTCTATCCTTTGAGCTGCCAGCCACTCAATATTGACTCTACCACTTCATAGGTTTTCATCGGGATGTTTGAACTTCTTCGTGTTCGCAAGAATTCTCGCCGAGTCACTCCTTGACAAATCCCACCTTTGTTGCCTCTCGGACAATACGCCCTTTTGTGAGACTGAGGCTGTTGGACTGCGAACGTGGTTTTGATGTTGCTTTCTGGTTCACAATGGTGCACCTGCTTCTGTCTGAAGGATCTACTAGAGCCCAGTGGTACAAGTTCATCCTAATAATGCTTCACTGTGATGGAGTTCTTGAGAGGTATTCAATCAGGTG
The DNA here is from genome assembly GCA_954871275.1 of Leptopterna dolabrata. NCBI lineage: Eukaryota > Metazoa > Arthropoda > Insecta > Hemiptera > Miridae > Leptopterna > Leptopterna dolabrata. The sequence goes on from OX940976.1 coordinate 36,910,274, forward strand.
AGATGGTAATTCCTTTTTGTGCCGGTCTCTAAAAAGTGATTTTTTTTTTCATCTTATGGGCTTCAAAGAAAAAAATTGTTGTTGAGATTTTGTTATCACATTATACATTATATTGCAGTGAAATATGACTGATGAGTCTGAATTAGACAGATTTTTATATGTATTTAGATCAGTCTGTCTATTTCACTCCTCCGCTTGAACTTATGTAACCTAAACTGTATGTATGGTGTGATTCCCCATTCTTCCTATATCAGCAGTAATTCATCTTTGAAGAACTGAGGGTGTTGAATACATTTTTCGAAACGTTAGCGTTGAAAGGCGTTAATCGTTTTACCTGACCGTCGGCCTCTCAAGATCTCCGCCGCAGCTGATATACTACTCAAGTAACCCACCACAGATCTTATTGTTATCTGGGTAGGTTACAATGTACACCGCTAATTAGCATCAGGCTTGGGACTGAGCCAAATCGATTCTGTCAACCGTATGTCCCCAAATTATTGAACCCAGAAGGTCAGTAATTATGTGGGAGGGAAAAAAGAAGAAGAAAAATTATGATTAAGTATGGTAAATTATGATCCAGACACTAATGGTATTGGACGAAATGTCAGTTTCGATAACCGAAAGATTTTTTTTTTCTTCTTAAATTATGGTTATGTTCATCTTCACTATGAATTTATCAATGTTCCAAGACAGTCAGGGGATTTAATAATGACCGCAGGCTCTGATGGAAATTTTCGTCAATTTTTTCTTTTTTTTAAACAAAAAGTTCAGAACACTTGGAAAAATGGTAAGTTTGAAGCCCTTTTTCAAAAATAAGTGTTAAGTACCTATCTTTTAAATGAGGGCGATTAAAAGTAAAAATGCGGCAAGCAACAAATGACGTATCAGGTCTGTTGACATCTGATCGGCTGTTGGCCCAAGGGGGCGGAGCGAAGCCTCCTTGGCGAAGGTTCTCAGTGCTGCCTTCAACCCAACATTAGAAATGGCAAACCTTCGTGGCAACCTTCTAGAACCTTTGCCGTGACCTTTCCCTTTTTGAATTTGAGGACGTGTTTTTCACATTTATGTTAATTATAAATCTGCGGTTCCATCCATCCGTCTATTGCGGTTCTTTACGTCGTTTAAAGAGATGAACTAGCGGTCCAAGCGAGATTTGAGTTGAACTACTCGGCAATTTACCTCATGCACCTTTTTTTGCCTAGGATTTCCGACATAAACACCTCATTATGTGATCAATAACTGTTAATGTCCGTTATTGAACAGAATTTGGCAAACATTGAGAATTTGTATCCCGCGAAAATTGCCCATTCTATTACCTTCATAGATTTCAAATTTGAAGCATCATTATTCAGACCGATCCAAAACTATGGGCAGTATAAAAAGACCTAAAGCTATTGCAGTGGTGACGGGTCGCGATTGACAACGAAATTGTGTAAAATTGTGAGAAGCAGAAGAATTTGGTCAAATAACTTATCCTACTGATGTGTTAATGAAGTCAGCGATTGATAATATGTATTTATGGTTATACATAACCATACTCAACTGGTAATGCACTCGAGTCCATTGTAGGCATTCTTTAGACTGCCCGACCAGTCCTCAAAGCGAATGAGGTAGTTCTAACTCATACGTCTGGGCACGATTTTAACCCATTTGGTATATTACTGTACCTACACATGAATAGTATCTACAATATGTTAAAATGATTTTGTTTTTTAATTCTAGAAATTCAACTAGACCTAATACCAAAATTCCCAATAGATGTAAAGAGAGGTGAGTGCGACTCTATGACTGTGTGCTCTCAACCGCTGTCGAATTTTCACTGTTTCATGGCCGAGCGTCGACCCGCGGTTCCAAACCCGGTCTGGATGGCTGGACGTCCCCCCAGGATGTAGTGGAACGAGGCCAGAGGCACATAAGAGAAAATTTCCGTCAGATAACGAACCTGATTCGGGAATGATGCTGCTCCATCACCTTTGCCAGTTACCGAGCTTTTGAACAAGTTACTAGAAAGAAGTTTGAAGCGCTCCAATTTTCGAATACAACTCCCCAAACTCGGCCCCTACGTTATCGTATCTGTAATATCTCCGTCGATATAATTATAGTGCAGTCAGGCGATATTAGGAAACAGGTATTCACGCTTGTTGACTTCTTTGCGTCCAATAACTCAGGTTGTTGGCACCCGTTGATAGTGGGGTTTATTGGTGTTCCATTGGATCTAAAACTGCCGATTTGTATTTCGTTTTATTTTCAGTCTAGTGAAAAAGCCGATATGGTAAGTTCCAGCTTGAAATGTCTGAAAATTTGGCCTTTAAGGGTGCGGAAAGATTGTGAATGACGTATTTTGTGTGCTCAGGGTCCCTCCTAACGAGCCTAGTGAACCAGTGTCAATCTTCATGCCAGCGGATTAGGATTTTGAATTGTTGACTTCAGAAGTGAATTTAGCGTCATTGAAAACTTTTTTTACCATTTTTAGCTCAAATCTCTATGTAGCACTTGTGGCATATAAATTGATAGAATGAAGTTCGATCAAGTTGAAGGCGGGTGAGGGTTCCGCCTAGGCGCGAGAGTCTTCATCTATGACGTAATTTCCTTCTTTCACCAATCATTGGGTGCCCTCCCCTCCTGTTGCGTCTTCTAGGAACTGCCATATTTCAGTTGAGATGATAAAATGAAGCAAGTGGAAATGCTAATTGAAATCTCATGGGGGAAATGCTAATTGAAATCTCATGGGTTGCGTGCTACTTCGGCACACTCTTTCCGAAGGATTGGACAAAATAATACTTGCTAGAATTGAGGAGGTGGGAATGTTCTGCCGATGACAAAAGCTTGAAAGGCATGAATCAACAGGCAAGGTATGAATCGTTGAGTCTATTTGAAAAAGCCGAGGATAGTGAGCAGTACTACTGCAGTCCAGGAACTGCAATCAGCTGCAGGTTTTGTATTACTGCTGAGTAGTTTACGCGGAAATTACTTCAGCGGGAAACCTCTCGTCACTGTAATGAGACACTGTTGGACGACCCCCAGGGAAATTGTCATCCTTTGTTCTCCAAGTCTTGTCCCAAAGTAACGGGTCGCTGAGATACCGTCGAAACTAGACCGTAGGGTGGATCATATAATATGCGCAGCAACATCCATCCCAGGGGGTTTTGGAAACATTCGTACCTCAAGTAGGGTGCTTCGGGGTGAAAAATTCTATTGAACTGCTCCATTTCGTTTCCGTATCATTGGGCAGCTAGGACGCAGATGCCAGTGTGCAATTTCGTGCATACACCAACATCGCACTCGAGAGATTTTTCCCCCTATTAAGCGCGTTGCATACTTGTCGCTACCTGGGGCACTTTGTTCAACTTGCGATTGATGAGGCCATGCCCTCCTGAACTCTCTGTGATTCTGTAGTGAGCTCTTCTGTTCTCTCTTCTGTGATTCTGTAGTGAGTTCTTGTAGCCCTCGAAGTAGATCTAATTCGATTAGACATGTCAATGAACAGCTTTCATATTGGATCCTAATTTGGTCGTCTCTATCATTTTACAACTACATATGAATGGCGATGAAAATTATTTTAAATTTGTAATTTAATGAGGTTTTCAGGGTTGGCCATTCAGAAGTGGTCACCTTAGTTGATTTACAACTTTGTACACAAGCTTCAATATTTTGATCAATGAACGAAGATCTTCGGTTCATTATTTTGAATAATGACCCTTTGGAAGCAAGTAGCATGGCTATAAGAGCGAATTTCGAAAATGTGCTGTTGTGTAAAAATAACTATGCAGCGAAAAACCATACCACTTTTCGTAAAACTATTTCATTTTTTCTTTATTTTAGCAATTTTTACCGATTTTTGACCCTTATAAAGTTAAATTTGACCCACTCTATTTTTGAGGAAAATATTTTTGTCATCGAAATAGCAACAAGTGCAACAACTGCATCAAGTGAAAAACTGCTGATGATAAGGGTGACAACACCTATCACCCTTATCACCAGCAGTTTTCCACAATTATTATATATTATAAGGTGTGCCTACACCAGTTTTCGCTAGACCACCAGCTTTTTCAAGTGACGTTTTCAACATTCAGTATAATATGTTCACACTTCTCATGCAATAGATGTTCCAGCTTGTACACCCATACCCCCTTCCAAGCCCTGATGAAGTTTTATGAATAAAACGAATATATGGCCTAGATGAAAAAGGAAATGAACTGACTGACCCTCAAAATCCCCTTCCACATAATATATATGTGGTGGTATATAGGTGAGAGGCGAGGTGTGATGAGGTGAGGTGAATGAAGGGAGATAAGGTATGGGACCAAGACGTCAGGTGCCCAGTGGTAGGCACCATTGTGGGATCTTTTCGGGGTAATTGGGTGTGCCCAGTGGTCACCACTCTGGGTAGTTTTACCTACCCGGTAATATTTTAAGGATATAATTTTCCATTGCTAATAATCTCCCTTGCATGTACAGTTTATTAGCTTCCACATCAATTCCTAACGTTTTTTCACCGCGGAAAATTTGAAATATAAAAAAGGGTGTCAAATCAATTCAACATACCCACGGCTTTCAAAGAAATTTTCAGAACGAAAATCAGACGAGCGGTTTAGTCACCGTTTTCATTGGTTTTGGTTTATTATTCTGTGAATAATACACCTATGTATTCGCTCAGCAAAAAATTTGTATAACACCCCCCCCAAAAATTTTTCTTTTCCGTTTCAAGGTGTGTAGATTCCAAAAATGCAATGTCCGTCCGCCGTACGCCGTATCACGTGTACAGGCTTCATTTTAGGTCTAAAAAATTCGTTCTTTCGCACACATGCTCCATTTGGGCCCTAGTTGTGTCCCGAAACTTTTCAGCCCGATCGGAATATATCCAGGGGAGTTATGAGTGAAAATGTGTATAAAAATAGGTACTTTTTGTGTTTTAGTAACATAGTAGTAAAATGAGCTTTTGAGGTATGTTTTTCCATTCTTTTGGGGACGAGAAGACCGAATATGAAGTCGATTTTGACCAAGGAGTGGAAAATTGAGGTTGTACCAGATGTTCAGCTCCCAAAATTGATTTTTTATGAGTCAAAAACATGCGAAATCGTCTGAAATCACCGTCAATTTGTATAATAACACTAGAAAAAGTGCCAACACGTGGATCAAGACGATTAAATGGTACAGTCAATGATCAAAGGTAATTTGAAAAAAAAGGAGCGTAGTAACCTAATTCAAGTTTTGGGGGCCAAAATTTGTGGAAACCACCAGAAATAGCTATTTCAATAATTATTTTACATGAAAGAAACAATAAATAAACAGAACTATAGACCAAAAAAATAATAGAATAATAAACCCATGTGACAAGGACTTTGCAGCGTTTTAGAGTTCATTTTGAAGTTCAACGTTCAAGATTTTTAAACTAAAGCGGGGATATTTTTAGCCTTAATCTTTCCTATTGCTCTGGGGTGCTGTGCACAATAATTTCATCATAATGTGATCCAACTGACAGCCTTATACCTATTATATATTATTTAGAACTTCAGCCACCCCAGTCTGCTGACCAGATTATTGTGATTCCAGTATCCTCATTCGTATAGGTTTACAGTGCCATTCATGATCATTCGCCGCCCTCATACATCCCACTCAACATCCCACTGGTGGCCATCATGAATAAAGTTCAGCTTTATCTGTTGTCTGGCGTGATGGATGGTCGACCAAACTGTGAACAACATCCGTAGTCAACGATCTCTTATGAATATCGTCCTATCTCGTCAGATTGACTATTTAATCGTTCATTGTAGGGAGCTGCCCGACAGGTTTGTTCGTAAGCGTGAAAAACCATTGAAATAAGTAGGTGCGACGCGCTAATTTCTGTCTGCTGAAAAACAAACTTCATTGATTTGATTGAAGTTCTGCGATACCACATCTCCAGTGAGACAGGACGTCATTACGTAGGTCATCGTAAGAAGGTGTCTTTCGAGCATGCTGTGTCCACTGCAGTCATACAATGAAACCATTGTACCTGTAGTAAAATGAAACACCTTGGTACATACCTACATGGGGCAGGATATGAGAATCAACGAGCAACAAGAGAAAACAATTGCTGCATAGAACTAGCTGAAAAGTTTTAATTAAAATTTCGTGGCAGCACAGTAGTGCAGTTAGGCATAGGTAGTGCAGGACGTCATCAGCATCGTAATCAAATCTCAAGACACTTGTCGCTCATCTGTCACTAGGTGAACGCTGTTGTACTTAGGGTCGTGATACAGAACAATATGGTAGGTATGTATTATGTATTTTAAAAATTTGAACGAAATAGGGCAAATCATAAATTTTTGGGCGCTGAAAGCAAAGAAATTAAAGCGAAGCATGTACACCTACCTATCATGTCTGTGCGCAGTATTACCAGACAATTTTTAACTCACCTACTACACGCCAGATTAAATTTACCTACCCATTACACTGCAGAGCACACATTGCGTACGCACAGTAGGTACATTCTTTTAGTGAATTTATGGCACATAGTTGTGTAGGTTACTTCTCAATGAATTCCTGCCAAAATCGGAATTCACACTCAGTTTCATTGAATCTTGACATTAATTTATGAAGAAAATTATCATTTTCCTTGACTTTTAGGCAGGAGAAAAACTTGTTTCGTACCAAGTGGACTCATGCGAAATCGTACCGAGAAAGTTTAATTGACGTTTTAGGACACTAAACTAAGGAAAAAAGAAACAGCCGTCACTGCAGTTATTTTGTGCTGCGAGTTTCTCCTTGGAAATGACCTCCGGGGTCAAGGGTGAAATTGAGATGGAAAGAACTAACGAACTAGATTTCAACCGGTTTTCCCTCTGTTCTGAGGTTCGGTGACATGGGTCATATTCTTTGCACATTGGATTTAAAAAATACCCCATAATTCTTGTTGATAAATACCTATATTATGATTGAATTATATTCCTTTTTTCAAATTTCAATACAAACCAGAGTTTCCTGTTGTACTTATTAAACCGGTGATGTTTTATTACATTTATCGCAATGGAAAGACGCTGCACATTATTACACAGCAGTTTATTACTTACCTGTATACATGCCCCTTCTGCGTAGATCGCTGTTTTCTGTGGCCAGTACCGGGCAATAATATCAGGGAACGACAAACTCGATTTCATTAAGCCCTGCTCGATGATTACAGCTCTTCCCTCTCAGTAATAAATATCTCGGCTGGAGTTATTACGTTTTTGTGTGTTCACACTCCTGTTAACGAAGCTTTTCGGTTTAAACATCAGGACCTTACTATGATGCTGCGGGTGGTCTTTAAAAAAAACCAAAATTCGGAATTAGTGTAAAAACATTGAAAAAAATAGCTTTTTGAAAATATATTGCAAACCCTATTTTTCACCTCTCGAGATGACTGACAGTAACGCCGAGGTTCGCGGACCACCAAGTAGACCCCAAATGGGACATACAAACCAAATCTCATCTATTTTGGTTCAAGGTAACTAAGGAAAGAAGTGCGGTGGGCGGACAGCATTTTTCATTCCATTCTCGGGTTCTACGTAGCACAAACCATCAAATATAAAGTTGAGGTTGATTTTTTCTCCATGCTCGATTCCAAAGGTTCTTTATTAAAAACAATAAAACAAAATGACTTGTCTACAAACAAAATTCTGATTTGTGATTTTCTTGAACTTGGACTGTTTTTTGCTCATCACGAGCACCACATCAAGGTGTTATCCCGAGCCTCCTCTAGAGAGCCCGTCGCTACTAGGTCTAATAGTCCATTATTGGTTGAAAAAGAGAGGCTTTATTTTGGATGACAGTGGCCGATGTCTTTTTTACGTTTTACGTAAAACTCCTCGATCGCATTAGACTGCAATGTGTAGTCATTATTTTGTTTTGCTTGTTCACATTAAGTAGGTCCATCGCTTGTATATTCCTTTCCCCAATAATCGAGGGGAGGAAGGTGCCTGGCGCCCTCATCAATTAGTTAAGGCCTGTTGGCCCAGTCCGTCTCCCCGTTTCCTCTGCCGTCATCCTCCCTTATGCCATTCATTTTTTACCGAACTCGTAATAGGAGTACCTTGCAATCACCCTAAAACCGTTATCTGAAACTCACATTATTAATGGGTGTTCACCCACGAACTCCGGTTTCCAGTCTTGATTTCTATTCACCCAATGAAGCTCATTTAAAAAAAGTTTTCAGCGTCTATCATTAGGTGAACATCTATCAAAAACGCTGCAATTTATTACGCAACGATTTATTATTTTGCCGCATAGACCACTTCTGCGAAGATCTCTGAATTCCTATTCGTGTAAGACCCAGATTTAGCAGGTTCGTTTTGGCGGTACATCCCTACCTACCCTCCTGAGGCACACACACACACACACACACACACACACACACACACTGTTAAACAATCCTGTAACGCGCCAGTGGTCCCACTAACCACCCCATCCGGTCATTTTGATCGTTTTTATTTTTGAGATCCTGATGTGGTTGCTGAACCTAATTAGAACCCTCGACATATTCCCAAATTTTCACCCTATTTGAATAATTCGTTTGGCGGTGAAACAAAAAACGTCTACCTATCAACAAAAAGATAAAAAAGCTGCACATTATTAAACAACGGTTTATTACTTACCAGTATAGACGCCTCTTCCGCTTAGATAACAGGAAAGCCCTAAACCGCGTACTGGAACCGGCCCGGGAATTACAGTTTCATAAAAATGCGAGAGATTAAATAATTCAGTAATAACTATTTGTTGTTATTAATGAAGCATAAGGTAAAATTATAAACCGTTGTGTAATAATTTACCTGTATAGATGCTCCTTCTGCGTAGCTAACTATTTTATGTGGTCAATACCTACTCTCTAGCTCCCCTCAGGAAGGCCCTAAATCGAGAACTGAAGCCGGCCCGGCAATTAAATTTCATAAAAATGCGCGGGATTCAGTAATTTGATCATTAATAATATTTGCTGTTATTCATGAAGCATAGCGTGTGTTCACGTTACAGAAGTACCTCTCAACAAAATCCAAAGGTGTTATCATTTTTCAAATGGAATACTATTACAGAACAACCAACTCGACTTCATACAGCCATCCGTGATTATAATGAGTTGCTCCCTAGCAATGATATCTGGGCCAGATTTATACCGTTTGATTCACGATCATGTTGACGGAGCTTTTCGGTGCAAACGATCGGCTGGACGTACAATGCTTCGGGTGGTCTAAAAAAATGCTTTAGTTCAAGATCAATTTAAAGACGTAAAAAAACATACCCTTCTGTTGAAAGTTTTTCGAGCTACGGCGTTCTGAAAATTTCAGCCCCTATTTGTCACCCCTTAGAGATGACTGACAGTAACGCCGAGCTTCGCAGACCAACTGTACACCAAATGGGACCTATATAAACCAAATTACATTAATTTTGGTTCATGGTAACTAAGAATAGTGCTAAGACGGCGGACGGACAGAAATTGTTTTATTGCATTTTCGAATTCTACATATACCTTGAAATGGAAACCATCAGTTTTTGAGAGGGGGTTAGCTTTTTTCCATGCTCGATACGGAAGGTTTATTATTGAAAATAATAAACCAAAATGTACACTAGAAAAAAATCCAAAGTAACCATCTTCGTTCAAATGAAACAATATCAGGGATCAACAAACGCGATTTCATCATTAAAAGCCGTGCGTGATTCCCCCTGCTGTGATACCGTGCGTGATTTCATCAGCTATTCCCTAGCAGTGATATCTGGGCTGGACGTATACTGTATGATTCACGATCATGTTGACGAAGCTTTTCGGTTCAATCTTCAGGCTCTTACTATGAATGAACGACTGGACGTACAATGTCAAAGTAAAATACACTGCCAAGGTGATGGCACAGGAGCTTCCTCGTCACAATCAGAGTGACCCATTATAAAATAGAACAGACTCGGAAGCAAAATAACATAACATAACATTACATTACATTACATTACATAACATTACATAACGTTAAATATACATATTACATAACATTACATTACATAACATAACATTACATAACATTACATGAAATATACATATTATACATAACATGACTTCCATAATACATTACGTCCATTATACATAACTAGCCTGACCGCTCGCTTCGCTCGCTATCCGAGATTCGCTGTACGCAGTATCGTGGAACCAACAAACGACGGAAAAATCCCATACCCTACCGGGTATTTGTGCCCAATTTTATCAAAATCCGTCAAGCCATTCAGGAGTTGACCATGGTCGACCATATTTCCGCTATGGTCAGGGAATTAAAAATGCGCCTACGTTCAACTTGGGAGGCTACCGGATATTGGTGCCAAATTTGGTCGATATCCGTTGAGCAATTCGGGATTCGACCATGGAGGGGCCCATGGATGCGCTAAGGTCGACCGCGGGGGTAGTCCGAAGGGTCGATCGTAGATAGAATTTCACGTAGATTACGAATACGCGATAAAAAATAGGGGTTACCATTTCAATTAACGAAGTTGACCATGGTCGACCATAGTTCCGCTATGGTCAGGGAATTAAAAATGCGACGTTGCACAACTTGGGAGCCTACTGGATACTCGTGCCAAATTTGGTCGATATCCGTTGAGCAATTCGGGATTCGACCATGGAGGGGCCCATGGATGCGCTATGGTCGACCGCGGGGGTAGTCCGAAGGGTCGATCGTAGATAGAATTTCACGTAGATTACGAATACGCGATAAAAAATAGGGGTTACCATTTCAATTAACGAAGTTGACCATGGTCGACCATAGTTCCGCTATGGTCAGGGAATTAAAAATGCGACGTTGCACAACTTGGGAGCCTACTGGATATTCGTGCCAAATTTGGTCGATATCCGTTGAGCAATTCGGGATTCGACCATGGAGGGGCCCATGGATGCGCTATGGTCGACCGCGGGGGTAGTCCGAAGGGTCGATCGTAGATAGAATTTCACGTAGATTACGAATACGCGATAAAAAATAGGGGTTACCATTTCAATTAACGAAGTTGACCATGGTCGACCATAGTTCCGCTATGGTCAGGGAATTAAAAACGCGACGTTGCACAACTTGGGAGCCTACTGGATATTCGTGCCAAATTTGGTCGATATCCATCAAGCCATTCAGGAGTTGACCATGGTCGACCATAGTTCCGCTATGGTCAGGGAATTAAAAATGCGACGTTGCACAACTTGGGAGCCTACTGGATATTCGTGCCAAATTTGGTCGATATCCGTCAAGCCATTCAGGAGTTGACCATGGTCGACCATAGTTCCGCTATGGTCAGGGAATTGAAAATGCGACGTTGCACAACTTGGGAGCCTACTGGATATTCATGCCAAATTTGGTCGATATCCGTCGAGCCGTTTGGCCGTGCATAGAAGGACAGACAGACAGACAGAGCGCATGCGCAGGGCGAACCGCTGGCTCTATCATGTTGAAATTTATATGGGACCTCAATGGGCCCTACCCGCTTAATCCCTGAGAATTACATTGAAATTGGGTGAAATCTTTGGTTACTACGGCTGTAACAAGGAAATTGAATCTATTTCACGCCAGCGCATGCGCAGAGCGCACCGAGGGTCCGATCATGCTGAAATTCATACTGGAACTCACTAGGCCTTGTCCAAACAACCCTTGAAAATTTGAGCGAAATTGAATCAAAATTGTGAAAGTTATGCGTGTTTGTTGAATTTAACGTTAGCGCATGCGCAGGGCGTACCGCTGGATCAATCATGTTGAAATTTGTATGGGACCTCAAGGGGCCTTATCCGCACCATCCCTCAAAATTTGAGCTGAATCAATTCAAAATCGTGGAAGTTATGGCTGTAACAAGGAAATGCGGACAGACTCACAGACTCACAGATTCACAGACTCACAGACTCACAGACCGACAGACACGGAACCAAATTTGTTCAGTAGGCTTTGAAACGCAAAATGCAAGTGGAAATTTTGATTTCTGAAGACAAAAATTTTTTGGCTCACGAAAGTGAACACAAGGCTTCCGCTGCTTCGCAGACTCGGAAGCAAAAGTTGAACAGCCATTCCAGGCTGAGGCTTTTCGTCCGACTGCCCTTCCAGGGCGTACAATGCGTGGCCCCAAAAAAATCTTATTTTTGGAATCAATTTAACAAAGTCACAAAAACCATAACTTTCGATTGAAAGTTTTCGAGCTGTCAGCGTTTTAAAAATTGCAACCTTCTCCTTCGTAGACCGACTAGACCAAGATAAGACCAAACCAAACTTCATTGATTTTTTTGGTTCGTGGCAGCTTAGGAAAAGTACGGCGGACGGACACACTTTTTAAAAATTCAATTTTCGGATTCTGAGTACCGTGAAACGCAAACTTTCAGGTTCTGTGAACGGGTGAGGGGGGCATATTATATGCTGAAAATTGCCAGTTTTGCACATTATTCTACATTTTCACTCACGTGATCTTTATGAAATTCAGATCAATTACTGGTATTCCGCGAATTTCAACGAATGCTGTCGAGCCGATCGCACTAAACTCACCTTTGAGGTTAAAGAAACGACATAATTGAAGTACAGTAGTTAGTTTCCCTTTGTTTTTATATTCAGTCACAAATAACTCTCGTATCTAAGCAATATTTAAAAAACTTCACATAGTGGATAACGGTACACTACTCTTTAAGAATACGACCCATAGAACTCAGCCACCATACTGCCTGAATGTGGGTAAGGAAAGTAGAGTGTAATGCCTCGCAAATGATGTTTCAAATCGTTTTCGTCCTTCGTAACTGACTCCAGGACGGATTTCACTTCTCTAAGATGAAAGTTTCTGTGTGGGTTTCTTGCGGGTGGCACCCGGTTTCCAGTCTTCCAGCATTCACGATTTCTCCTTGTCATCTCCGCATCTTCTTCTGTGATGCTTGACAGTCCTAGGTACCTAATTATGTACAACTCCTGACAGATAACTGGATCTTGCCATTCCTTCTTCCCTGTTGAACTGTCGTTAGTTCTGCAAAAGCAGCAAAGCAAGTTATACACGGACTTGAGTATATTTCCTTGCCTTTACAACCTTGGAATTCGAAATCAGGCATTTAGATTTGACTAAGAACAGTTTTCATAAGAAAGTTAAGGTTTAAATTCAGATTGGTACCCGAAGTACCAAATTATGATGATCGTAGATAGTATGAGAATTCTCTGATTGACGTTGAAGATAGAACGCCAGCGCCGAGCTATTGTTGTAAAGAACGTGTTGTTTTGGTTTTTTTAAAGCAATTTTTTTGCAACTATTTTCTGACGGAATTCCATTCCTACCGTTGCCAAGAGTGTTGGAATCTGTTTCTAGAATTTTACATCATCTTTACTTTTAGTAGCTTTCAAACACATTCTATTCAGATTCGATCAATTGATTGACACGATCATCTGATTTTAAATGTGGAATTAATGTAAATCTTGTTTGTACCTATTTGAAAAACGCTGAAAATTATTACACAAAGGTTTATTATTTACCTATAGATGCCCCTTCTGCGTAGATCACTGTTTTCTGTGGTTATACTAGTCGAGCTCCCCCCAGGTAATATAGGCCCTAAACGACTACTGGAGCCGGTCCCGGAATTTCTTTCCGTTTCATAAAAATACGCGGGATTCAATCATTAATTATTTGTAGTTATTCATGAAGCTTAAGGCAAATAATAAACCTGTATAGGTGCCCCTTCCTAGATAGTATAATAAACGGTTGTGTAATAATTTACCGGTGTGTAATAATTTACCGTCGTGTAATAATTTACTGTTGTGTAATAATTTGCCGTTTTGTAACAATTTACTGTTGTGTAATAATTCACCGTCGTGTAATAATTTGCCCAGTAATACTTCAACGTTTGTTCAAGTTGCAAAAGTACCTATCTACAAAATCCAAAAGATCCATCATTTGTCAAATGAAATAATATCACAGAACAACCAACTCGATTTCATACAGCCATCTGGGATTATAATGAGGTGCTCCCTAGCAATGATATCTGGGCCAGATTTATACCGTTTGATTCACGATCATGTTGACTGAGCTTTTCCGTGCAAACGATCGGCTGGTCGTAAAATGCTCCGGGTGGTCTCAGAAAAATGCTTTAGTTCAAGATCAATTTAAAGACGTAAAAAACATACCCTTCTGTTGAAATTTTTCGAGCTACGGCGTTCTGAAAATTTCAGCCCCTATTTGTCACCCCTTAGAGATGACTGACAGTAACGCCGAGCTTCGCAGACCAACTGTACCCCAAATGGGACCTATAAACCAAATTTCATTAATTTTGGTTCATGGTAACTAAGAATAGTGCCAAGACGGCGGACGGACAGAAATTGTTTTATTGCATTTTCGAATTCTACATACCTTGAAACGTAAACCATCAAATTTGGGGGGTTACAATTTTTTTTTTTTTTTTTTTTCATGCTCGATTCCGAACGTTCATTATTGAAAATAAACCAAAAACGATGTAAATTCTGTGTAGATATACTCGCCTTAATATCGCTAACGTTATCTTTTGTTTGTTTCAGGTGTGTATCCGTGCATTCCCAACTGGACTTTCCGTATGAGTTGCGAGTACTATCATGATTACCTATTTCTACAGTTTTCTGATGACCAACTAATTCGTCAGATCAACAAGCTTACTAGGCATTTATTTATCAACAGTTTTTTTCTTTTTGTTTTTGCACAACCATATTCCATTCATTTTTTTCAATCCTTTTTTTATTTTTATGTATTACTACAATTCGATACATTATGTACATATCAAAACTAGTCCAAAATAACCTCCCTGCCCCCCTAGCTTACTAGACATTTATTTATCCACAATTTTTTATTTTTGTTTTTGCACAACCATTATTCCATTCAATTTTTTCAATCCTTTTTTTATTTTTATGTATTATTACAATTCGATACATAATGTACATCAAAACTAGTCCAAAATAACATCCCTGCCCCCCTTAAAGCAAGCTTGTGGCGTGGGGTGCCGTGTACTTACATAATTATATGCGTTCACTCTTGATATAATAGGTGTCTAAGTGTAATAATTGGTCACGATAATATGTGCAATATATCATCATCATCTAGACCATAAACATAATCGACCGTTAAGTAAACAAACGAAATAAGTAAACATTCTCTTGTTTTAAATAATTTCAATAAATCAAGATCTCTAAACACTTACGTGTAAACATAACTAGCAAATTCCATGAATAGGCTAATATATGAATAATTTGATAACCAATGCTTTCTAATCCTACTGCATACTTGCTACATGTACATGGTGGAGAGTGGTCTAAACTAGGTTCGAGGAAAAAACATGGTGTTGTATGTTGGCAAATATTTGCGAAAATTATATTCCTTCACGAAAGGGACAGTAATTTCTGATAGCGAAGGTTGTAGAGAGAGAGAAATAGAGAGAGAGTGTGAGAGAGAGAGAGAGGATATCGTAAATGAGCTGGCATCGTATAAAATGCATGAAAGAAAAACAGTAGGGCGCCATCGAGAGGGCAGGGAAAAGTTCTCGAGAATGTCAAGATAGCGACGGCCTGCTCCGAAAACCTTCAGCTCGGCCTGTGAACCGTGTTACGCCAAGACCTTTCCAGATAATAAAATATTGTCGGGGCATCGTTTATTCATGGGTTGTTGGCCAAGGTTGCTCCTAGCTCTTCACTCTCCAGACAGTGCACACACTTTAGTATTCTACAACGTATTTTGTTCCTGGGGGAAGACGTATTTCTTCGGCCGGGACAACCCAAACTGGATTCGGAGGTCGGACGAACTGAGTGGAAAAGATGCAGATAGGGGTTTTGGTGAATTGATGAAGTTTGTTTTGCCACTAACTCTAAGTCGTTTCATGGTAGGCTGGTAACTTCTCGTGATACGGAAAACGAGTTTAAAGGATCAGCAGGCTGTATGGGCATAGGTGGCGTACATACCTACAGTGGCGTAGATACCTATCGTTGTGGAGTGTCAAGAAACAACAACTGGGCTACTTGAGGCGAATTTGAGCACCGAACCATAATTTCAGCTGGTATAATTTGAGAAACTTCCTATCAGTTAAGTTCCTTAATCCTTAAGTCGGCAAAGTTTTATCGACAAGAACCAGCAGAATATCTCAAGGACTAATGGGGACTATCCGTAGTCAAAACCGTATTGTTCAGGATGATGTTCAATGCTTGGTGTAACAGTATTTTGATAGTAATCGTGAATTTACAAAATCTGCTGGACTGTCCCAAATTTTGCGAACACTTTGATCACTTTGACCCATTGAAGTAGGCTGACTTAGAAAACAAAAATTGCTAAGTTTTTCAGATTTACTAACGATTTTCTGCAAAACCAAAGGTCATAGAAAATGTCACTAGGGCATCTCGAGGTAAATTTTTGTACCGAAGTTCCGAGTCCGAGTTTGGGTCCTCCTCAGCTGATACAAGGCGCACAATTTTAAAACGCTGCACATTATTACACAACGGTTTATTATTTACCTCTTTAGATGCTCCTTCTGCGTAGATCACTGTTTTCTGTGGTCAGTACATACCCTCGTGCTCCCCGTGGAAAGCCCTAAATCGAGTACTGTAGCCGGCCCGATAATTACAATTTCATATAAATGCGCGGGATTCAGTAGTTCAATAATTAATTATTTGTTGTTATTCATGGAAGCAAAGCGTTTGTTCACGTTACAAAAGTACCTATCAACAAAATTCAAAATAACAATCACTCTTCAAATGAAATAATATCACGGAACAACCACCACGACTTCATACAGCCATCCGTGATTATAATCAGGTGTTCCCTAGCAGTGATATCGGGGCCGGATGTACACCGTTTCGTTCACGATCATGTTGACGAAGCTTTTTGGTGCAAACGAAGGCTGGACACAGTGCTCCAGGTGATCTCGGATAATTCTTTAGTTCGAGATCAATTTAAAAACGTTTAAAAAACCACACCCTTCTATTGAAAGTTTTCGACCCCTTAGAGATACTGATACTAATAATGCCGAGCTTCGCGGACCAACTAGACCCCAAATGCAAGCTACAAACCAAGTTTCATTAATTTTGTTTCATGTTAACTAAGGAAAGTGCGTGTACGGCGTACGGACAAAGTTTTTTTCAATTCCATTTTCTACGTACTTTTAAATGGAAACCGTAAGATTTTAAGCCCCCCCCCCCCCCCCTTTGTTTCATGCTCGATTTCAAAAGTTCATTATTGAAAGTAATAAACCAAAGATAAATTAACCGTGATTACAAGTTAGACCCAACTGAACAGTTCATTAGTCACTGAACGAATACTGTTATTATAATAGTATTCGTGACAATAATAATATGCGCCGACAAATCTTTCTAGAACTATCTTTGTCGTATAGCGATTTCTTGGAATTTGTAATAACTTACAAGGTTGGCTCCACGTTTTTCCCAACTGGCTTGGTCACTCGTCCTACTGTAGGACTGTGGCAGATTGCAAGTGAGCGCATTATGTTGCAGCTCTCTTATTCGGTGGCAGGCAGTAATTCGATCTGAGGGCCGTCCTTGGGATTCAGGTCTTGGAAGATGAGCTTATGGCGTGTTAAGAGTAGATCTGGTGAGGTGGTGGGGATAAATCAGAGTTAACAAGGTGGAATGACATCCTGTAGCCTGTGCTGGCTGTATCAGCTTGTTCTCATCCCTCGTTTCATGCTTGGGATAGGAAAGATGGGTCCTCCATAACTTCTCTCGGAGTCTAAGCTTTTATCGGCCCTAGCCAACATCACTCCTGCTCGGTAGGATAAGGAGAAGTGTTTTAATTATAGAGGTATAAAATTCCTGTTTATATGTATAATAAGATCCTGTCGTCAGAGCCTGAATAAGTGCTCCGTTTAAACGGAGTGTTTGCTAGGGAGTTACTAGTGTGGTTTTAGGTATGGTCGCATCATGGTCCTCATGTTTTGGACCTCGAATGATGTTGGAAAAGACTGACACATGGAAATCCTTCGTGATTTCAAGCAAGTTTTTGACATTCAATGGCCATAAGCTCCGAGGAGATGGAGTCTCTACAAGGCTGATCACTCTTGTCTTGTTAGGCGCTGAATGTTCATTGTTTCCATGAAGCCAATATTTGTCCAACAAATTATTCCGCACCCCCGAATATTTTACTATAAATTTCTGTGCTTTTTGTGAGTGGTGGGGTCTCGGTACACATTTCCGATGGAGGCGTTCCTTCTCCTCACATGAAGGGGGGGGGGGGGGGGGGGAGAGAGAAAGAAAAAAGTTTGAGAATCAGTAGATTAACCCATGTACGCCTAAATTTCCATTCGGATTAGTGAACTGAGGTGTTCATGTGAACTTCAGTACCCTAGACAAACTGGTTCAGAGGAACTAGAAGGACGGAGAATGACAAAATATGAAAAGGATTTTGGGGAACAGTGGCAATGAATCCGTCTTTACGAGCCATAATTTCAGTGTTGGTTTGACAGATGAAACATTTGTTGAATTTCTTCATGTCCCCCAGAATGAATAATAGATATACAGATGAATTGAATAATTCGGCTATCCGAGATTTTAGCTGTATATTTTGGAAAATACTGCATAGCTTCAAAAGCTTGCGTTCCAAAATTCCCTGAGTTCCTTTTAAAAAAAATATACGTTCCGAGTATTTTTTCAGGTATCGATGATAGTAATTGATAGCAATCGTTGTATTCGGTACTAGAATTATCGAATATGTTTGATATTTTTCTCATATACGCAGACACGTTAGGCATCCCGTTAGGTAGGAGGGATCGCGTTAGGTAGCAGGTTGGGGTATCGGCAGTTATCTCTAAATTTCCTGGTGGTAATAAGTTTGAATGTTCCCCAACGAATTAGTGACGTCATTATCTCTTAACGTGTTTTCTTTGGAAAACAAAAAGTATTGGAAGGCTTGGGGCATCGGATCCCCATTTTCCCTCAAAAAGTATGGCCGTTCAGCCGGAAACTGACCCTTTGGGAAGCAGAGCATTTTCATAATGTCTCTCCCGATTCCTCTTCGCCAGAAGAACGATTACTTTCTTGGCGACTCCGTCCAAGAAGGGTGGGAAGTATAAATCGATCCAAGTTGATCGTTATGCCCACTACCCCCGAGACCCTTTTTTTTTGAAGACTAGCCTTTTTCTTTACTCCTAGTGGCCATATACGTTGGTAAAAAGAGAGCGCTTTTTGCACGAGATTTCACCTTTACTTAACCTTTAGGTACACAGTTTTTACGGAGGACACCCTACCCTACGATATTTCTTCTTCATTGACATGCTATAATGGCAGTTCTTACTGTTGTAGGATCCTTTGCGGTAACAATATCAGCAGGGAATTTGGGACTTAATGATCTGATTTCCATAATTCGACCCCCCCTCCCGCCCACCACCCAACTAAATGATTAAAACAATGACTTTTCCCTTGAAATCTGAGCAAACGGAAATAGGCTCATCTCCTGTGAGTAAAGGTAGTTAGGTCAGTCAACAACATGTTCATTCAAACAACAGGGAATTTTTGAAATTATTGGTGACTGAAACGCCAAGCTCAAGTGCATTGTTATAATAACAGCGCACATGTCCTAACGACCCATAACCCTAGATGAGAGACGTGATGATTCATAGTTTCCGGGCTGCTGATAATTTTTAATACATCCCTGCTAAACCACTTTCTCCGCTTACCTAAGCGCTCAGTTTGTCATACTATAAAATGGCGTACTGAAATATGACTCTTCTCCACTCACCCCATTCTACTTACAGCAGGAATGGGTTGGTTTCTTTTGTTTCTTCCGGACGGTGCGGGGGTCAGCTCCCACCTCTTTCCGTTTCCTGGGCCTGCCCCCTTTGCAAAGCAGTCCCCAAAAATGTTGCCAGAAGACTTTGTTTTTATTTTTTAAATCCCATCCACATCCTCTGGAGAGAGAGAAAAAAGGTTAAATTATTACAGGAAATTCCCCCCACCATCTCCGCCAGTTTTACGATTTTTTAAAGCTATTTTTCCGTCCCTCGCAACGAGTTGACCTCCAGGGCAGATTAAATGGGACCTCGTTTGTTTTTGCAGGGTGACGCTCCTTCCCGTTGTCTCAGTATAAAAGTCTTGCAAATCTCCCGAATTACCTCGGATATAGGAAATGTAAATTTCTAATAGTTTTTTCTGTCACTGTATTTTTTCGGTTCCTCCGTGCGAACTGTGTAAATTCTTCCTCAACGGTTCATCATAGTTCAGTATGAAATATGTAAAGGTATCCTTCTGCCTGGTTTACTATTTTGGACACAGTACGTTTGAGACGTCCTTAACTATCTATACAAAAGAGCGGTATCGTGAGCTGAGATATCGGGGTTAGGTGCGTGTTGGTCCCATAATATAACGTTTGTTGAATTCTTCTTCAAGTTTTGTCAGTGTGCGTATACTGGCAGTGTTCTTTAGAATATTATACCAACTTTCTGCCTTTAGTCCAATCAACGAAGGGGTTGTAGAAGACATGGAGGAGGATGGCATTTTTTTTCTTAAGGAATGTGTGTGGACTGCTTAGGAGGGTAAAAATACTATATGTCCCCAACCTTAGCTGTAGCTTGCTTCAAAGGGAGGGGGATGTTGGTTTTTCGCTTATATCTCGAAAACGGTAGGTCCTACGGAAAAAACCGTCTGCATAAAAAGTGAAGCTGTCAAAATATTCTACAAAAATGTGTCTATTCATTTTTTTCGTATCTGCAACCGTTCTGGTCACAGGCGAACGAAAATAGCAAATTTCGGCTACGAGTTTTTTACATCACCTTTTTTTACTTGAAATGCTATGTACCTTCTCTTCTTTCAGTTCTTCTTCACAGCAAACTCGTCAGAAAAGAGGTTGTAGTTCTAAATACCATTTGAAATGAGATTTTTTTCCAAGTTCTATCTTTAACTGGTCCAAATTAGTTAATATGTAGCAATTTGAACGTTGCGGGCTAATTCAGACTTATCGCGCAAGAACCACTCATTTCGCTTTCTAGAACTTTCGTGAAAATAGTATCAACCATTCAAAAAATTTCATTTATCCTTAACAGTAAGTTAGTTAAAATTATTGGAAGTAACAAAAGTAACTATCTAGGTATATATTATCATGATTATTATAATTATTTTGTGACTTTCAGTCAGATGAATGAAAATCCGTTTTTTGGGCAACGTTGCAGAATAATTTAATTCCCTTATCAAGCCTAGTTTCGCCCGAGGTGGTTCTTCTGGAAGAAGATTATCCCGGTCAGTCCGAAACCAGAACTTGCCAAGTGAACAAGTGTCCATCAATTATTTTCCCTGCTCCCGAAGTTGGCTTGGTAATGGAATAAAATTGTTCGGAAACGTTGCCCGAAAACGGATTTTTCACCTGACCGATATTCAAGAAATTACAAAACAATTATCCATCCATCGGTCGTCAACGTCCCCATCACATTATTATTCTAATTATATTATAATCTCGAGGTACATTTTCTGCCAGCTTCCTCAACTGCAGCGTGTGTAGGACGGACGATTTCGAAAAACTTAATCTAATCTTTGAATATCGCATGTGTTCTGGTACATTGTCGTAAAACCAAGTTTACTTTTTTGGAAAGCGGCAGATGTTGTGTCACACCCTGTAAATGCATGCAGGTACATGATGTGTTCAAGCTGCTGCATCTGATGGAAGGAGTAAACATTAGTTGTAATGTTGCTTCGGCTGAGTTTCGCAGTAAAACGTTTTGGTCAGTAGGAGTTGTAGCAGTAAGCAGCACTACGAGGTCAACATCTTCCCATGTGAGTACCACGTTGGTGGTTTCTTTTGTTGATTGTTCAATAGCGGTTCTCACATCAGTATGTACATCAGCATCGTCCGATGCCTGAAGCGTTTCAGTGGTGTTCTCCTGTAGTTTACTCCTAAGTAGGTCAATCAGGTTAGCCTTGTTGTGTACTAGAGAGGAATAGTTCTTGGTTCACTATGATCTCGGTCATATTGAAATGAACGTCTGCTGACTTTTTCATTCGGTAGCATCGTCCATTTTTGGCCACCTTTGTAGGTACAGTTTTATCCGTTGAATACAGTGACGCACCTTCTCCCAGGTTGTTAGGTGCTGGGCCTTGACAAATTCCACTTACTGCCAAGAAATTCTCCATCAACAATCAGATCGAAGTTTGGCAGGTGCACGGTTTAATTAGTTGGTTGGCTTCTGAAGTAGCCTAAAAATGAGGAGTACCCATGACTTACTTGTACTTATATTACTTTCCCATTTTTAAATGAAAGTAGGTTCCATTCTAAGAATTTTGAGACCAACCACACTCTGCTACGACGAATAGTTCTTTTATGAGCTTTCGAAATTTCTGCAGCTAGTGACGTCATTGCACCACTCCCGCCACCCTTTACCTTTGAAAACCCCCTTACTTTGCTGCAATCTTTGTGAAAACTCATAGAAAAAGAACTATTCATCGTAGGAGAGTGCGTTGGTCTCTAAACTCTTAGAATGGAACCTGCTTTCATACAAAAATATAAACAGAAGAGTACTCCCCATTGTCTACATAGATGATGATTAAATTCTCTGGAAATCTTTTCATTCAAAACCAACTTCAGATTTGGTTCCTTCACGCCAAAAGAATGAGTAGAGTTTCCGAAGTTGTTCCCAAGTCCATTTCTACCTGCTGAGCATGCATACAGGAAATTCCCCTGTACGATTTTTAGCGAATTTTCGAAGAAAAGGAAGCTATTGTTCTCGGTCCAAAATTTTTAAAACTCGAATTTCCGAAAGATTTTTATACCAAAATCCGTTTCAGACCATCCTGAATTCACTGCCGAAAGACACCAAAAATTATATATATATATATATATATATATATATATATATATATATATGTCATTCCAGACGATAACTCTCGAAAGAATTGAGATAAAAAGTTCAAATTTGCACGAAAAATCTGTCTTGGCAATCGACAGGCTAAGTTCGTAGATGGGCAGAATCGGGTCACTCTAAGGGGGAGTTTTAGGGGGGAAAAATTACCCATAAATTCCCAAAATGAAACAGTCTGACAAGTGACACCTCATTTTAAAGGTTTTTGTACGCTGAACACGATGGTGAAATCAGAATTGCGATATCTCATTCCGTTCTCAAACTGGAGCACTTTGAAGATTAAGGAACGTGGTTATTTCTTCGAAAATTCGCTCTTATAGCCATGCTGCATGACTGTGGTTTTTATCATTTAAATGCACAATTTGGGTCACATGACTGTCAGATTTGGGATTCAGTCCAGGTTGTAAAGCACCGTGGGGGTGTGCTGTATTTTTTATTATTGAAGGATCCTCCAGTTTTATTAGATGAATCTACTGCTTTTTCATGCCGAAATCAAATTTTTAGCTGCGAATGAGCTAAAACTTGTGACTGTGGATTCAGAGGATGACGCACATGAAACTCTGCGGGAATTGAGAACTGTGAAATGGATCGCTAGCTTGTGTTGTTTTGCTCCAGGCACATCGAGGGGGATTTTTGGCGTTTGTTCGAAGGCAGTGGAATGAAAAGGTCACCTCGGAGGAACTTGGTGGAAATAATTCGCCGTTCGTGCTCGAGGAGCAAGCATGACTGGGCACAGAGCAACTACAGTACGCTTCACCCTCACCTTCCTTTATACTTCCACGACGTTTTTTGACGTGTGGTGGTGTGGGCGCGTGGATTTCGTTGTCGCTTCGAGCGAGTTTTTTCTCCTTTACACTGAATTTTAAAAGTAAGGTACATAAGACCCTACAGCCACTACTTCAAATAACGAAACTTGTTAAGAATCGAAATGTTGTGTCATAATTCCTTCTCCTCCAAATTAATAATCGTTCATCTATACTATTCTTTTACCTATTCACAGGAGTTCGTTACAATAATTAGCAAACTGTGCGTGGAACGCCTCCTTCCACAATTTTTTTATGGAGATACTTTCTGCGTTTTCACGTGAATCAAGAGTGGTGGGTACATTTCGGGGCACAGAGAGAGACCCGTCTGTTCAATGAGGAGTACCCGTGACTACTTCTGTTGGTTTATTATTTTCAATAATGAACCTTTGGAATCTAGCGTGAAAAATAAATAAATTCTGACCCCCCCCTCAAAATTTGATGGTTTACATTTCAAGGTATGTAGAATACAAAAATGCAATAAAAAAATTTCTGTCTGTCCGTCGTACTTCGCACTTTTCTTGGTTACCATGAAAAAAAAATTGATGAAATTCGGTTTATAGGTTCCGTTCAGGGTCTAGTTGGTCCTCGAAGCTCGGCGTTACTGTCAGTCAGGGGTGAAACACGGGTTGAAATTTTAAGAACGCCGTAGCTCAAAAACTTCCGATGGAAGGAAGGGGGGTATGGTTTTTTTTACGTTTTTAAATTTGTCTTGAACTAAAGAATTTTTTGAGACCACCCGGAGCGCATTCGTGTGCACCGAAAAGCTTCGCCCACATGATCGCGAATCAAACGGTATATAAATCCGGCCCAGATATCATCACTAGGGAGCACCTGATTATAATCACGGATGGCTGTATGAAGTCGAGTCGGTTGTTCTGTGATACTGTTTCATTTGAAAAATTAGGGATCTGCTGTATTTTGTTGGTAGGTACTTTTGAAACTTGAACAAACGTTCAAGTATTATTTGGGAAATTATTACACAACGGTTCATTATACCATCTACGTAGAAGGGGCTGGATTTTGTTGATAGGTACTTTTGCAACTTGAACAACCGTTGAATTGTTATTAATGGGCAAATTATTACACAACGGTAAATTATTACGCAATGGTTCATTATACTATCTACGTAGAAGGGCACCTGTACATGTAAATTATTACACAACGGTTTATTATTTGCCTTATGATTGGTGAATAACTACAGATAATTAATTATTGAATTATGGAATCCCACGCATTTGTAGAAAACTTTAATTCCGCAGCCGGCTCCAGTACTCGATTTAGGGCTGTCCTGGGGGGAGCTCGAGGGTACTGACCACAGAAAACAGTGATCTACGTAGAAGGGGCATCTATACAGATAAATAATAATACAGATACAGAATTAGAGTCCATTCTAAGAATATTTTGAGACCAACCACACTCGTACGACGAATAGTTGTTTTTCTATGAGCTTTCCACAACAAGTGACTTCATAATTGTCAAGGGGGTACCGCCCTGGCAGGAGGGGTGCAATCACGTCACTCGTTGTCGAAACTCATAGACTATTCATCGTAGAAGTGTGGCTGGTCTGAGACAGAGCTATATACGCTCAGGCACATACACGCCATGTCCCCTCTTCCTCGCAGACCGCCAGAGCAGTCCCCGAAGGGCTGGAAGCCTAAGCCCAGTCGTGCCTAGTCCGCCATCGCCCATTTACCTCGTGGTGGAATGTTACATGCGAAATCGGTACCCAGCAATACCTATTTTGGAGATTACCATCCGCCCACACCCTCATTCTCGCCTTTGGAGTTCGGGGTGAGTGAATGCCCTTTTGGGAAGCATTCCTTTATTTTATTTCTCATAAAACGCTTGACAGAAGGCCGCCTTTCATGATACTCTTTTTTCCTCAATAAATATTATTAATTTTGGTTTATTATTTTCAATAATGAACCATTGGAATCGAGCATGAAAAAAAAATTCTTACCCCCCCTCAAAATTTGATGGTTTACGTTTCAAGGTAGGTATGTAGAATCCAAAACTGCAATAAAAATATTTCTGTCTGTCCGCCGTACGGGCCACTTTTCTTAGTTACCATGAAAGAAAATTGATGAAATTCGGGTTATAGGTTCCGTTCGGGGTCTAGTTGGTCCTCGAAGCTCGACGTTACTGTGAGTCATCTGTAAGGGGTTCAAAATAGGGGTTGAAATTTTCAAAACTCCTATACCATTTTTTTACGTGAATATTTTTACGGTTTTAAATAGTTCTTGAACTTGCGAGTTTTTTAAGACCATCCGGAGCGTCGTACGTCCAGCCGTTCGTTCACAGTAAGGCCCCTAAGTTTGCACCGACAGGCATTTTCGACTCCAGTGTGAATGAAATTGTATACAATTCAAACCAAATCTCGTAACCAGAGACGCGCCCACAATAGGAAATTTGGCGGAGATGAAATCATTGCTAGGGAGGGATCACCTGATTATATTGGCGGAGTATGAAGTCGAGTTGGTTGTTCTGTGATATTATTTAATTTGAAAAATGATGGCTCTTTTGGAGTTTGTTGGTAGGTAGTGAAACTTGAACAAACGTTGAAGTATTATTGATGGGTAAATATTATTACTACGGTAAATCATTACTCAACGGTAAATTATTACACAACGGTTCATTATACCATCTACGTAGAAGGGGCTGGAGTTTGTTGGTAGGTACTTTCGCAACTTTTTTCACTCCTCATCAACAATTTCTTTTCAGAACTTCATTATGTGTGTTTCTTTTTGTTAGTTACTGTTTGCCATCGGCAGAATTATTTTAGCAACATTTAACTCGTGATTTAGGTAGGTACCTAGTAACGTGTACGGGGTTAGGTACTAACCTACGGAGGGTCTGCGATCTACATAGGTAATATGTATAGAATAGTACATATCATATTATATAGACGGGTTATCTATACATAGAGCTGTGATCTGTAACGGAAGGGTATTCTATACAAAATAATAAACCGTTGTGCAGGGATTTGCAGCGTTTTATTTCTACATTCAGCAGAGGCTTTTGCCTTTCATCTCCCTTCAGTCCTTTCTAAGGATCTAGTGGTTACGGAGTGTTAATGCCAGCACGCCAAATTAAAAATAATACCCCCCCGTAGCAGGTCTCATTTTTGAACACCCCCCCAATCACAGTGATTTGAAATAAGGCCTTTAAATTGGTATCATGTGGCCAGGAATGACACAAAAACCTACATGAATTGGTAGGTACTTGCAGTTCTCAAAATCTGGGGTAGGGGACTGTTATAGCTTGGGACAATTTTTACATTTCGATTTTTATTATTGCTTCTATTCACATTAGAGACAGGGCAAAAATCGAATATTTTTCAGCTACATCTTGGTTGCTTACCAGCAAGCTTTCGAACGTCAACAATGCGTTTGGCAGCCATAAGAATAAATTGTTTTGAACGGAATTGTTGTCCGTAGGTATAACTCATTTGGGCCGTCCCGTTGTGTCCCCTATCTCGGCAGCCCGATCGGAAAACACCCAGGGGTGTTATTTTTGAGGTTTCAGTGAACTTCGGCTGTGAGATATTGTTTTCCATGTTTTTTCTAGGATGGGGAGACCAAATATGAAGTTGATTTTGATACTGAGTTAAGGATTGAGGTTCTAATGAAGTTAACTCTCAAAATTCAATATTTATGGGTCAAAAACCTGTGCAAATACAAATTATCAGAAATTTGTATAGTAACACAGAAGGTAGTATTAACAGGTGAATCAAGACAATTCAGTGAAGTTTCACTGATCGAAAATAGTTTTTCAGGCATAGCAACCTAATATCCGAGTTTAAAATCGTCAAATTAGCTTTGTGGGTCCATTCACTTGGGCCCCAATCGTGCCGGTTTAATTCAGTTAGAATAATAACCCCATGTGACTTTGCAGCGTTTTTATAATGCAGTTTCTAATAACAGGACTTTTCAGGCGGTACTTGGAACACGACGTATGTAGATTGTAAAACAAAGCAAATAAGCCGAAGCAAAAAATTTGTTTTAGAAACAAATAAATTAACGATGAAATTGAATTTTGTTCCTTATTTAATCGAATTGGTCCAGGAAAAAATATTAACCCAAAATGATGTATAAAACTTACAGATGATGTTTAAAAAAATTATTACATTCATAGTATCTGTATGACCGTTATGGATAAGAACGAATCGTTATACATAGGGACATCATTAGTTTCTGTCCCAACCTATAACAGGTCAGTCTGTCTCTAGCTATAACGGATCGCCACTTTCCAAATGAATCGGGTGATGGAGTACAACATGTGACAAAACCTTCTAACTAAAATAGTATGATTAGTATGCTTCGTAGGTAAGTTACTCTTTCAGGTACAAGGGGATGTCGTACAAAAGGTAATTTATTAAAGTGGGGAAACATAACTAAACTACTTTTCACATCTAAGCATACAAAAATTGGAAACTAAACTTACCTTCTGCTATGAAAACTCGTGGAGGAAATTTTCCCTGCAATCCATCCGTTTTGCCCTGCGTGTTTCCCTAGGTATTACTGTACCTTACCTATAACAATCTCCCCTACCCTAAAACTGATTATATATATATATATATATATATTTCTTACTCCGAATTGCTGATTTTTAGTTCGTTCTTACTTTTGTACTAATCAATGATATTTCGCTGAATTTAGAATTTCAGAGGGCTAGTTGGTAGATACCTACCTACGGTCAGTTATTGCGGAATGACACAATACTCTTATTATATAGCCTATTATTTATGATTCAGTGGAAATGAGCGATCAAGCTGGTGTGTGCTTCGACTAGGGTAGTCCAATAAATGATCCTCGTGTGGTACATGTTTGTATTGTCAACTGTACAATGCCAGTGAACGGAGTTCGGAATTACACAGATCTCGCGTTTTGATGAGCCCTAACTGGAACAAAGTATGTATGTAAACACTCAATGTTTTTCATCAAGGTATATGAAAGTTGCGTTACTCTCCAATCTACATAATTAGGTTGGCGGGAAGGGAGGGAGAAAACGTTGGGACTATAATTTCGAAAATTAACGTTGCGTGCAGCAGACGTTGATTCACCGTGTTGATAGTTCCGAGGGAACCAATTTTTTCCCGTTCGGTTTTTCGAAACATCGCCTCATCCACTGAATTCTGCTACGTATTTTAAAGGCTCAAACAAAAAGCGCGATCGATTTGTCAACCAGCACCAATATTTCATGTCAATGAGTCTGCAGATCAGCCGAGATTACCTATTCTGCTTCAGTATTCATATGAGGACGTGGAAATCAAGATGTGTCTGTCGTTACACGATACAACGGTAGTTATTTATATTTCAAATATCCCCTTTCATACTTATTTCTTATCTGGAACGTTAACCTGTAATGTGTCTATGAATATCTTGGGACTTTGTTACATTTTGGTGGCAGTTAGGTAGCCATCGCCTTTCCCCTTGTGTGAAGGACGGGTTCCTTCATAAATGTGGGCTAGCTTAATCATGGATTAGATATTACGTGCAAATTATCACCTGAAAATTCAATTCAATTTGTAGGTGCCGATACTGTAATTTTCAGCTTACATGTTATCTCCGGGAGGTTAGTCATTATTTTCGATAGGTACCGCTACACCTACCTTATCAAGTTGGGTGTGCTGAAACCGTGTCCATTGAAAGTAGTTGGCTAGTTTTCATTAAAATCAATGTATGTTATTTCGTTGAGCACACATCTCGCGAGACAGCTGTGAATCGAAATCCCTCTTACATCCCCATACAACGCATTAGCAAAGTTAGAATAACCGTTGAACAGCTCCATTGTTATGGCATTCGACACATTCATGTGTCGAATTCTTCCTATTTCGAGCAAGTACTAATTTATTTATCCTGTCTAATTCAGTGTATTGGGTACCATAGACAAGGCTAGACTAGCAAATCTCTTCTTTCCTACTCAGTGAACGACTTGGTGCCCTGTCTCTGAGAAATTCAGTACTAATGAAGTCTTGAAGTAGAAAGTCGCCCGTCCGTTACTGTTACTCACTGCTCAAGTTGTGCGAGCCGGTCACGTATATCTCTGAGTCACAATCCATCATCAGCGTTGCCGGATCCACCCAGCCAACACCATCTGGCAACACCGCCTTGAACCCTGAAGTCCCCCTCCTCCTCCCCCACTTCAGCCTTGGGGATTTCCCCTCCGTGACGAACTTCGGCTATTCTCGTTCTCCTATTCGGAAGAAATCGTTTTTTTTCCGGTTTGGGTGGTTTTTGAAATTCACAATCAGTTGGGAACGTTTCATTCAATTATTAGGTTTAATAATCCCAAACCGGAAACTTGATTTTTTTTCTCGCTGAGGAGACCCTATATGTGCAAGTCGACCTCTTATGAACCAAAATAGTCAAATGGCAAAAGAGGTCTTCTATCAACGGTCCAGCATATTTCTTCAATTATTATATCCATTGAATCACCTGAAATCTTTGGACTATAACGAAATTATCATATATGATAGCATACTTACATCCATCATTCTTGCTCAGCCCATGAAATCCTGGTATTTATCTTCAAGGCGAGCATTCTGGTTCAACTCATTACGATTATTTGCTACTTCTCTTAGATTAATTTCTATTTTGATAGTCTGAAACTGAAGGAACGCACTTGAGTGCAAGTCCAGGTGGCAGCATCGATCGATAGCAACCTCACAGGTTATGTAATTCGCACAGGTTTCATACTGCGGTTTTTATTTGATCTGAAAGAGAAAAATAGTAGAGAATAAAGAAAATCACGCAACGTAATAGTGCGAGGTCCATTCCCCGGGGATGTGGCAACTGGGCAGGGCACTGTCTCGAACAGAAACTACGATAAATCGTGAACGTGAGCACCACTGCTACTGCCAAACGAATGGTTGGAGCTTGGACCTTGGAGGTCGATCGTTCGAGGGTTTCAGGGTGGGGGACATTATTGCGGGAGGAGGGGAGACGATGGAGCGCAGTCGCAGAGTCTGTGGAAGGAGGTGAAACAAGATGGCCGCCGTTCTATTTGCATCTGGGTGCCCTGCGCTGTGGAAGGGCCCGAAAAACCTGCTTCCCCTCCTTCCCCCACCACTTTCCATTCAACCTCTGCCAAGGGATTTTTGTACTTTAATGCACTATCCCCCCCTCCTTGTAGTCTTACCGCCCCTCCAACCGGCACTACCACTCCCCTCCACTTCTCCATGTCGCTCTTTCAGCCCATGCGCGACGTTGCCGCTCCTCCCAGCCAGGGCTTCCCAAGGCCTCAATAGCGCAACGTCTGTCGCTCGTTCGTTTTACCTGAAACGCTTCGCCCACGAAAATCCATTTAAACTTTCTCTGCAACAATAGAGATGAATAAGTGGATTCTGAGATGGAACTCTGGGAAATTATTGCTTTTACGTGATTTCTCGAGGTCCCACCCCTTGTCGCTAAAGTCCCTTGTCACCACAATTCAGTGAGCTCCCTTAGGTATATGCTGGAGCAACGAAAATCCTATTATTACAACTGGTCTGCAACTTCTCAATTTTAGATGTTCTGGTGTACAGCTGGCTACTGAAACACAACATTGAATATGAACTTGTGCGTCGTCATCGCCTTGGTAGCTGTATAGGTACTGTTCGAACAATGGCTTTAAAATATAGTTGTTTCAAGCATGACCCTCATGCTTCATGTTGAATTCTGTTCACGAATACTTGAAGCTTCTTCTCGACGTTCCGTTTTTTGGTATTACTACTATTGTAGTTATGTCTTCCCATCCATTCCTAATTTGCCTTCGGCCTTATACGTACATAAAGGATCCAGTTGGTTCAGTCTTACTGCCCTGGTTCTGCCAAGGCTTGGTCAAGCGTTGTTCCATGTATTGCATACAGCGATTGCTCAGGGAACTAGTTCCCATTTGAATGTTCCGTGCTTCCTCTTTCAACTAATATTTATAGAGGAAACTAATCGACTGAACGATTCCATTCCACCTTCTTCCAACGATTGCCTCATCGATGTATGTTAAGTGGTGACACAAATCGGACATGTATTATGCATTGAATATTATGCCAAACCCTGATCATTATCCTGATGTTTAATATTTCATGTATGCAGATTCAGCGTCATATAGGTAGCCAGTCTTTTTTGCTTGCGGAATAATTTTATTTTGTCGTCTTCCAGAACATTGAAATAATAACTGAATGTGATGGTATTATAGTCCAGCAGTTCCTTAAGCTTCAGACTCTGTCTTCACCTTTTAATGCCATAATAATATCTGCGTTCACTTATTATCTTCTTGATGCCGTCCGTATTCCCAAATCATTGTAAAAAAAAAAGTACCTATGATAAATTCACCGAATCACATGTGAAATACACTGGATCACGCTTCGGAGTCTTCAGCAGGTCCATGTGGTTATGAGCCACCATACATCTAAGAAAAGATGTGCTCTGTGTTTTGAACTTTGACGACGATACGGAGGACCAATCAATTGCAATTGCCTGATTGGAGTGGCAGCTGACATGAGACTTTCGAAAACTGCTTGGTCAATATTTTCCACTCATTATTACAGTGACGGGTATATTCTATTCTTGGAATTCCTACGGTTACATGTGTAATATTATGAAAAATGTTGTCCACTACGTAGGTAGCACGGCAGTTGTTATTGTAAATCCTTCTGCAATAAATCACACATTTCGTATTTTGGTTTATTATTTTCAACTAGCATTAGTATTTATAACCGGCTTCGCCCGGGTAATATGCGTCTAGAGTGGGTCATATTCATGTTGGAAGGTTCCCGTTTCGGCGAATGGCTTCAAAAGTGACAGCCCGTTTCGGCGAAAAGAGCGCCCATTTCGGCAACGGATGAGTCCGGGAACAGAGCCCGTTTCGGCAAAGGAAAATATGCAATAGTTTGGAAAGGGGGGGGGGGGGGGTTCAGCTAGACGTCTACAGTAATCCATGGGCGTTTGAAGGATTTCACGTTTGCGCATGCACACACACATACCGCTACTAAGGGAGGCATATTATACTTTTCCGAACTAATCTCAGGTCCGAGTGTTCCAGGTTGGATGTACTGGCAGTCCCCAAACTCTTGCCTCATCATTTTGTTCGGTTTCTTACACGGATCGAGCTGGGATTCTCTTTTTAGTAAACTACTCAACTTCTCCCTCTCAGTAACTTGAGATGGCAGTGGATCGTGATTGTGAACACTGTCTATTGATATTATCGCGTCTATAACTATGGGCCTTACATCGATTTTTTTTGAACACCGGAAAGTTGCTAGCCCATCCTGATGCACGTAACTATGCGTGAATTTGAATTAATTTATTATTATTGCAAGAACACCTTCCATATTTTTCGTCAATCTCCTCTTCCATCTCACAGAACCGTCTCGACCCACACAACATAATAGTTACACGACGATGCTAAATGCGAAAGATGAACGAGGAACCAGGTGAAACCAAACAAAATGCAGCAGCAGGAATTTGTACACTGACTTGTTGTCATTCGCCGAAAGAGGCTGTCTTTCTCCCAAACTCATTTGCCGAACGGGGTCCACGTTTCAGGGACGACTCGTGGGCCATTCGCCGAAACGGGTTACGCCCTTCATGTTACCCCCAACCCATGTAGCTGTTGAGGGTAGAAAACCTAACAGTCGGGTCGCGAAGGAAAGCCTTGGTCACCTTGGAGCTTGGTTTCCTTTGATTTTTCAAAGTTCCCAAAAGTTCTGAAGTTGCAATAGGCAGGGAGGTCCCACCATGGCGAGGGAGTGCAATGACGTCAGAATGAGGAGCACTCATGACCTCTGTTTATACTACTTCCCCGTTTTTAAATGAAAGTAAGAAGAATTCTGATACCAACCGCACTCTCCTTCGATGTGTGTTTTCTGCGAATATTTTCGATTACTATATTCTAATAGAAAATATGAATATTTTCTGTTCTATGTATGAATATTTTTCTGTGAGCTTTCAGAGTTTCGGCAACAAGTGACGTCATTGCAAACCTCCCGTCTGGGGGAACCCCCTTGCCCACTGTGACGTCACTGTTGGGGACACTTTTAAGCTGATAGAAAAAGGACTGCTCGTTGTAGGAGAGTGCGGTTGTTCTCAAAATTCTTTGAATGGAACCTAATTTCATTCGAGAATGTAACCAGAAGTCATGGGTACTCATCATTGGTTTTAACTTTAAAAAATCATAGAAAAAGAACTACTTATCATAGGTTTATGCCGTTGGTGTCATAATTCTCAGGATAGAATCTTCTTTCATTAAAAAATAAATACGTGCGCATGCCCCATTACTTCTTCTTACTTCTCTTGCAATATTGAGACTCCAAACGTACCCGTAATCAATCATTGAATTGGGAGGTACCTGTACGAATGCAAAACTTCGCAGGAAATATATCGAAATCAGAATTCAGCTAACGCTAAGGAATTAATTTTTATTTTTATTATTTATTAATTTTGAATTTTCTGTTTTAGGAGGAGGAATTACGATTATAATCTTAGTAGCGCGTAATTGAGAATATTTCACTGGATTATAATCATGATCTTACCTATTCAACTAATAGAATCAAGCATCAGTTCGAAACGATTTTAAATGGATTCATCCGCCGTGGAAAATGCGTTGAGGTCGTGGGGTTTCATCCAAGAGGCCTTGAACTAAGCTGGGAACGAGTCACAAAACCACCTCCGTCACAGATGATTCCAAATGTTTCTCCCCGACCGCCCCAGATGTGTTGCCAGGACTTGTGGGAGATTAATGCCGTTTTGAAACCGGGATTTATTTCTTCGAACGGCAAAGCGTAAATCAGGCTCCGCGGTAGGGCTTGCACCCAACTCCAGGAAGCTGCGGTTGCCTTTTGAAAAGTTGACTGCTAGAAATACATACCCCGAGTAATGCCAAGTCGTGTGGAGAGACATTGTTTCGTTCTAGAGACATTGTTTCGTTCAAGTACACGAGCTCGATGAAACACGGTTGTTTGAGGTTCTGTGAGTGGAAGCTACGGTCGTGGGTGATATTATGCTCTTGGAAACTCGGTTATCTTCGCTTCGTTGCCAATTCCTCAATACATAATATATTATTTAAATTAAGTAGAAATTCGAATTTTTCACCTCTACAACTACCTGGCAATTTTCACGCCCTCTAGAAAATTACCTTGCTACTTTTCGAAGGTTTGTGTAGATTCCATACAGTGCTTCGTAGATGTTTACGAATGGTCGAAGAACCTGTCAGTCTAAAAAAGGATGGTCAAATTTGAATAGAACGGGCGCTTGATAGAAAAATAATATTGCGATGGCCAGTTTATTTTTGCTCTAAAACTTCGGGTGCGTTAAGTTCGATTTTTCCTGTTTAAAAATGGCGTGGAAATATAATCAATTCCCTAAAATCCTCAAAATGAAGGCAGTTCTATGCGATACATATTTGTGTGAATTACAAAATCCTGAGATGGCTTCAACCTGCGAGTGGTTCAAATTGGGATTTTGTCATTAAAAGACGGTGGAAAGTGTTCAGCTGTGGAGTAGGTTGAGGTGTAGTACCTACCTATTTAGTAGGTAATTTACTTTGAAAATTCGCCTTTACAATAATTTAGTATGCGCGTGATATCGTTCTGCATGATATTCCTCCTTATGTTGATGTTCCTTAGTTTCTGGATGCAGCTTCAGCAGCTTATATGCATTTGCTGCTGTTCTATTAGCATTTGACCTTTTTTCATCGTAAATTAATAGACGGGTCGTAAAATAATTCGGGTAAAATAATAGAATGTCCAACGTGGGTTAAATTCTGAATCTTGTTTTCCTAAGTTATACACTGGTATTTGAGGGCAAAGGTTCGGTGGCAGTACTACCCGAAAGTTTGAAGTTGTTGACCCTTCTATTGCGGAAATAATTTCGCTTACCAACTCCGCTCGGCGAGTAAATCGTCTGTGGAGAGCAACCCATTTATTACGGTGATAAAATTGACGTCAGGAGCGATTAATTTAATAACATGTGCAGAAGTGGTGGGGGGGCTATGACGTTCTAATACTTGCGATTTCCTCGCAAGACATGTATGTAACTCCGTAATTTGTAAGGGCTACTACCAATATTATACATATCGAAACTACGCTCGACTGATAACTTATTTATAGAATTGATATCCTCCCCGTTTGGCCTTGACTCAATGATGCTTCAGAAAATCTGGAAAGATGCTCAAAACGCTCGAAAGAATGCGAATTCATCGCCTTGTAGCTCATTACCGAGCAACATGGCGTTCTTTATATGACTGTTAACTATTCTGTAGGATTTCAGACTCTTCCAAATTACTGGCAGTGAGGAATCAGTAGGGCAAACAGTACGTTGAAGGTGCTGGAGAAAGTGTTTGAATAGTACGACTGAGTTGTAGTCGTAACTAGCTCTTCTCGATATGCGTTGGTGACAATCAGGACGGGGCAATCGTTTCATCACACATTACGATTCATCACTTTTTTTCTTACCTGGTGAATGGTTAGGAATATGGTTAAGGGTGACGAATCGATTGACGCCAAACCAGAAAAGTATACCCTTACCGGGCATAGAAAAGAGAAGTTCGTGGTATGGCTGTTTCAGCAATAGATAGCAGATACCAACCAATCTCGATAATGCTTTCGAAGGTTGAGGTAATGGGATGGTGTGAACTACAGGGCTTCTCACACCCCTGCCCACGCAACGCAAAAACTCATGCAAACTTCAACACGAAAGTGAATGAAATAAACCCCAGGAAATTGGTCGACTACGAAAAATCAACATATTATTAAAATATTCATATAGTTGGAGACTGAAGTATGAGGGGATTTCCTCCAAAAATGATCACAAGGCTATCTTCAACATGGTACACATGGATTAAGTTACATTTTGATTCTGCATGTTCTTACAAGCTATTATTATACATGATCACCTGAATTTTCCTTGTATTTGGGGTAACGAATACAAGCTTTTTCGATCAGGTATCGTCCCAGTTGAAGTAAAAACGCTGCAAATACCTACACAATGGTTTATTATTTTGTAGAAGGGCACCCTTCCGTTACAGATCTCACTTCTGTGTATAGAACACCCTTCTGTTACAGATCACAGCTCTCTGTATAGATAACCGTTCTATTGTAGATCACAGGCTTGTAGCTTAGTACCTAACCCCATGCTCGCTACTGCGAGTATTTACCTGCCTAAATCACGTCTTAAATGTTGCTAAAATAATTCTGTCGATCACAGAAAGGTAGCTAAAATGGCAAAAAGAAACACAAATAATGAAATTTGAAGGGAAATTGTTGATGTTGAGTGAAAAAGTATTCACTGCCTGTGGGTTTCATCTCGGGAACTTTGGCTTAGCAGTTAGTTAGACCACTGCGCTACATCGCTTATCTGGCCGAGAGACAAGTGATGTGCGCTCTCAACTCAGCTTGATGCCTGCATGCACCCTGCTCATTACGGTAAATTGTATAGCAAATTTTATGGCAACATCGTAGAATGCTCCGGATGGTCTCAAAAATTCAGAAAAAAATGCAATAAAAAAACACTGCAAATTATTACTCAACGGTTTATTATTTCCTGTATAGATGGTCCTTCTGCATAGATCACTGTTTTCTGTGGTGAGTACCCTCGAGATCCCCCAGGAAAGCCCTAAATCGAGTACTGGAGCCCCTTTCTGCGTAGATAGTTTAATAAACCGTTGTGTAATAATTTACCTGTATAGATGACGTAAATCGAGTATTGAGCCAGCCCGGAAATTACGTTTAATAATTATTGTTGTTATTCATGAAACATACCGTTCACATCATAACGTTTATTCAAGCAACAAAAGTAGGTACCTATCAACAAAATCCAAAAAAGGCCTTCATTTTTCAAATGAAATAGTATCATAGAACAACCAATTCGACTTTATACTCCGTGAATAATAAGGTGCTCCCAGCAATGATTATCTCGGGCCAATTCCCAAATGTTACCGCGTCCCTAGCGGTGATATCTGGGCTGAATGTATACAATTTGATTCA
Source organism: Leptopterna dolabrata (assembly GCA_954871275.1). Classification (NCBI taxonomy): domain Eukaryota; kingdom Metazoa; phylum Arthropoda; class Insecta; order Hemiptera; family Miridae; genus Leptopterna; species Leptopterna dolabrata. The sequence goes on from OX940976.1 coordinate 36,947,826, forward strand.
CCCTCCTGTTGAAGAAGCCGGTCGGTGCAAACTTCAGGGCCTTACTGGGAACGAACGGCTGGACGTAATATGCTCCGGGTGGTCTTAAAAAACTCCCAAGTTCAAGAAATATTTGAAAACTTAACAAAATTCGATTTAACGGCGTCCTGGAAATTTCAACCCCTATTTTCCATCCCTTAGAGAGGAGTGATAGTAACGTCGAGCTTCGAGGACCAACTAGACCCCAGACGGGACCTACACACCAAATTTCGTTAATTTTGGTTCATGGTAACTAAGACAAGTGCGAAGTACGGCGGACGGACAGACATTTTTTTATTGCATTTTCGGATTCTACATACCTGGAAACGGAAACCATCAAATTTTGAGGGGGCTAAAAATATTTTTTTCATGCTTGATTCCAGTGGTTCATTATTGAAAATTATAACCAAAATTTCCGTCTTCCGCCATAAGCCGTACTTCGCATTTTTCTTAGTTACCGTGAACCATAATTTATTAACGACAGTCCCGTTTGGTGTCTAGTTGGTCCTCGAAGCTCGGCGTTGCTGTAAGTCCTCTCTAAGGGGTGGAAAATAGGGTTTGAAATCTCCAGGACGCCGTTACCTCGATTTTTTTTAACGTTTTTAAATAGTTCTTGAACTTGGGAGTTTTTTGAGACCACCCGGAGCGTTGTTCGTCCAGCCGTTCGTTCACAGTAAGGCCCCGAAGTTTGCACCGACAAGCTTCTTCAACAGGAGGGTGAATCAAATTGTATAGATTCAGCCCAAATATCATCGCCAGGGACGCTGTAACATTTGGGAATTGGCCCGAGATAGTCATTACTAGGGAGCACCTGATTATAATCACGGATGGCTGTATGAAGTCGAGTTGGTTGTTCTGTGATATTATTTCATTTAAAAAATGAAGGCTTTTTTTGATTTTGTTGGTAGGTACTTTTGTAACTTTGGTAAACGTTATGTTTCACGAATAACAACAATTACGAAATGTAATTTACGGGCTGGTTCAATACTCGATTTAGGGCATCTGTACAAGTAAATTATTACACAACGGTTTATTAGGCTTCATCAAGAACTACAAAAAATGATGAATGATGAATGATTGAATTATTGAATCCCGCGCATTTGTATGAAACTTCAATTCCCGGGTCGGCTCCAGAACTCGATTTAGGGCTTTCCTGGGGGATCTTGAGGGTACTGACCACAGAAAACAGTGATCTACGCAGAAGGTGCATCTATACAGGAAATAATGAACAGGAGATTTGTGTTTTTGGCAGTTGATGTTCAGACTAGCTGAAGGATGGGGATCTTAAGGTTCGGTCGAGAAATAAGATCAGATGGTTTTAGGCCGACATTTCGATGTATTTGTACATCATCTTCAGGGCTACATGAGCGCACATACGTTATTTCTTCATTGTTATAATGTAACATCGATGGTAATTAAGTAATCAGAATTCAGCACAGTCAGCATTATTGGGAACAACTGCACATGAAACCTAAGGTACCTACCTACGTTTGTATTGCATTTTACTGCAATTTGCCTACATTTGTATTGCATTTGTATTCCATTCTTGAAACGTAAACCATGAAATTTTGATGGGCGTTAAACATTTTTTGAATTTATATCTATTTACAGATTCATTTGGCAGCGTGCTGCCATTTGAACAAAGGTGATAACCACTGCACGCAAGGCCTGGGGAATGGTTATGGTCCCAACATTGTGGCCATCATCCTCCCTGCTGATTGGCCAAACCTTGGCCATCTGGAATCGCTCGGTTCCGATATCTTCCATGCCTGGTCTCCCTTTTGGTTTCAATTTCCATCTTTTGCCCGCTCAATATTCTACAGTATAATATGTACCTATAATAGTACTGGGAGTGTTTTACATGCAAAACAGATTTCACATTTCCTAGAACAGCTAATCCAGCGCTTTATATACGAATGATTTTGGTGGGTGCGCCTAATGAGAGATGACACAGTTGAGCCATTTCATCTGTCATCAACAGTAATCCCATCGATAATTTGTGCTTCCTACGCATGCCCCTCCCGAATTCCTTTGCGGTTAATTTATCAAAAACCCTTTGCGTATCCCTTCATCATTGTTCCCGCTCAGTTCTCGTAGTTCACGAATGTCATTAAAACGGAATAATTACAACACACTGGACTCGGACGAATCTGGCCAAATTGTGATCGCTAATTCGATTAATTTTGCCGTCATTGTGAGCATTTGTTTAGTTCCTCTTGGGTTTGTCCGAGAGCAGAGATGATTAACCACTATAGCTTTAAGTTGCTAATAATAGTTCTGTTCAAAACGGATCTAGCCCGTCAATACAGGCTTTGCCTTGGGACGGTCTATTTTATTCATAATTTAAATTTATTGTTATTTTGTGCTTTTTGTTTTCTGAATAAATATCTCCCTCGCTCTCTCTCTCTCTCTGCTTGTGTTTTGGCTTCCGAGTCATTGAATAAAAGTTTCCGTTCTTCAGCTTTTATGGCTCATTATTACGGGAAAACTTTAAGGAAGCGGAAAAAACGTCGAAAAAACGAAACGGAAAAAAACCTTCTGATTTTTTGTGAAACTGGATCCAAGTACAAATTCGCACTTGTATAGTTTGAAAATGCTGTATCATTTATCTTTTCTTATGCTATAGGGAGCAGAAGTAAAACTAAGGGATTTCCCAATCGAACTTTGGGAAAAAAGGAAATATTACCCAAATTAACATCTATATACAACTTTACTCTTCTCGTAATGGTAGTAATGGTACTAGTCAAGTAACTAGTTGCAGTTAAGCGTAGTACTGCTCTACACGATGGCATAACATGCGTTCCATTGTGTCCGATGATCAATTCTTGGGTGGATATGGAGAACTGGGAGCCGTAAATTTGATGTTCAAGTCTCGCTTCGACGTGAATAGTGTTTTGACGTCTGATATCTCGATGTTGACTAAATCCTCTTGATAGAGCTGAGGTTAGTTGCCCTGCAGCGGTGACGTCACTAATCCATTCCCCTTGATTGCCACACAACGATTGCATTCGCCGTTTCCGTCCCGTCTGTTATAAATCGCTCATTTAAAAAAATCAAAACCCTGGAAGCCCTCCTTCGCCAAACTCCGTAACGGCAATTGCCCGAATTCATCCCGTCCTTCTGTAGAAGTGGATCCCGGCCATTTCTTTATAGGCTCCCGGTTGTTTTTCCTTCTCGCTTCGTTAGCTCCGGCCTCGCCGTTGACTTCTATTGCTCCCGCCTCCGCCCTGAGGCTCTGGAAATGAACCCCCCCCCCCCCCCCCCCCTATGCGAGAGAAAATACGGCTCCTGCGCAACGCTGTGGCGGTCTGGCTCTATTTTGAAACCGTTTGCTATTGTAAACACATTCCAACGGTTAACGATCTCCTTTCTATATTTTCCGGGGATTCAATCCTTCAAGGCCTTCCTTCGATTCCTTAGCTCGATGTGTGGCCCCCTTACCTCGGGTTTACGATCTCATCCCTTCCCGAGGTTTCTACTTTCTAAATGAGGCAACTCTAGTGTAATTCGGTGGTTAATAATTGTTAAGATTAGATAAAGATGGGAGGTAAATGCAGTTCATGTTTGTCTCTAGAGCTGGGTTATTAGCTAAATATGCCCCTTCTGAAAAATTCGTCCCCGCTTGTTCTTGATTGATGACTTGGTTTGTGTACCTACTATTACACATTATTATGTACAACTAGTAACGTTGGGCGTGTGTTGGTTGCAGGTATGGGCGAGTGCAGAGCGTCAAGCTGCTGGGTCGGAGCAGCGGCGGCGGCGGTAGCGGGAAGGAGGAGGAAAGCGCCGGGGCCTGCGCGACCGTCTCCTTCATGGACATCAAGTCCGCCGCTAAGGCTCACCACTCGGAGCAGAAACTCGACGAGCGGACTCTGACGACCGAGTATCACGAGCCGGCCGCCATCCCCTGCCCCGCTACCCTCTACAGCGGCTCTGGACCTCCCAATCCTCAAGGGGCCTCCACCGGAAGTCGCTTTTCCTCGCATGGGTGAGTACTTTTCCAGTCCTCTTTCCTCCGCTGAGTACCTCACTAAGTACAACCACCACTCAGTCCTCCACTAAGTACGAGCTCAGCCGACGATTGGGTTTCCTGAATTGTAGCATTGCTTTTCCGAATATCCCTGCATAATTCTCTGGTCGTCGACGCTACAAATCCTAATGCGTTCAGTCCAACGAGGTTTTTCTACTACCCCAATATATGAGGTACATAATCAAGATTCAGAGTCCATCTCTTCCATTATAAATGTTGATGGATGTTTATCTATAGCCTCCGCTTTTCCTCTCATAAATGAGTTGGTAATTTTCCAATTCTGGTTCCTCCTTTGAGTACCTCACTGAATCTTTCGGCACTGAGTCTTTTGGCATCTTGGTGTATCGGCTTGTAGCTCGGACCTTTAGTTTTCCTGAATTGTGTTCTCATCAAAAGGCCCTGCTTATTTCTCTGCAGCTACTTATGGCGATGTCTGACGAGGTTGATCTAACACCTGTTTATAGCCCCTAAACAAGAATCTCCAGTCCAGCTTTTTAAAGTCGGGTGAATTTTATCTAATTTTATCCTGAAGGGTCCTCCATCGAAAAAGCTTCTCCACCTGCTTCGTTCCTCCTCTGATTATACGAGTCATTATCCAAGCTTAGCTGACAATTTATCGTGACTGTCGTGATTTCTTATTCAAGTTTCCAAACTTTTCCACGTCAGCTACGCTACTTTTAATATTGTCCAACCAGGTTGTTCTAACACCTATGTCTGGTCTATAGTCAAGAGTTCTCTAGTAGAGCTTCTCCTGTACTAGAATTATAAATTAGAATTATCATTATAAATTTGGGTAGATGTTCATCATAGCCTTCAACTAAAAATCGTATTTTCTCCAGTAGGTATTTTTGCTGCCTTGCAGCTCATCGAGTGCTCGCCACCAAGTCCATTTTCAGCTGACCCAAGTTATCCTGAATTTTGTCGTTTCTCATTAAAGATTTCCATCCAAGACATTAGCATACCTATGACCGAACGTTATATAATCCGCGGACTTACACGATATTGGCGCCAATTCAGCCTAATTATAAACACAAGAAGGTATTCGAAAGAAATTGATATTTTCTAGACTTTTCCTGATAATTATTATGTAGTTAGTAGTTGCTAAAGATGACTGCTTAACTACAATTATTATTTGATTTGATTAACTGCTCAACTAAAAAAGTAGTTAACTACTGCCCAACACCGCTGTACATGACTTTGTTTTTTATTGTGTAATTCATTGTTCTCCACATAATTTTCGACCGAAACCTCAGCCTGAGCTGCCATTTTACTGTGGAATAAGGGCCATGACCCCTTCAGAATCCCACGGTGTGTCTCTCCTATCGATTTTACCTCCCCACAACGCGGCAAAACGAAAATACCTACGTCATCCCCCTCCCCCCATACTCAGATCCCGTCCTTCCAATTTACGTTCTTCTGTTATGGAGTCACGTCATTACCATAATGCGATTGTCAACATTAATTGAATCTTCGCCGCATTTTCATCTCATTATGTTACGTAGTTCTTTTCGCGATGAAGCCCTCCCCGGAAAATTAGGTATTACATAATTGAATGTTTGATTACCATGGTTCGGTCATCCGTTTTTTTTTCTCCTTATTTATAATGAAGCCTCTTATTAAATTTCTATTATTTTCTGTCTTTTCGCTTTTAAATGACTATGTACATAATTATGCTTGTTGAGTTGAAGCTTTTTTCCCGTACCGCAAAACCTAGAAGTACTTGGACTCGAGCTGTATTTGTAATTATGTTTTGTTTGTTCCTCCAAATAGCACTCTTCGACTGGTTTTCTGGATCAGTTTTTTATTCGGAATGTCAAATGTAGTAGCTATACTAATTTATTGATAGTTTCCAAGTTTCATTCAAATCACAGATATTTTACTATAATAAGGCGTTTTACACCCAATCCCCTCTTTCTCATCACCACCCTGTCGGCCCCATTCATGAAATTCTGGTGATCGCAGATTCCATCCGATGTGGATGATTCGTTTAGCCTGGATGTTGGAACATACAAGCAGACCGACAGATAGATACTAATGTTCTTCAAATAGCATATAACTGAATATAAATACAGTTGGATATCGTGATACTTATCACTTCAGTTACCTACATATAGACAGTAGGTGTGTGGTTTCACCGATAGCTTTACAAAAACTTAGGTAGGTAGGGCCTCACACAAATATATTATATAAAAAATTGTGTATGGAACAGATGACGTCAATTATAAGTATATGTCACACTCGTCCTTTCTGGGCTCTAAGTTATGAAGGTTTGAGGGAATGACAAGTATTCAACAAGAAATGCGTTTATCGGTCCATGTTTCTGCGTCCTTACATCTGTTGTGAGTTTGTGTCTTGACTAACCCGATTGATGACATCTTCTCTCACAAAGTGGAGGAGTCTACTTATAATTTGCAACATCTGTGGAACTTGAGAGAACTCCTCTGCCTGATGGATTGTGTTAGTGCAGGAACTCATCTCCCAGCCCCACTCTGCCATCCTTCCGTGTACCACAGAAGTACATACCTAACATTTGCAGATTCTGCAGTTGGCAGATTCAGTGCCTGTTTGCAGTTCTTACTATTTCAAACTTAGTTATCCATCCCTATACAATTAAAAAAGAGGAAAATTCAGAAAACTTCGTTGGACCAGTACGAAAAGCATCAATAGATGATGAGTGTGAGTTATACGTCACTCAGACGTTTACACGCCTACATAGCCTCTTCATCCTACCATTCAGAGATCGGGATAAATTCTCTTCATCGCACTAAATTATGCAATAATCTGACGAACCAGCCCCCTCCTCCGCTACGGTAAACAATGAGTTTGACTGGAAGATCGACTTCCTGCAACATAAATGAGATTTTGCTGGTACGGGTACGGCGTATTCGTCTCAACTATTGCATGGAGAGTTTGTTATTCCTGGCCTACGACATACCATGAACTAACTGCTCTAGTTGTTTTTGGAATCCATACAGTGTTGCCAACGACCATGAAACGCATTTCTTCTCTATGAGTAACAGCAGAATAACCCGGTGCGGTGGATGTCGGTGATGGAATCAATACGGCCTCGGTGGGCGTTCACCTCCTTCGAACTTTTATTGAAATATTCTAGTTTTGTTTTTTGAAAATCAAATGAGGAAAATGCCGCCAGAAAAATCTTCATTGCTCACTGTGAGGAATTGAGGGAAGGAATGCTTTTGAGAAAGGATACCGAATCGAAGGATTAATAAGGATTCTAATATCACTTCTCCGCCGTAGAGCACAGACGTAATGAAAACAGCAGACAAGGCACTTTCCGTTTCGAATAAATTTCTCTCTCCATTTCCAGGGCAAAGTTTCTTAGAAAGTTACTCCTGCATAATCTACAAAAAATTTCTTTGTGCCTACTCGAATAAAAAGTTTGATAAATTGGTGTATACCGTAGAAAGTGAGTTGGAAGTTGGAGAACTTATATTAGCTAGGTAACGTGAAAATTAAATCAAACACTTCGACAACCCTTCTTTTATGGTAGTGTCATCTTGAATGATGTTCCTGCCTAATAATTATGTGGTAGATGTCAGCCGAGAACGAAAAGAACCACATTCAAATCCGTTTCAGACCGTCATAAATCCAAATCCGTGGGGAGAAAAAAATTCGCATGCGTGTGTGTGACAGAATATTGTGTGAGCTGCCCAGGCAACCGATTTGGGTGGATATTTTTTTGTTCGATGCAGAAAACTGTCTAGTTGTGCCCTACGACGCCGGAATTTCAAGTGGCGGTGGGGGGGGGGGGGGGGGGGGCGGATTTTCTGCAAATCTTGTGCCCGCTGCCCGTACTGTCAACTTTGAAGTGCCATACGACGTAGGTATGTAACAAACAATAGTTAGCAACCTAATGTTAATCGGTCAGTTAATTTATTCACAATATTCTGGGGGCATTGTTATGATGATATCCTACTCTAGTATAGGTAGTCAAACATGTACGGAAGCTGTTCATATCGCGTCACTAGTCACGGACTTAGGTAGTAAAGAGTTGGACAGTGAATTCATCATCATCGTGGATCAGTTACTCATATTATGTATTTCCAGACGACCTGCAATGAGTGAGGCCTATACACCACCATAAGGGACGTCCACTGTAATCCATGCATTACTCTACGGGATGTTTCAGATACCACTCTACTTACTTGTTCTATAAATTATTTTATCATATTTTTCTGGAATTACATTTCCCTGGAGTAGTTGTGATAGCTCTTAATGGGGGGACCTACATACATCCCATGAGAGTTGGACACACCACTACTGTGTGAGAATGTTGAGAGGAGATCACAGATTTCATTGGATGTATGTTTTGGTATCAGTAGATCATTCTGAAGGCTTCGTTGTTAATCGTCACTGCAATGGCCGATGAACACTTTGCTTACCTACGGGAATTATGTTGTGGCTATATTTGTTGAGACTCATGAGACTATACTAGGTACTTACATAATCACCCAACTACTTACATAGGCGCCGTACGTCGTTTTTTAGGTCATTTCTTTTGGTAATCTATTCATTTCAAGCCTTAAGCATGTGGGTGGTCAATCCTAGTGAATATTATGTCTATGCTTATTCGGTTGGATAAACTGAGCAACCGATCAAATGGGTGTATTATGTGTGTTCTCAAACTTGATCGAATAACATGGAATATCCGTCAAGTAGCATAATTCGGGAACGAGCATTAACTTGTAACCGTATCTGGTATTATAGTTGGTGAATAGTATAATTATGTATATGACTTAGGTCCAGTTGTTTCTACAGGATCAACTACAACCTTCCTAATTGCTAAACTGTTAGTTTACATGTCGGTTGGAGGGAAGAAAATTACTGCATGGTATTGTTCGCTGTAAGTAGCTAGTTAGTAGTGGTGTGTCTTCAGCTAGGAGTAGTTACTGTGAACTCGCGCACAAATCACATGAGGTGGGACATTACTACAAAATAGCTGTTAAATAACATTGTATGATAAAATTATGTAATATAATATTATTAAGATGTGGTTGGTAGGAGTTACTAAAATGCTAAGTATCTTCCCATCGCCCCCTTGACAGTTCAGATTTTCTGCGTTCCGTAGAGGTCAAGTTTGACTGCTATTCAAATCGAAGCGCCTATCTGTATTTGACTGACGTTAGTGTCGACTTAATCCTCGTTGTAAACACGTCCATTATGGATCCTTCTCATCTGGCGCCTCGAAACAAAAACAAAAATTGGTGTGAATGCCCAGTTTTCTAAGTATTGATAAAGAAGAGAATACATTTCCTATGGGGTTTGTGTGGGTTTCCCGTTCCCACGGTGATCTCAGTTCGCCATCTGTGACGAACTCAGAGTAATTGGGTCATGTCGTCTCTTTTGGCGCGGCTTCCTCTACAAGACGTTTTAGAATTGAATTTATGGCTTGAAGACGCCCGAGGACATTGGCTGGTCTGCAGATTTATTCCCGTTACGCCTCATAGATGGAAATAAGTTAAACGGGTTAATTTGTGATTCTCATTCAGGATTCCTCATTCTTGTTGGCTGCATAGTATTGTGGTATTATGACTCTATTAGTCCTGAAGATACTTGGATTTGGCAACATGTACCTGTCCACTGCGAAATAAATCTTGAGACAAGACAAGCCTTACACCAGCCTCAGCCTGACCCTTTAGCCTCAGTGTTTGTTTTGATTCTGCGACCATTTTTAAAATGGGGAATAGAGCTTGAAATCTTGAAATGTTATTTGACTGGATTCAGGTGGTAAGAAGAATGGTTATAAAAGTTCTTCGGTTTGTAGGGGCTCTGCTAGGAGTCTTGAGTTATGTTATATAATTTTACTGCATGCTGCCATTTGTGTGATTGAGGAAGCAAGAGCTTAATTATTTTCCTCTCGGCTGATTTAGGAGCTCAATTTCTCACTCAGCTGATTTGGGAGTTCAATTATCCACCCTGCTAAAAGCTCAATTTCGGTTTATTATATTCAATACCTTTGTAAGTAATCGTACATGAAAATGTTTAGCCCCCTTTTTGATTTGATGGTTTGCTTGCGTTTCAAAATACGTAGCATCCGAAAATGGAATATAATATAAAGATTAGAATAAAATCCTCGGAGCGCTGGTTACGAACTTACTGTTGTCGGCGCCTACCTTCTCCTACGAACTAAATCACTCGCGATGAAATCGTGGAAGCCCATTAAAAGAAAAACGGAGTTATTGAATTGTTGTCTATTTCAACTAATACACGAAAAATACTGTGTGAGTGCATGAGTTATGAAATCCAGTTCGTTCTTCAATCTCCAGTGATAGGTAAGTATTATTTCATTTGAAGTAAGAGAGCTTATACCTACTTCGACTCAGGTTAGTTGACGGTCTTACACTGCTAGAAATTCGGTGATCCACACAAAAAGGGATCTGTAAAAGAAAATAATGAACCGTCTTGTAATAATTTGCAGCGTTTCGATACCAATGTCATCACTTAGGTAAACACCTCTAGTTATTCGAGTGCTTATGAACAAGGAGCCTCTTGCACGAAAGCGTTTTTCTCCTCGGAAAATGCTAATTTTCGATTGACCCAAAACATATCCATGTTGATGTAAAGCCCTTTATTCATGTGATTTCTCGATATTGCTTGGTTCTCTCAGAGATTTCGCCCTCATCGGATCGTGGAAACGAACGCCTTGGAGTCGAACGCTTTTTCACTTTATATCGACCCATAGTTCCCCCAGCGGTCTGGGCGGGTCCCACACCCACTATTTGCCCCCTTCCTCGCCACTGTCAACTTAGTCTCTCAGCTGATAAATTGATCATAATTGCCCCTTGTTGCAATTCCCTCTCCAAATCTTTTCATCAATCTCATTTCTGCGCGGTTTTTCTTCCACCACCCTCCCCACCGCCAGCCTTTTCACCCATTCTTTTTCAGGTTTGATCCCCCCCCCCCCCCCATGAACTCGGTCCTTGAATATGAAATGAGGGGGTAGTTCCATCTCATTAGAAGAAACAAGAAAAAAAAGTAAAATAACGTCACAACCCATTTTTTATCATCCAAAAACCCAATTTCGCTACACAAATCACTTCGAATCTTCTCTATTTTACTTCTCTCTCCCCCTCTCACATTTTCTCTTCTCTTCCTCCTACTCCTGTTTCATTTTCCATATAAATTCGTTCTCGTCGCTAATGGGATTTTAATCGATCGATTTCCGGATCTTTGACGGCTCGGATCTATCACATTTGATAGATATCTTGATAGATGGTAATTACTCGGGAATCTCATCAATCTACGTCAAGTTCGCCCAGGATCGGTGTCGGTGGAGGTTGTCGTCTCCTGATTTCTTCCTAATGAATCTGTTAATGCAGTGGTTTCACGGGCGGGTTGAAACGGACGACTTTTTGAGATTGTTTCTACAACCGTTTGATTTGAATTTCCCGAACATTGATCAATATATTTGTATTGATAACTGAACCCTCCGAATCGCTCAAAACCCATTTCATTTTAAGCGGAAATGCATGTTAAATCTAGAAGTTCTGCCAGTAGTATTAATACATTCCGGATTCCGGAGCTACATCGTTCTGAAAATTTCAACCCCTATTTTTCACCCCTATGACTGACAGTAACGCCGAGGTTCACGGAACAACTAGACCCCAAATGGCCCGTACAAACCATATTTCATGAATTTTGGTTTTTGGTAACCAGAACGGATAGAATTTTTTTCCTTTTTCGGATTCTACCTACCTTGAAACGAAGCCGTCAAATTTGAGAGGGTGGGAGGAATTCCGTGCTCGATTTCAAAGGTTTATTATTGAAAATAATAAGCCAAAACTGCACTCAAAACCACCCGCTTGTTGAGGGCAGCCTGGCCCGAGAGGACCGGTTCCCGAAAACCGTTTACTCGTCCCGGAATCATATTTCTGTTCGGGATTTCCGTTTTGATGGGATAATAACAGGTACCGACATTTTACAGTACAGAAGGCGACTTGCCTCTAATAGCGGTGTTATTTCGGGCTTGACGTTTGGTGTTGAGGTAGAGATACCATGCTATGGTAACTATGTCTAAAATGATCTAGTTATATCCAGTACCTACCGATATCAATATGAGTAAATCGCATATTTCGTTCAATGCTTTGTTTCTGTATGCAGTGCAATTTGTTTAGGATACTATTCTCAGTGGCAGGAAACCAGGTACGAATTGAATCAATTATTCTTTCAACAACTAGTGTGCCACATTTTCTAAATTCTACCTGAGCAAAAAAAAAACTACCTATTTCGGTTTATTATTTTCAGTGATACGCCTCGTTAATCGACCTAGACAAAAAGCTGTTCCTCAGCGCTCCCCTCAGAATATGTTGGTTTGCACTTCAAGATACCTAGTTACCTATGTGGATGAAAAGTCAACAAATGAAATCCGTTCGTTCGCCTGGTCACGCTTTTGCTAATTTAAAACTACCACAGAAAACTTTTCATAACCCTAGGTCTATAAGGAAAGCCGAATATGGGGGGTTAAAATATTGGTAACCAGCCTCTGTATTGAAGCACAATGTATAATCTTTCCAAGAAAACGTTCGCACATGCGCAGACCGCTATCTCACCTTACCCCTTCAGGTTCAAGAAAAAAGCTAGTTTTTATTCAGGGAGATTCATAGCTGGGTGACCAGGAATGGGATTCTTTAGCACTTTTCGAACAAATCTGTTGGTCGGTTCTTCGATTGCTCACCTCTGGAGGAAGGAAATTGCGCTTGTGAATCAAATTCTTTGGTCGAAAGCATTGGGAAAATTCTTCACCGTCAGGATGAAAGCCAGCTGTTGGTCTGCAAATGTATAACGCGCCGCGATTCCGGGGGTCGATTCTCACTCAGGGAGTTCCCAAAATCAGAAACCAAGGGAAGAAACCGACCATGAGATCATGAGAGTGTCCAGTGGTGGTGGCAAGTGTAGTGCCAGGGCTTGTGGGAAGTGCAGTGCAGTGAGGAGGGGTTTAGCGCCACGTGGGGTCGCGGGTATCGGGCTGGTGGAAAGGCGCGGCCCCGATTTGGCCCGTTGGGTCGTTGGCCTCTGCCATCGATGTTTTCACTCGTCGGCCTACATTCGGAGGACAACCTCTACACTCCCCCTCCACTACTTCCTTACCTTCTTACCTTAGAAACGAGTGGTGTGTATAACCTCCGCACTACCGTCGTAAACTATATCCATCGTTTTCGACCTACGTGGAATAGCTACGATTAGAAAACGCTGCAAATTATCATTCAAAAATAATTAAATAATAATAATAATAATGAGATTCAATAAATAAATAAATAATAATATTAAATTATTATTATTTACCTGTATAGGTTCTTCCCCTTCTGCGTACATATCACAGTTTTCTGTGGTCAGTACCTACCCTCGTCTTTCCACCCAGGAAAGCCCTAAATCGAGTACTGGAGCCGGCCGGGAATTACAGTTTCATAAATGTGCGGTGGATTCAATAATTCTATCAATAATTATTTGTTGTTATGTTATGAAGTATAACGTTTGTTGAGGTTACGAAAGTACTTGTCAGCAAAATCCAAAATAACCCCCATTCTTCAAATGAAATGATATCTCGGAACAGCCAACTCGACTTCATGCAGCCTTGCGTGACTATAATCAGTTGTTCCCTAGCAGTGATATCTGGTCTGGATGTACATACCGTTTCCTTCACGATCAGGTTGAAGCTTTTCGGTGCAACTTCAGGGCTTCACTGTGTTTACAGATGCCCCTTCTGCGTAGATCACTGTTCTCTGCGGTCAGTACCCTCGAGCTCTCTCCAGGAAAGCACTAAATGGAGTACTGTAGCCGGCCCGGGAATTAAAGTTTCATGTAAACGCGCGGCATTAATAATTAATACAAATAATTAAATCATTAATTATTTGTAGTTATTCTTGGAGCATGAGGTAAATAATTAACCTTTGTGTATTAATTTACCTGTATAGATGCCCCTTCTGCGCAGATAGTATAATAAACCGTTGTGTAATAAATTACGGTTGTGTAATAATTTACCCAATAATCCTTCAACGTTTGTTCAAGTTGCAAAAGTACCTATCAACAAAATCCAAAAGAGCCATATCATTTTTCAAGTGGAAAAATATCACGTAGCAACCAACTCGACTTCATACAGCCACCCGTGGTTATAATCAGGTGCTGCCTAGAAGTGATATCGGGGCTGAATGTATTCAATTTGATTCACCCTCCTGTTGACCAAGCCTGTCGGTGCAAACTTCGGAGCCCTACTGTGAACGAACGGCTGGACGTACAATGCTCCGGGTGGTCTCAAAAAACTCCCAAGTTCAAGAACCATTTAAAAACTTCGAGGTAACGGCATCCTGGAGATTTCAACCCCTATTTTTCACCCGTTAGATATGACTGACATTAGCGCCGTGCTTCGCGGACCAACTAGACCCCAAATGGGACCTACATACAAAATTGATGAAATTTGGTTTGTAGGTCCCATTTGGGGTCTAGTTGGTCCGCGAAGCTCGGCGTTAATGTCATTGACATCTAAGGAGTGAAAAATAGGGGTTGAAATCTCCAGAATGCCGTTACCTCGAATTTGTTTACGTTTTTAAATAGTTCTTGAACTTGGGAGATTTTTGAGACCGCCCGGAGCATTTACGTCCAGCCGTTCGTTCACAGTGGCCCGAAGTTTGCACCGACAAGCTTCGTCAACAGGAGGGTGAATCGAATTGTATACATTCAGCCCTATCATTGCCAGAGAACACCTGATTGTAATCACGGATGGCGGCTGATTGTAATCGGGTGAAGTCGGGTTGGTTGTTCTGTGATATTATTCCATTTGAAAAATGATGGCTCTTTTGGATTTTGTTGAAAGGTACTTTTGCAACTTGAACAAACGTTGAAGTATTATTGGGTAAATTATTACACAACGATTTATTGTACTATCTACGCAGAAGGGGCATCGGTGCAGGTAAATTATCACACAACGGTTTATTATTTATCTTATAGTTCATGAATAACTATAAATAATTAATTCTTTTATTATTGAATCCCGCGCATTTGTATGAAATTTTAATTCCCCGGCCGGCTCCAGTACTCGATTTAGGGCTTTTCTGGGGGGAGCTCGAGGGTATTGACCACAGAAAACAGTGATCTACGCAGAAGGGGGCCGTTGTGTAATAATTTGCAGCGTTTTTTATTGCATTTTGGGATTCTTCATGCCTTGAAACGTTAAAAAAACTAGATAATGTCGCCCTGGAAATTTCAACTCCTGTTTTTCACTCCTTATAGATACTGACAGTTACGCCGAGCTTCGCGGATCCCAAATGGGACCTACAAACAAAATTTCAGTAATTTTGGTTTCTAAGGAAAGTGCGAATACGGCGGAGGGGCAGAAATGTTGCTTCCGAGTCTGCGAAGCAGCGGAAGCCTTGTGTTCACTTTCGTGAGCCAAAAAATTTTTGTCTTCAGAAATCAAAATTTCCACTTGCATTTTGCGTTTCAAAGCCTACTGAACAAATTTGGTTCCGTGTCTGTCGGTCTGTGAGTCTGTGAGTCTGTGAGTCTGTGAGTCTGTGAGTCTGTGAATCTGTGAGTCTGTGAGTCTGTCCGCATTTCCTTGTTACAGCCATAACTTCCACGATTTTGAATTGATTCAGCTCAAATTTTGAGGGATGGTGCGGATAAGGCCCCTTGAGGTCCCATACAAATTTCAACATGATTGATCCAGCGGTACGCCCTGCGCATGCGCTAACGTTAAATTCAACAAACACGCATAACTTTCACAATTTTGATTCAATTTCGCTCAAATTTTCAAGGGTTGTTTGGACAAGGCCTAGTGAGTTCCAGTATGAATTTCAGCATGATCGGACCCTCGGTGCGCTCTGCGCATGCGCTGGCGTGAAATAGATTCAATTTCCTTGTTACAGCCGTAGTAACCAAAGATTTCACCCAATTTCAATGTAATTCTCAGGGATTAAGCTGGTAGGGCCCATTGAGGTCCCATATAAATTTCAACATGATAGAGCCAGCGGTTCGCCCTGCGCATGCGCTCTGTCTGTCTGTCTGTCCTTCTATGCACGGCCAAACGGCTCGACGGATATCGACCAAATTTGGCACGAATATCCAGTAGGCTCCCAAGTTGTGCAACGTCGTATTTTCAATTCCCTGACCATAGCGGAACTATGGTCGACCATGGTCAACTCCTGAATGGCTTGACGGATATCGACCAAATTTTGCACGAATATCCAGTAGGCTCCCAAGTTGTGCAACGTCGCATTTTTAATTCCCTGACCATAGCGGAACTATGGTCGACCATGGTCAACTCCTGAATGGCTTGATGGATATCGACCAAATTTGGCACGAATATCCAGTAGGCTCCCAAGTTGTGCAACGTCGCATTTTTAATTCCCTGACCATAGCGGAACTATGGTCGACCATGGTCAACTTCGTTAATTGAAATGGTAACCCCTATTTTTTATCGCGTATTCGTAATCTACGTGAAATTCTATCTATGATCGACCCTTCGGACTACCCCCGCGGTCGACCATAGCGCATCCATGGGCCCCTCCATGGTCGAATCCCGAATTGCTCAACGGATATCGACCAAATTTGGCACGAATATCCAGTAGGCTCCCAAGTTGTGCAACGTCGCATTTTTAATTCCCTGACCATAGCGGAACTATGGTCGACCATGGTCAACTTCGTTAATTGAAATGGTAACCCCTATTTTTTATCGCGTATTCGTAATCTACGTGAAATTCTATACGATCGACCCTTCGGACTACCCCCGCGGTCGACCATAGCGCATCCATGGGCCCCTCCATGGTCGAATCCCGAATTGCTCAACGGATATCGACCAAATTTGGCACGAATATCCAGTAGGCTCCCAAGTTGTGCAACGTCGCATTTTTAATTCCCTGACCATAGCGGAACTATGGTCGACCATGGTCAACTCCTGAATGGCTTGACGGATATCGACCAAATTTGGCACGAGTATCCAGTAGGCTCCCAAGTTGTGCAACGTCGCATTTTTAATTCCCTGACCATAGCGGAACTATGGTCGACCATGGTCAACTTCGTTAATTGAAATGGTAACCCCTATTTTTTATCGCGTATTCGTAATCTACGTGAAATTCTATCTACGATCGACCCTTCGGACTACCCCCGCGGTCGACCATAGCGCATCCATGGGCCCCTCCATGGTCGAATCCCGAATTGCTCAACGGATATCGACCAAATTTGGCACGAATATCCAGTAGGCTCCCAAGTTGTGCAACGTCGCATTTTTAATTCCCTGACCATAGCGGAACTATGGTCGACCATGGTCAACTTCGTTAATTGAAATGGTAACCCCTATTTTTTATCGCGTATTCGTAATCTACGTGAAATTCTATACGATCGACCCTTCGGACTACCCCCACGGTCGACCATAGCGCATCCATGGGCCCCTCCATGGTCGAATCCCGAATTGCTCAACGGATATCGACCAAATTTGGCACGAATATCCAGTAGGCTCCCAGGTTGTGCAACGTCGCATTTTTAATTCCCTGACCATAGCGGAACTATGGTCGACCATGGTCAACTCCTGAATGGCTTGACGGATATCGACCAAATTTGGCACGAGTATCCAGTAGGCTCCCAAGTTGTGCAACGTCGCATTTTTAATTCCCTGACCATAGCGGAACTATGGTCGACCATGGTCAACTTCGTTAATTGAAATGGTAACCCCTATTTTTTATCGCGTATTCGTAATCTACGTGAAATTCTATCTACGATCGACCCTTCGGACTACCCCCGCGGTCGACCTTAGCGCATCCATGGGCCCCTCCAAGGTCGAATCCCGAATTGCTCAACGGATATCGACCAAATTTGGCACCAATATCCGGTAGCCTCCCAAGTTGAACGTAGGCGCATTTTTAATTCCCTGACCATAGCGGAAATATGGTCGACCATGGTCAACTCCTGAATGGCTTGACGGATTTTGATAAAATTGGGCACAAATACCCGGTAGGGTATGGGATTTTTCCGTCGTTTGTTGGTTCCACGATACTGCGTACAGCGAATCTCGGATAGCGAGCGAAGCGAGCGGTCAGGCTAGTTATGTATAATGGACGTAATGTATTATGGAAGTCATGTTATGTATAATATGTATATTTCATGTAATGTTATGTAATGTAATGTTATGTAATATGTATATTTAACGTTATGTAATGTTATGTAATGTAATGTAATGTAATGTAATGTTATGTTATTTTGCTTCCGAGTCTGTTCTATTTTATAATGGGTCACTCTGATTGTGACGAGGAAGCTCCTGTGCCATCACCTTGGCAGTGTATTTTTATTCTATTTTCGGATTCTACGTACCTTGAAACGGAAACCTTCTAGGTATACTTTGAGGTGTTGCGGGGGGGGGGGGGGGGGGTGTTAAAAAATGTCATGCTAGCTTCCAAAGGTTCATTTTTTTCGTTTTATTTGAATTTCATACATTTCAAACAAAAAGAATAATTGCTCAGTAGAGGTACAAAAAAATATAATAAATGATAACAGTAGGTAAATAGATTTTCTTAAACTCGACAGTGATGAGCGTAGATGGCAAAAATGAAAGATCAGAATGAAAGTATTTATGAGAGTGAGATGGACGAAGATGACATTAATGATGTTAATCAATTAATCATTGCAAATAATGAACCACACCTAGGAAACTATGAGCGCTCTACGCATAATTAAAGTGTTTCGATTCTTACTGACGTCGTCAGTAATCTGGACTGTTCGTGATTATTGCTCCCAGCTGTACTGGTACATTTCAAGGTTCGACCTTTCAGAAACGCCCAAAGTTATTTTCAAATAAGCAGTGTTATAGCCAAAAGTTTGGACAAATTTCACTCTTTTGATTCATGAACCAGCACTATTTCCACACAGCACTATTCCCCTACCTCAACTCTCTTTCAGAATGTTGAGTGCAATATGTGTGAATTCTGTGTATGTTCTTCGTTCCCTGCCCTGCCACCAATAATTAGGTACCTCCAGCGCGCCGCTGAACAGAATGGCCAACCAACCAGCTGTGCACTAACCCCGACATTGACTTCTTCAGTCGTTCCCTCACAGCCTTCAAGACCACTGTTACTTCTACCGCGATTAGTTTTAGCGAATTTTCAAAGAAAATGAAGCTATTGCAATGGGTCCAAATTTGTTTTCACTTAATGCATTTATTTGTCTTTTCTCTTGTACCTTCTTAACTTCATCTCTACTGATGGAAAAAAAATTTGGACCCATTGCGATGTTGATGGCTTGCTCCTCTGTAATAAATGACCGACCATGCTGTCCTATAAAAATGGTTCTATTTCCTTGAAAACCCCATGGTTGAATGGTCGTGGGGAGATGAAATATTGAGCGTAAAGCTGGTGCCCAGGTCTTGAATGAAATTACTTAATCGAAATCTGGCTGTAACTTATTTCAGTTCTGAGCATGCGCCAAAAATCTTTGTAGTATTGGATTCGCAATTTGCTACTAATATTGTAAAGTGCAGTTGAAAACGGACTGACTCACAGATGATGGTCTCATAAAATTTTCATTAAGTTTCCTGAGTCTCTCGCGAACCACCGAACGGTAACCATCTATCGGACAGAGCTCTTGTGAATGTTTACAGTTTACAGTGTGCCGTGAATGTTTACCAAACAACGATGAACGACGGGACGGAGGAGCCCGCGGATTGGGATTCGTATTACGTTCAAACCAAACTATGGCTTGCGCAACACAGAACGGGAACCCAAACCTACCGACAACAAGACGACAAAGTCAATTCATCGTTCAACGAATTATACGATTGCATTCTACGCTTGTGTGAGTATGTAAACCATACACAAATTAGAATGAAATCTGTCACCAAGGAATTGGAAGACATAAAGAAAAAAAATGAACTTAATAACAAGGAGACTCACCAACAAGTTCCTATTCAATATAATACAGATGATGAAGAACTTGCAAGGGAAACCGATTGGATTCTGAAAAGAAGCCGCAAAAAGCGTAAAGCCACCTCTTCCCCGGAAGTAGCTGGTCCTTCTAGCAGGCCAGATACAAACAAGGCTGGATCCAAAACTACACAGAGTAATAAAACTAAAAAGGAAGAACGCCCGCCTCCGATTACAGTCACTGGAGTAGCGGAATACAGTGTGATCCATCAATTGATTAAAACAATAACTTCAAAGCAATGTAGTGTCAAGGCATTATCAAATAATGTTTGGAAAATTTTCGCGCCAGACAGCGGTTCATACCGGGAACTAACCACTGGGCTGAAAGATAAGAACTTCCAATGGTACACATATGAGGATAAAAACACGCGACCCGTTAAAGTGGTTGCAAGAGGGTTGCACCACTCGTGCGAGGCTGATGATATAGTGAGTGACCTCAAGGGAAAAGGTTACAAAATAACTGATGCAGTGAACCTTATAAAGAAAACTAGAGAAGTTGATGATAAGGGAGAATCGGTGCTGGTAAAGAGGAGCCTTCCTCTTTTCATCCTCAACTTTGACAACACCGAGGATATCAATAGAATTTATGATATTAAAACGATCATGGACATGAGGGTCAAGATTGAACCTCTGCGAAAAACGACGAATCTCATCCCGCAGTGTAAAAACTGCCAAGGATTCAATCATACAAAAACCTATTGTCAAAAAGAAACTAGGTGTGTTAAATGTGCAGGTAAGCACGATACCCTGTCATGCCCTCAACAGGTGAACCCGAAATGCATAAACTGCGGCGATGCCCATCCAGCCAACTATCGTGGGTGTGAAGTTGCTAAGGAGTTACAAAAAATCAAAGATCGAGCAAAAAATCCCCATCCTGGAAATTCGGACAAAAAAAGTTCATCTAATAACACTCAAAAAAACCAAACTAGCATCGTACACAAAGTTCATGCTAATAGTAATACTATGTCGTACGCCAGTGTTGTGAGTGGCAATAATACGAATTCATCTGTCGACAAAATGCTTACCTTGATGTTCGAAATGCTAAATGAACAAAAGCATACCAACAGACTCTTAATTGAAAGAGTAGCCACACTCGAAAAGAGTATTAAACCTAAACCGTCCTTGAAAAAACCATGAAGATACAAAATACATTTAGAATAGCAGCATGGAATGCGAATGGACTTGAGCGGCATGTCTCAGAACTAGATATTTTCCTGAACCAAGAAAAAATAGATATATGTCTTTTATCGGAAACACACTTCACACAGTCATCTCACATTAAAGTCAAAGGATATGAGTGCTATCGTGCTGACCACCCATCTAGAAGACCACGAGGAGGGTCAGCTGTCCTTATCAAGAATGCCATTAGTCACTATGTGCAGCAAAGTATTCAAGAAGAATGTATGCAAGTCTCCACTATAACAGTTTTAGTAAATAGCAAAAAATGCAATATAGCAGCTATCTATTGCCCACCGCGCTACAGTCTTAAAGAAGAGGACTTCGCATCTCTATTTAAAAGCTTGGGATCAAACTTTGTCATTGGTGGTGACTTCAATGCAAAAAATACGTACTGGGGCTCCCGTTTAACAACAACCAAGGGCCGAGAGCTATTCACTGCCGCGAAAAAAACACGTAGTGATTTCTACTCCACTGGAAAACCTACCTACTGGCCCTCAGATACAGCAAAAATTCCAGATCTGATTGATTTCTTTGTAATAAAAGGAATATCAAGCAACTTCATTCACGTCGAAGACTGTGGAAGTCTCATGTCAGATCACTCGGCAATAGTTCTCACAATTAGTGACACGATAATAATTAAAGAAAATCCCCCCAGACTAGTTACACAACGTACCAACTGGGATATATTTAGGGAGCACATATCTGCTAATATTAATTTGTCTGTGCCCCTCAAATCTACAGAGCAATTAGAAGATGAAGCTGAGAACTTCTTTAAATGTATTCAACGAGCAGCTTGGGTTAGTACTCCACCAGAGACTACATATGCAGCTAATAATGTATCTTATCCCCGTGAAATCCGTGAAGTGATTAGGGAAAAGAGGAAAGCTAGACGAATATGGCAACATACCAGAGCCCCATGCGATAAAACAAAATTGAATAGATTGAAGAACCACCTGGATAATTTATCAGCAGAAATGAAGCAAGAAACGCACTTAAGACTAATTCATAGTTTAAATCCGGAAAATGATACGGAATATTCCCTTTGGAAAATTACCAAATCACTCAAGCAGCCGAAGGAACATGTACCTCCCATTAAAAAAGATGATGGGGAATGGGCAAAAAGTCCTACTGAAAAGGCAGAGATTTTTGCTGAACACCTCGAAAACACATTTGTGCCACTCCCCAGGAACAGTGATGAAGGAGGCTTACCCATGGTATCCTCCTCCACGGATATACACTTCATACAACCAGTAACGCTCAGTGAACTGAAAAATCAAATTCGCAATCTCAAAACGAACAAAGCTCCTGGATATGATCTCATTACAGGAAAGGCAATTAAGCAACTACCAGAGGAAGGCATGCGAATGCTATTGTATCTGATAAACGCGGCATTGAGACTGAAATATGTACCCCGCTGCTGGAAAGTGGCAGAGGTTATCATGATACTGAAACCTGGGAAAGAATCCAAGAATAAAGAGTCCTACCGACCTATATCATTACTACCAGTAATATCTAAGCTCTTTGAGAGATTACTGATACAAAGATTGAAACCAATCGTTCAAGAAAAAGAGCTAATCCCCGACCACCAGTTTGGATTCAGGGAAAAACACTCTACCATAGAACAAGTGCATCGTGTAACTGATGTAATAGAGAATTGTCTAGAAAAGAAACAAGTTTGTGCAAGTGTCTTCCTGGATGTTTCCCAAGCTTTTGACAAAGTCTGGCATCAAGGGTTAGAGTACAAACTTGAGAGAGACTTACCGAAGCCATTTTTTCAAATTTTGAAATCATATCTTTCCGAAAGACATTTCAGAGTGAAACACGAAGGAGAATACTCCAGTCTCAAAAAAATAAGGGCAGGTGTCCCTCAAGGAAGCGTGCTTGGGCCCTTACTATACCTTCTGTATACACGTGATGTACCTAGCAATGAACACACGACAATCGCAACTTTTGCTGATGATACTGCCATACTTGCGGTTGGTGACTCAGTAGAGGAAGCAACTAGGAAATTACAGCATTCTGTTGATGATGTAAGCGCCTGGACCAAAAAATGGCGACTTAAGCTTAATGAACTGAAATCTACTCATACTAACTTTACGAACAAGAACATAACAACGATACCAGTCATGATGAATGGCCAACAGATCCCCTACGCTAATACAGCAAAGTACTTAGGGATGACTCTTGATGCCAAATTAAGATGGAAGGAACATGTGATTAAAAAAAAAGATCAGTTAAATATGAAGTTCAAAAAAATGTACTGGTTGCTAGGCAGATATTCTGAACTATCTGTGCACAACAAATTGCTAATCTACAAGCAAATCCTAAAACCTGTGTGGACTTATGGTATCCAGCTCTGGGGCTGTACTAAAAAGACAAACAGCAAGATTATACAAACTTTTCAGAACAAGGTACTGAGGAGTATTGTCAACGCCCCTTGGTACATCAGAAATGATGACCTCCATCGAGACCTCAAGATGGATTCCGTCAGCGAAGTGGCAAAGCAACATGCGATTAAATACGAACAGCGGCTTCATGAACACATGAATCCAGAAGTTCTTCGACTCCTAGACAACAGCAACGCCACCCGGCGGCTTGATAGAACAAAACCTTTCGACCTTGTGATGTGACAATGTGACAAGTGTAGTGATTGAGTGTTCTCTTGAGTTACAGCCACTGGGCTAAAAACTCTACAAACAGTTGAATAATATTATAGCAAACTAACTTGATGGGCTAAGCTCAGTTGTTATGTTACTGATATAGCAAATATATCGATTATTAAAAAAAAAAAAATTAAGTTTCCTGTTCTTGTCCTGGTTAAAAAGCACAAATTTGTGCAGTGGCCTCATAAAAGTAAAATCTGTAGTTTTTTCGTTTGCATTCAGAAACAAAGCATTCACATGGTCTTGCACAACATCCTCAGAATGCTTTACCTACTATAGCAAGTCCTTCCCTCCGTTTCTCTGCGTCTAATCGATCGCGGTCATAAACATTATACCAGTTCCTCAAGCTATAACCGCCGGTAATTCTTCGTAACCAACAGTCAGACCTACCTACATTATATTGTACCATGCCATGTGTAGTACACGTACGCCAATTTATTAATTCCCACCTTATATCTATTATCATAACACCTTTCTCAAAATGTTTGTTTTTATCTAATCTAATTTATTTTTGTTGCAGGTACGTACAAAAATAACCTCTGATAGACGTAAGCCGTAAGTAGCCTGATGTATGGAACTCAAAGTTTGTTTGTATGTTTTGATTGGATGGCCAAACGACTGAACAGATCTTGAGACGATTTTTCCGGCGGTCTCTTAAATACCGGCGGGTAACATAGGCTACATGATTTTTTCCAAATCCGACTGCTTCATCGTAAACTCGATGGTCCTTCGCGATGGCAGAATGTTTACATTTCGCTGTAACTAAGGGCGAGACGTAAACGGTATAACTTTCGGAAGCGATTTCATAAGAAACAGGATTTGATAGATAGAGATTTTTCTCACTGATTCCAACGACACCAAAACGGTTTCTGTGCGATGAACCGTTCGTCCGTTGTAATCGGATGTAGGGAATGTTGCCTAGTGAGGTAGGTAGGAAACATTAATCTGGCACTCGGGATTCTGGCTGTTCACCGTTCAACGCACGGGTAATAGAGCCAGTTAGTAATACGTTCTAGTTGATTATGAATGTAAGTCGGTGCGAAATGATGATCATGTACCTAAGGGTCACAACTGTAACTGAAATTTATTTTTCTTCCATTCCTCTGAGCTTAAGAGTCCAATTAGGAAATTTTACTTATTCCTCGATTTTTAGCATAACTAAGTCAGTTCAACTGAAGAACGCGTCTTGACAGGGCTATAATTGTTTAGGAGTGGGGGGAGGGGGGGGGGGGGGTTGGACTACGGCAGGATCCAGAGCCACAACAGAATGGTGATTCATTAATAAAGGCATGAGATGGCGTTGAGTGCACGTTACAGTTATGGATTAGTTATGGGTCCCTAAATTTTTTTACATGAATTTTTGAAAGATTTGTCGACTCTTCATTTTAGAGCATTCAGAATCCATCTCTGGATTTATCCGTACCATTGCTCCTGGCTCTGGCTAGTATCGGGTCTGTCAAGTAGCTGGTATGCCAAAGCCGAGCACTATCCGTCAGTGCCGTTATGGTACTCTGAGGTCTTGTTTAGTGATCCTACGGCTCCACCTCACTCAGCATGTATCTAGTCTACAGTAAGTACAATTCGGAACAGGAAAACATTCAGTTTTTAAGAATCTCAATGAATTATGGAGGTTATTGTGGGGCTTCAGCTGCTTTTTTAAATTTCGTTATGTATCCCCATAATATCCCACGTCCCGCCTACATCTCTTGTATTCTCCTGAGCCACGACCGAAATCCCCAACAAACGTGATCAAACTCCCATTACCCATCCCGTTTAATTTTATTTTGGTCGGTTTTTTTTTCTTTCTTCTATCCCAACGGCTCTGAACGTGTGAGGTCGGGACCTCCCATATTAAACTCGCATTAGACAGCATTTCATGTTCCACCCAGCCACGAACCACGTCCATCTACTCGTAACTACTTCTGTCTGGTTTTTCGGCGAATCAACTAGAATTGGACTTCAATTGAATATTTGATTTCGAACAAAGTAAGTCAAACCGTATCTCTCGAATTCGGTGTGTTATGTGAATCAATTTTATTTGCGTATTTATTTATCAAGAATAATGGGAACGCGCCTTCTTAGTTATAATTAATTTCCTGCACAAAACTTTCAATAACAGTTACTTATCCAAGTATTATTTTCCTAGTTCATTTGAATGCCTCTTCAGTTTTCCATTTTCACTTGATCGTCGAAAGAAATACTACCTAAATTAGGGTGACCCGGAGATCCTGATGTTTTCCCTCCCATCCCAGGAATTGAACAGGGGACACAGCACTACCGAGCGTTTTCCATCGGAGAGCACCGGAATACAATTTTAACATGTTTAATGTTTTAGGGCTGGGGGTCATTCTGTGAATTCCGACACGCAAATATGCAACGTTTTTCATTGGTTACTACACAGTTACTACCTTCTGTTGTAGCAACCATAAAGAATATCGCACTCGAAAGAAACAAGAGTCAATAGCTACGTTTTTCATTGGTTACTACACAGTTACTACCTTCTGTTGTAGCAACCATATGTTGATGGCGAGTTCTATAATAAGTACAGTAAATGCAACATTATACTTGTAGAGTTAAGTGAAATTGTGGCTTTCATTTTTTTTTCTTGACATTAAAAAACTATATCTAATTTCTCCCTTGCGAGGGAAAAACATTAAACATGATTTAATGTTTTTCCCTCTCAAGGGAGAAATGTATAGATTGGTTTCGGTAGCTCTGGGCGGATTTCAAAAAAGTTTCTCCCTTAAAAATTTTTATAGTAGTATACGCCTTGCAAAGCTTTTCATCGCCTCCGCACCGTGGGGTAGCGAGTTGGAACGAGGATCAGTAGCTTGAACCTTTGGAGTCGACCATGAAAATGTTTACAACCCCCCCCCCCCCCCCCCCCCCACTCACCATCAAAATTGCCTGGTTTACGTTTCAAGGGACGTAGAATACGAATATTGAATTTAAAAAATGTCCGTCCGTCCGCGAACCAGAATTCACGAAATTTGGTATATGGGTCCTGTTTGGGCTTTAGTTGGTCCTCGAAGCTCGGCGTTGCTGTAAGTTCTCTCTAAGGAGTGAAAAATAGGGGTTGAAATATCCGGAGTATCCCGATTTCGGAAAATTTTGAGGTGTGGGTTTTCTCGCATTTTTAAATAGTTCGATTTTTTCCTGAATGTTTGAGAAAATCTGGAGCATTCTACGATGTCGCCCTAAAGAGCAGGGTGTATGCAGGCATCAAGCTGAGAGTAGAGCGCACATCACCTCTCGCTCGGCCGTAGCGAAGTGGTCCACGGGTTGGGCTGTTATACTTAAAATCAGAGGTTCTAATCTCGTTCACGGGACCGAATATTTTTCACTTCACATCAGCAGTTTCGATTCAGAACTACATTTGTGTTCCTTGTTTGCCATTTTAGCTACTGCTTGAACATTCGACGCATGTTATTAATTTATAGTGGCGAATAGGTACTAAACTGCGTAGGGGCTGTGATCTATACACAAGGTTGTTGTATACAGAGAGCTGTGATCTGTAACAGAAGGGTGTTCTATACAAAATAATAAACCGTTGTGTAGGGATTTGCAGCACTGCAAATCCCTGCACAATTTTGCCTCCTGAATCATGTTTATCGTGCTGCCGAGGAGACTTCGGTTTTATGACTCAAGATGAACAAAAAAACGCTGCAAAGTCCTTGTCACATGGGTTTATTATTCTACTGGACATACGTACAGAAATCTTAAGTTTTTAGTTTGGTCCCCATTTGGGTCCTAGTTGTGCTCCTAACACGGAAGCCCGATCGGCATACATCCAGGGGTGTTATGGGAGAAAAATGGGTGTAAAAATAGGGGTTTCGAGGGATTTTTGATGTTTTAGTGAACATGTGCTTGTGAAGTATCGTTTTCCATGTTTTATAGGGTGAGAAGACTATGAAGTTGATTTTGACCAAAGGGTGAAGAATTGAGGTTGTAACGAAGGTTAAGCTCCCGAAATTCATCTTTTATTAGTCAAAAACATCGAAAATTGTCTGAAATTACCATACATTTGTATAATAACACTGAATCAAGACAATTAAATGGCACTGTCAATGTTCAAAGGT
Source organism: Leptopterna dolabrata (assembly GCA_954871275.1). Classification (NCBI taxonomy): domain Eukaryota; kingdom Metazoa; phylum Arthropoda; class Insecta; order Hemiptera; family Miridae; genus Leptopterna; species Leptopterna dolabrata. The sequence continues at coordinate 36,975,718 of OX940976.1, forward strand.
AATCCGTAAAAAAAAAATAATAAAAAATAGCAGAAATCATGTTTTTGGGGGCCAAAATTGGTGGAAAAAACCATCTAAAATAGCTATTTCAGTTACTGCGCATGAAAGAAACAATAAATGAACAGCAACATTTCTTTACGTATGTCCGGTAGGACATCGCAGCGTTTTGAAAATGATGTCATTGACGGTGGAAACGGAAGAAGTTCCTCAATCTGATCGGGGGGTGGGGGGGCTTTTTCTCAAGCCCTGCAATGCCTTCCCTATGCCGTTTAGAAGAACGGAGTGGTAGGTCCTATTGGAGGAAAACAATTATTGTGTCGAAAAGTGGGTCAAAATAGCTTCAATTAAACTTCATGTTCCGCCTCTAGACATGGGTCGTCGAATGTAATAAAAAACTAAACTCAGGTCGTATTGGTATTTTTACTCGTATTTTAGGTTAGGGCTGCGGATTATCGCTCACCTTTCTCCCCCGCGTTCATGTACGTATTTTGGTTTATTATTTTCAATAATGAACCATTGGAATCGAGCATGGAAAAAAAAAAAAAAAAATGCAACAAAAATATTTCTGGCTGTCCCCCGTACGCCTTACTGGCCACTTTTCTTAGTTACCATCAAACAAAAATGATGAAATTCGGGTTATAGGTTCCGTTCGGGGTCTAGTTGGTTCTCGAAGCTAGGCGTTACTGTCACTCATCTCTAAGGGGTGAAAAATAGGGGTTGAAATTTTTAGAACTCCGTATCTTGAAAACTTTCGATAGAAGGGCATGGTTTTTTTACGTTATTAAATTTGTCTTGAGCTAAACAATTTTTTGAGACCACCCGGAGCATTGTACGTCCAGCCGTTCGTGTGCACCAAAAAGCATCGTCAACACGATCGTGAATCAAACGGTATAAATCCGGCCCGGATATCATGACTAGGTAACACCTGATTATAATCAAGGATGGCTGTATGAAGTCAAGTTGGTTGTTCTGCGATATCATTTCATTTGATAAGTGATGGACTATTGGATTTAGTCGGTAGGTACTTGTGAAACTTGAAAAAACGTTGAAGTATTATTGATGGGTAAATTATTACACAACGGTTCGTCTACCAAGAAGGGGCTGGATTTTGTTGATCGGTACTTTTGCAACTGGTTGGTAGGTACTTGTGAAACTTGAACAAACGTTGATGTATTATTGATGGGTAAATTATTACACAGTGGTAAATTATTACACAACGGCAAATTATTACACAACGGTTCATCTACCAAGAAGGGGCTGGATTTTGTTGATCGGTACTTCTGCATTGATGGGCAAGTTATTACACAACGGTTCATTATAGGTATTGACCACAGAAAACAGTGATTTACCCAGTGATTTATCTATTCCACTCCACATCAACAATTTTCCTTTAGAACTTCATTATTTGCGTTTCTTCTTCCCGTTTAGTTACTGTTTGTCATCGGCTGTATTATTTTAGCAACATTTAAATCGTCATTTAGGTAGGTACCTAGTAACGAGTTCGGGGTTAGATACTAACCTACGGAGGGTCTGCGATTCACATAATATGTATAGAGTAGTACATATTATATTATATAGACGGGTTATCTATACAGAGAGCTGTGATCTGTAACAGAAGGGTATTCTGTACAAAATAATAAACCGTTTGCAGGGATTTGCAGCGTTCTTCTGAATGAAATCAGGAAGGTGATTTGGGGAATAAATTCACTCGCTCATATATTTATGTAGATATGTAAGACATCTAGATTTATCTATCTCATTATATAGCTCTCTCAAAGTAGGTTTAGTGCATAGTTGCTTACAAAATTGGTATTTCCCAAATAATACAATTTCCTCCACCCCATATGAACAACGGCTGTTAGGGTTTGAGCGTGTAAGCTATTGACCCATGTCTAGGAGTGGGACTCGAAGTTTTCATTAAAGTTATGACCCAGTCTTCGATAGCTCTCAATGATTTTCCTTCAATACCTACCATCCAGGAGGGCAAGACATGTTTGGGAACAGATTCATCTTCTTCCGTCTCCACCTTCAATTCCGTATTTCGTAACATTTTATCTAACATCTTGTTCATAATTTTCAATAAACATTTCTTTCAAACTCCTTCCTCCTTCGTTTCGAATCCATACGAAACAAAATTAATCCACTCAACAGTGGTGTTGTATGTTTCTAGGTAGGTAGGTACCTGTACGCAGAATTCAACAAAGCAGGATTTTGAAATCGCTGTGCAAGTCCCTTACAAATCCTCAGCAGTGTTACTTACACCATTTTCTAAAGATTGAATCATTTTAGGTTTTCTTTGACCTACCTGTATTTAATATACTGAACGAATAGTGAAGCAAAATTCTACTTATTTTCAGTATGTTTAAGGGGTATTTCCGCTTTCTTTGGCCTACCTCTATTTAATATACCGAGCGAATAGTGAAGCAAAATTCAATTTGTTTTCAGTATGTTTAAGGGGAGATTTCCGCTGTTATCGACGTTTTGCTGGCCCGTGGAGAGTCAAAGGTGGGTAGCGCGATTTGCGAAAGGGAATTTGATCTCCTGTAGGACAAAGCCCTTTGTCCCCAGTCGTTTGGGGTTATATTACATCAAAAATTGTACCGTAGACTAATCCTTTTCCTCTAATTTATTTTCCTATAGTTCTACCCAATGAGGAAACTATCTATCAAACAGAATATTCACAATTCTGTTCGAATTTGACGTAAATCTATTTTAAATGTCGTCATTGGTAGCAGGTACGGTTGTTCTTGTTCGAATTACGTAACTCTTGACTGAAGTCTCGGCTGAATACGTTGCATCACCATGTTGTCTTCGGTGAAATAATATATTGATTCTCTCGTTGCTAGAAATAAATTTCGCTAGTGTTTGCTTTCAGTTACACTGTCGGTATGATTCGTTCGTCGGCAAGTTAGGGCGAAGGAACAGGCTGTTCAGTTCCCACTAGACCTGCGGCCGCGCATGGAATTTCCTGTCGGCGCTGCCAGGAAACGGTTGAAACGTCGCCTCATCGAATTCCCAGGTTCATGCAGATGACCTCGTACAGCTGATTCTTTGTGGGAGTATCCAGAGTTCTTGAATCTGAAAATTGCATTCTTCCATCGGTACCTACCTACATCAGAATCATCTAACATGGCTAGAATAGCAATTTGATTTGAGTAACTTGTCCATTTTGTACCAAATTCGAAATAGGGACCACCGGATTTGGGAATACTGTATAAGGCGGTCCAGATATGCATGCCTCATACGTTTGCTCATCACTTTATTACTTATGAATCCACAATCCACGTTATTACTTATATGGATTGATATTAACCTAATTTGTGTGAGATATGAAATCTAACATCTCTGCTGACATTCATTTGAAATTACTCATTAATTAATCGTTGGTATAGGCCTTTACGTGAAGAATCAACTCATTTCTACGCCTAATAAACATGTTATTCATGTCTGCCGCTTTTGCAGTTTTCTTGCATTTGCTTGATGCCTGAAAAGTCCTGTTGTGAGTTTAGATAGGTAACTCCACCCTGGTGGTCCTGGTAGGTTATAGGTGGTAGGTTTAGGGGGGTACTGGGTAAGGTTTGGTTAGGTAGGGATTTGCTGCTTTTAATCCCTCGACATCGGGTACTATAACCTCGTTCCCTTTACGGGGGTATCAGGAAAAGTAATATGAAATGCAGGATGTAGGTATCTGGAACGGTTTTCATGGTATTTGTACAGTGTTCAGCGAAGTAAAAATTTCGATTACGGGAACGTGATTTGTGTGTGCGTGTTCGGGTGTTGAAGTGGGGTGGGGGGTTACAGACTCTGCTTCCGCCATTGATTTCCCGGTTCGAACCCTCTCCCTTTGGAGTTCACGGATCACTGCCTTTCCGCGACCTCTCGCTACGGCCATTTCCGTTATTTACCGTCGCTCCAGGTGACCGAGAGGCCGACCTGCACCTCAGCCCGATCGGAAACTCGAAAACTTTGCTAGGGTTTGACGGAAAACTCCTAGCTCAAGTCATTTTAGGCTCGGCCCCTCAGAAGTGGCCGAGGCTTCATTTTTATTTTTTTCACTTACAATTTGTATTATTTTTATTTGTGGTGGGGGGGGGGGGGGGGACGGATTTCCTCATATTCGGCTACGCTGAACACGAATCCATCTAAAAACATCCCGTAGAGTAATGGATGTATTACAGTGGACGTCTCTTGTGTATAGATCACTCTCACTAATTGCAGATCGTCTTGAAGTATAATGTGTATGAGTAGGTGACTGGTCTATGATGATGATGAATTCATTGTGCAATTTAATTACCTAATTTCATGACTAGTGACGCGATATGAACAGATGACGTAGGTACCTGCTTGACTACCTATATTAGAGTAGGTGATAACAATGCGCCAAGAATATTGTGAATAAATTGATCTAAGAGTAGGTTGCTACCTTCCTTTCTTTCTTATATACCTACCATGTGTCGTATGGCAGCTTTAGAAGTTGAGAATACGGGCAGCGGACACAAGATTTCAGAAAGTACCGCGTTATCCCCCCACCCCCTCACCACCACGAACAAAAAAAGAAACACGTAACAGGTTGAGAATTAAGCCCTGGGCAGCGCACACAGGATTTTGCGTACGTTTTCTCAGCATTAACCCCCTCATCCCCTTCCCCCCTTTGTAATTTTCGGAATTATGAGGGCATAACTAGGCAGTTCTCTGCATCTATCCAAAAAATAACACGCAAATCGGTTGAGAATTGTGGCCTGGGCAGCGCACATAAGCTTCTGTCACACACAGACGTACACCTATGGTTTTTTTACGGACTTGGATTCAGGATGGTCTAAAACGAATTTCTGTGTGGTTCTTTTCATTCTCGGCTGAGTGTTGTCCTCTTCTGACCAGATCAAAAAATACTTAAGGACGTCTCTTAGTACTGGCGGACGTCCTAAAAAGGAAATGTCAGTTCCTTCAGGTAGTTTTGTTCGTGTGTTCGCATTTCTGCGAACCACCTTAACTCACGACCCAATGGTCCAAATTGGCTTAAGTTTTGTTGGTAGCTCGGGGTTAGGTCCTTGTTGATCCGTTATCGATTTCGTCACTCTCGGATGAGTAGTAGAGACTGCGTATGCGCAAACGTGAAAAGTCGAACCCACATAACTCGATGGTCCAAAGTGGTTCAAATTTTGATGGTAGGTCAGGGGTAGGTCCTCGTTGGTCCCTTATGAATTTTATCATATTCGTATCAGTATTAGCAACTTCGCATGCACAAACGTGAAAAACTTCTGTGAGAATCACACAACCCACAGCCCAGTGGTCCGAACAAACGATCTTTCTTTAATCCGGTCCAGTAGTCTCTAGTGTTCCATATATTTGGATCATTGTTCAAATCTTATTAATACTGAGGAATATCGCTTCTTAATTTACCCAGTGGCCTGAATTATTAATTGAAAAAATCCTCTCTTCCGAACTACCCCAGAAAACATTCTACAAAATCCTACCTGTTAGGAACACGGGCAACTAATTCCACCCATAATACCAAGGCCAAGCTATGTAATCTATGGAGTACCTACTCTAGACCATAGTGTTTAATTGAACTTTTTTGCCACGACAGCTTGCTTTTCCCACTTCTAGTCTTGGATTGGGATCTTTCTGATCAGATTTTACGTCAAAATTTACGTGATGGACGTGGAATTTGCCATAAAATTGAACCGTAATGATTATAATGTGTGCCACTCACAATGGCTATATTGTACTTCAAAATACTACTACCTACTCGGCGCGACTTACCGAGTCTCCAGCGATGGAATATGGAATTCTTTCTGGTGACTATCATTTAGCTTACGCCCAATCCTACCCTCATTCTTTGTCTTCCATTTTTGTTTAACTCTCGAACTTTGGTTTTCCACTGTTTGAACTCTACTAGCCCAACTTTCTTCATTACTTCCGTTTCCCGAGGAGTTGCAAGAATCATGCAGGAAGAGAAATTGTTAGACGGACTAGAAAATGTTACCATAGTGGTCAAAAGTGTGTAACTCGGATTGGCAATATTTTATTAATCAAAATGACCGAAGTACTTATCCAGTAAACATCTGTTCCAGGCTGCAGGCTGGATCGGCCTTGCTGGCAGGGCTTAGCTTGATTTCGATGAAGCCGGTGTTGTTGCGTTTTGTATCCTACCTTTGGACGTTGCTTCTCGTTCCCTAAACTGTGTACATTGTCAACACTGCAGCATACCACAACTATTTCCTGCCGAGGGCCAGTCACATTTGCATTTTATTGACCTAGGTCGAGGATGAGGAAAGGGTGATTCAAACAACCAAAACCCCGACCGTCTCTCTAGGGGGATGTCTGTCATGGGGTGTTCCTCTGCCAGATGTCGCTCACATGGAAGACATCAGCAGACAGCTACGCAGTAGTTTACTGATGAGTCCCTTCTACAAACAGAAACCGGAAAGGGTTCGTGAAGATTGTAAAAATAATGGCATGGGAGGGGGGTTGCCAGAAGTGGGTTCCATTAGAGAAGCTTCGCTAAAACGCCCCTTGTGCGCGCAGACACTTCAAATCCTTGAGTGTGCTCTGCGTTTAAAAATACTGGCAAATGCATTCTCTTTCCTTTCTTCTTCGACTTTTTTCAACCTGAGACTCAGGCTGACCCTTAGAAAACCCCAAGTTTTTCAGTTCACCCTCTCCCAGTCTCTTCTTGGATATAAAACTCTTTTGTTTTGGCGTCTTTAATCCTCCCTTTTTCTCTCCTCTATAGACTCGTTTCTAATTGTGTGTTCGTCGTCAGAACATTCTCACCCCCCTTTCCGGAGTGAATCTTTTGTCAACGCATCCACGTCTTCTCACACACAGGAATCCATCCATGGCCATTACCTAAAAAGCTTCCTGTCTTTCAAACGCATTTTCGGCTGGTCCATTTGCATCTTGGTGAATTTCGATAAGATCCTTGGTCTTGGAACGATGCTGTTAAGTTGTTTCTTGACAATCCTAGTAACAAACCCAGTACATCAATACTACTTTGATTGATGGGGATTTCTGTAACTGACCTAGAATACTGCAGGTCTCTCAGCAGCCTTTCAAAACTGGTAGGAGTTGGTGAAGCTGTTAGCAGCGTCAAGCATATACGTGATTTTCAATAGGTACCGATTATACCACCAATATCGAATCGCATTGATCAGTTGCTTAGGATTGCTCAGTCCTGAAGAATTCAGTGTGCTGATTTTACGTAGTAATATAGTAAACAGGTATTGAATTTGTTTAGTGTTCGTGAACTCGAGAAGCAAATCATTTTTACAGGTTTTTATTCAACTTGCTGTGTCTGCTGCGGTCAAATCTTGTAGTCGATTTTTCGCAGTCGTCTTCTATAGTTCTGTCCTGCTGACCTTGGTGTGCTTAATACTGTACTATTATTGATAAACTCAGTCTAATCCATCTTGCCAAATTAGCCAATCAAAGCAAGAGTAGCCACGTATGTAGGTATGAGTGTAACAAATTCCGGATGCACAGATACGACCTACGGTCCTCTGATTTGGCTTTTCATCCAATCCCGCTGAAGTGGAGCTTTGAATAGCTGATGGGCAGATCACGTAGGTATGTTCATTTTAATGCTCGTTGGCTGTCCGGCTGTTCACTGTTTCAGGCTTTTAAATTGTCTCTCTGTTAGTAGAATTACCTACTCATTCTGGTGCAACGCTGTTGAACCTCAACAATGTTGCTGAAGCAGCACTTATCATTCTTCCTCCTCTCCCTCCCCCCCCCCCCCCCCTAACACTGAAAATCAACGCCACCGCAGTTGAAAATACCTGCAGAACAGCTTTTTTGCATTTTAATTGCTTTTCCCATGCCCGGGAACAATGGAACTGACCCTTTCGAGTACTAGCCCCTCGCGTAAGAACACTTATGACCCTTATAAACCCTTTCCTCTGCCGTGTGTTTCGCCAGAGTGGGTTACTGCGGGATCAAGCAGACCCTTGCTCAATGAATCAGATCCGAACCTGCAAAATGAAACAATTTCTCAACTTTAGCTACCTACGCACAGTGAGGGGGATAACATATAAAAACCTGTATGATAAAGAACATGAACTTCGCACGAGTCTAGGACCAGGAAACTGGAGAATTCGTCTTTGCCACACTTAATTATATCTTTGTTAAGTGTGGTAAAGATGATTTTTCCTAAACTTGTTCCTACGTAGTGTTGTCTGTACAGTGGCGTAACCAGGATTGTTGAATTGGGGGGGGGGGGGGGGGGTATCGGAAACAGAAAAAATTCCTGTCATATAGCATGGCTATAAGAGCGAATTTTCAGAGAAATATTCCTGATTTTGTGTAAAAAGATAATATAGCGAGAAACCATACCACTTTTCTTAAAATTATATAATTTTTCGTGATTTTAACCATTTTTACCGGTGTTTGACCCTAATAAAGTAAAATTTGACCCACTTCCTTTTGAGAAAAATAGTTTTATAAACGAGGTAGTCCCTCCGTCGTGTTTAATCATCCCACACAACGTCAGGTGAATTAATATTGATTTTACCAATAATACCAATTTTTTACCCACAAAAGGCAAAATCTGACCTCTATTCTTTGTGAAAAACAACTGAAATAGTTTTTCTGTCTTAACTTTCCAGTGATTTTATAGCAATTGTTTGCAATTTTAGCCGTTTTTACCGACTTTTGACCCCTAAAAACTCCAATTTGATCCCCTTGGAATTTTAAAATTGCTCATCTTCGAACTCATCCTTTCGTTTGGCAATACAAACGTTTTGGAGAAATCTGGAATTTTTACCATGTAGGTACCTACCCTAGGACAGATATCATCTGGGCACATGAATAGACATAATATATAAATTTTTGTTAAAATCTAGGGATGAACTGAGGATGCTCTGAACGGATTTGCCGATAAAAATCTTTCAAAAATTCATGTTCTGAAAATGTTAACCATTGCAATAGCTTTATTTTCTTTGAAAATTCGCTAATAAGGTTTGACATTACAAAGAAAGCTGAATTTAAATTAAATTTAACAAAGCACTAAATGTTACAGATAACGTTAGGTAAGATAAACTGAAGAAATATAACATTTATTTGGAAAATGTTAGCGAATTTTCAAGGAAAATGAAGGTATTGCAACGGGTCCAACATTTTCAGAACATAAGTTGTTGAAATTATTTTATAGGCAAATCCGTTTCAGATCAGCCTGATTTCATCCTTAGATTTTAACAAAAATGTATACGTATATTATCATATTTATTTATGTGCCATTCCAGACGATATCTGACCTTGGTTACGTGATAAAAATTCTAAATTTCGCCAAAATGTTCTTATTGCCAAACAAAAGGATGAGCAATTTTCAAAAATTTGAAGGGGGTCAAATTTGAGTTTTTAGGGATCAAAAATTGGTAAAAACTGCTAAAATTGATATATGAAATCACTGAAAGTGGCATGGAAGGATGAGTGAAGACAGAAAAATATCATTTCAGTTGCTTTTCACACAGAATAGGGGTCTAATTAGGATTTTTGGTGGTCAAAAATTGGTATTAAGGGCTAAAATCCGTATTATTCACCTGAAGTGTGGGATTGTGACGGTGAGGGACTATTCCGGTAAGCATTTTTGTCAGAAAGAGCGGGTCAAATTTTTGGGACAGATCGTTCGTAATCAAATAAGCGTAATATTATTCAACAGTTTAATCATGTTTGATTTACCGTTTAACCTGTTATTGTTGTATAATATTATGTTTGTTACGTTCGAGATTGTTATCATTCTTAAGATTTAGTTTTAAGAATTTTAAGATTATGGTGCCTTGAGTATTTCAAATGCTATTTGCGATTTGAATGTTGTGGTTTGTATATAGCTTTGCTCCTTCGTCGTAGAAGCCCACTCGACACCGGTTTTCTTATTCCTAGCCATGGCTTTTAAAAGTAGGTAATAAGTAAGTGGTGGTAAGTAGGTCTTCTCTACTTTTATTACGCTGTTGCCTTTGCTGACTTGCCTGCTTGCATGTTTCATCAAGAGGATTCTGTAAAAGAAGGTGCGGTAGTTGTGAGAATAGGAAAGCAGATGATCGAAATGCTCCCAATATAGAACCAAAACAGCAGCTGACCAGAAACCGGATCGTCAACTCACTGAGGCACTAAATCCAGAGCGCCCTGTAGCATTCGTTGCTGCCTCCAATCTCCTCCAAGCTGCTTCAACACATGCCAAGCTTTCGATGCATCGATGCGGTCCGTGATGAAATTATAGCTACAATAATTATGCATCATTGTTTGTGGATTGTTGCAGAATAGGTGTAGAAACTGGTCCAAGGCCCAAGCTGTGGATATAGGTTCCCTCGTTCACTGTTTTCCCTCTGTAACGGTCATTTAAACTGATTGTTACATGTACCTACCGCCAAACCTTCGTGGTGCGAAGATCGCGAGTTCAAGGTATAGGTACTATATTCTAGAATGTTCTAGTACAGGTTTCTAACTCCTGACTGGGAAATCACTCCATCAATAAATCCATAAAGTGTATCCGTTCCTAATAATGAAGTGATAACGTACCTATCAAGCTATTTCAAAATCTAGCCAGTGTTCTAGAACAAATTTCCAACTCCTGACTGGGAAATCGCCCTGAAAAAAAAACCTTACGATGATGGCGGGTGTGGGCGTCCAGGCGAAACGTGACCCATTGCACGTGACATGGCATTAAAACCGCTATTAGAGTGATATCAGGTTGACGTATGGCCCTGTCATTGACACGTGCCAACCAAACCCTTCCCCCAGTCGCTTATGTTTACTTCTGCTACATCACACAAGCTTCACCACTTTAGATACCATCCCTTATCGATGTTTGCAATTCTATCGGAAGATTTATCATCAAATTTCAACAGGTTACTGTTAAAACTTGAGAAAATCATCGTTTGTAGGTTGCTCTCTCATCTAGATTGCGATATCACTTATGAATAATAAATTATGGTCTGTATGAGGCCAACACTAATATGGTTAAAACGTCCACGCAATTGCTGGCTGTACTGCATCATGCTTTTTTCGAAAAAAAAAGCTATTTTTGGCTATATAAAGCCGCTACTGATATTTCAAACATGGTTCATTCAACAATCATTTCAGCACGCATGCGTATCACCGGACGATGTAATCCTTAAAATCTTGTTGACATGGGCGCTCAAGGATGAAAGGATTTACATACACCGAAATCTTGGATTACCTATTTCATGAGATCATCCTCGAGAAGATAATATCCCCGAGAAAAATATTCCCACTGTGTGAAAACGTAAGCTACTATAGGTTTTTATGCGACGATCGTTTTTCATTTTGGGCTATGGGTAGGTACTTACTGTAACTGAAAACAACATTTTGGACACCCACATGATATAACCAGAATTATTACAGTATAATCGTGATTTTCCAGGAAAATCCATCGTGTTAGGTCAAAAAACTGCCAACGCGTTTTGCTCCTTCCCCATATGGTTCTTTATCGAAACATCTGAATGGTAGCAATACAGAGAAAAATAGAAAGGGAAATGAGCTATCGATTAGCACCAAATATGAGGGGCATAATTCCACAGAATGCCTAGAAACCTCATATTGCTCCCCGCTAGGATCCTGTCTCCACTCCAAGCTCAAAACGTCTGAATCCCTCGGTATTAAACCACCACTCCATACCACCCTTAGTTTCGCCTTCGATTAATTGAACCCGCAATCCTCTAGTTCTGGGGCCTTCAGGCGATATTGGGTTTGGTTTACTGCCGTATTTGTCGATTAGAGGGCCCCGGAGTTGGGGGGGGGGGGGGGGGGTTCAATTGGTTGTGTAAATACCCGCACCCCAGCCCTGCCAGCCTCTTCGGGGTCTATAACGCATATAAAGATCAAAGCCCTCCCCAGGAGCACCAAGAAATAACGAGAGAATAAACAGTTCTTGACAATTATAGTACTACAGTCGAATCTGGGTGATGGAACTGAGTGTTACGAGGGTTGTGTTATTTTGCAAATAACAACTGGTTTTGGCTAACACTTTCAAGAAAAACTGCTGTGCCTCAATAACATCAAAATACCGCCAAAGCTACATAGTTAACTTCTGCTTCTCCCAACACCTCCAACCTGACATCATGTTGTAATGACGTTCTGGATGAGTGCATATCTTCTGCTACAGCATTGAGATCTTCATTTGATTGAAAACCCGTCAATATTCCTATTGTTGCTCTCCCAATAACTCGATATTTACCTAGATATGATCAGTATGGCTTTCCCATGTTCCCTCCCAGTTGTTGGGAATTCGGGGGCACCATCAACGGGAAATAGGCGTCTTGTACATCAATAAAGCTTACTAGTCATAAAAATGATGGGGGTGGATTTCGGGAATCATTACATAAGCCTTTTGGTTTATTATTTTCAATAATTAACCTTTGGAATCGAGCATGAAAAAAATAAAATTTTACCCCCCCCCCCCCCCCCTCAAAATTTGATGGTTTACGTTTCGAGGTATGTAGATTCCGAAAATGCAATAAAAAAATTTCTGTCCGTCCGCCGTACTTAGCACTTTTCTTAGTTACCATGAGCCAAAATTGACGAAATTCGGTTTATAGGTCCCGTTTAGGGTCTAGTTGGTACTCGAAGCTCGGCGTTACTGTCAGTCTAAGGGTGAAAAATAGGGGTTGAAATTTTCAGGACGCGTACCTATACCTTTTTTTTACGTGAATCTTTTTACGGTTTTAAATCGTTCTTGAACTTACCAGTTTTTTTTAGCATTGTACGACCCGCCGTTCTTCCACAGTAAGACCCCCAAGTTTGCACCGAGCACCGACAGGCTTGGTCAACAGGAAGGTGAATCAAATTGTATACATTCAGCCAAATATCATCACAAGGGAGCACCTGATTATAATCACGGATGGCTGTGTGAAGTCGAGTTGGTTGTTCCGCGGTATTATTCCATTTGAAAAATGAAGGCTGTTTTGGATTTTGTTGGTAGGTACTTTTGCAACTTGAACAAACGGTGAAGTATTATTGATGAGTAAATTATTAGACAGTGGTAAATTATTACACAACGGTTCATTATACAATCTAAGTAGAAGGGGCTGCATTTTGTTGATAGGTGCTTTGCAACTTGAACAATCGTTGAAGTATTATTGATGGCAGATTATTACACAACGGTAAATTATTACGCAACGGTAAAATATAATCACAACGGTTCAATTATAGTATCTACGTAGAAGGGGCATCTATGCAGATAAATTATTGCACAACGGTTTATTATTAGCCTTATGATTGATGAATAACTACTAATAATATTAATGATTGAACTATTGAATCCTGCGAATTTGTAGAAACTTAATTCCGGGGTCGGCTCCAGTACTCGATTTAGGGCTTTCCTGTGGTGGGGGGGGGGGGGGGGGCTGGTGGGTATTGACGCAGAAGGGGCATCTATACAGGTGAATAATAAACCTTTATGTAATAATTTGCAGCGTTTTTTGAGTTAGGTTTGGTGTCAACGGGTTTAGCTAACAATACATAAAGGTTCGGTTCCTTTTTTCATCGATCCTGAACGGTTTATCGTCAACTTCTTCACCGTACGGGATTTGATGAAAAACACTAATACTATGTCGCTTCTTGTGATTTATTCATGGAGTAATAATACTTGAGGTTTGGAAAGAAATAAAGGCGGTTGGTTTCTCCGGACAGACAGTCCTGGACCAGTCCGCAGTATGGAACTGCGTTCTGAAATGACAGGGTTGAGTCCAGAACTCCGTCTATCCGAACGCGCGCTGATGATTCTGAAAGGATAACCTGAAGCATTTTAACATTCTACGTAAGCTGAAGGTAGAATCATCGAGTGCGCATTTGCGGGATCAACATTCCTCGAAAAACGCTGCAAAGTCCTTGTCACATGGGGTTTATTATTCTACAGAAATGTTGGCTGTACATTTATTGTTTGTTTCATGTGAAATAATTGAAATAGCTATTTCTGATGGTTTCCACCAATTTTGGCCCCCAAAACACAAATTAGGTAGGTACGATCTTTTTTTTTTTTTTTTTTTTTCAAATTATCTTTGATCGTTGGTAGTGCCATCATTTAATCGTCTTGATCCACGTGTTGACACTTTTTCTAGTGTTATTCTACAAATTGATGGTGATTTCGCAGGTATTTGACTCATAAAAAATCAATTTTGGGAGCTGAACATCTGGTACAACCTCAATTTTCCACTCCTTGGCCAAAATCGACTTCATATTCGATCTTCTCGTCCCCAAAAACATCGAAAACGATACCTCAAAAGCTCATGTTACCAAAATGTTGCTAAAACGCAAAAAGTACCTATTTTCACACACATTTTCACTCATAACACCCCTGGGTATATTCCGATCGGGCTGAAAAGTTTCGGGACACAACTAGGGCCCAAATGGAGCATGTGTGCGAAAGAACGACTTTTTTAGATCGAAAATGAAGCCTGTACACGTGATACGGCGGACGGCGGACGGACATTGCATTTTTTGAATCTACACACCTGAAACGGAAAAGAAAAAAGTTTGAGGGGGTGTTATAAAAATTTTTTGCTGAGCGATTACATAGGTGTATTATTCACAGAATAATAAACCAAAAATTGAGTGAGAGGGAGGGAGTGATTGAAAATGCAGTTGGGTTAAGGGAAGGTCATTTTGATCATATTCGACCTACTGCCGCTCGATCAGTTCAGAATGGCGCATCCCCCTAAATGTTTAGCCCTAGTTGGTGAATGAGAATGGTCCACCCTCTCTCTCTCTCTCTCTCTCTCTCTCTCTCTCTCTCTCTCTCTATTGTTTTCTTAGCATTGTAAGAGCTGTCCTCTTGTTTCGGTGAAGAGTTTTGGCTCCTACTAGGTATTTAGTGGGGTTATTCATCTCTGCTCAAAACATATGTCTTAGATCGCTCCCTCAGCAATCGAACCTGAATGTTTATAGTGCGTGACCAATGCTGGGTATGTTGCTGCCTAGATACCGGGGTCTGCCAATTGCAGGATATTCGACGAACAGCTTAGCCCGTGAAAAGTTTAGAGTCGTGAATCATTTCTTGGCAAAATGGGTTCAGGGCCTCGGAGGGTGGTAACGGTGAGAGAAGGTTTGCCCCCCCCCCCCCCCCCATTCCACGGAGGAGAGATTGCCGTGCTGCGACACGGAGAACTCTGCCAGGAAGCAGGGATTGGTCGGGGCATCTGTCCGCACGGCAGTCGCTGCTCCCCTCTGGCCCAACTCCAGACAAATGCCACGGTGACGCCGCAGTAAATCAAGTCGGTCCTCCCCGCAGACTCAAAGCTCGGATGGGAAGGGATAGAGAGAAAAAAAAGTCTGCCAAAAGGCTAAATAGCATTTTTCTTCTTCTTATTTTGGTCCTCGATGCGTCATCGGCTCTCTGGATTATTTATGCTCCGACGAATAAAAGCGAATGCCTGTTGACGTAAATAGGCCCAGAGATAGTACGTGTCTCTCCATGTTATCTCCATGTGTCAATACCTATAGAGATTTCTGTCCCTTTCAGTCTATAGTAGGTGCACTTCATAAAGTTACTACTGGCTATAAAATTCTTGGCTTTCAAACGGGATGATCCCCATATTCAGTAATCTCAGTGAAATTGTACTGTTATTCAGTAATTATATAATTGAATTGTGATGTTGTTATGAGTACCCCATTAAGTTTTCTACATATTATTTGCTCCTTATCTCAACTAGTGATACCGTTGGATATTAATCCTACGTCGCTCGCAAACAGCTTATGGATGACTCTAAGGTCATGATTGGAACTGCTATGCCGAAGAAGCTTGATGAGATTCTGCAGTATAGTCTGAGTCTCATGATGTGTTAGCTACGTATGTCTACTCCGATTATTTGGGCTGATATAGTATGCTTGATTTATAGGTGGAGGGCTGCCTAATCCTCAACTTCGGTCAGGTTTTGAGATGGATGCAACTCCAATATTCTCCAACTAACTGAGTATACCAGTAACGTTTTTTCTTAGTGATGAATCAGTTGAAGCCCTCAACCGGTACTAAACTGCGGACCGCGTATTGCCGTGTCTGTTGCCCTTTTCTTATCACACTGGTATTTCTTCATTAATTGAAAAACACAGTATTACTCAATGGAAAAAACACAGTGTTACCCAAATGGCCCCAACGCTTAGTCTGGTTAAAATAGCCCCTCAGCTGATTCTGCTGACTGTTGCTCCCAACTAGTTAACTACATTTATTAGACGACTGCCTATATATTTCTGTCATTGTTGATTTCCTCAACGGGTTATACAGGTGGTTTTTCGAAAAATAAGGCTTCATATGCACAATGAAGTCATCAGCATCATCTAAGTCGGAGCAAAACACAGTATAGCACCACAATACGTGATGCTCAGGAAATTTAAAACGTCCCGAAGTAATGCATTGCATTGGTAGGTACCTACCGCTTTTGCCATCTTTGCATCTTCGTCCACCAACAAATGTCATGCCTCTGTCAGCTTCAGATTCTCATTCTACTGTATCTCTAACTGTAGTAAACATTAACCTTACTAGTGACTTCTCAAATAATTCCCTAGTTTGCTTTTCCCTAATGATTTTTCGTTGGATTTCAGGTATGTTCACATTGCATCTACTTGGCGCGTACCGTAAGTTAGTTTAGAAAAATTTCAAACTCAGCTGCCGGGCACCCATGCGATACGCAGAAGTACCTATTACCCCATCATGTTCACTGTAGAGTAGATTTAGAAATAGTCAGTGCAAATGTTTTGGAATTTTCTTGAAGGTCGAGCCCAGAGTTGAATGGAGGAATTATTAAGAGTGGGATTAATAGACCGATCTCAAGTGTGAGTGTCACTCACACTCGCGGAAGTCTCTGAGCGCCTCAAGTCAGTGACGAACTCGGGAGTGGTATTAATAGACGGAGTGAGACTCTCACTTACCTGAGTGAGTTTGGATTGTACTTGAGATTACCATGAAGAAGGTTTCCTTTCAAACTGCGTATCCACCATGGCGCATCTCCGTGAGGACAGCAAATAGAAAAGAAGAAGAAGAGGTTTTCTTCTAGGGAGGTTACTTTTTACCAGGTTATCGTGTGTTTTCCTTTACATTTTCCGAGGTTTCGCTGGACTTCCTTTCCAAAATGATGGAAAATAAACCGAAACGTACGGTATTCACCGAAGACGAGAAGTTCGTCCTAAGGGAGGTGGTATTGAGAAGGAAGAACAATTTTCAAGGATGTCATCCTTGAAAACAAAAAACGCTGCAAATTATTACACAAAGAAAGGTTCATTATTTACCTGTAGGTATAGATGCCCCTTCTGCGTAGATCACTGTTTTCTGCGTCAATACCCTCGAGCTCCCCCCAGGAAAGCCCTAAATCGAGTGCTGCAGCCGGCCCCGGAATTAAAGTTTCCTACCAATTCGCGGGATTCAATAATTCAATAATTAATTATTTGCAGTTATTCATGAAGCATAAGGCAAATAATAAAACGCTGTGTAATAATTTACCTGCATAGATGCCCCTTCTGTGTAGGTACTATAATTTACCGTTGTGTAATAATTTGCCCATCAGTAATACTTCAAACGATTTTTCAAGTTGCAAAAGTACCTATCAACAAAATCCAAAACAGCCTTCACTTTTCAAACGGAATAATATCGCGGAACAACCAACTCGACTTCACACAGCCAACCGTGATTATAATCAGGTGCTTCCTCCCTGGTGATGATATTTGGGCTGAATGTATACGTACCTATACAATTTGATTCACCCTCCTGTTGACCAATCCTGTCGGTGCAAACTTGGGGGCCTTACTGTGACGTACAATGCTCCGGGTGGTCTCAAAAAATTCGTAAATTTAAAACCGTAAAAATATTCATGTAAAAAAAGGTTTTTTTCACCCCTTAGAGATGACTGACAGTACCTAATGCCGAGCTTCGAGGACCAAGTAGACCCCGAATGGGACCTATAAACAGAATTTCGTCAATTTTGGCTCATGGTAACTAAGAAAAGTGCTAAGTACGGCGGACAAACAGCAATTTTTTTTATTGCATTTAAGAAATCTACATACCTTGAAACGTAAACCATCCAATTTTGAGGAGGGGTTACAATTTTTTTCATGCTCGATTCCACAGGTTCATTATTGAAAATAATAAACCAAAAAGTAGGTACGAGCAAAATGAGGTGCTTCACAATCTGCTAAAAAATAACCTAGATCTCGGCATAGAGAAGAAAGAAAATGAGATACTGTTGGCTAGAAAAATGTTTGAAGGAAACAGAAGTTATGGCAAAGTTGCGACCTGTTGAAAAAAAAATAGCGTTTTTTCTATTTTTTTTAACAGCGTTGTTTTTATTGCATTTTATTTTGTAACAGTATTTAATATCTCATTAGAAAAATGTCTATGTATAAACGCATTTCCACCTGTCCCCTTCCAGCAGCAAAGCATTTTGTGCAGTAAAGCCCAGGCCGGTACTATGCGAAGAGTGTTTGGCAGTTTGTACTGCAACTTGTACACAGATAGTCGTCATACTTGTCATCATATTCGTCGAATTCCATTGTAGCAATGAATAATAATATACCTAACGTAAATCTGTATCTAATAAAAAATAAAAAGGTAAAACGTATATCTAATAATAATAATAATAATAATAATAATAATAATAATAATAATAATATGTAATGAAAACAAAATTCCTAACGTTAATCTAGTGAAAACGAACTGATAACAATGAAACACCGACGCTAAACTGATAAGACTCTCACTCAAGGTACCTATGGCGGTTACTTGAGTATTTGGCTGTAGGAGCGGAGTCTCGAATAGACTTGAGGGGCTGACGTTCCCAAGTGTGGTTTATTAATACCGATTGGTGACTTGAGGACTCATCTTCCAATACTTGAGTGCTACTGACCCTCAAGTACGGACTATTAATCCCACTCTAAGAGTTATGAGTACATACCACCAAACTCATTCATGTAGCGTTACATAAAAACCTGCATGATGCCCGAATGGATCCTACTAGTTTTTGTCGTACTCGTTATGACTTCAGTTTTTGCTATAATACAGATTTATTATTCATGCGCATACTACTAAACTACATCGTTCGTATAGCAGATCGTACGTACATGATATCTGAATACCCAATACGAGTACCTACCTACCAATTATTGTAAGCGGCCATATCATGACAAGGTGCTGCCTACATTGTTTAGTACTCGATTTGGCCAGAATCCACTCGTTTCGGGCATTGCATTACTCAGATGTTGTAAAAGTGAGTCTGAGGGGGTCCACGTTAGAACACTAAAGAGAGCTCCCCAATGCGCCAGTTGAGCAGTGACGTCTGCCTATTGATTTATCGACCCAACTAGCTCGCGGCTCCCTCGGCCTCTTTCTCCGCCACAGAAAATGCTTCTTCTTTTCAGCCCATCTGTTTTCCTTATTTTTTTTTTTCAATTATTGATTTATTTAAACATAATTATGAGTAGTTACAAAATTAAACACCAAGCTCTAAAGTGTTTGACACATTTCTAGGATTTTGCGATAATACATGATTGATGAAATGTTTCACCCACACTTGATGTATAACATTTAAAATGTGTATTACTTACATAATGCCTAATATTCTGAGGGTATTCTTGCTCTACGCTCAAAACACAGCAAATTCCAAAACAACGGTTTGTTATTTCTGTATTGACCTCCAGTTGCCCATACTGCCCATGGACCAAACTTTACCAAATAGGCGGACTAAGCAGAGAGCTTCATATTTATTTGCATTGCACTCAGGATTCATGTGAAACGGGACGTATTCCTCTTTGACAATAATGTCATGTTAGTGTTGCGTATCAGGATGTTGAAAAGGGAAGAATATGATTATTAGTTTCAAAATAATAAATGATGCAAATAGGTAGTTATGGAGATTTCATACACCTGTATTGTATCTAAAATTTGAAGTGTGCTATTTAACGATGGCGGTGGTATGGTGGGGCATCGTGATTTGGTTGGGTCTACACTCCAAGTTTCAAACGACGCCTGGCGCCAGCTAAAGGCGTGTCTACGGCTGCTATGCCTACTCAATGGAAATTTCATTCTCCCCCTACCAAGTGGAAGGCATTGAACAGAACAGAACGGCTTGCATAACTCCTTGATGATGCTACAGAGGTTTGTGTATTGTTCACCTCGAAAGAGTGCAACGAACTCGCTCGACTCCTCCAGAAAGTGGAACATGAGAGAAGCGTTGCAGCAACGCTTGCGCCCCGTTTCGTGGATGGGTACGAACCGAGAAGACTTGGGTTTCCTTAACAAGGAGCTACAGCTACCTATCCAATATGCGAACAGATTTGTTTTGTTTTCGGGAACAATGAACGCCGTTTTCTGGCCAATACAGCCGCCTCTACAATGGGCTGTTAACAGGACCGTTGGTAACCACACCAACTTAACATTCAGAGCCTGGCAAAATAGTATTGAGATCTTGGTATACAGTCCTCGTCATATCTCCATCACATAAACTGGAAAATAATTCTGATAAGTTACAACATTATTAGCACCTCATCCAGAATAACTCACGCACATGCTTTCCGTACTTCTGCGAATTTCCCGAAATCCATCATTTTTGTATTCAAATGAACGACAGATTCGTTTTCCCAAGACAGTGGTTGTATTGGATTTTTTCTAATTTTCGGGAGAAAAAATAGGCTGTTAATGATTCCAACATTGTTAGTGTAGGTACGGGATCTTTTGAAAAGTTATTCTCTTCCTTCAAATCCGCCTTAGGGTATCCTAATAATAAATTTCAACTTTCTTGTATGTAAGTGCGTATATTATATTATTTACATAATATGCTGCGTTCTAAACGTTAGTCGACCAGGCTGAAGAAACTTTTTCCCAAAAAATCACAAAATAAAAGCGAATTGTTATTTAAATTCTAGTTTAAATAGGTCAAAAATGATGAAAAGTCGTTAAAAAATACTAGCAATAAAAATCAGAAGATGAAAATGGATTTTTCCAGTTTAAATTGTAAAAAATAATATTGTTGAAAAATGGTTTTCTACTTGGAAACTGCTGACAATGTGTATATGTATATTTCGTAAATCCAACCAAGAAGTTTGATTTGGTATTTGGATTTTCTTCCTAGAAAATCGCGGAAATTTTCATTAAATGTAGTGGGTTGGAACGTAGTTCAATAAGTAGGCGTATATGCATCGATATTTCCTAATCAGATTATGCTGTCTCGCCGTTGGTTTGTTTTTTTTTTTTTGTGTGAAATGGTATATTTTATTCAGCTTTGAAAACCCTTCCTAGTCATCCTTAACAGTTTTTGTCTACATTGAAAATTTTCGACATTTCAGATACTCCCCTCCTAATGAAAATGAAGGCGAGAGACATTTTTGCTTGTACGCCCAGTTTAGTAGTATCCATCCAGTATCCATGAGTGGGAATGGATACTCGAGATGTGTTGAGAATAACTTCCCCGTGAACGCCGGAAGGGTCTCCACGTCGCGAATGCGACCTTCTTTCTTTTTCGTAGTCACATCACGTAGTTTTCCCTTCCCCTTCCATCACTACCCTGTGGACCTTTAGTTTTTTTACCCCTTCCCTCTCTCTTTTTCCAAACGACGTGCCCCAGCACGTCGTCTGTTTAGGCCGTATAGAGAAAAAGCTCTTTGTATCACCAATCTACTTATCGCACAATACTCTCGCCGATCGCACTCACACGCCTTCCATCACTTTGTCATTGCTTACGTGTCAGGAGGTGAAAGCGTTAAAATGAACTTTTTGTTGAGTCAGACCAGGAAAAAAAGAAAATTGAAGTATATTTTTTCCCCGCGGAAAACAGCAAATACAACGTCGTACAATTATCAGAGGTAAACAAGAATGGTTAGCCCCCACCACCCTGTAGACGGAAAATATGTTAGGCTATTGAAGTATAATAGTCTCTTTCACTCTCGTCACCATTCAATATCTCTTTTTGGTGAATTTTAGTAGTTAATGCTTTTTTTACCCACAAAAACTCAAATTTGAACCACTTTGAAGAAATCATTCATCGTTTGAAATTACCAACAGTTTGGAACAAAATTCGGAATTTTTCATCGGTGAACCGATGTCAGAAATCGTCTGGAGTCACACTTGCATTTATTCCCCAAAAACAACCCTGGTGTAAAAATCTACCAGCCAAGAAAACCTCGTCAGTCGTAAAAAGGATTGATATCCATTTTGCCTGCCAAAGTGAAAATATAGGACCCCCCCCCCCCCCCCCTTATGCCAATGCTGTTTGACGGTGGTGGGTTAAAATTTCTTTCAACGCTTTTTTGCTGTCAGCTTTTTGCTTTGTTGAAAAACGTTTGTTTTTGAAAATAAACACTGAACGAAGATACCTACTTCATGCTAGGAATCGAGCGTGGGAATCACGAGTTAAATGTTGCTAAATAATTCTGTCAATGACATACAGTAGCTAAAATGCAAAAAATAAGTAAATACAAATGAAGTTCTGAAGGGAGATTCATGATGTGGAGCGAATACTATTTTTTGATCCCAGCTGGGATTCAAGCCTGCGACCTTTAGCGTGGGATTTCGACCCTTAGCCAATCTGAGCTGCGGAGCACACGGATTCGAGGCAAGTGATGTGCGCTCTCAATCCAGGTCGACTGCAACACGCTGCTGTTTAGGGCAGATTCAATTTTATGGCAGCATTGAATGCTCCGGATAGTCTCGAAAATTCAGAAAAAATCGAACTATTTAAAAATGCGAGAAAACCTCAAAATTACAATTTTCCGAGATAGGGATACTCTGGATATTTCAACCCCTATTTTTCACCCCATAGAGTTGAGTGACAGTAACGCCGAGCCTCGAGGACCAACTAGACCCATATACCAAATTTCGTGAATTTTGGTTCATGGACTAACGAAAAAGTGGCGGACGGGGTATGGACGGAAATTGTATTATTCGACATTCGTATTCTGCGTCCCTTGAGACGTCAACCATGAAATTTTGGGTCAGTGTTGTTGGGAGGGCTTAGATTTTTTTTCCTGGTCGATTCCAAAGGTTTGTTATTGAAAATAATAAACCAAAAAGGTATGGCACACAAAAAATAGGTAATGGACTTTTCATCACACACCCTTAGTTCATCCTGTACCTACCTAACTTGTACCTTTTGTACATAATACAACTTTTGTGACGATTTTTGTGAATGAAATGTGACGTTCCCTAATTCGAACCCTAATTTATTTTTCCCTCACTAATTCGAACTCTCGCCAATTCAAATCTCTCCGTAAATCGAAAATTTTGCCAAGTTCCTTGGAATTTAAATTAGGGAGGTTCGACTTAATTTCCAAGACTTGGAGATACCAGCTGTGCGATGCAAGCCGGTACCCCCCTCCCCCCACTAGTTCACTCGCCCCACAACTGGCGCTCTTCCCCACCTCCAACATCCCGCTAATCGATTCCCCTCTTCAGCCCCCACCCAGTAACTTTGCCCCGCTTCAAGACTGACGTGGGAAGCCCCGTCAAACCCCCGAAGTTGTTCGAGCGGTGGTGTGGTGGTGGGGGCGATACGCGAGCGCGAGGTGGTGGGACGGCTTCCCCCCCCCCCTTCTCGTTCCCCTCCACGGAGGGGTAAGGTTTTGACTGGCAAAAATGGTCCTCTTTTGAGGTGGGGGGGAATCCTCGGTGTGGTGGGGGGAAGCGGGGAAGTGCCCGCCCCGGCCTCCTCCTCGCGACCTCAGTGATAACGCTACACAGGTGCCTCGAGTGACACGAGTTCATGCCGCGCCTCCTCTCGCCCCCATAAATCCATCACAACCCGGCGCTTCCCCCCCTCCCGCGGACCCCCTCGTCGGTTCAGTGTCGCCTCATCGGACGCACCGTAATTCCGGACATCAATCCTTAAATTTTGTAAGTACCACAAACCTACACCCAACACGCGAGGTTTTGTGCGGGCCTTCGCCTCTTAAAATACATAAATATTCTTCCTGTTACTTATTTCTCGTGTCACCTGATTGATTTAAGGTGTGGTCGTTCATTCAACCTAAATAAATTCAATCCCCTAAATATTCGTTTAATTTCACAATAATTATTTACGGGCTACATCGTGAGGCAAAATTTTCCTTTGTATTAACTTAACCGTTGATAATCACTGAATTGACGTGACATTCGTATAAATTGAACATCCACTTGAAATATCAGAAGCTGAACGAAGGTAGACTGTTTGAAAGCAAGAACATAAAAGAAAATGAAAGGAAGATCTGAGTTTCTGGCCTGTGATGTAGTGAGATCTTAAAGCACCAAAGGAGGGCCGAGAACGTACGAGCAGTGGAACCCAGTTCTAGAACCTAATATTTACTCAAGTATAGTAATCAACTTGGGAAGAAAAAAAAAAATTGCAACTCTCCCACTTCATGAGTGCGTGTCCGCCCATACTGGTACCGTCCATAAGGATGCACTTTTCAGACAAATGTGCATTCCAAGATTCCGGCCTCTGCGAACAGTGTGAGAAATGTTCCGGTCGAGGGTCGATTTCCGTCCACCCCGGAAAGCTCCTGTAGAAAAAGCTTCCAAGGTCCGTTACCAGGTGAAGAAATATCGAGAATAAGAAGAATCCTGGTGATAACACAACAGTTATGTAACGTAAACGCTGCAAATTACTACACAACGGTTTTATTATTTATTTGTATTGATGCCTCTTCTGCGTAGATAACTGTTCTCTGTGGTCAGTGCCTACCCTCGAGCTTCCCCTCCGGAAATCCCTAAATCGAGTACTGGAGGCAGCCAGGCAATCACGTTTCATAATTGAGCGGTGGATCAATAATTCAGTCATTGATAATTATTTGCTCTTATTCGTGAAGCTCAACGTTTGTTCAAATTAAGAAAGTGCCCATCAACAGAATCCAAAATAACCATAATTCTTCAAATTAAATAATATAACGGAACAACCAATTCGATTTCATACAGCCGTCCCTGATTATCGTCAGCTGTTCCCTAGCAGTGATACCTGGGCCGGATTTATACAGTTTGATTCACGATCATGTTGACGAAGCTTTTCGGTGCAAACGAACAGCTGGACGTGCAATGCTCCGGGTGGTCTCAAACAATTCCCAAAAATTCCGACATGAAAATCCGATGGAATTCGCCATCTAGCCATTGCTTACAGGGCTTTGTTTTGCACGCGCGCGTACTCTATAATTTTTCTTGCTGTTAGTTCTAGAACTATTTTAATTGTTGAATTGCTTGGGTTGTTTACCCCCATTCAAAATAGAAACAATAGGATACCCCTCAAACTCCCATCTAGCTTGTAGGCTGAATGATCATAAAGATGGGCTGGATTGAATCCGATTCGGAGAGTCGGACTCAACGCCGAAAATATTGTATATTGTACTCGTACCTTGCCGCTTCCATGTCCCCCCACCATCAAAATAACTTCAGTCTGTTTAAATATGCTCAATTTCATTTACATCGCGATCAGCGTGAAATTTTATGTAGGACCTCATATTCTGCCAGAAAAATTGTTTTTTACGCACTGTATAAATGGGTATAGTAACGAATAGAGTACCCTTTAAGGGTATCACTGAGATGAATGAAGGAACTTCACGTTTGTTTGGAATTAACGTTTATGGTCAAAAGTAACTTTTCTGGTCGTTCATGTTGGAGATTGGAGGACCTTCGTTATTTACATTAATTTGTAATGTCTTACATTCGGTTTTTTTAAGAACCAAAGAAATGGTGGGAGGCGCGTTGCCACAGATTTTTTTTCGCTCACGACTCGCGCGCCAAAAGGCAGATTCGCGGGTTAATGAACCGAAAGATATTTAGAGACCGGAGCCGCTGATTGGGCCATTGAGACCTAACGAGCCGTAAGTTTCAAGTTTTCGGCGTGTAAAAGAGAGAGAATAAAGTAACCACCGCGGTCGAAACTCTGTCTATAACCAAATTGCTGCTCGCGAACGCTTTGGGAAAAAAACGCCGATTTTCACCAACTGGTGGTCGCCTTGAAAAGATGACACGATTCACGTTCATTTGGTGAACTAGAGAACGGAGAAAAATGTCGCAAGAGTCGACGAATCGGTAACGAAAACCATCCAGTAAGCTCCATATTGAAATGAAGTTAGTATTGCACATGATGAAACCACGCAAACGGTCGACGCTCATAATTTTGCGTAGTAAGTATCTGAATCAAGTCGAAATTTTAGCTTGGTTGTTTATTATTGGAAAACGTCTGCCAATTCGAGTAGGCAGTATAGCTTCCTCACTTGAATCACATGAACGTAAATAGAATAGTTGGGTAGGTTCGTTTTGATACTAGACCATCTGTGATCCAACCCGCGTGTACCCTCAGAACTTGGCTCTCTACGACTATTTTTTGCGTAGAAGTTAAAAGCGTTACAAGGAAACGATCAACGTTTCATGTTCGCGCATGCGCAGACGAATGAAATTCTTATGGAACTATCGACGACTGTTAGTACTTCTTCAATGATTTTTGTATGGCACCATCTGTGACCCAACCCGCATCTACCCTCCAAATTTCAGCCCATTTCGATCATTATTTTGGGTAGTTGTGGGCATTACATGGAATTACCACAGACAGGCACACAGAACCAAAAATGTTCCTCGATGTCTGAAACGTAAAATGGTAGTGAACATTTTCATTTTTGAGGACATCCATTTTTTTAAACTCAACCACGAATTGAAGGCTTCGCTACCTTCGGTAGTGAGGAAGCAAAAAAGGTGAAATGTCGAGTTATGGTTAGTTACTGACGATGGTTTGATCACTGAAACCGGTATGACGGTGTATTTTTCATGTATTAAGTAGTGGAAATAGATAACTTTTCAATAACTCCGTTTTTAGGATGTCCCTCAGTAGTAAGAGACGTCCTTATGCATTTGATCTTGTCAGAAGAGGGCAACACTCTGCCGAGAATGGAAAGAAACACATTCAAATCTGTTTCAGACCATCCTGAATCCAAATCCGTGAAAAACCATGGGTGCGTATGCGCGCGCGCGCGCGCGCGTGTTTGTGTGTGTGGTTCTTTTTTGTTCGACGCAGAATTCAGTCTAGTTGTGCAGTACGTCGCCGGAATTCCGACATTTATTTCTATAGTGGGGGAGAACGCGGGATTTGTTGCAACTCGTGTCCGCTGCCCGTATTCTCAACTTCTGAAGCTGCCGTAACATAGGTATATAAGAAACAATTGGTAGGTAGCAACCTAATCCTAGATCAATTTTTTATTCACAATATTCCATGATTCCCTCGCCTCACTCAGGAGGTTGGTGGCTGCTTCCCCGTTGAGATTTTCGTAACAAGTTTGACCAGTGTTATATTACCTTAACTGCTAGCGTGCTGTTAATATTTACCTATGTTTCTGACGTATATTATCCCTAAATGATTTTCTGAATTGTATCTTACTTATGTTCATTGACATTCTTTATTGTGTAATTGGGCTTGCCCGTAAATAAAAATAAAATAAAATAAATAAAATAAAATATTCTTGGGGCATTATTATGGTGATACCATCATCTACTCTAATAGAGGTAGTCATACATGTACGTAAGCTGTTCATATCGCCTCACTAATCAAGAAATTAGGCAGTTGAATTGCACAATGAATTCATACATTCATACTTGCAGAGAGTGATCTATACACCACCATACGGGACGTCCACTGTAATGCATGCATTACTCTAAGCTATGTTCATTAATTTGTTCTTTTTTTTCTCGAAAACTTGAGAATGATGAGGAAAATGGGATTTTCATTAGTTGTAAAACGGCTCGAAAGTAGCGGAGTTGATAGACTCGAGCTGAAATCGACAAAACGTAACGAAACAACTTTCTCTTCTCACCGGAGTTTCTTCTGAAAACGGCGAAAGACCACAGGAATCTACTTCTAATCAAATTAAATTTTTAATCAGTCTATATTATATAGACTGATTATAATACAGAAATAATGTAGCCATTTTGCGCTACTCCCCACTTGAAGAAAAATCATCATAATATACATACCCGTACACTCTGTATATTATTCATTTGGTTTTTGTCTAAGTACATAATGTTTTGAATCCGTGTTCCCGGATGTTCAAAGCAGCTTGGAGTTCTCAAGGAATTTTAGGTGCAGTACCATATCACATCTGTACTCAAGCGATTATTTTTTTAATGAGATAGCGTTGATTTTAGCTTTAATTATTAGGCAAAGAAGTGCAATATTACAGGTTTATGGAGGTTAGAGTTTCCTACCGATTTGACTCCACTTATTGGGATACATCTAAACTTTAGTATTTTCCAGCCGCTTTCAAATTTCAACAACAAACTTTCTCGCTCGGACTAGTATTTTGTGAAGGGGAAAAAATAAACAAACGGGTGGATGAAACCACTGCATACATGAAAAATGAAGTTACAGGTGTTGTGTACGTATCGAAGATAATATGTTGGAGTTGAGGACGCTATTACTGGGTAGTGACTAATAACTGGTCACACTAGCAGACAATTGGATGCTACCGAAACATGCCGCCCCCTATCTTGGATTGTCCCTAAAACGGTATTTCAGCGCAGCAAAACATGTTAATGACTCATTTTTCCGCTAAGAATTTTCATTTTTCAAGACCATCAACTCCATCAAACCTCGCGGGACAGCAGAGACCATTTCCGTACTTCGCTAAACACGGTTTGGGCTATGGGGGATGGCGGCACCATTCGGTCTGTTGGGAGGGTTCAACCAGTGAGCCTGGACACAATTATATTTAAATTATTGTAACTGGAAATTTTCAATGCTAAATGAACCCCTGAAACAGGAAATGAGATTTTTGGGATATTCCGTACTAGTCAGAATATAGCTTTATTTTTTTCTGGTAAGTGTCCGAATGATGCGTTTACCCCTCACCTAGGTAATGAATATGAAGTGCTTCTTTCAGTTTATTCATGCGTACCTCAAGTCCTGTGTCTTCTGTCATAACAACTTCAGCCCTTCCAACTAAGCAGCGGACGTTGAAACTATAAATATTTCCTTTTCATTTCCATAACTTCATTTCATTTTAGAAAAACACTGGGACCTACAAGTTCTATGGTTGAACATAAGTTTTGAATTTGTGGATTTCATTTTTTATTGTCCGTTTTAGTTGTTCATACGAAGTTTGAAACTTTAACAATACCTACATGTTTGTTAAAGACACAGTACCTGGTTTAAATGAGAAGTGATTTGCTAAATTTGTTCAGCTATCACATACAACGACTATTCCTTTTACGTGACCAGATTTGAAGTTTTCGTTTCTTATAGCTTCTCGATTCCTACAACCTACGTCTAGTGGAATTAAAAAAAAAAGACGCACACGCACAAAAACTTAAACCCTATCGGAGCAAACAGGTTGAAATAACTTATCGGTAAAAAAAAATCGTTATAATTTCTTCACTGTGCTGCGTGTTTGGTCTTCTCCGTGCCGAAGTGCTGCATGTAATTGAAGTTGCGATTATGGAGGGCTACGCCATACGTCTATGTCTCTTCACATTTCTACCTACAATGTTGAACACCTCTACGATGAGAATGCCTCTCCTTTCCTCTTGTTTCATAAATGAATTATGGCAGCTGTTATTCTGCGTAACCTGTTATTCAATTTTTCTACATACCTCAAGTTTAGAATGAGGCATACCCGTGACTTGTTTATATTACCTACTTTCCCATTTTTAAATTAAATTAGGTTCCATTCTAAGAATTTGGAGACTAACCGCACTCTCCTACTACGAATATGTAGTTTTTCTTTTTCTGTGAGCTTTCAGAGTTTCGGTAACAAGTGACATCACACTGGGCAAGGGAACCCTTTAGGCGGGAGGGTGTGCAGTGACGTCACTCGTTGCCGAAAACTGGAAGCTCATAGAAAAACAACTTCATCGTGGGAGAGCGCGTTTGGTCTCAAACCTCTTAGAATTGAACCTACACTCATTTAAACATCCCACAGAGTAATGTCTGCATTACAGTGGGCGTCCCTTATGGTGGTGTATCTTAGATCACTCTCTGAAAGTATATGTAGGAGTAGGTAACTGATCTGTGATGATGATGAATTCATTGTGCAATTTAATTACCTAATTTCTTGACTAGTGACGCGATATGAACAGCTTACGTACATGTTTGACTACTTCTGTTAGAGTAGGTGATCATAACAATGCCCCAAGAATATTGTAAATAAATTGATTAATTGATCTAAGATAGGGTTGCTAACTACCTTTTGTTTCTTATATACCTATGTCGTATCGCAGCTTCAGAAGTTGAAAATACGGGTAGCGGACACGAGATTTGCAGAAAATCCCGCGTTATCTCCCCCCCCCCCCCCCCGCCACAATAGAAATGAATGTTGACGTATAGTGCACAACTAGACTGAATTCTGCTACGTACAAAAAAGAAACACGTAAACGGTTGAGAATTGAAACTACTGAGGCGCGTCCTAAAAATGGGAAAGTAATCAATACAGAAGTCATGGGTACTCCTCGTTGTATCATTGTACTTAATAGGGATTTGAATGTATTCAACATGGAATTAATGAGAGTTATAGTTCCTATAACTCCTTTAAAGGAAACTACTCGAATATAGACAATCCTTTTTCAACGGATCGCGGTATCTTCTCGCGTCGCCGTGGTGTAGTGTGGTGCGCATGAAATCAAAACAACTTCCAAGAGGCTATAGGTATAACTCGTATGAATAATGAAGTTCTACTATTCGTTCTTTCATCCTTAGAATATCAGTTTGTTGTATGAACACTGACATGGTCCCGACTTCACGTTTCAGACGTTGAATAAAATGCCTTGAAAATTATCGTTTCAGAAACCATCTTATCTATATCCTGTTCTTGACGAAACGCGCATTTGATTATTTTCTTTTTTATATTTATTTTATTTTTTGTGTGTAGATAATGTGGAATTATCTCTTGGTGTTTCCGATCGGGTTGTGTGGGCATGATGTAATGCGATCCCGCCCAAACGAGAAAAGTGACTAATTCAATGGGAACAAAAACATGCAATTGTGTATGAATTCGGGCGTTATACAGATCCGGAGTCCTTGTTTTTATAAAACCTGTAAATTGTCCCACAACGGTTTATTGTTGACTGTGTAGGTAACCTTTCTCTATCAAATTCGACTCCAAGGTTCGTCTGTTTCCATGAAAAACTTTAAGTAGTTAGTTACCTAAGGGAAATACCCACGTTTTCAGTCCATTTTTAGCGAATTTCAAAGAAAATGTAGCTATTGGGTCCAAAATTTTCATAATGCTAAGATTTTAACAAAAATGTATATGTATGTGTATGTGTAATGTGTCACTCCAGAGGATATCACACATTGGTTTACATGATAAAAATTCAAAATTTCGCCAAGATACTCGTACTGCCAACAAAAGAATGAGTTCGAAGATGAGCAATTTTCAAAAATTCTGAGGGTCGTCAGATTTGAGGTTTCAGGGGTCGAAAATTGGAAAAACGGCTAAATCGCGAGCAGTTGATATAAAATCACTCAAATCGTATGGAAGGGTGAATAAAGACAGAAAAATACCATTTCGGTTCATCAATTCATCGAATTTAATAATACACCTTTTGTAGTAAGCCATCTCACAATGTGGAATAATCAAATAAAAAATAAACCTTCAGCGTACCACCAATTTATATTTAAGACAAAGCTTTTCGCTCAAATTCTTGGCATCCTCAGGTACTCACATAAACACAGATACAGTGAAATTGGTACTAAGCTGAAGGTTTATTTTTTATTTGATTATTCACCATTTCGGTTGTTTTTGATACAGAAAAGGGGTCATATTTGGAATTTTGGCGGTATGAGCTTTGTATTTAGAGCTAAAATCGATAGTAATTCACTGACGTTGTGTGGGATGGTGATTTACGACAGAAGGAGGCGATTGTTTTGATGATGAAAATATTTTTCTCACAAAAGAGTCGGTCAAATTTGGCGTTTTAAGGGTAAAAAATCGGTGAAAATGGCTAACATCAGAAAAAATGATCTATTTTCGTGGACTAGTGACGTCGTTGCAAGGGTCCCCCCCCTCCTTGCCCGGTGTGACGTCACACGAAACTTCTAAAAATCATAGAATGAAAATGACTCATCGTAGAAGAGTGCAGTGTGTGCCAAAATTCTCAGGATGGAATCTACTTTCATTTAAAAAACGCTGCAAAGTCCTTGTCACATGGGTTTATTATTCCATTGGACATACCTACAGAGATGTTGGCTGTTTATTTATTGTTTCTTTCATATAGAATAATTGAAATAGCTATTTCTGGTGGTTTCCACCAATTTTGGCCACCAAAACACGAATAAAGTACGCTTTTTTTTCTTTTTTTAAAATAAATAAATAATCTCTGATCATTGATAGTACGTTTAATCGTCTTGATCCACCTGTTGACACTTTTTCCAGTGTTGTTCTACAAATTGATGGTGATTTCAGACTATTTCCCAGGTTTTTGACTCATAAAAAATCAATTTCGGGAGCTGAACATCTGGCAGAACCTCAATTTTCTATTCTTTGGTCAAAATCGACTTCATATTCGGTCTTCTCGTCCCCAAAAACATGAAAAACGATACCTTAAAAGCTCATGTTACTAACATGTTGCTAAAACGCAAAAAGTACCTATTTTTACACACATTTTCACTCATAACACCCCTGGATATATTCCGATCGGGCTGAAAAGTTTGGGGACACAACTAGGGCCCAAATGGAGCATGTGTGCGAAAGAACGATTTTTTTAGACCGAAAATGAAGCCTGTACACGTGATACGGCGGACGGACATTGCATTTTTGGAATCTACGCACCTTGAAACGGAAAAGAAAAAAATTTGAGGGGGTGTTATAAAACTGTTTTGCTGAGCGAATACATAGGTGTATTATTCACAGAATAATAAACCAAAAATGAATAAATAGAAATAAAAGTGGATTTTTCAGACCCATGAGTAACCCTCATTGTAGAGGGTTGTTTGAAACTGGCTCACTGGTGATTTCATGGAATTCCGAACGAAGTTCCGGATCATTCGTGCAACACAACTTTTCCCCAATGTTTTTTCTTGGTACTGAATTTCAAGTATCTAGTCTTGTTGGGGATCAGTTGTAACGAGATCTAAAGAGTTGGATGCCATTAATTGACCTGAATCATTCAGGTAGGAATCTTAAGGCTAAATGTAACGACAAGTTAGTGAGATTCTCAGATAAGAGATGGCAGCACTATCGGGGGCAAATTTCCTTGACTCCTCACAGGAGAACGAATCAAGATATTTTGAATCTGAAAACGGATTTGATAAGATATCAACCCATAGTTTGGACGAAATTGGTTTAAAAAATTTGCACAATTTTTTTGCGCACTGTTCAAAAAAATTTTTGATTAAATTGAGACTTTTTCAAAAATGTCGCCTTATACAGCAGTGTGCCCATGCATACAGTGTACAAATCCGTTTTCAGAATTGAGATTGGTCAAAAATTACGATCGTAATCCTTAAGATTGGTGAAACAATAGATTGGAAACAATGTAGGGCTGACGGGGTGGAGGAGTGCGCTCGAGCGAGGGGGGCAGTTTGGTGAGGTGGTGCCGGCCGCCTGGACCCCTCGTATGAACGTTCTCCGAATTCTCCTACTCAAGGTCGGCATCAAAATCGAGTCTTCCTGATGTTGGTTGGAAAAGAAGTTTTGTCTGTGAACAGGATTGGGTCAAGCCTTGTCTCACGTTTGTGGACTACGAGAAAAGGGGGGCCTAAGTTGGGGGTAGTAGATTTCGTTTTTTTCTTGTAGGGGATGTGACTGATACGCAAAATCCATGTTTTTGACAACGGTGGCCCCCAAAACTTTGGTCAAAATGCGAGAAACCTCAAAATTTTCGCACTTTTTTTGTTTTTCCCCCATTTTGGCCATGATAGAGCGCGTTTTTGACAAAAAGTGTACATTTTGAAACTGAATTAGATTTGCTAGAATACTAGAATAGGCTCGGTAGACTCAATAGTTTCCGAGATACAGCTAAAATACCATACCTACCACCACTCTCAAAACCGCGTTGTGAAATCCAATTTTTTTTTCGTATTTTTCGCTATATCTCAAAAACGTATTGTCATCCGGAATTTAGTAGTGAAGTATTTCAAAACTCAAATAATTTTAGATTGTATTGCAAGTTGTGTCCCTAAATACATACATACAGACTACATACACACTTTCAAAATAATTTTGTTACTTTTGCGCACTGCAACAATTTTTTATTGTTCACAAAGATTGGCAGGTACCTACAACAGCGTGCCTACATGCATATAGATGTTTCAAAAAATACAAGTCGATAAATCTTTCATGTAGGTACCTACGCGAATTTTATGGGACAGCGTGTCAAATCATAGTCCATGAATCTAGTCTTGAAAAATTAAACTGGGTATTTCAAATCTGAGCTGTATCGAAATTAGGGGACATATAGGTACAGATCATCAAACAGTTGAAACATTTCTGCTGTTGAATATACTATATATTATTTGCTTTCAAAATAAAGTATTATACTTTGAGGAATTTTCATCCCAAGTCCTGGGTAGGCTCCCGTATTTCCAGCGAACGTGGTATCCTTGGATCAATAATTTCTGGGAGCAGAACATTTTCATAACAATATTTCAACTTTGTTATCATTTTGTCCTCCCAGAATGAGCGATCCCTTTGTATTATCTCGTAATGTAGATCCCTAGGGGTCCACACTACGAAAAAACAACGCTCTCTCATCGTTATTTCCAATTGTCCTTTGAATTTGGAAGAAGTAGTCGCTAGTTTTTTTAAGTTTTTTATCTTTACCCAAACAAAAATTTTTTAATTTGTGTCCAGAGTTTTCGCTCTGGAATCACTGAAGTTTCGCACCATAGTAATGCACCAAACAGACTCATGAAACCTACTAAACACTATGATCGCAACATTTTCCATGAAAATTGGGTAACGGAGTTACGAAATATGGACGCACGCGTTGTTGTAGAAGTCCATTTTTGTGAAGCCAATTTTTGTTAGAGCAGTGCAATAAAGTTTTGGCACATCAAAAACATCAGGTAGGTACATACTGTTGGCAAAGTAAATACCATTCAGATTCATCGACTATAATAGTTATGTAAACACAGTTGCATAAACGTCACCTGATTTCGAAAAAATCAAATCCAAATCAAATCGAAGTGTCGGCTTCTTGGAATTTGGGCAACCTTTTTGGCGAGTTCATAAGAGGAACTATCTAGGTACTCTGTAAGCAGATACCTCGTGACATGGATATATGTGTAGGGGTTATTATCTCTATCTCTATCCTTATTATCCTTATTATATTATAAATTCGAATCTTTGTCTGTCTGTGAAACTGTGATTCTTTTCACGGCAAAAAGCATAATACCTATTTATGTTATCACAATATATGTACAAAAGTAAATAAAAAACGCTGCAAAGTACTTGTCACATGGGTTTATTATTCTTGCGGACATATAGAACTGTACTCCATCAATATCAAAATGTCAAACAATTTTTTCACCATTTATAAACAATGTGCCATTAATTCGTTTTTCCCGTGTTTTTTCCGATACTTTTAGGTAACAAACATCCCTAATATAGATACCATATTTGGACCAACCCCCACCTACCCTCCAAATTTGAATCACATTCGACCATTTTTACGGTAATTATGGGCGTTACTACCCGTTCAACGGTTTTCACTTCAAAACTCCTAAAAAACGCCTCATTTTTGCCAGTTTTTTGGACATAAAATCCAAACCGTTGGTCCGATCGAGCTGATTAGCTTGCGGGCACCATGTCTGCCCTAGATGAGTATTTGGTGCAAATTTCGACTCAATTGGACCAATTTTGAGGCAGTTATGCGTGACACGGCGGACGGACATTGCATTTTTTGAATCTAGACACCTTGAAACGTGTAAGAAAAAATTTTGAGGGGGTGTTCCAAAAATTTTTTGCTGAACGATTACATAGGTGTATTATTCACAGAATAATAAACCAAAACGATTTATTCATCTTCTAAGAGACAATCACACTCTAGGATACCGCACCAAGCCAGTTTCCGAAAATACCAATTTTGAGAAAAAGTGTCTAAAAATGTGAAATTTGAGCCTATTTTGAAAAATATGTGCTTTTAGGAATCACGTATCAAAATTTTAGGGACGTATCGACAAATTTGGGAAAAATCGAAAAAAGACTTATTTTTGGCGATTTTAGCTAAATGGCTGAAGCGATTTTGACGTACTAAACTCCAATCGACGCGCAATTTTATGCTCCTTTATTCTAGCATAATTATAGTGAAAATAGTTTTCGAGAAGCGAAAAAGCTGAAAAAGGTCCAAAATTTCGCAGTTTTTTGGCTCTCAAAAGTTTAGCACAAGCCAGAGTCCGTCGCAAACTCACATTACTCGTATTATGCCCAATTCGATTAAAATAATTTCCAGCTAGTGCACATTTATTAGGCAGCAAGCACAAGTCCAATTTGACTTGGCTATGACCCAATCCTGCTCACAGACAAAACTTCTTTTCCAACCAACATCAGGAAGACTCGATTCCGAGAATGTTCATGCGAGGGGTCCAGGCGGCGGAGGGGTCGAGGCGGCGGGCCCCACCTCACTAAAATGCCCCCCTCTCGCGCGCGCACTCCTCCACCCCGTCAGCCCTACTATTGTTTCCAATCTATTAATTGTTTCACCAATCTTAAGGATTACGATCGTAATTTTTGACCGATCGAAATTCTGAAAACGGATTTGTACACTGTATGCATGGGCACACTGCTGTATAAGGCCACATTTTTGAAAAAGTTTCAATTTAATCAAAAAATGTTTTGAACAGTGCGCAAAAAAATTGTGCAAATTTTTTAAACCAATTTCGTCCAAACTATGGGTTGATATCTTAACAAATCCGTTTTCAGATTCAAAATATCTTGATTCGTTCTCCTGTGAGGAGTCAAGGAAATTTCCTTCATTTTGGTGCTGCCACGTGGTGGCAGGTTTTGCAACTAAAAGCGTTACATTTAGCCTTAATGATTTTGGCGCTTCGGGGTCTGGAAAGGTATCGAAACAACAAGGAAACAATCGGTGAAAACGCGTCATTTTTGTGGTCTTTTTGCTGTTTTTCCTTGTCATTGCTCGATTTGCTCGAATTGAATTTTCTCTAATGGTTACCTACCAAAGAACACAATCTAATCAATTCATTTTTATGGACGTATGACGATCACGAGTATAGAAGCTGACTTATACAAAGGCAGCTTTGTATTTCCATACATGATAATTTAATTCATGAAGTCTAGAAGCTGATTTAGTGCAGATTCATGCTGATCGTCGATGATACTCCTAGTATTATTTGCCACGGAAAGCTATCCAAAAATGTATTATAATGTGTGGGGTCTCATGCTATCTGAAGAAAGTAAAAATAGGGTTTGAAATGGTTGCCAGATGACGTTACGAAAATGTAATCGTGATCGGGGCTTATGCAGTAGACAATTTTAGCTGACATTTGGCAGATAAGGGGTTTTGAGATGAAAAATTTTGCAACATTTACCGGGGGGGAAAATCGGGGAGTCAGCACTGACAGTGTGGAGTAGAACTCAGGATAGGTACTCTTTGGTACTTAATTCTTTTCAGACTAAATCGGTTTCCTTTACTTCATATTCTGTGATGGTAGTACGAATGTATCTGAAGATCTTATGGAAATGGGCGTCGATTTGAGTGGATGGCTCATTGACCCGCCTGTGGTCGAGAGAGATTGGTTTCATTGCGTATCTCTTCTCCGTGGAACAGCTGCTTTTCCGGATTTGTGGCAAATCCATCGATCAGTTGGGCCGGATTCCGGTGATCGATAGATGCAGAGTCACTGACCAGTATCTACCTGCTTATTTGTATAGCCCATGAGGCATTGCAACGTTGGCAATAAATTGAGTACCTTTGTTGCAGAAATAAGATGATGTTCATCGCTGTTACGATTGATCATTTCACCCAATAATAAACTGCAAGGCAACTGCGCAGAAAAATCATTAAAAACACTTGTACCACTCAAGTTGAAGTTGCCCCATTGTAAAGCGAGCGGGTCCGTTCAAACTCTTTTATTCGTCAACATGAGTGTTTATCATACGGTATATACAACTCCGGCCCAGATATATTATCATTGATCATGAAAAGCTGATTATGATAACGCATGGCTTTATGAAATCGAGTTTTTTTTGTACAGTGATCGTGATATAATTTCTAATGGAGGTGGTTTTGCTTCAGAGTCTGCAAGGCAGCGGAATTTTTTTGTGCTCCAAAATCAATATTTCCACTTGCATTTTGCGTTTCAGGGCCTCCTGAACAAATTTGGTTTCGTGTCTGTCCGTCTGTCTGTCTGTCTGTCCACATTTCCTTGCCACCGCCATAACTTCCACAATTTTGATCCGATTTCAATCAAATTTTCAGAAATTGTGTGGGTTTAGCGCTAGACGGTCCCCTATCAGTTTCATCATGGTCGAATCAACGGTAGCCTCTGCGCAAGCGCTAACGAGATTTTCTTGTTACGGTCATAAAACTTCATCAATTTTGAACGGATTTTGGTCAGATTTTCATGGATGATGCGGGTAAGGTCCCTTGAAGTCCCATACGACATTCATCATGAGATCATGACTGAATCAGCGGTGGCAGTGGCACGTGGCCCTGGCACAGCGTACATTCCAAACGTCGAGCATTCCAGACCATAGAACTATAAACCAAGAAGGGCCTCTGCGTTGACGAATAAAATGACGGGCTCCGCACCCTGCTCAGCTGATGCGCTAAATTCTCTCCTGTTCACCCTAGGAAGTTGAAATTCGATAGGGATTCTTTGCGTTCTCAGTTCTATACGTGGACTAATTACTTTATCTTAAAGCATGAATACTAACTTCGAATTATTATTAAATAACAGTTGAATAATTCCGTTAATTAATCTGAATCTTTATGTTAATTAATCTGAATCTTTATGTATGAAAATTTAATGGTGACATACTGTGAAGGCCACGCGGGAGCTTCTGTGCCATGTCCTTGGCATTGTATTTTGGTTTTGGTTTATATTCAATACCTAGGTAATGAATCGAGCATGAAACATTTTTAAAACCCCTCCCCCTCCATTTGGTCGTTTCCGTTTGAAGGTACGTAGAATCCGAAAAGGAATGAAAAAACGCTGCAAATTATTACACAAAGATTTATTATTTACCTGTATAGATGCCCCTTCTGGTAGGTCACTGTTTTCTGTGGTCAATACCATGTGGTAAATCACTGGAGCCGGTCCGGGAATTACAGTTTCATAAAAGTGTGTGGGATATTTCATTCATTAATGAATTATTTTGTTGTTATTCATGAAGCATAACGTTTGTTCAAGTTACAAAAGCCTATCAACAACAACCAACTCGATTTCCCCAGCAATTAAAAAATGTGGGCCGGATTTATATACCGTTTTGTTCACGGTCATGTTGACGAAGCTTTTTGATGCTAACGAACAGCTGGACGTAAAATGCTCCGGGTGGTATCAAAAAATTCTTCAGTTCGAGATCAATTTAAAAGCGTAAAAAACCATTGAAAGTTTTCGAGCTGCGGAGTTTTGAAAACTGCAAACCCTATTTTTCACCCCTTACAGATGGCTGCCAGTAACGCTGAGCTTCGCGGACCAACTAGACCCCAAATGGGACCAAGAAACCAAATTTCGTTAATTTTGGTTCATGGTAACTGAGGGAAGTGCGAAGTACGGCGGACGGACAAAATTTTTAAATTCCATTTTCAGATTCTACGTGCCTTGACATGTGAACCATCAATATTGATTTGGTGTGTATTGTTGGTGGGGGGGGGGGGGGGGGGTTGTAATTGTTTTCCCCATTCTCGATTCCGAAGGTTTATTATTGATAATAATAAACTTATACTTGTTACTTGTTTAGCTATGGTACAAGTTTGTTGTTCACGGCCAAACGAATCGTCCAAATTAGGCGACATTGTGGGAATATGTCTAGGGCCCTACACATTCAGCGACCATCAAAAAAGGTATATCAAAAACGACAGGGCGTTACAGGAGATGGTGGCGGTGTAATTGCCGACATTCTGTCGTTTCTATATGCGCGCTTGCGTTACCACATTTCTGGTGGCTTCCTACGTATCGCAAAACGTTTGATATGACAATAACTTGAGGGGAAATGTGAAAATGACAACTCATGATGACCTTGAGATGAGCATTGTTTGTTACTAATTCGAAAGGCGCAAACCTTGGGGAAACAGTGAGTGGTAACCAATGAAACGAAGGGTGGTAGACTGGTTGGGGGGGGGGGGGGGGTTCCAACCATAATATTTATTACCCCCGTAGTGGCGTCGGCCTTCGGAAGTTTTGTCAAAACGAATTTCTCAAAAAATAATCCGGTATAATATCGAGGATGTTGATCTAAAGATTCTTTCCCTTGGCCCTGGAAAACCCAGTACTGTGAATGGGAGGGGGCTGGAGTGGATGAAATCCTGTCACTACCCCACCAGGGCTCTTCCTCTCCATTATAAATTCTCAGTACGTTCTACAGGCTGAAGAAGACTTTGAGAGTGTTTTTCTCTGTTTTCCCCAAGAAATGGAGTCGTTCGTTTGCGGATTTCGTTTCCTGGGAAGTACCTACATACTGTGGAAAAGTCTGGTTAATGAGAGAACTCGCGGATGCAGTTCAGTGTAGTGGTGTCCTTATACCCATCTGGGTCATTCCGGATTTTCATTATCTTGCAAAACAAACGATCATAATGGAGGTATCTCTTTCATCTTCGTTCGTCCACATGTTGATGTCAGTTTTTTCATATTAACTTCTGGTAACCTAATTAAGGTTGGCCCCACGTTGAAGCTCTCCATTCATTTTGAAGTACTGTTGAATTATGAGTCGGTTTTGTGTTGTCGGTGGCGCCGGAATTCAAAATGCGATGGGCGTGAGGCAGTTGGGGTTTAAAAAACAGGAAGATGATATAAGACAATTGATTTAGATAAAACGAGAAGGAGAACACGCGGAGCTGAGACTAGAGCGATAAGGTATGGTTGACTTCGACAAGATGGATGTCTATGTGGAAAAACAACCTAGGACGTCATTCCGCACTACGATATTCTTGGCATTAACATCATGCAGTATTCAACAACATGAATTCAATACAACATGAATCCTGCAGTATTCTAGAACATTTCAAC
This sequence comes from Leptopterna dolabrata, assembly GCA_954871275.1. Classification (NCBI taxonomy): domain Eukaryota; kingdom Metazoa; phylum Arthropoda; class Insecta; order Hemiptera; family Miridae; genus Leptopterna; species Leptopterna dolabrata. Next base: position 37,016,787 of record OX940976.1, read on the forward strand.
GTGTCTGTACAAAATTTCGTTATAGTACTGTTATGATCATACCAGAGACGCCAACGTCTTCTTCCATTTGTAGCTTGATCTTGAATTCAGATTCAAAATTCTATAGAAAAAAGTTGAAATTTCGACCCTACATTTTTTTTTTCTCAAAAGAGAATTCCCGTTTTGCAGAAACTCAGAGATCACGCCAAGGAAAATGAGGTTTTTGAAATACTCAAAACATTAAAGGAGAAAATAGAGGGAATGGTTTCTTGTTCTTATTAATTCAATTTTTTCATTGAGAAAATGTCACAAAACTACCTTATGCAACGAAAAAAGTCGTTTATTAAAAATGAAAAAAATCTGAGTTTTGATGTTTGACTTCATCTTCCTCCTTTCTGTTGGGGGGGGGGGGGGGGGGGATCTTCCAGTTCACAATAAACAGAGGAGAAATTCCTTCCACCTGTTTTTAAATTGTTGGTAAGAAGAAAATTTAGGAGTCTATTCTAATGTACATAATATTCTGATCTATTTGAATTCTAATGAGATAATTTGAATTGGAAAATTTCGTTTTGAATTCAGTTTAGTTGGGTAGGTACGCCACCAGGGTGGCGTATGTACATACATGGATTCATTAGCGAACACTTGCTGATGCATGCCTTGTTTTAGTGTAGATTATGTTTATTTCGGACGTTACTAACTCCCGTTTTGTCTTCTTACAGGTATGTTGGCATTCTCTACTTCAAGTAGCTGTTCGTAAGTTTATTTATAGTTGACGAGATTGGTTAAAAATAGATTGGTTAAATTTCCTAATTTCATTTGTTCAATTAGTCACAATTTATCTGTAGAATAATAATAATATGTCCTTCATGCACATTGATCACTACTCACCAACTAGGCATTGTGTAGTATGTCTGGTGGAAGGAACTCTGTCGTATAGGAAACAGCTCTTTTTATGCTTTGGGAAAGGCGTTTTTATACAATATCTTCCGTGTGCCCGACTATTAGACTTGAGTAGGTACCTACTCAAGGTGGTGAATCGTATACCTGGTAGAGTCTGTACCTAAGCACATACGGAATACACCAGGATTATACTCGCAGCTCATTCAGCTCAGTGCCCCCACTTTTTTTAAATGGAAAGGTTTCTGTGTTTTGGACTGATGCAAAATGTCATTTGGAGTTGGAAGAAGACGCCAACAGGTTTCCAAAACGCTATTCCGGTTTATGTTTTTGGTGGGGAATTGAAAATTGTATACTGGTTTAAAAATGAGGGCACATACGGTACTACGCCCCTCATTTCGATTGCAAGTCCGCGTCCGGTTTCATTAACAGACAGCTGAAAGTTACAGTTCGAATCTCATTGGAGTTGATGAAAACCATATTTCCATATCAGCCGCAGTCGGCTCTCGAAATGTTTACACTGGCAAAGATGAACCCGTCGAGCGGATGACGTGGAGAGGAAGGGAGATCATCGCAAACAGGATGACACGTACAAGGTCGGGCGGCGTGAGCCGAGAAAACTGCGCTCCCGAAACCATAGAGAAGTAATGCGAGAATGAAAATGCGGACTCACAGGCGAACCGCGGCCGCCTGCCGTGACGTGAATATAACACCAGGATACGTCGAGGTGGGTCCTTGGGATTGAAAGATCCTATATTCGACGGAGTCACTTTACTGGGAGCAACTGCCATGAAAAAGGAATCAACTAGAATGGGTACTACTTCCTGATGTTCATAAGTTGAACCCTTGATATCTGTATCTGCATCGAGAAATGAAGGCCATGTTGCAATTTAATATTTTCCTTATTTACTTCAACAGATATCATCAAAATGTTTTGAATTTTGGCCCTGCCTAATCGGTGATGATGATTATATAAATTATTATTATCAACTGTTAGGTCCTACTGAAAGCGTTTAGGGATGAACGAGGTTGTTCTTGGCGGGTGAGGTAATCAAGTACTTACTGCCTCCTCAGGAAGGTCCATCCAGTAGGTATTCCAAGGTGATTTTGACGACGGACAATTCCATTCAATTTTAGCGAATTTTCGAAGAAAAGGAAGCTATTGTTCTCGGTCCAAAATTTTTAAAACTCGAATTTCCGAAAGATTTTTATACCAAAATCCGTTTCAGACCATCCTGAATTCACTGCCGAAAGACACCAAAAATTATCGAAAGAATTGAGATAAAAAGTTCAAATTTGCACGAAAAATCTGTCTTGGCAATCGACAGGCTAAGTTCGAAGATGGGCAGAATCGGGTCACCCTAAGGGGGAGTTTTAGGGGGGGAAAATTACCCATAAATTCCCAAAATGAAAAAGTCTGACAAGTGACACCTCATTTTAAAGGTTTTTGTACGCTGAACACGATGGTGAAATCAGAATTGCGATATCTCATTCCATTCTCAAACTGGAGCACTTTGAAGATGTTATTTCTTGAGATGTTCTTCCTGGTTCGTCTGCTCTAATCTGATAACGGAATGGGATATCGCAATTCTGACTTCACCATCGTGTTCAGCGTTGGGAAATCTACAAACCGAGGTGTTACTCGGCAAAAAATGGAACAAAAAATTTGTTACGTATCCAATAGGTACCTACTCTTCTGGGAATCCAAACATTTTTGATTTCTCCCTCCCCCTCCTTCCACCCCAAATTTTACTTTGCGTAAAACTACTCCTGTTTTAATTTTGTATGGTATCAAGTTGGGAAAACATTGGCCGAAAATTAATTTTCAGAAAATTTTAGGCGGAGGAGGAAGATGCCGAAAACCTCGAAAATTCGCTCTTATAGCCATGCTGCATGACTGTGGTTTTTTTTTTTTTTTTTTCCTGCGAAGTAGGTAATTTGTTCAGGAGTCAACTTCCTTTGAGGCCCATCATTGGTTTTATTTTTCAACAAAATTTGACGATTTTAATCAAAATCAAGAAGCGAGGTAATTCACGTAATATCTTCTGACCATTTTATTTATCCAATACCGAATATCAGATTTTTTTATACGAGTTTTTTTTTAATGTGGGCCAAGTCCTTCCACTATCTTCAATATTTCTTCTCATTCATACCTACTTTTCGTAGAGTAGGCATTTCAAGGGTACTGCGGACAGTGAGAGCAAAGTCCTAGATAGAAGGGTTATCTAAGCAGAAAATAATGGACCGTTGTGGAAGAATTTGCAGTTTTCCTGATTGCTCCTAAATGGAAATGTAGATGACCAGTAGTAGGTAGGGGTTATTTATTTTTTCATTCTATTTTGAAAGTATAGCTGAGGTAGGTAGTGGTTGTACTACCATGTCGATTATTATAATTATACTAGCCTACGGATGGATAGACAATAGCTGCCACTTTATGGGGTTGAAAAGTTTAATTTTCATTCAAATATTGGGCTCACCAAAATCAAATATGTTGGGGCTTACAATGTTTAGCCGCTTTGTTCCTCGGACCTCCTACTGTCGCCTTGGAGAGTTGTTAGATTCAGTTTGCGTCAGTTCAGGTTGAGCTTGCTTCGCTCCGTTTCTAAATCCACAGTTTTGGAACAACTCTGAAATATACTAGAGGGGAATTGCTTACCTCGAGATTCGTTCCTGTGTTGTATTGATATACCTACCACCAACATGCAGCTGTAAGTTATTTTTCATTCCAGAGATGATTGATTCCCATTTGTGGCCGCTGAATATAATAATATAATGAATCCGGTTGCTGATTTTTTCCATATCTTTGCAGATTTTCTGATGAATACTGAAATCCAAAATGGGTCCAGTCTTTGTTGTGCAAGTTTTTTAAAATTTTAATGTTTCATTACATTAAATTCGTTCTAGGGCTACCTAAGTGTGTTTGTACACTACATTCCGAACATCTGTTTTTATATCGTGAGACGATATCTGAACTTCAAATTTCACGAATAAAACGAACATTCAATTGAAATCACAAATCCCAATAATTACTAAGGAAGAGGTGATTAATTCAACAATCGCATGTAGTCTTGGAGTAATTACTACAGATAACTGGTCATGGATAAGCGTAATGACCCGAAAATTATCACCAACAATTTTCGGAAAGAAAAATTGATAGGAATATACACGTAATATTTTATTTTCAAAAATATTTTCTCGCTAAATGGATCGAAGACCACATGCCTTTAATCACGTACCTATTAAGCGTTCATTAGGTAATAAATTATTTCACTAACACGAAAATTGCATGGCCTACACTGTCCACATTGTATTATGTTTCATAAATTATTGTCAAAATTCATAACGACAACTTACCAGAAGATAGAAGATGATTAGGTGGATCCCTTGCAAATTCACTCATTCGGTATACTACATGACGTGGTCTTTCATGAAGGTACTCCTATCTCGTACATTTCAGGTATATCAGAGAATAGGTACTTCGCAAAATATGCTCGTGCAAATCTATCGTCTATCTCACCTGAAATTGGCAGTGACCTGGGCTTTGGCAGTTCATCGAGGTGTGGAAAACAGAGGATTCGTTGTCCTTCAGTATTAAATCTTCTTGCCGCTTATTTTATCGTGAACAAGTTGGTACATGGATATTTTTCTCAGGGATGAAAAATGCCTGTTTCATTTGCTATGCCATTAAATGAAACATTTCATAACTCGACGAAATATCCTAAACGTCACATCTGGGTTACAATGTGAACATCTGAGAAAACAAGCTGGGGGAACACATGAGGCTGAGAAAGAATCTTGTGGGAACCTTTCATTTTTATTCATTCAGGTTCTACGGAAGGATATTAATCCTTATTCTCCAACATCAAGTTCACTGATCAGTACCGGGACCATAGCTTTTCAAGCCAGTTTCGTCCACATGTTGAGATCTGTTCAGTTCACCTCTTTTGAGTTAATCAAAGAAACGATCTGAAGTAAGTGCGGGAAAGCTTTTTCTGTTTCTCCTTTACGAAGACAGCGAGTTTGTTGAAACGGCTCAAAATTGGAGCTACTCGGGCTGGGGACAAAATAATTTTGGTTTTCGCTATTGATTTGGAAAGAAGATTATGCGATCATTGTTTTAGTCGTCATGTTGCCCGTTTTTCTCGATTTTACTTCCATGTTCCTGTTATATAACAGGAACATGGAAGTATACTTCCACTCCTAAAATAGGAGTGGAAGTATGTTGATAGGTACCGTAAAAAGTAGATGTTCGAGAAAACCATGGAATATTGTTCAGAAGTGCTCAAAACGAGTTGCTAGATCGTTTCCCACTTGATGTCGCTCCGTATGTACGTATGTAAGTACATACGTATATGTTGGAATGTCATATGGTCATAACTTCATCAAAATACGGTATTTTTGAAATTTTCTTTTCGGGTTTTGTTCGGCCTGTTAGACTCGTCAACTTTCAGATGAGAACGAGCTTCCTGGGTGGACAGATAAGGGAGTTATGACGGATTTTCTGATTTTTCGGTTTTCAACGATAGTTGCCGTAAAAATGGACCAAAATTGGTGCAGTTAGTGCCAAAATGTCCGTTAGAATGTCAATGTCATGCCTATTGATTTTGAACTCGATCGCATTTGATTTGGCTAGTTGACAGCAAAAAATATATCAATGGGTCCAACATTTTCTCGGTTTACTAGCTAATTGACGTTGGTATGGGATCAGAAAGTGGATGAAAGTGACTTTTCTATGCAAGCATTATATTTCCACGCTCAGTATTGTACATTCTCGTGATCGGGTCAGGCCATCATGATCAGCCATTGGGGCCGCAGTTGTGTTCATTATTAAAAATATTGTCCGTGGTTTAGCAGCTGAAGTCAAGGCCTGGAAAATCTGTTTTTCCCTGTATATGAGACCATATTATGATTCCAGATTCTACACCAAAACTAAGGCGGAATTCCGTTGTAGTAAAAAGATCACCTTTCCCAGAGGAATAAGGCGGATATTTCTGGTACACCCAGTAGGGCGGCTCCCATCTGGGTAAATCCTAGTCAAACTACCGCCCAACTGGGTAAAGAATATAGACCTAACTGGGTACACCTTCCCGAGCTCGCGACGACCCATCTGGGTAAAAGCTTCCTCTGGCTAGAAATTGGCGAAAAGCGTGACTTCCTGCAACGACCCATCTGGGTAAAACTCTATTCCAAATGCTGTACTTATTTCCCATGAATTATCAATGAAATTAGAAAAATAAAATATAAATCATGTTCTGACGTTTGCCCTGTCAACTTGGCTTTGGCAAATAAAAAGTTTTGATTGATTGATTGATTTATTATACAAGGTAGGTATATCAGGTACATAATAGGAAGGAACCTTCGTCAAAAAATCATAATAAAAATTTACTTTGGCAAATTACAGCGGTTGGCGATGTTGGTCATGTAGGCCATCTCGTCCTTGTCCTCCAGGTAGGTGTCCCAGCATTTTTGGAGAAACTTAAGGTTGTCAGCAGCAGCCTTCCTGAGCCTGTTGACACTGCCTCGCTTCCAGCTCTCTATTTTCATATTCGTTTCCATTTGTATTTCCTTGAATGCAGCTACCACGTGATGTATGTTGGGGTGTGGTGTATAAAACTGTTTGTTGTAGTCGGAATGGTACGACTCTGCACCGTTTGTGGTCGTCAGATGGCTGTCAGGGGGCGAAGCAGCCCACATGGTTGGAGGGAATGAGGCTTCATCTTCAATGTAGGTTGTGTGGACGTAGTACGTGAATGAATTGAGTTCTGTCGGAGCAGTGGCCATCAGAGAAAGAAAAGCGTTGTGCACTGAATCGGGCGGGAAAAAACTCAAGCCGAAAAAAAGCTTAAGCCACTTGCCTACATCATCTTTTGTGCGGTAAGCCTTCAACAAACTTTTGTTCTTCTGTATTCGACGAAACCATGCCTGGTGGAGATGGAAAGTAAACCCAAGGATCACACAACCTGGAAAAACCTCCAAGGCTGCAACATGAGCCGCCTTTTCGAAATCGACATGTAAAAATGTGATCTTCAACTCTTGTTGGCATTTGAAAAGGCAAAGCTCCTTTAGAGTGTTCCAAAATTGAAGGTAATTTTCTTTTGACTTGCCATTCAGCAGTGCAAAAACAACTGGAATGTTGAATCCGTTGGAGTATACGTGCACAGTGTAGAGTTGGTAATAAAATTTCGGGGCGTACGTAAACGTACCATCAGCGATGACATGTTCAGCTTGCACGAGAACGTCGGCTGGAGAAAGTCCGTGTACCCGGTTGTGCCGTTCACTGTTTACCCAGATGGGCGCTCGCGGACTGAGACAGGCCTTCGCCGGTTTACCCAGGCGGGCGACGCCCACCCAGTAGTATGTAGGTACTGTTGATCGCGAACTACCGTGAACCAAATCATGTTGTAGTTCTCACATAGACATGCTCTCACATAGTTCTTCTCAAAGAGTGGGTAGTGCTTAGAGGTGTGAAATCAGAGGTGTAAAAATTATTAGAAATTTCAAGAATAAAAAGACTTGAATTTCATTAAAACAGTAGGTTTTACAACTTTTCTGCATTCTTCAGTTCTTGGTTAACATGCCCTTACTCCTTATCAATGCCTAGGTATGCTTTCTACTAGGTTTTTTCACGTATTTCCTATGACCAGGGCATGATGCCCTAATCATATAAGCGCATCGATGAGCTCTTTCTTCAATTTCCTCTTCACAACTGCCCACTGATTTTCTTAGGGAGTCATGTCCCGACTATTCCCAGGCCAGGGAAGGATTTATATAGTTTTCGGTCAAAAACTCTGTTATGGATGTAGCCAAAAACTTCGTTATGGATTTGGCTTTGTGGCCGGCGGCTCCACCATGCATAGAAACCTCATCCTGGTGTGAGAACCAGTCTGTAAGCTGTGTTAGACACCTTTCTTCTAGAACCAATATATATTGAACCTGGGGGCCTATTCACTAAAATAGATAGTGGAAAGAGATTATCTATTTTGAAAATCTCACGCGAGAGATAGTCTCCCCTGGGAGACAGTCTCTTCCAATGTCTCCCGGGGGTTCGTCTATTTTACTGAATAGCTCCAGAGACCTTGAAAGAGATATGGATCCTAATACACGAAAATGCCATAGTATCCATGAAGTGCGAGATGTTTGTGCCCCCGGGAGTTCAATTCCTTAATAATGAACGCATTTCTTAGTAATACCTATTCAATGGGTACCTACCTACCTTAATCCATACTTGGACGTTTTTACTCACGAATCGGATAAAAGTTTAAATGAAATTGAAAAAAAAGTCTCAATTATAAACAGAAAAAGTCGAATTAGTGGGCTTAATGCTTGTATTATATCTACACCTAATGAACGGCCACTCCTAGGAAGGTAGGTACCTACCTCAACCCGTACTTGGACGTTTTTACTCATGACTCAATAATTGTGTATATATTTTTAATTAAAATTGAAATGAAAAATTTAATCTTTATGAAATGAAAAACTTTAAGAAATGAAAAAAATACACGATCAAAATTACCGATGTGGTTGCGGATGAACGAGGATATTACACGAACACTGTGAAACAAACGAGAAATAGACACTCTCTTTCGAGGAAATACACCTAATTAGCTGTCTCTCTTAAAGAGATCGAGAATGCCAAGATGGCCGCCAACTCTCTCTTTTAAAAGTTACTGAATAACCCTGTCATGGATACTATAAAATCCATTTTGCCAAAAGAGAGAGTTGGACCTGAAAGAGATGTCTCTTTGGCTTAGTGAATAGGATTCACCATGCCCCACGTTTTGGCTGATAAGGTTATAGAACTCCTTCCCTGGCCAGGGAAAAGCCCGGACTTGACTCCACTAGAAAATTAGTGGGCCATTGTGAAGAGGAAATCGAAGAAAGAGAAAGAAACGGCGAAGTGGACATTTATCAGAGTATGGCATCATGACCTGTGCAATACGAATACGTGTACAACCTTGGTAGAGCATGCCTAGGCGGGTACGGGGATCAAAGCATTGATCAAGAGTAAGGGCATGTGTCGTGAGTCCCTCCCGGGAACACTCCTATCATATTAAGTTCTCACCAATATCCAAACGCCAAACTAAAGCTCAGTGAATAAAGATATGAGTGGGGATAGGCGACAGAACCCAGGGTTACTCAACCTGGGGCCCCACTACCAGCTCCCAGCAAGGAGCTGGAGGGAGAGGCCCCCAAGTACTATATAACCCCGGATCCTGGCGCTCAAGCTTCATTCGACACTTCCTCTAACCAGCTCTCTCTTCTCTCTCTTACCTTACCTCCCAGATGATCGGTTGAATACAGCCGCCTGGGAATTTCACCTCCTCTCTCCTCTCTCCTCCTTCCCCCCTTGTCTAGATGATCGGTTGAATACAGCCGCCTAGACAAGGGACCTCTCCTTTCCTCTCCTTCACCTAGATGAACGGTTGACTACAGCCGCCTAGGTGAAATTCCCTCATCCACCTCTCTCTCCTCCAAAGTCGTAGATGTTCGGTTGATTACAGCCGCCTGCGACTTTTCCTCACCTTCCTTCCACACCACCTCTCTCTCCTCCAAAAGTCGTAGATGTTCGGTTGACTACAGCCGCCTGCGACTTTTCCTCCTTTTCTATCCTTTACCTAAATTCACTCACTCACCTTCCTTCCACGCCACCGTGATGAGAATTTTAAATTCATCACAGTGGTGAACCCGACGTTCACTCAACCTTCTTCCTTCCCACCTTCCCACCTCATGTGTCGCCCCAGTCAAGTAGTTCGGTGTCCCGCATTTTAAATTCAAAATTTTAACCAGTCAGTTTAAATTCGCAATTCTTGGCCCAACCCTCAACACTCACCTCTCAACTCAACGCACCACCGCTCCCGCCGATTGCGAATTTTAAAATTCAAAACCAAGTCAAATTTTTGAATTTTAGTTACAGAAATGGACCCGAACTCACCGACGCCGCCGCTCTTGCGACCAGCCACGCTACAGCCTCCCGCCGCTGCGACATCCGACGCATTGGCCGACAACCCTTTCTCCACGCTCTCCCCACCGACCTCTGCGTCATCAGACGCCGCCGCCGCCGCCGCCGCCACGGCCGCAGCCGCCGCCTACGTCATGACGGCGTCCGCTGCGTTCCCTCTGTCGCTGCCCCCCTTCTACACGCACGACCCGGCGCTGTGGTTTTTTCAAGTAGACGCAGCATTCTCGGCCGCCAACATCCGCAGCCAGAAAACCCGGTACTCCCGGATCATTTCGCTTCTGCCCTACGAGATCCTGCTGCAGACCTCGGATATCTCCCCCGACGCCGCCGCTGCGTACGACGACCTCCGCAGCCGCCTCATCAACGCCTACCAGCCGTCGAAGATCGCCCGAGTAGCCGCCCTCTCCCAACCTCAACACCTCGGCGACCAGAAGCCCTCCCACCTCTACCGACGGCTGCGTCACCAGCTGCAAGGAATTATGACCGCCGACATCGCACGCACGTTCTGGTTACGTGCCCTTCCCCACCCCATCCAGATGGCCCTTGCCAGCCATCTCGACGGTCCCGACGAGCCCCTCCTACGGCTCGCAGACACCGTGCACGACTTGGCCGCTGCGGCCGCCGTCAGTGAGGTGCGTACGCCGCGCCACCCCCCGCCTTTCCGGGACCGCACAAACTCCCGGGACCGCGGCCGGGCACCCTCCCTCGACGGACGTCGACCCCTTTCGACGGATCGCCGACGCGACTCGTCCGCCGACCGCCGCCGCCAGCGCTCACCCGAGCGCCGCAACGCATCCCCTCCCCGCCAGCGCAGGGGCCGATCCCCAGCGGCTGCGCGCGCGCCCACCTCAACCCGCCCCACCAACCCCACCTACCTACCTGCGGACCACCCCAACCGTTGTTTCTATCACGTAAACTTCGGTGGGGAGGCCCGCAAGTGCCAACCCCCCTGCTCCTTCGCCCCTAAGCAGGGAAACGAAGACGCCCGCCGGTAAATCCGGCGGGCCCCCCTCCTCGCCAACACGGGGGGGACCATGCGCATATCCCCCCCGCCCGCATTCACACAGCCACCACCACCAAGCCGCGCTACCCCTCCTACGCCGCCGCCACGGCTGCCAACCTTCCGGCCGCGCCTGCAGCGCCGCCAAAACCCTCACCCCACCACAAACGGAACAAACCCTCCCCGCCCGCCACCAGGGCAACCAACCTTCCGGCCGCCACTCACGCCGCCGCTACCGTTCCCCCACCCCGGAACGGCCCCTCCACGCCCGCCAACAGGGCAGCCAACCTCCCGGCCGCCACTCACGCCGCCGCTCCCGTTCCCCCACCCCGGAACCGCCCCTCCTTGCCCGTCAACAGGGCAGACAACCTCCCGGCCGCCACTCACGCCGCCGCAGCCGTTCCCCCACCACGGAACGGAACCTCCACGCCCGCCTCCAGGGCACAAATCCCTCCATCCGCCACACAGCCCACCACTACTGTTCCCCCTCCCCGGAACGACGGGAAACCGCCTCGCGTCTCCTTCGCAGCGGACCAGCCTACACCCACCAACGTACCCACCTCCGCAATTGTGCCCAACGCCCTTCCGACCCACCAGCGACTTTTCCTGCGCTGCAGGAAAACCAATGTGCCGTTCTTGGTGGACACAGGGGCGGCGCTATCAATATTCCCTAACAACATCCTCCGTCGTCAGGCGCGCTGCTACCGGCAGCTTCTCTACGCCGCCAACGGTACCACCATCCCCTCGTACGGGACGTACCGCTCCTCTGTTTATATGAGCGGACTCGCGTACGAGTGGGAGTTTACCGTGGCGGACGTGGAGAAGGCGATCCTGGGGGCCGATTTTCTCGCATATTTCGGTCTCCAGGTCGACGTCCGGAACGCGCGCCTGATCGACCCCGCCACAAAAACACCCATCCCCGGATTCATCCATGCCATAAACCACCCCCCTACGCAATTTGAACGCCTCCTCCTCAACTACCGCCCCCAGCGCCGCCCCTCTGCCCACATCTCCACCATTCAACACCACATTGAGACCTCCGGCCCCCCCATCACAGCTAAAGCCCGACGACTCCACCCCCTACAACTATCTAAAGCCCGACAACATTTTAATAAACTAATAGCCGACGGTATCATCCGCCCCTCAAAATCCCCTTGGGCTTCTCCACTCCACATCGTGCAGAAGCCCAATGGGGATATCCGCCCCTGCGGGGACTACCGGAGACTAAATTCAAAGACCACACCAGACCTTTATAATGTTCCCCACCTACGAGACTTCTCGTCGCACCTCCATGGCGCTACCATATTCTCCACCCTCGACATTTCACGGGCATTCCACCACATCAACATTCACCCCCCCGATGTCCAGAAAACCGCCATCATCACCCCGTTCGGACTCTTTGAGTATGTTAAGATGGGCTTCGGGTTAAGGAACGCTGCACAAACTTGGCAGCGCTATATGGACAGCATCCTGCGAGGCCTACCGTTCGTCTTTTGCTTCCTCGACGACGTCCTGGTAGCCTCCAGGACGCCGGAAGAACACCTCAGCCATCTCCAACAGATCCTCGACATCTTCTCCTCCGAAGGCCTCTTGGTAAATACAGAGAAGTGCGTTCTCGGCCAACCCTCCGTCCGCTGCCTCGGCCACCACGTTTCGTCTGAGGGCATCAAACCCCTCGCTGACAAGGTCCACGCCATTTCCGACTTCCCGCAACCCCGCACCGTGACGGAACTCCGCCGCTTCCTGGGTATGCTAAACTTTTACCGTAGACACATCAAACACGCAGCACAACATCAACAACCACTCATACACGCCATTCCCCAACCCTCCAAAAAGAACGACAACCGCCCCATTACCTGGACCCCACAACTTATCTCCTCCTTCAAAATTTGCAAACAGGACCTAGTAGACGCCGCTCTATTGGCCCATCCCGATCCTCACGCCCCACTATCCATCACCACCGATGCGTCCGACTGGGCCATCGGGGCAGTGCTCCATCAGCACACCGGCGCCACCCCCCAACCCCTAGGATTCTTCTCCAAAACGCTATCCCCCACCCAAAAAAACTACTCCACGTTCGACAGAGAACTCCTCGCCATCCACGAAGCCATCAAGCACTTTCGTGACTTCGTGGAGGGCAGGCAGTTCTCTGTCGTCACTGATCATAAGCCCCTGACCCACGCCCTCCTACAAAATCGCAAATCCGCCTCCCCGCGTCGCCTCCGGCAACTCGAGTTTATCGGGCAATTTACGTCCGATATCCGATACTTGCCGGGGGCCGACAACTGCGTGGCGGACGCGCTATCCCGACCCACCCCTACCCCCGCGCCGGTGGCGGAGTTACTGCCTTTCCCTTCACCCCAAATCCTCAAATCTAAACAAACTCCACATTCCGACCCCGCCCTCTCCAACCTCATTTCCGCCTCCAAATTGGAACAACTGCCGCCCCTCGACCTCTGGTGTGACGTAACGGCCGATACACCGCGCCCTTACGTCCCACCGGAGTTGAGGAGGCAGTTGTTCCTCCACTATCATTCCCTCCATCATCCCGGCATTCGGGCGAGCCGGGACCTCATCAAGACGCGGTACTTCTGGCCCCATATGAATACAGATATTCGTAACTGGGTTCTCGGGTGCCAGAAGTGCCAGCGTTTCAAAGTCTCGGCCCACCCGCATGTACCTCCTCAACCAATCCCCGACTCCCTCCCGTGGGAGCATGTACATTTGGACTTAGTGGGCCCCCTTCCCCCATCCGAGGGGAAGAAATACTGCCTCACGATGATCGATCGTGCCACCAACTGGGTGGAATGCATTCCCCTCTCCTCCATCACCGCGGACACCGTCGCAACGGCTTTCCTCTCTCAATGGGTCAGCCGTTACGGTTGTCCGCGAACAGTCACGGTCGATCAAGGGAGGCAGTTTGAATCGGCCCACTTCTCCGATTTACTACGCTCCCTCGGGATCCAAAAGATCCACACCACCCCGTACCATCCCCAATCCAACGGGAAAATAGAGCGGTGGCACTCGGTCCTGAAACAGGCCATTTCTACTTCAACAACTTCCCCTTCCTGGACTAAATCCCTTCCCTACATATTGCTCAGCCTTCGAACATCCGCCCGTCCTTCAGACCAAACTAGCCCCGCCCAAAACGCCTTCAAAGACCCGCTACGCTTACCGGCCGACATTTTCACCCCAAACCACACCCCGTCAATTAACAGGGAGCCTCTACACTCCACAACACCCACAAACGACACCACATATCCCAAACGTTTTTTCACCACCACACACATGTACCTGAAAGAGCCCGGCATCCATAAAACTTTCCAACCCCTGTATGCCGGGCCCTTTCAGGTCATCCGCACAACACACTCCACCGCTACCCTGTTAATTGACGGGAAGCCCCACACCGTGCCATTGGCACGGTGCAAACCAGCCCCAGTCCTCCCCGACCACTCTCAACACACCAATCCCACACCCAGCCCTACGCCACCAACACCGCACATCGCCTCCATTTCACCCGCCGGACCCCAGCGTCGCCGCCTCTCTCCGCAACGCCCCGGGTACCGGCTCCCACCGGCTCTTCCCCTTCACCGCCACCCTGGCAGTGAAGGGACCCCTCTATCAGACTTCACTAACGTGAAGACTGTTAGAGGGGGTCGCCTCCCTCACTCACACAACTCACACACACACACACACACACACAAACACTCGCCACACCACACCCAGGAAACGGCGGACCCTCGCAACCGCCTACCACCATGTAACCAAATGTCTGTACATACTTCTGTATTTTCTGTGTATACTACTTCACCTTTTGTACATACTCACCCGCCATCTGTAAATAATCATCTGCCAGCTGTAAATATTCATGCATCCTCTGTACATACTCCATCTCATTGTAAATATTATTCATCCTCCTCATCTCGCCCTTGCCGATCACTTCCCTAAACGCTAAATGTTTAGGGATCCTGACCACCGCACTGTACATACCTCGCCATCTCATCCTACTTATACTACCTTATATTGTCTACTTACTTATATCCATGTTCTACTTACTTATCATCTACCTTATGTTCTGCCTTATGTTCTACCTTATGTTCTACTTCCTTATTATCTATCTTATGCTCTACCTTATGTTACTACTAGTTTTAAGGACCGCCTTCAGCTCAACCTCTGTTTGCATCGGCCCTCAGCCCCTGTCACCTTTTCTTCGCCTTCAGCACCACCATTTGTTTGCCGTAGCCCTCAGCTCCTGTCACCTTGCGCCTTCAGCACCACCTTTGTTTGCCGTAGCCCTCAGCTCCTGTCAACTTGCGCCTTCAGCTCCACAAATATTGGTTCAAACTGGGGGGACCTCTGTCGTGAGTCCCTCCCGGGAACACTCCTATCATATTAAGTTCTCACCAATATCCAAACGCCAAACTAAAGCTCAGTGAATAAAGATATGAGTGGGGATAGGCGACAGAACCCAGGGTTACTCAACCTGGGGCCCCACTACCAGCTCCCAGCAAGGAGCTGGAGGGAGAGGCCCCCAAGTACTATATAACCCCGGATCCTGGCGCTCAAGCTTCATTCGACACTTCCTCTAACCAGCTCTCTCTTCTCTCTCTTACCTTACCTCCCAGATGATCGGTTGAATACAGCCGCCTGGGAATTTCACCTCCTCTCTCCTCTCTCCTCCTTCCCCCCTTGTCTAGATGATCGGTTGAATACAGCCGCCTAGACAAGGGACCTCTCCTTTCCTCTCCTTCACCTAGATGAACGGTTGACTACAGCCGCCTAGGTGAAATTCCCTCATCCACCTCTCTCTCCTCCAAAGTCGTAGATGTTCGGTTGATTACAGCCGCCTGCGACTTTTCCTCACCTTCCTTCCACACCACCTCTCTCTCCTCCAAAAGTCGTAGATGTTCGGTTGACTACAGCCGCCTGCGACTTTTCCTCCTTTTCTATCCTTTACCTAAATTCACTCACTCACCTTCCTTCCACGCCACCGTGATGAGAATTTTAAATTCATCACAGCATGTTTACCAAGTACTGAAATATATTGTATATATATAAGTACTGTAAATACTGTAAATATACTGTTTCAATGGAATTTAGTCGTTTTTTCTTGAAACCTGTAACCTCTGTAATTTATGTTAATTAATGAATTATTGCTGTGTGGATTACCCTTTGGTAGATTAGTTTTATGTTACAGGTTGGTGTTGGTGTTAACTTTTTAGTGTGGATTATTATATTAGTAGCTTGAACTTCTACCAACTAAGACCAGAATGTTTAGTAGCTTTCAACGCTCTCAAGATTTCGTTGACTCTTCATTCTTGCTTGTCCTATTGACTCGAGGTTGTTGAGTTGTTTACGGCTATTCGCATCACCTGGTTGTTGTTGGTAGGAAATACCGCGCAGTTGTCGCTGGTCTTGTGCCGCCCCCAATTCTCCCGAGTAAATATTTGATCTGCTTTCGTAATCAGTCGGTTCATTATGTCTCACTATCGTCCGCTCTCCTTTTTATACAAGTGGTTTTTACGATTTCGACATCCCACGTGCTGATCACTTTAGTCGTGGGTTACACTATCTTCCGCATGTTCGTTGAATCAGGTTCTATACTGATGTAGTTGAACTCGCTCGCTTCTGAGTGTCAACGTGGCGAAAGCCTTTTGGTCGCTTTTGAAAAGGTATTTTGTATCTTCCCGCAGCACTTGGGTATTTTTTATGGATATATTGCAAGAGTGATGCCATGTCCCAAGCCCTCTACCAACTCAGTTATTTGACGGAGCTGATAAGCTCCCCAATAAATTGAATATATTCAGTTTAAAATATATTCATTTAAACTGAATATATTCAGTTTAAAATATATTCATTTAAACTGAATGTATTCAGTTTAAAAATGGGATAGCTCCCCACGAAATGGCACTATCAATGCAACCTTCAATTGCTTTTGGATGCTCCATCCGGAAGGCCTTGGAGCGTTTCGACTCAACCGTCTCATCAGGGACGGCCGAGTTCACTGGAAAATTACTCAATTGCAAGTCTGATGTTGATAATTGTTTTGATTCAGATTAGACTGGTTCTTAAAATGTTACGGTTTTTTCGTCAGTGTCGAACACTGTTACAATTTTTCTCTTATATGGCGAATACGGTGTATGAGAAACGAAGTCATTTGATTGAAATCATCATTACGGCACACAGGCAAGCGTAGTTAGTTTTTGTTTCAGGCCAATTATTAACTAAATTGTGCTGAAATTTATTTAAATTATTTATTTTTTATGTTTATATTCAGTATTCTGCAAATTATGCAGGAAGTTTGTTCGTAGCAGTCTTACCAGAAAAGATACGTATATGACTCCTATTGCAGACCATCGTCCGTCAATAATATCTACTTATAAAGCCAGGAGTCCGACAAGACACACTCACCAACGAAGGGCAAGTTCAACCATTCTCAGTTATTGGCTGACAATTAAGAGTTATTGACTCATTCTGAACCTCCCATGCTGATTTAAAAAAATACTATATTACAACGGTGGTTAAGCTAGTCGTTTTGGCAAGAACTCAACAAACAGTTCAGTGATCTTGAATCTCGACAGGCCATGGAAACACATCTTCCAGTTTGATCTCCTATACATAGAAGCGCCTTAAAACATTCGCGAGAAAGAACACGCGTCGTTTTATTTTTTGCAATTCTAAAGCAAAAGGGAATCGAGAGCATTACCCCAATTTAACATCTCCAACAAACCTCTCTACCAGCCATTACTGTTGTACGGGAACGCCGGTATGTGCACATGTCAGAATGGAATCTAGTTTCATTTAAAAAAATAATATAAATCGCTTTTGTGGCCCATGCCATTGTTGAAATCAAGCTGCAAGCCCATTTCCAACAGAACTAGAATTCCTTATTCGCCCCATTCACTTCATCCAAATTCATCACCAGATTTTATATTGAGTAGTAGAGAAAATAGCTTCATCGACCCTCAAACAGTCGATAAACTCGAGCTGCTGTTGGGAAAAAAATTAAAAAAATTTTCATTTGATTGAAGGAAATGCTTTTGAGCCACCTTTGGTTAGCTTAGACTAATACGCTTGACCAGAAGATGATTGCCAACTGTAGATCCACCCTTGAAAATTGGTATAAGTATTATTACTGTTAAAGCTTGTAATTACGAGTACGTTTGTTCGTTGAGTACGTGATCCGATCATCCAGTCTCCGAAATGACATGCGTGTCAACATGAATTTCATTAGTTTCTTCGTCATACGAGCATATAGGTGTAATGCTTGATTTCAAAAGTCAGCTGCAGAATTTTTCCCAAGCTTCATATTGAAGTTATCCAGAAGAATATTACTAGAATATATTATACTTTCAGTATTGGTATATCCTTCTCTGTGCTCGAGCATTCCTCGTTCTATTTTCATTTTACGTGTTGGCTTTCCCACCTTTAATTCATACCATCCGCGAGGTACGTTAGGCTCAGATTGCTCACGTTGTTCATTTCTGACCGCGTCGATTGTCCTAACGTGACTGCCCAATTCCCACATTATTGCCAGATACTGAGCAACTCTGGCATTTCAACAGCAAACCCTGTTTTAGTTGTTTCCTAAAATCCGCAACACCGTAACTAAATCTGTTCCTTTCGTTTTCAACTTTCTTTCGTAAATTTCTTGTGATGATTATCATATTAGTGGTCGACATGACCATCGTCGTGCAATGGGGTATTTCACTGGAACTTTTTAGGCGTTTTGATTTTATGTCTAGGTTGTACTTGTAAACGTCCCAGTATCAAAATAAGGTTGGATTAACAGAACTGTCCGTTTTCAGTTATCTGACACCCATCGTATTGCACAATTCGGAACCCTTTTGGAACCCCTTGAACGATTGATATACTTCTAATTTTGACCCTCACACATGTAATTTATCGCCCTAGTGAGAACTAGGTTGTGATATTTAGAAAAAATACATCCCAGTGACGTGGTTTCAACCCCTAAACTATTCAGATATTGGTTGCTTCATGGTCAAGAATTCGGCAGTCTGCTGTGGGACAACCCGTCTGCGAAAAGATCCTTTTTCAACTTTACCCAACTCTCTCGGATTAGGACATGCTGAATCTTTTTATTCCCCTTATTATAAGAGAAACTCTAACAGGCGAATACAGATAAATTTTACAGGAAATTGTGTAAATCGGGACAAGCTTTTTTTATTTTAAGGAAGCAAAAATCATTTTCCCAGTTAATCAAAAAGCTTCCGTTTAAGTTGAACGGAACTAGAACTCTAGAACTTCGTATTACGGCGGTTAAAATAGAAAGGAATAAGAGGCTCCTTGAAATGAAAAGTACGGCTGAAGATTTATGGTGAACTTGATAATATGCGGAGGAAAATAGAGTTTCTCGTTTCATTTTCCTCTTCTTCCAATCCTGGTCTTGTTTCTTCGTTGGAAAAAGAGCTAATAAAAATGGTATATAACGCTCTTGTGATTTATGTTTGTTGCTGGTGGTGGGGAGTCGTGTTGAATTCAATTTGAATGAAAACACCGACTAAGGTTTTCTTAGTGACTGCATCGGCTCATCGCTGTATCCCACCTGTGTAAATTTTCGTCCAAAACACCAAAATAAAATTGCTTGCTTCAGCTACAAAACAACTGGAAGAATTATTTCCATAACGAATAATGTGGAAACGGGTCGTAAACAACTTGAACAACTTACGAATTTGCACAGAACTATCGAGAAATCTCAATAGCTACCTGTCACATACATAGTGCCTGCCTAAACTGCGATTTGGGAAATTATTTACTACCATCAAGAAGCCTTTCGACAACAAAAGTTTTTCACTCACTTTGTAGAAGAGTTTTGACGTGAAAAGCGGCGAATCGATACATTGATTGTCGACGATGACGGGACGAATCGCTGATTGCCCCAAATAACCTGCGAAACGACATAATGGGATGTTTGTCGTGGGAGGAAGAAAAACATCGATTATATCGCACAGGACAACAAAAGGAGGTTCTGCGAAGGTCGTTATTTGTGTATTCTTTTTTCGTGTCTTGAAAAATAGGGAAGGAAAACATTTTCATTAAGGGTCTTCCCTTTATGTAAAAGAGGGCATCTTTGATTGATGTAATGATGTTTTCCAGTCAGTTGTCTACGTTAGTAAATTCAAGAATCTCTACGCTTATAATTCCACGGAAAGGACTCCCACACACTATAATTTTTATGAGAGTGTGGACACTGCTTAGAGTCGAGCAGGCGTTGGAATCTTGAGTTAGGCCCTCTGCGTACGAGTTTAAAATTGCAAGGTTTACAAAAAAAAAAAGAAGTGTATCTATTTTATTTATATTCCTA
The DNA here is from genome assembly GCA_954871275.1 of Leptopterna dolabrata. Lineage (NCBI taxonomy): Eukaryota > Metazoa > Arthropoda > Insecta > Hemiptera > Miridae > Leptopterna > Leptopterna dolabrata. The sequence continues at coordinate 37,036,947 of OX940976.1, forward strand.
CAAAATTTGCATCGATCCTTGTTGGAGGCACTCACCTCAATCATCTTTAGGAGGCCTTTACCGTACGATGCTGAATTTTTGAATGTCTCTGTGGTACTGCTGGTTTAGGATGATGAAGCTAGATCCACCTAATCGCTCTGAGGCTGACTGCAGTCATAGTATACTTTGCCCAAATGGATGCTCTGGTGGAACAGATAAAGAGTGATTACGTACGATTTCGAGTGTTTTTACTATGCCATTTTCTTATATCGTGCTCCCAGTTATGGTTCAAAATCATTAAATAATTTATTCACTGGCCGTTTAAAAGAATCCAGAGAGAGGACATATTCATGGCCAGACTGTTATAAAGTTTCGCACTACGGTACAGATATGACCGCTGACCAGCCGCAGTTAGGTGGAAGGGGACCCGCTGACCAGCCGCAGTTAGGCGGAAGGGGACCACAATGCTCCCGCAACCACGGGTGTTCGATTTATTTATTTGATCATTTATGATCCTGTCTGTATATATTATTATAGGTTTAAATTAATGTTGTAATATTGACAGTGGCGGCGACAGCTGGAACTTGATATAATCAAAAAATCTACAGAAGGGAAACAGGGGGGCCTAAATTTTTTAAGGGAAGGAGATTTTGGGCAGTTATATGAGGTTGTAGTATGTACCCACACCTCCCAATGTACCTACCCAGCAGCAGTATTGTATGACAGTACAGAGTGGACCAAGGCAAAATCAGATTTCCGCTACTTGTCAATGGAAAGGAAACCCCGGACTTCCAAACAAATTCCTATTAGCCTTCTTAATCTGCGGCATAGAATAGCAACATGATCCTTCCAACTTGGGCATTGGTACAACGCAACACCAAAAAACCTAATTTTGCTGACTTGGGTTATAACAGGGCAAGTGCACGCAGAATCCATACAACACTCCCACCCGTGACATTGCAGATATTCAATGCTAGGCACACCAATTGAGCGTAGAGAATAGCAAACGAGATGGGTCTTCATAATATTTAATTTGGAGCTATTATTTCTCAACCAGTTATTCGCCAGTTTTAATGAATGACCGCGTCATCTGCAAAACAAACCATTTTTCCTTCATTGCGTACTTCAAGCAATGAGTTGATGTATGCTATGAATAGCTCCGGTCCCAACACTGTTCCCTGAGGGACACCAAACGTGAATGAACATGGTCTACTCAAGCACCATGAGATTTTCACAACTTGTTGCCTGTCTGTTAAATAGCTTCTAATTCCTAACAAATCCCGGTTCAAAATTGCTTTCCAATAGAACTTTCACCAAGTTGTTACGAGGAATGCTGTCAAAAGTTTTATGGAGGTCCATGAAAATGCCCATAAATTTACCCCCTCCCCCCCCCCCCCTATCCAAAGTGCTAGAAATTTCGTCAACCCCCTGGAGAACGGCAGGCATCCTGTGTACTTCAGTTGAAAGAGCCGTTCAGTGCTGGACGCCACATCCCTAGTAGCCTTCACGCTAATTTCTCTCGTATTGACGGACGATGGGGCTGCTTGGTTACAAAGAGAAAGTGTCGGAAAGCGCTTCAGCTATCCAAAATAAATTCGGAAATCCGAAATTCTTCGCGTAGCGTCTTCTGAGCGTATCCACGATTCACTGTCTCCATGTTGTTGCGGAATTTACTTTTATAAATTCACTGGTCACAACTTCGTTATTTCGACTTTTCTTCGTTAAATTTCCTATTCCGTGTCGATGAGTCATAAAAAGAATGCGCAAATGCTCGAACAGTGTTACATAACACTCGCCTCCTCCTCCTCCTCCTCCGGTATTATTCAATCTATTGTACTTACCTACCTACATACCAATTTATGTGAAAGCCCTAGTTAAGCTCCTCGTTTGGTATTCAGGAGCTGTTGGTCCCACCACCGGTCCCACCCGATATCAGACCCTTCTCGTACAGGTACTGCAATAAAACGTCCCCTCCACTCTTAACACCGTCGGTCGCCCTGACTTTCATACTGAAGCTCTATTCGTATTCGAAATCAATTGCCTCTCTACTAACACACTTCCTGCCTGTTTTTGGTTGAAGATAGTGTGAGTACTGAATTTCTTTGAAAGTTTTTTAGTTTTGTGCTCAGATCGTTTCCCCCTTGAAAATTGAAATGTTGTGTTGTCCAACATAGCCGATTTGATCGGCTATCGATAGAACATAGCTATTCATTGGTGTCCGTCTTTATGATTTGCTGTTAGGCTAGGTCCCACCTCTCTCTTTTTACATTGTACCAGATTCTAAACTATTAATTCTTGCTTACTCATTCTGTTCTTATTTTCGCATTATTGATGATGCCATGTTGGGTTGATGGTATGTTGGTCTTGTTAGCAAGATTGTACAGGATTGAATTTTTAGTTCGTAGGTACCTTTGTACAGAATTGAAGTGTTACGTCGTACCTCCATAATTTTCTACGAGCATGGTACTGGAATCATAGCTAACTTATTCTTATTTCTCCTAGTTAGCCTTCACAGGGTGTCCCAGAAATTCCTTCAGAACTTGAAAAAATGAAACTCCCTAATTTTTTATGTACCGACATATTCTGAAATTAAAATTAGTACCGGAAAATTTTTTTGGGTGCTTCATTCTGCAGGAGTTGTTGGCTGGCTTACAGCTGAAACTCTCCTGAAATGAACTAAAAACAGGCTTATGTGACGTTCAAGTTTTTCATCCGTTCTTACAACACACTAGGTAGTGTATGTAAATTCGCTGTTTTTGGATTTCGATGCGCCATTGCCGGCACCGACTGGCGTCTTCGTAGTACCAAGACCTGTACAGCAATTTTTCAATTTCTGAGTATATCCTGAAAATTTTATGCCGGAGGCCCCATTATTGCCGAACGTCAGTGAGTTAGAGTCGGGAGACATTTGCGGGTGACTATAATATATCTGTGTATGTAGGTATGTACATGTCTGTACCACGACTCCGGAATTTGCTGTATAGTTTTCGTTTTGGTGCCACCTTGGTGCCAGGGAACGGCATCAAGCTGGCACCTGTGCTGCCATCTGTCAGAAAATGTGTTTGGTATAGTTTTTTTAAGTTTTCCAGCACACTGAATCGAATTGAATAACTTCCAAAGCTCTATCAATCATCCTTACAGCAATTATTAAATATTTACACATTAAACGTTACGAAAAATAGCCGTTATTGAGCGTGGTACGTAGGCAGAATTTGAGCCTACCTATTTTCAAAATTGCGTGAGGCACCTTGTCAGGAGACCCAATATTTACCTGTTTTAGCTCTTGCGGCGTCACTCGGCGCCACGGCGCCACTTCCTGACGTTGTCGATACACCAAAAACTATTCAGCAAATTCGGAAGGCCCATCGAGTCTACCCTCAACATTTCGAGTGGAAATACCCAAAATTGCGGCTTGTAGCGCGGTACAGACATTGTACACCCACCCGCAAATGTCGCTCGATTCTAGTAAGAAGCCTTCGGCAAATCAAAAAACGAAAATCATGCGACTAATCGTCACATGTCCATCAAAGTTCTCCATTTGTAAGTCTCTTCATTATTTCAGTACAAAAGCACTTAACTTGTTGATGGAAAGAAAATACGCGGCCAGTCAGAGGCTATTGATCCTCCTAATGCCTGCTCTTTGACTTTACATGGGCATCTCTTCCCGGTGGTGGTCAGGTACAGGGAGGAGGTTACCAGCCGAGGAAAAGTTTATACCTCGGCTTAGGTGGCTGCCCCCCTTCAATATCCTCCTATTAGTCTGATTGGATTTCTCGGTGGCTCATCGATCCATCACCGTCGTCAAATATCGTCCGCCTCTCGAGTCAATTAGAAACGGAATTTCATCTCGTAAAATCCCTCGTGCCAACAAAGGGTTCGCTATTCGCCAAAACTCGTCTTCTTCCCACGAGTACAGTGTGGTCACATTGAAACCCAACCTGATCAATATTTATTATCCAGTGTTCACTATTAGAGTTGCTGGTTACTCATTGAATGCTAATACTTGTTGATCTAATATTTGTTTAGGCTAACCACGAAATTACCGTATGTTGAGGGCTGAATGGCTGGAAACCGGTTTCCTCGATGTTTTCCGGCGTTACTGCAAAGAAAATGAATGTAACGAATGAAGACGTCAATGAAGTTTCAGTGCACGGGAAATTCAGGAAGGAACTCTAAATGATCGTTTTTCTGCTCCAACAATTGGATTATCTACGTCTTTACATCTGTTATGGGTGAAAAATGGGTGTAAAAATGGGGCTTTTTAGTGGATTAGTGACATAAGCTTGTGTGGTATCGTTTTCCATGTTTTTTTAAGGACGAGAAGACCGAATATGATTCGTTCTTTCGCACACAGGCCCTAGTTGTGTCCCCCGAAACTTTGCAGCACGACCGGAGTATACCCAAGGGTGTTATGGGCTAAAAATGGGTGTAAAAATAGGGCTTTTTGGTGGGTTAGTGACATGAGCTTGTGTGGTATCGTTTTCCATTTTTTTTAAGGACGAGAAGACCGAATATGAAATCTGTCTTGACCAAAGAGTGGAAAATTGAGGTTCTGATGAAGTTTCAGCATTAAATTCGCGTAAAATTTTGGTCTAAAATCGCCGTTTTTCCGCACACAGTTGGCTCCTCATTTGGAAACAAATTTGGGTCCTAGTTGTGCTAGAAGCTCGGCAGCCCGATCGGAATACGCCCAGGGGGTGTTATTGGAGAAAAGTGGGTGTAAAAATAGGGGTTTTCGAGGGATTTTTGAGGTTTTAGTGAACGTGAGCTTGTGCGGTTTTCCAGGTTTTTTAGGGCGATAAGACCTAATGTGAATTTGATTTTGACCAGAGAGTAAAGAAGTGAGTTTGTAACGAAGGTTCAGCTTCCCAAATTCAGGTATCAGTCGAAAACCTGGGAAATTGTCTGAAATCACCACAAATGTGTATAATAACACTAGAAGTAGTGTCAACAGGGTGAATCAAGACAGTTAAATGACACTATCAGTTATCAAAGATAATTGGTTTAAAAAAATCTAATTCGTGTTTTTGGGGGCCAAAGTCGGTGGAAACCATAAAAAATAGCTATTTCAATATTATTGCACATGAAAGATAGAATAAATGAAGAGCCAACATTTCTGTAGGTATGTCCAATAGAATAATAAACCCATGTGTCTGGTACTTTGCAGCGTTTTTGGTGTTCAGTGAGGAGTGAATAGTTAATTTTCTACGAGCTTTTAAAGTTTTGACAAGTGACGTCATTGCACCCCTCCCTCCTGGGCGGGACCCCCTCGCCTATTGTGACGTCACTTGTTGAAACTCTGAAAAGAACTATTCATCGTAGGAGATTGTGGTTTGTCTCAAAATTCTTAGCATGGAACCTACTTTTATTCAAAAATACAGACCGAAGTCATGGGTACTCCTTGTTAATTTATCCCATCAAGGTGCCGCCAGTTCCCAATGTCTCCTACAGGTGTCAGTAGTTCAGAGTCCACTAGGTATTCGAAATTTCATTTGGAAACCTCCAAATTTTTCAGAACTTGGGGAACCACTGACCAGCGGGGTTCTTTGATCAGTAACATTATCAAAGTTTATTCCAAATCATTGTCATCAAGTCGTACGATAAGTTGCGTCGGCAGACTCTTGGCCCGTAATAAAACTTGCATTATAACTTTTTTAAACTGTACGTATTGACATTATTTTTGTTTTTCGCGTTAGAGTCACTCTTGGGGAAAATAATTTGGTTTTTGGGTTTACTCTACCTCAGTAAAGGTCAGTGCCACCTGTACGTGACGTTGGGCACCAAACATTGGTAGTTCAGACACCTGGCGCTAATTATAGCTATTTGTATTAATTTTATTATTTGTAATAGTTCCTTTAAACCTCATAAATACTGCATATGTAAATAATTATTAGGTATGGTTAGGTATGTAGGCTGGTTTATGAAGGTATTTATTTATTCTCCCTAGTTATGTTTCCAGGTACAATATAATATAAAGGTACAGTGTAATAATGTTTCAAATTAATATACTGTTCTCTGGTCAGAAAGAAAAAAACTTCCAAAATTGCCGAAAAAGAAAAAAAAGATTGATTATAGGTTTTGTGAGAGCCTGTTCCTATTATTTATGTATATTATTTCAAACATAATTTCAAAGTTGTTCCCAAAAGAATTGCTTGACAGATTTATTCCATCTTTTCCCTAAAAACGAAGTAATTGATGAACCTGGGCAAAGGTGAGCTGAGGAAAATAAAACGCAAAAAATTTCTTGTCATGTGGGTTTATTATTTCGTTTGGACATACCTACAGAAATTGTGGCTGTTCATTTGTTGTTTCTTTCATGTGCATAGCTATTTTTGATGGTTCCACCAATTTTGGCCCCAACTCGAAGTAGGCTGCTATTTTTGACGAATTATCTTTGATCATTGGTAGTGCCATTTAATTGTCTCGATCCACCTATTAATACTACTCGTACTTCTAGTGTTCATTGTACAAATTTATGGTGGTTTCAGGCAGTTCCCATGGTTTTGACTCATAAAAAATGAATTTTGGGAGCTGAACCTTCGTTACAACTCAGTTGTTCACTCTGGTCAAAATCAACTTCATATTCTGTCTTCTTGCCCTAAAAAACACAGAAAACGACACTTCAGAAGCTCATGTTCGCTAAAACGTCGAAAACCCCTATTTTTACACCAATTTTTCACCCATAACGCCCCTGGCTGTATTCAGATTGGGCTGCCGAGCACAATTATTAGGGCCCAAATGGAGCCTGTGTGCGAAAGAACGAATTTTTTTATACGGAAAATAAAGTAGATAAGGATGATACGGCGGACGGACGTTGTATTTTAACGATTTTTGAATGTGCTTAACCGCATTGGGATCAATCGCTCGTGAATGAATGAATGAATATTAATTTATTTCCAATAATTGTCGTAAAACATCAGTAAGTTGATATCTTATGTAAGTGTAAATTACCTTCACACTGTAAAGCCTAGGGCTTTGTGTTGTGAGAGGTTCCGAAATGGAAATGGACTTCGAAATCCATACCACAAGCAAAAAGCACATCTAAAATTTTTTTTTAAATTGATAACATTTTAACGATTTTTGAACAGGTGGTATAGTTTTAGGTATAGGTAGTTTTAGGTATAGGTATAGGTGGAATAGGCTGCAGCGTACTACAAAGTGTAATGACCGAATGTGAAACTTGATGGGCTCGCTTCCGCGCATGACCTAAGTGGGTGTGCAGCAAACATTCAAACAGTAGTACAATCATGCTCCATTCATTCCCCTGTATCCTGTTACCACAGCTTAGTTCCACATACCAGTTTTCTCGTAGTTCTACAGGACTAGTACTAGCAAGAGCGCTGATTCAAGTTTCCTGTGCTGTCATATTAACCACCTGTACCCATCCGTTTTATTACCTTTTGTTTTGTTTTATTGAATCAGATTCATCGTTTTCCGTCACCAATTCAAGGTTTTTCCCAAAACAAATTAAAGGTTTCCCATTTCATATTCAAGGTTTTCCAAAAACGATTTGTCAGTGATCCTGTCTTGATCTGTTTGTTAAAACCTATTCGAAAAGTTCGTACCTGCATTGTTACGTAGGTACCTGACGATTGGCTATCCAAAATCGCGCTGTACTTTCAGTTCGTACCGTGAGGGGGAGAAACAGTGCTCTAATGCTGGCCATGAATAGTCAGGGTATTGTGCATTATAAGTCCTTGTCACTTGGAAACTGCAGTGCAGGTGAATTCTGCGTATTTTTGACGGAATTAGTCCCAAAGCTCTGATGCAAACAGTTCCTACTTGATAATGAATAATGCGCGAATCCGTCATGCTGACGCAGTGAGTCGGATAGAAGAACTCGGTGTTAATGTGAAGTACCTTCCACCTTATTCTCCACAGGTGAATCCAGCGGAGAAGGAATTTTCAAAAGTGGAGCTTCATGCAAGAAACCTTCTCTGTGAACCGTGTGAGGAGCACACTTTGTGCTGTCACAGCTCAAAGTGTATAAAAAGTCACTAGCACAAATTGTGCTAGGTACAAGATTGTTGCGGCGTCTCTAGCAATGATATCTGTGCTGAATGTACATATACCATTTGATTCACCCTCCCGTTGACGAAGCCTGTTCGTGGAAACTTCAGGGCCTTACTGTGAACGAACGACTGGCTGGATGACCGGGTGGTCTCAAAAAATTCCGATGTTCGAGATCTGTTTAAAAACATGGAAAAATTCGAGGTAACGGCTCCCTGGAAAGTTCAACCTCCTATTTTTCACCCCTTTCGAGATGACTGACAGTAACACCGAGCTTCGCGGACCAACTGGACCACAAATGGGACCTACAAACCAAATTTCATCAATTTTTGTTCATGGTAACTAAGGAAAATGCGACGTACGGCGGGCATATAGCAATTTTTGGTTATTCTGTGAATAATACAAAAAATCAGCAAAAAATTTTATAACACCCCCTCAAAATTTGCGATGTCCGTACGCCGTATCATGCATACAGGATTCATTTTTTGTCTAAAAAATTCGTTCTTTCGCAAACATGCTTCATTTGGGCCCTAGTTGTGTCCCCAAACTCTAGCCCGACCGGAATATATATATACCCAAGGCTGTTATGAGTGAAAAAGGTATTTTTTGTGTTTTAGTGAACACGATCTTGTGATGTATCGTTTTCCATGTTTTTTATGGCGAGAAGACCGAACATGAAGTTGATTTTGACCAGTGGTGAAGAATTTAGGTTGTAACGAAGGTTAAACTCCCGTAATTCATTTTTTATGAGTCAAAAACCTGGGAAATTGTCTGAAATCACCATACATTTGTATAATAACACTAGAAGTAGTATTATCAGGTGAATCAAGTAAATGGCACTATCAGTGTTCGAAGATAATCTGTTAAAAAAAAAATAAATAAATAAAGAGCCTAGGTCATGTTTTTGGGGGCCAAAATTGGTGGAAAAACCATCTAAAATAACTATTTCAATTATTGCGCATGAAAGATACAATAAATGAACAGCAGCATTTCTGAAGGTATGTCTAGTAGAATAAACCCACGTGACACGAGGACTTCGCAGCGTTTTTGTTGCATTTTTGGATTCTGCATACCTTGAAAGGTAACCATCACATTTTGAGGGGGGTTAATTTTTTTATTTATGCTCGATTCCAAAGGTTTTACTATTGAAAATATACCAAAAACGTTGATTTAGAAAATTTGAATTTGAAATGAGAAAACCTTGAATTTGAAATGGGAATTTTTTTATTTGAATTAGAAAACCTTTAATTTGAACTGCAAAACATTGAATTTGTTGAAATGGAAAATCTTTAATTTGGGTTAGAATATCTTCAAATTTGTTTCAGAAAACATTGAATTTGATTGATTCGGAAATGCTTAGTTCTAGTGTACGGGCGAATAGGCGTAGTCGCTCCGTGTGGCTTCCAGTGGATGACCGGCTTGTCGTCCTGGTGTGGGGCCTTCGGCGATCCATTTTCTGGTAGCTTTCACAGAAATTCACAACTCGAGTGGACCGGTAACTTGGCGGCTTTGCGGTGAGCCGAGTTCCGCAGCCTTCACATGAGCAGGGCCGCAGGGCCGTCTGCGTGGAAGTGCCCAGTTGCCTAGTGATTCAGACAGAGCGCGTCGTCCTTCAAGGGGTACCCTACCCCTCCCCTTACTCCTCCCACCACTTTTCTTCGTAATAACTTTGGGGGAGTCTTCCCCTCCGCACTCTTCCTCGCCCTTTCGTGACGTTGAAAGTTATGGTGTGATGGTGCGGTGAGGGGGCTCTCCCCGAAATGGTGCGGAGTTGCCGGATCGTGCACCCTCCCCCCCCCGGCCGTAGCCGTTCGGCCTCGTCGCCTTTGTGCCCGTAAAGAGAAAGGATGACTGGAAGGCGTTTGGGGGGGGGGGGGGGGGGGGGGACGGAGCGACGTTGCCGGCTCTTCTCCCCTTCAGCCAGACCCCCCCCCCCCTAGGAAAACCTTTTGCGCAGTTCCACCACCAACTGGAGTCCAGTGGTTCAGGTACGACGTACGAAGGCCACATCATCGCCTCATCGCACCTCTTGATGAGTTAACGTTGCTACATCCCCCACCTGCTTCCATTCTTTTATAATAGCTTAGTAATTTAAGCTAAATTCATCTCCTGCCATGCATATTTGGAAAAAAATTTAGGTTTTTTCCCACCTATCTACGCAGAAGGGGCATCTGTTTCATCCACATCAACAATTTTCCTTCACATCTTCATTATTTGCGTTTCTTTTTGCCATTTTAGTTACTGTTTGTCATCGACAGTACGGGTTAGGTACTAACCTACGGAGGGTCTGCGATCCACATGATGTGTATAGAGTAGTACATAATATTATATTATATAGACGGGTTATCTATACAGAGAGCTGTGATCTGTAACAGAGGGTGTTCTGTACAAAATAATAAACCGTTGGGCAGGGATTTGCAGCGTTTGTTTTTATGCATGCTCCATTTGGGCCCTAGTTGTGAAACTGCAGCCCGATCGGAGTATGCCCAAGGGTGTTATGAGTGAAAAATGTGTATACAAATAAGTATCTATTTTTTGTGTTTTAGTAACATGTGCCTGTCAGGTGTCGTTTTACATGCTTTTTGGGACGAGGAGACCGAATTTGAAGTCGATTTGGACCAGTTCCAACGAATTTACAGCCTTAAATGTACATTAAATTTTGGTCTAAAATCGTCGTTCTTCCGCCCACAGTTGGAGTCCCCATTTGGGCCCTAGTTGTGCTACGAAGCTCGGCACCCCGATCGGAATACGCCCAGGGGGTGTTATTGGAAAAAAATGGGTGTAGAGGGTTTTTTTTAGGTTTTAGTGAACATGAGCTTGTGAGGTATCGTTTTCCATGTTTTTTTGTTTTTTTAGGGTGAAAAGGCCGAATATCAGGTACAAGTATGTTATAGCCCCGCCAATATCGATTGTATCGATTATCTCAAATACATCGATCCTTGTGGTATCGATGACGGCTCAATATGGCGTCCCGATGCCTACATCCGGGGTACCGATATCAACTTTCAAAATGAATACGGGAAGACCATTGTAAGGACACCAAAAAATAAGAGTGACTATAACATACTTGTACCATCTATTCAGAAGTCCCAAACAACCTGCTCATTCACGGGATAGTTTCTGGGATTGTTTATCTTTTTTGAGATGCGAGCGCTAGCGAGCATCCAGATCGCTTGACAATGCGAGCGGCGGAATGGGAACTAACCAATAAACTTCTTGTACACCCACCGTCTTGTCTGATACACGTCATCGATACCACAAGGATCGATGTATTTGAGATAATCGATACAATCGATATTGGCGGGGCTATAACATACTTGTACCGAATATCAATTTGATTTTGACCGGAGAGTGAAGAATTGAGGTTGAAACAAAGGTTAAGCTCCCGAAATTCATCTTTTGTGAGTCAAAAACCTGGGAAATTGTCTGAAATCACCATAAATTTGTATAATAACACTAGAAGTAGTATTTAGCAGGTGAATCAAGACAATTAAATGGTACTATCAATGGTGAAAGATCATCTGTAAAGAAAAAAAAACCGAGCCCAATGCATGTATTTTGGGGCCAAAATTGGTGGAAACTATCAAAAATAGCCATTTCAGTAATTCCACATGAAATATAATAATAAACCCTTGCGGCAAGGACTTTGCAGCGTTTTTTTCTTTCTTTAAAGACGAGCTATTGCAACGGAGCCTACATACCTACCTGGGTTTTTAGAATTTAGCGCATAATCAGCGACTTTTTTGGCCAACTCAAAAATTCGAGTGACGGGTCATTTTTTCGTTAAATTTCGCGTATAAGTAGAATCTGCAATAAAAATGGAGGGGTTGCAACTTGAAAAAACAAAGTTAGCGCACGTTAATCGCATGCGCTCGAGCACGTAAATTTCTATTCTAGTTCTGTTTCGGTACTTTCTGTCAATTTGAGGGTTGCTCAAAATTTAAACAATATGTAGCTAACCTCAGGATTATTTTCACTCACATGAATGTTTGTTGTGTACAAGTTCCTAGATTTTGTTTGTTTCAGGGAATTGATTCTTATTTTAATTGATTTTGTGGTAGAAATTACCTGTGGGCTGCACTATTAGGACATTTCTCAGTCAGTTGCAATGGGTCAAATTCAAGTGTTAGGTAGGAATCTATTTTTACGTCCATTTATGTCATTTTTAAGGTGAAAAAATGATCAAAACATGGGTTCTTAGCTTTAAACTGGAATGTCAAATTCAAAAATATCAACTTATATATAGATGAAGGGATCAACATAATATTATCATTTATTCTACAAACAAACGTCATTAGAATGTTAAGGACAAGTTTGTCCGGTCATATAAAGCGTTCGGTTTATTTTTAGTTTATATTGATAGTAGGTATAAATCGTGCTAAATTTTGGTGAATATGGCGCGTTGCATTATGTTGCCTGGACAATTCGCTGTGGCAGAAAGTTCTAGTTTATTGTTCCTTGACATTTTTCATGTTCAGTGTAGATGAACGTTTTTCAGTCCATCACTGAGGTCAGTGTCAGTTTCGATTGAAAATCCTTATATTCGTGTCATCAGCTCACTCCGATATATTGTGGTGTGGATCCAAAGATCAGCCTATTACCTATTTCCATGATGTAATGAAATCGTTCTTGAGAGTTTTACGGTATGGTATTGTACGTTTTATAGACTACTAGCAAATTTGTGGTCGGTGAGGGGTTCAGTTTAGAAAACTCAACCGCAAATAAAATTCTGACCGTTACTAACAGCGTAAACACTTGAAAACGTAAACAAATTTACCTGGACGTCGCTAGGGATGGTCAGTTTGACGAATAAGGGGAATTTCAGGACGTGGTACGAATAGCCAAAAATGTTCCCTGGGCAGTTCGTCATTCTGCAAAAAACAGCCCTAAAATCCGTTCAGGCGTGAACATGTCAGAGAATCAATATATCGAGGCGTTTCCTATCAAAACTAGCTCATTCCGTTTTTCGTTGAAATTCGCGTGAAACCTCGCAAGTGTGAAGCTAGCCTTAACTGTTGCGTACGTATTGTTGCGTTTATCGGTACACCTAATTTTGCTCAATACCTACCTAATGTAGGTTCACCCAGAGGAAGAAAAGGTATGTCCTTTCCCCTCAAATTCTTCTTTCAATTTGCGTTAAATTTTGATTTTTTAGCGTGTTTGTAGAAACAAACTATAATCCATCTAAAAACACAAACAATATTGAAATAATGTTAGAAGCCATTTTTTAACGAACTTTTTACGAAAAAAAAGTTCAAAAAAATAAAAACTCGACTTTTTGCAACAAAACCAGTTCATTCCAAACTAATTATTCGAATTACGAGGGTACTAATTAGGATAGGTTAAAGATTGAAAGGTAGCCTAACTCTTCGTGGTCATACCTACAGTTGAAAAAAACGATAATTGTAACTTTTTTTTCAGTTGTCGTTATAATGAGATAGGGGATTTGTTTTTCGTCTCTCCTGTAAAATTTGCAAAAGGGAATCAGCTGGTTTTGATAGCAACGCTTCAATTTATTATAGTATGTTTTCAATGAGCGACGCACTCAAATTCCTACATTCCTCCTCGTTCCACGCTTGACCGTGGAGCGCTTATCCGGCTGGATTTATCGTAATGAATTAACTCCACAGCGGTCTTTCGAATTGCGATGCAGGCCGAATATTGGAGTCCATTGCATCCACGCACTGGCATAACCTATAAATAACTCTCGTTTCAAATTCGCTGGAATCTATTAGAAAGGAATAGATGTATGGGAGTCCAGAGGGAAGGAATGACCCCTCTGACACATAACTTCCGAATGGTTTCCTGCCGCGTGGTTGTCCTCAGGTTCGTTCAACCTGTCATGAAATCACGTTCCTATTTATAGTCCCTCCCCTGTTTTCTCTCCATTCGACAAAAATCCATTGTTCAGGTCGGCCAGCATTTTCGTTTCTCTTTTATTTTCCCGAAAAGAATTTGCCTGCGTCCGATGGTCTCATTCAAGTCGTTTCCTGTACGGCTGGGAATAATTCCCTGTCAGCCACTGTTGGTTTATTATTTTCAGTAATAATATCACCTTTGTAATTGGCCGACCAGGGAAAAAATCACCCCCTCCTTTAAAATATCAATTATAGGCATAACGTTTGATGGTGCGTACAACCCAAAAGTCGAACTGTAATTCATCAGGAGCACAACTCACAACTGACTTACCTGTATGGTGGCCAGATGTGTCGCATGTGAAGAGATGCATTGTTGTCTCGTGTTCCAGTATTGGGTATGTTCGGGTGTAGGTGTGGGTGTGTGTTAGGTGTGTTTAGGTGTGCTCTTGCTGGGCGAATCGGGCCACTGTTGGCCTACTGCCCAGCAAACATACCTACCTTTCTAGGTACTTTGTATTATTAACTCATATATTATACAACATAATAACAAATAAATAAATAAAAATCGTTATTCGGTTGGTATGTTGCGTGACTTGAAAATTTGTGGTAAATTCAAAATACAGGTTACAAAAGTAAATACGAAATAATTGTTTAGTACGGTTTTTTGTTAATTCCATTTTCTTTCGGATTCTATGTGCGAACCATCAAATTTTGAGAAGAGTGGGGTGGGGGGGTCAATTGATTTATTTATTTCTCGTTTCCTAAGGTTCAGTATTGAAAATAATAAACCAAAAGGAAATTTCGAAGTGTATGTTACTAACGAATTATTTCGTATTTACTTTTGTAACCTGTATTTCGAATTTACGATACATTTTCAAGTCACGCAACATAATACACTTAGAAATTTCCTTTTGGTTTATTGTTTTCAATACTGATCCTTAGGAAACGAGAAAGGAAGAAAAAAAAATTGACCCCCCCCCCCCCCACCCTTCTCAAAATTTCAACCTTAGGAAACGAGAAAGAAAGAAAAAAAATTGACCGCCTACCCCACCCCCCCCCCCCCCTCCCTTCTCAAAATTTGATGGTTCTTACATAGAAGCCGAAAGAAAATGGAATTCAACAAAAAAAATCCGTTCGTCTGCCGTCTGCGGCACTTCATTTAGTTACCGTGAACCAAAATCAATGAACGTTTGGCCCCATTTGGAGTCTGGTTGGTCCTTGAAGCGCGGCGTTACTGTCAGTCAACTCCAAGGACTGAAAAATATGAGAGTTAACGTTTTCAGATCTACCTAACGTACGTGAAAGATTTCAATATTAAGACATGATTTTTATTAGGTTTTTAAAAATCGATTCCAAACTTCAGAATTTTTTTGAGACCACATCAAATTTCGACCAATTTTTTTCCCGACTTGTTTCGATTAGTTAATCATATTAGTTAACCTGGTCATGCAGTTTCTTCTACCTGTTCTCCAAGAGTGACACTTCGATCTACATAGTTGACGTCCATCTTCCTCTCCAGAAATCTACTTGCGAGGATGTATCATATAAATCTCAGTGTTTGAAACAAAAATTTGTGTTGTTTGGCCTCGCCTTGTTTTTGGAACTCAATCACAACCTTTTACTTACATAGCTGTGAATCCTGAGGTTTCCTAGTAGTGGTTGGAGTAGTTTCGTATTCATGGACAACCGTTTAGTCGAGCTCTCGACTCCATTCGCTATCCATTCGATTTTGATTCCTTTTGTTCGATATGTACTCCTTTTGCTGCTCTCTGTCTTACTGGATGCTGAAGAAGTTGTTCTTGTTTTCTTCCGATTGTATCTACTAAATACATTAGGGTGATATTGGGGTGAACGCTCCCTCAATGGCGATGGTTTTTGTGAAGGGGGAGAGTTGTGGGCCTCGGTTATTCATTCAGACCCGTTCTTTCAGCTGTATATGTGTTTTTCCCGTTCCCGTGTTCCATTTGTGTCACTAAGCGCCTGCGATGGGGCGATTGGTTATCTTCAACCACCAGAGTCTTCGACCAACTCTTGGAAACTGTCCTTGAAGTATTCTTACTCGAAACGTTCTTCCAGAGCAGTGCTTGTGACATCTCGAGAAAATGATAGCGATAATTTTCTTATTACCCTTCGGGTCGGTAAGGAAAGAGAAAAAATTTGCCCTGATTACCTAAGAACTGAAAGGCCGCCATTTTAGGGCCCTCAGCTCAGTATACTTGCGACTTAATTTTAACAATAATCTCTTTAATATACGAAAATGTATTTGAAAAATGATGACAAAGCTCTCCAAGTTCTTAGATGGAGGAAGGAAGGTCCTTCTTGTAGAGTTCGTTGATGTAGGTGGGTGCCTTTATCTGTCTACCAACCATCACTTCATCTGTCTTCACCATCACTTTTAGGAGTATTTTTGAAGTGATCATCATCGATTATTTTATTTATTTGTTTTTGTGTATGTTACATTGCTTGAACCAGGTCCTTTGTGATCCAATTCCGATTCCTGCTTCCTGGAGCTGCAGCCGAACTAGCTTCCTACGATCCTCCCCTGGATTCCTGCTCTAGCTTCATATTCTGCTCATGTCGTATGTGCGTCCAGGTTTTCTGGAATTTTTTTGGTGCGAGGTTTTTCACCAATGTGCCAAGGGTGCCACAAGTTATTACAACTGCCGACTCGATTATATGGCCCAGATTGATTTTGAGTTTGGCAAGCCTGTTCTACATCAAATCTTTCGGGGTTTCGATGTTCTGCCATTTCTTATCCTCTCGCTGTCTGCTGGTGGTTTTTTCCTTCGTTAGGATTTCATTTGTCAGAAGTCTCATCCAGTCCACATCCTGCATCCCTGTTATCCAGTTGTAGTCTACATCATGTTTCAGGAATTATGATTCTGTGCAAATTTCTTTACCTCTTGTCAACTTCGCGTGAGGTTTTCAACTATCGGGCATTCATTTTTCTAGACTCCTTCCCATCCTCTCCGTACGTCACGTCCCTCTGATGAATACCACCACGCAGGGGTCTGGATATTGGGAAGCCAGGCAGGCCTGCTGGGTTTCCACCCACCCTGGTTTTCATCGTCCCCTCCACTCCCTGGGAGACCCCCGTGGATCGATGTGTGAGCCTGTCTGTCCAAGCCGAGTGAGGCTGCTAAATGCTCATTCAACCCCGCGGCTCCCGCGCCTCAACTTTTACCGCTTCTTTCTGTTTTTGCTTTGCAAAATCTCTTCTGACGTTTTTACTCGACTTTCCTCCCAAGTTTCTAGTGAAACTTTCGGTTAGTCGGGCGTTGTTTTCGTGAAATTCAGTGTCTGTGCGTGGTCGTGAAATTCTGTGTTGCCGTTTATTGTGCGGTTTGTATTTGTGTATTGTTTCATCACCACCAGTTAGCATAGTTCTGGTTCGCATCATCATGGACACAGGCAAGACCACTGTTGTAATGCTTGTCCTTACTCCACCTTGTCCCCGCAGATTCCTATTCCGCCCTTTCATTTCGTTGGATCCATTTCTCTTGCTAATATTGCCTTGTCGGCATCTTCAGGCAGATGGGTAACGTGAACACAGTCTACTTTGCCCACCACTGTACCCTCCAACTAACATTAACTCGACATAACCTATCCTACCCATCTATAATCTTTCTGCCTCTGCTGATGAGTCGTTAATAATCATTGCCAGTAATTATTTCAGACAAAATGTTATGTTTTGGTAGCGTGATTTCTCAAACCTTTCTCAAACTGCCTTAATGTTGGACATAGGCTACCTAATGATGATGCTCTTAGAATGCAACGATTGGAAGGTTTATGTACGTTTTCCAACAAATTGCTATTAATTTAAAAGTGTCAGTGATTCTGGGCCCGCCACAGTGCATAGCTACTGCTGGGCGTCAGTCTGTGTCTAGAGCTACTGAAAAGCTTTTAAAAAAGAGGTTACGAACTGCTCTAGCTAAGAAATAATGATAAGGTCTAAAAACGTGCTAACCTTATTGAGTTTGAGAAGTGACCTAATCATTTCTAGATGGATGTTTGTCAGTAGCGCACACTCAAGTTCCAAACAACTTAGAGTTCTGAAGATGGTATATATAATTATTGCTGATGTAATAATAGGAGTGGATGGTAATGTAAATTATATGCATCCTATAATAATCCTGTAATTTCCCGACTGCTCAAAAGTTTTTCAATCAGCAGTCCCACCCTTCACTGTTATTATTCTAATCACGGAGAGTACCAACGGGTAAACAGTATCAGTAACTGCCTAGGGTTGGTTGGGGCAAAAGTTCCTCAGGGTCCCACATCTTTCTGTCTAGATAATTAGGTGCGGTAAAACTGACTGTAATGTATCTCAAAATATATTCATGAACAATATTACTCATCAGTTTGTAGCCAAACCATCATGTCAAGACTTTATTAATACAGAAAAGCAATAGTAATCAGATTATTTATGTAAACATAATATTGTATTGGGCTAATTCAGTCCTACCAGAACCGTAAAATCACCTACTACCTACCCATCTATAAATCGTGATTACACGAGATGGTCACGCTTGATCAGGAGCCTAAGCATTTGAATTTAAATTATATACTTAGATGGTTTCACCGTTATTTGATATCCTGATGCATTCAGCGTCGGGTGATGTTGATATCTTCATTTTACTGATTGGCTTCTTGTTTCTCTGTCACTGTTTGATGGGTACTTTTTTCTCTCAATTGCATCTCGTATTCGATTCCTTGCACGTAGTAGATTCTTATTCAGACCTTCTGTTCAGACCAGTGACGCATTCGAGTGCATCGACCGACCGACATCCAATGGCTGTGCCATCACCTTTCGCCTTTTTCTGCTCGGCTCGGTACTTTTTCACTGGATTTGTTGATTCATCACGTGAGAAACGGATTTGTCGCTCGATTTGGTCTGAGGTGACCTGAACAGTTGGGACCGCGGAGAAAGCTCATTTATGCATCACTGATCTTGGCTACTGGCAATCTGTGGTCGTGGACAATCCACTCTACGTTTTAGATGTAGCACAAGTCCACGTGCTAATTTGCATTTCCTTGAGAATGTGTTCTGTAGTTAGCATAAAGGAAACCACCAGTTTTGGTTCATTATTTGCAACAATAATGATGAACCTTTAGAATCGACCAAGAATTTTAAATCACGCATGGAATATGAGATATCTTTTGAGCCAAAGGAAAGGAGGTTATTTCGGATAGTTTTAGGCAGATACTTCTTGATAGACGTCGACTGTACGTTAGGCCTTGATCTTTTGTTTGTATATTGCTGTAAAACTTTCAGTGGGTCAATTCCCTACTGCCCTCTTTATGTCGGCACAAATAATGTTTTTTGTTTGTTAAGGAAACGTTTGTAGATGCTGTCATTCCTGTTGGTTTTTTGATTCTACGTGGTGCGGAGTATTGTTTCTCTTCCAAATAAATGTTTTCTTGAAATAAGCGATTAGCCAATATTCTCGTGTGTGACGATACTTAATCAGAATCTCACTCTTATCGATCCAAATCGGAATGGAGTAGCAAAATATGTTTTTTCGATATCGATGTTCTCTAGAAATCGTAGAGGGACTCGCCGTTTGAAAAAGAAAAAAAATCTTGAAATCTTGACATTTTGTTATTGTCTCAAACTGTAATAGCTAGGTTCATGTCAGTTACTGTGTTGTGCAGCACAACATAAAAGTATGTAAAGTATGTCGGTACGTCAAGCCATTACAAGTGGAATAATTCATGGTGAAACTTTTTCCACAGCATTGTGGGAGCCGCATTGTTCTGAGGATTGACTTGATCGAGGGGATGGTTTCGGGTCATTTGATATCCAATGATCTCTCTATGTTGAACGAAGGTTATTCAAACGAAGGGGTCTAATGAAGATAAGAACAACGCAAACGTTACCGGACCCAAACAATCGTTAGTGTGACAACAATGGGAACTTGTGGTCGATATTGGTACGAACGGGCCGGTGGGAGGGTGAAGAGGTGGTTGGAAATGAAATTTTCAGAATTTCAACCCAGAGTGTTGTACGCAGAGAGCGTGGAATATCCTATCTAAGTCAAGGTCGATTTGGTAACGTAAAAAAGAGATTTTTCCCTCTAAAGTTCTGATTCCATACGTGGGAATCGAAAAAAAACGCTGCAAATCCCTGCACAACGGTTTATTATTTTGTATAGAATACCCTTCTGTTACAGATCACAGCTCTATGTATAGTTAACCCGTCTATATAATATAATATGTACTATTCTATGCATATTATGTAGATCGCAGACCCTCCGTAGGCTAGTACCTAACCCCGTACTCGTTACTAGGTACCTACCTAAATCACGAGTTAAATGTTGCTAAAATAATTCTGCCGATGACAAACAGTACCTAACAAAAAGAAACACACATAATGAAGTTCTGAAAAGAAATTGTTGATGAGGAGTGAAAAAAGTTGCAAAAGTACCTACCAACAAACTCCAGCCCCTTCTACGTAGATGGTATAATGAACCGTTGTGTAATAATTTACCGTTGAGTAATGATTTACCGTAGTAATAATTTACCCATCAATAATACTTCAACGTTTGTTCAAGTTTCACTACCTACCAACAAACTCCAAAAGAGCCATCATTTTTCAAATGAAATAATATCACAGAACAACCAACTCGACTTCATACTCCGCCAATATAATCAGGTGATCCCTACCAATGATTGGCCGTATTCACAAATTCCTATTGTGGGCGCGTCTCTGGTTACGAGATTTGGTTTGAATTGTATACAATTTCATTCACACTGGAGTCGAAAATGCCTGTCGGTGCAAACTTCGGGGCCTTACTGTGAACGAACGGCTGGACGTACGATGCTCCGGATGGTCTTAAAAAACTCGCAAGTTCAAGAACTATTTAAAACCGTAAAAATATTTACGTAAAAAAAATGGTATAGGCGTTTTGAAAATTTCAACCCCTATTTTGAACCCCTTAGAGATGACTCACAGTAACGTCGAGCTTCGAGGACCAACTAGACGCCGAACGGAACCTATAACCCGAATTTCATCAATTTTTTTTCATGGTAACTAAGAAAAGTGGCCCGTACGGCGTACGGCGGACAGACAGAAATATTTTTATTGCAGTTTTGGATTCTACACACCTTGAAACGTAAACCATCAAATTTTGAGGGGGGGTAAGAATTTTTTTTTTCATGCTCGATTCCAATGGTTCATTATTGAAAATAATAAACCAAAACAGGAAGAAATTGAAGGGCGCAGATGGGTCCCTGCTCTTCAGGCGAAATGTATCCGTCCACTTGTAGGAGGATTTTTCTTGAGTAGTTAATTACGCAATAAGAATTAAATAATATTAATAAGACCCGGCCACTGTACTATGACTGCTATTATGAAGGAGGTACCAACGATTTGGTTGACTACTCGTAAAATTTGGAGTTTCTAAGAGGTGTTCCTACGTATAATGGTGAAATTGCGGTGGTAAACAGTTCAGCAATGCCCAGTCGCAGTCTGAGGGGAGTGGGATATATTTGCATTCCAAAGAAGATATCCCCTAGGTAAAACGCGATATTTGCCAAAAATATGCCTAATAGCTAATATCTGTGGAAAGACTAAACGATACATTCAAAATAGAAAAACGTCTGTCAAATTTAATGGTACATAGCTTCCTCATATCGATAAAATGATCTTATAGATCACTAACACACACACAAACCCTTCCATCGATGAGGTAGGTGCGAAAAGAAGGGGAATTATAATAAAGATAATTGGGCTTCAGGTTTGCGTATGCGCAGTGGATTCATGCGACTGTTATGAAATTCATTTATTCTTTCCGAGAGAAGCTACCCGCCGAATTTGAGCGAACTGGCGCCTTTGGTTCGTGTGGGGCGAATTGATTACCTACCTCGCATCTGGTTTTTGCGCATGCGCAAAGGCTTTACCAATAATCCGATCAAAATTTTGATTCGTGAGAAACTGATTACGTCGGATTTCGCGTTGACGCATGTGGAACCATCTAGGAGGTACACCTCAACTACCCACCGAATTTTAGCGAAATCGGGCTGAATTGATTCGTGAGAAATGAGTACCTCAGTTTTCGCGTTCGTGCATGCGCAGTGTTTATACCAAACCCGCATGATCCCTGCAGTTTTCAGCAAAATCGGATTTGAATTGAGGAAATTGTGCGTGTGATTCAAGGATTTGCTGACACAGACCGCATACAGACACTATACCAAATTTGTACAGGAAGCTCTAAAACGTAAAACGCGAGTGGAAATGTTGATTTCTTCTCAGAAGTGAAAACCGAGATTCCGATATGCATTGGTAGACCCGGTAGCAAAGTTTACCAGCTAAAACTGCTTGGAATTGGAAAATTCTAATATCTATTTATCCTTTCCCCATCTAGTCCGGCATTTCAGCCGTTACTGAGCCCTTGAATTAATAGTGATAGGTAGCGTAAGAGTTGTATTTTACTATTTTTTCCCTTACTACTGCATGCTTTCATATTTCACTGATATACAGGACTATTCTCAGAAAGAAAAGTTTGGTAGAACTGATTTGCGATGCTCACTGAATAATATGTTTGGCTGGCTGCGAACTCGAGACGTGTTATTTGACCAGGCCGTCGGATGACGCGAGCGGACAACTCTGCAAACAATATCCGACCTTGAGAGAGTTTGAATGCCGTTGTTTGAGTTTTCAAGGGAATACAATGCGAGAATACGTGGTGACGAAGGTTAAAACTACCTAAAGGAAAATATCCGGCTGTTAAACGCGAGCTCATTTCGAAGAAAATGATGAGAACTACCGATGTGATGATTCTGATCGGTATTAAACTGATTAGCTTCCTTACCATCCTGTATTGTATATGTTTATAAAAGTATGGTGGTGGTAGCGTATACATTCAACCAAATCGGACTAGGGACGGTGTGCAGATATGCAATATGAGTACCTACCCGTAGGTACTCATATTGCAGTTCTTCAGCTTGAGTCAATTCTTAAATTTGAGCATCTTAAAACAGTCAGTCTGTTGAGTGTTTTTGTCTAAAATGGTAACATAGCTAAATGCATGTAAAAGAAAAATACTGTTCATCTTGTTATTATTAATGTTTACACTTTCTTATGTATTGCATACCTCAGACAACTGGCATATTATAATTGTATCGCTTCTAAATTTAATTGGGCTCTGCCCGTACTGGAAATAAATAAATACCCAGTCGCATACAGGCGTTTACACATTGCCTACCTTTTGGGTAGGCTAATGTCGGGTGAAAATTGTAAGCTATCTTCACCTCAACGTACAATACAAGAAACTCTCCGCCCACTTTGTGCAACACACGACATGAACCGACATTTCGGTCGATACAACAACTAGACCCAAAACTGTATGTCGATGCTAGGGGGAAAAAAAATACATGAAAATTGAGTCCTGCAAACCAACATGTTTACTCTTCTTTCCAAATGAGGATTGTTACAAATAGAATTATCATTAAAATCGCAGAACATATTGTTTACCCGCTGTGTCATGTTTCTAATTTATGTCTGTTGACTGGTGATTATCTTGAAATGTAAGAATTCTATTGTCATCCCTTTGTTTAATAATGGCGATAAAACTGATATGGGCAATTACAGGCTAATATCCTTAATAACTCTGGCTTTATAAAAGGTACTAGAAAAATGCATAAAATATCAACCAACATAGAATCATTTCTAAAAACCAATTCGGCTTCCAAGAGGATATTAGTAAGAGCAGGCGTTGTTTAGATTGAATAATTTGGTAAATACTCCAATTCCATACAATGTAGTAAACTTCCTACTGTTTATGCCTTGATTAGTAAATTAATTCCGATCCAATAATTATAATATTGCAATTTTGTATCTGAAAAACTTGAGTAAAATAAATATTATTGTAATAGGAATTTTTTGGGATATAAGTAAAGCATTTGATTCGGTTGAACACACTCTGCTCTTTGATAAGCTGTACAATGTCGGCATGTGTGGTCTTGCAAGCTAAGAAAATCTTACTTATTTGGGCGTCAGCAATGCACTAGATTTGGTAATGTGTTGAGTAGTCAAAGGGAGGTCTTTGTGGAGTGCCACAATGTATTGTACTGGGACCCCCTTTGTTTCTGGTCTACGCGAATGAGCTGAAGAATATAAAAACTGAAGGTAATGTAATATCTTTGGATTTGCCGATGATACAGCTATGTGAGGGAATACTGCAAATTGTTACGTAATGCCAGTTCTGAGTTCAGTTAAACAATGGTTGGATAAAAATAAGCTTTGTTTAAATGTGTTGATAACGGCAGTGCTGATTTTTTCAATTTCCAGCGTACTACACCAGTGGTGAAAGGGTGAAGCTGCGCGAGTGTACTTGTTAGATGAATGATGTTATACGCAGCTGTACTGTTTACCTTTTTCTGACAATCGTAAATATCTGGTATTAAATCTAAAGGGTTATTTCGGCTAGTGTATGATGTGATATTTACTACCATACCTTCCGGAGGAGTCCGTCTTCACTAGCTGGTTGAGCACTCAGCCTCCAGTACTCAACCAGCAAGTGACGACGGACTCCTCCGGAAGGTATGGTAATATTAAGTACGTATATGGTAGTTCGGTTTGTTCGTCAGTGAAAGTTTAAACAACATATAACTTCTCTGATTACTCGTTTGAGGAAACTACGTTTTCAAAGTTCTTCGTGAGTTTTTGCCTAAGTACATACCTACTGCGATCTATTTACTTGGCGTTGGCTGGCTCTGTTATAAATTATGGCATTGTGATGTGGGGTGGAGCGGGTCCATCTCATTTGAAACCTTTACTGCCCAAAATGCTTTGATTAAGGTAATGTTATGTAAACCTATGAGGTTCCACAAAGCTCTCCTTCACACAATGTTTTGAAGATTAAACAGTGCTTTTTTGCTGTCTTCCTGTCTGGAGGTTTTTGAATCTGGTGCTTTTAGTACTTGTACGTCCAACCGTCCCCATACCAGAACTGCCAGACTGCAATGTAAGTTTACCTTCGACAAGAACTGAGTTTTACAACAGAGGTTCTTTTGTGCAGGCTATTGTATTATAATAATATCAGTCCTACGGACTTTACTTGTGTAAAACAGTTGAGGAACAGGTTGCTGTCTGGTAGCCCAAGTATCAACTTGAAAACTACTGAGTCGTTTCACCATCAGTCACCACCATTCAACTCATATTCCCTGATGATGAAGGCATAAACCTTTGAAACGTTGGAAATATGAATTTTCATTTCGACCGCACCTCAACAATCGATCAACACCTATCCTAAACTATATATATATATATATATATATATATATATATATATATATATATATATATATATATATATATATATATATATATATGTGCGCCATGTAGGTAACTAAACCATTTGCCGAATTTCTTGATCTCAAGAAAAGCATTTTGGCCGTAGATAACAACAGTGCAAAGGAATATCAACAAAAATATGTTGTAAATCGGAAGTCGATTATAGTTGCAAAATCGTTCTGATAATATCCACGATAAGGTGCGGCGGTGTCCAGTGTAGAGTTTACATCTTGGGTTTCCCCATCTATCATTTTACATTTTTTGTTATAAAGGAGCTGGTAAAGGAATATCGTAGATAACTAGAGCACAACGTAAACACCACATCTCTTGCAGCTCACGCGCGTCTGTTTGTCTTATTTAACCAGTCTTACATTTATTACTGTCAACTATAGCGCAAGCTGGTTGATGAGCTATGTCTTGTTTTACATTGTATTCTTCACTGGTCTCCCTCCAATTCATTCCACTTGAGCCAGTTTGAGTGAGCCGATGCTGACGAGAAGTGCTTTTGATTTAGTAGATCGACCTCGGGGGGGGGGGGGGGGGGGGGGGTGTCATAAGGCTGTCATGTGATAGCAGCGTGACGTTCTGAAATTGGGCAAATCCCTTCGAAATCGGGTGACTCTAACGAAGTTCTTATATTTTGAGCTTGGTTGGGACAACAACGAATGGGACAAAATCCAACTCAGCATGTGAACTACTTTCGTACTGTGGGTTCGGCAAAATGTTACTAACAATTGTAATTAATTGGTATATAGGAAATATCACGCTTATTCCCAACTAGCTGTGTACCCGCGCTTCGCAACGGTAGAACAGACACCCCCTTTAGGACAGGCCCCACTCATAACAGATACCACCTCCTCAACTGATCAGAAACCTTCCCCAATGCCAACCCTAACTGCATTTAACCCCCTCCCCCCCCCCGTATCATATGAACCCTCCCTACCTGGTTAGAAACATTCCTCAATGTTCACACAACAAATTCCCAAAGTCGCACTCCAATTGGTCAAGTAGTTTTGAAATTTCTGTAGACCCCCCCCCCCCCTCTCATAACCTGTACCCCCCTCCCACTAACATCCTGATTGAAGTACCACTTGAATGTACTCGTCGAGCTGAATCCAGAATCTAATTACAATCGGATTTACGTCCATCCGTTCAAAGTTATTATAAGCATAAACGTCCTCATAGAAGTGATTATAACACGTTTTTTAGTAGTATTTCATTCATAGCGTTTCAACGGATGGACAGATTCAAATGCGGATTTTTCATAAACCTTCCCAGATAAATTCTGCGTCAAATGGTACCAGCCGCAACTTTCTACGTTCAGCCGTTCTCAATTGATGCCGAGACGAACAAACAAACAAACAGACAAACAAACAGACACTGTTCTATTATATGTATAGATGTGATCCATGAAACCTTCAAAAGCCCGAAATTTGGATTTTTTTGCCATTGGAACCTATCAACTGTGTTTCATAATATTACACATTGGAAAGAAGGAATAATTTTTATTATTTTTATCGTTGTTTTTATTAGCAGCCATACAGATGCACGTTGCGTTCGTTAACGGTTTATTGGGAGTTACACGTAAACAAATGGAACATCACACACGTAAGAGGTACAGACCTACTTTTATTGAAAAAATCATTGGTGAATAACGCTGCACAATAATTAAATTATCTTAAGTATATCATTTGAGCTGTATGTGGATGCGTATTAAGCACGACAAAATAGTATAGTTATCACAGGAATCGAGTATTACATGACTCACAAGACTTTTCTGCTTGTCTTTGAGCTGTTGATATAACTTTATCGTACATACGCGATGTCTAGCAGAGGCTTTGCTAGCTCCACGAACGCGGAAAGAGCATATTTCCTCGTTGGTATAAGTAATCTAATAACGTCTAGCCCAAACCTTTTTGCGAGCAGTCCATAAAAATAATATAGAAAATTTCTGATCCCTTTCGGTCGAACCAGCCGTTATCTGCCCACAACTTTATTCGCTGAGGACTCCTGTTCCTCATTATGGAACTGGCACCTCTGAATTTTTGAATTTTTCCTCATAATGATGAGTGCGAAAATTCCTCTCAGTTTTTCTCTATCGAATTTAGTGGCATCTTCCCTCCAATTTTCTCTTGAATTTGGGCGTTACTCCCATTATGTACGTTGTTGTGTGTCTGCCATCAGTGTAATGCTGTAGTTATCGTGTTATGACTGTGCAGGTGATGCGTTTGGGTCAAACGTTAGATCCAATCAGTACAGTCCATAGATGCAAATATCCCATGATGTGATTTGGCCAATTGTTGTTATTGCCTAACAATCACCTACCTGGGCAGGTATCGATGAAAATATTTCTTTCCATCCCAAGTTTTTGGTATCGATTCATGTGATCCGAAAAGAAATGCCTATACGACTTTGAGATTGAAGAAAATACTCTAATTCCATACAGTGTAGGTAGCAAACTTCCTACTGTTTATGCCTTGATTAGTAAATAAATTCCGAACCACTAATTATAATTTGTATTGTGTTTCAGGTGAGTAATCAATGCAGGCATCTTCGTTGAATCAGTTTGTATACCTTCATAAATAATGTAAACTCTGTATGAGAGCTAATAGGTATTTAAGTATTTAGGAATCTGTAGGTACATGTTCACGGAATTCTAATTATTTTTGAATCATAATCGGCTTCCTCAGTTCATAGGAATTCACTTCAATTATTGTTGCCATGGAATTCTGTGGTAGTGAAAGGCAGCTGAAGCTGAATGGATTTCGCGTTGTGCTAAGTTAAGTGACGTTACTTTTTAATTCACTCCTACCCCCACCACTTCTGTCAAACCGGACTTATTGGTTAGCATCCAAAGTTAGCTCGCCTTAGATGTGGCCAAAAGATATGGCCGTTCCCTAATGAACTTATCTCTTAGGAACTCTCTAATAGAGAGTTCCTAAGAGATAAGTTCATTAGGGAACGGCCATATCTTTTGGCCACATCTAAGGCGAGCTAACTTTGGATGCTAACCAATAAGTCCGGTTTGACAGAAGTGGTGGGGGTAGGAGTGAATTAAAAAGTAACGTCACTTAACTTAGCACAACGCGAAATCCATTCAGCTTCAGCTGCCTTTCTTTCCTGGTCGTTCCGTTTCCATTTCATTTTTAGTTTATTCTATTTTATTTCAAGTTCATCATGGAAGAGCTTGAAAATCTTTTTCGCCTCTACCTCAACGGACAAGGACTGTTGTCGGATGACGATATTATAAGTGCTTTTGAGGTGTATTTTGAACATCAAAATCACTTTTTTATCCTAAGTTGATATCGCAACACTCTAGCAAATTCTTTGAAAGACGCTTGGAGTAACTTTGAAAGACGCTGGCGATGGCGAGGACCGACGACACATGACGCGTTAAAAAAAACGACAAAACGCGGCAAAAAGCTGTGCACTGTTACCCCTGAGTAAGGTTAAAGACGATTCCTAAAGTTTGTGCCCTGGGAGATAACGCGCCTTATGTATAAGGCCGAATAAGTCGAACTTAAGGAAATAAGTTTGAACTTGGGCGACGCGCATGCGCAGTTGAGATAAATCCGAACACATCTTCCCGACTTTAGTCTTTAGGAACTCTATTATTTTTCCCGATCTGACGCAGTTATTTATGTTTTCTCGTGGGCAGAGTTTTATTGTACTTACAACCAACTTATGTTTATTATTATAATCAAAAGCAGTTTACAACATTGAGTGAATCGAATACATTTCTGGGTACCTGTATGTTTTATTACATGTGTGTCTGCTTCACTATATATTATATCTAGTGATTGTGACTCAAGTGCTATAAACATAAATTATGGAATCTACTCCTTTTCCTCCATTTTATCCGTGCGTTGTTGGGGTTTCCTAAGTATTGGAGAGAAGCACTGGAAGCAGCTGGAATCTAGATCGGTAACCACGAGTTATGTGATTTCATCAGTACCTAGTTGTACAATGTAACTTAGTAGGTAAGCCTCAATGATGTATTTCATCAAATGAACCGGTTGAATTCTATTTTCCATTCAATTTATGTTGGTAAACACTATACAATAAGTATGTTGAGTTGAAGGAATCTGGGGATTTGCATTGATATAATAATGACTTATCATCATTGTTTCTGATAGCCATAAGTTACGCTAGGTTGGGGCTAGGTTTTTTCATCAGGCGTTGTGTATCCATCATCTTTATTGTAACACCTAGTTGACGATTCTGTAAAACATCGATTAATTTTTTAACTATCTGTCTCCTGTGTTATTCATAGCTGAAGCACCAAGCGCCACGTTTCGTAAAGTTTGCGTTCGTTTAGTAGGTGATTGACGTTATCTTCGCCTTGTTTGTATCTACCCTATAATTTCATCATAATAACTCAATTGTGTTATAATATTGTAATTCTTAACAATCGCCAAACGATGTTTTTCGCGTGTCTATGGCATCGGATTCATCAACAGTAATTGATCAATTAAACGTTGAACTTGGAACAGTTGGTTCACTGCTCAGTAGTGTTCGAATTACTGAGTTAATTGTGCATGTACCTATTCTGTACAGTACCGTACTCGAAACCTACATCCTGTGTTAAAACATTGATGAGATCTTCACTTTTTTGTAATAACAAACGCATGGAATACCAGCCACTTGTGCCGTGTGGTACAAGTTGAAATTAAATGGCCTCCTCCCATTTAATTTCAAAAGAAACCCCCTTTGTCGCTGCCTTATTTTCTCACCGTTCACTGTTCATTATATGACGTCACAACTCGAGGCGAATCCCTTAGGATTGTGTGCATCATGCCGGCGCCCTTCACCTTGACGTGAATATTTGAACAAGTATTGATTTTCGCGGAGCTGGTGGGTGACCCCGCTTAGCCCCCTTGAAAAACACTTCCCTCAGCATCCCTCTTCGCTGGAACGAGTTAACAGCCTTGGAACCTCCGTTGGTTTTTATTTCACTTTCACTATCGCCTTCGCCGTTTTATATAAGGACATTTCCTGTTTGTCACCGAGTCCGTATCCCCCCTCCCTTCCCTCTCCATCTACGGGCTTTATCGGACTGTCACAAATATGTCGATAATCTAGCATGTCTTTTGAATGTGGCTCAATATTAAATTTTTTAATAATAAATTTCATAATTTTATGTTATAGAACTGTGACGTGGTATCCTATGGTATTGCGAAAGTCTTATGAATCTCCTTGTGTGCTAGAAATGTTAAGGGTCCCGTGAACGATCAGTAATATCGTCAATATTCGCCTCAGTATTGACGATGGGAATATTGATCGTCTAGGAGCGTATTGAAGCGTCCTATGAATATTGACGGATTTTGATAGAAATTTATATTTTCTGTCAATATTGAAGAACCTTTTGTACGTCTAGGAGGTTTATTGCCATTATTTCCTTCAATATCAGTCACTTGCGAGACCGCGAAGTGAGAACATGGCTGACCCACCGATTTCCCTTCTAGTGATCAGGGTGGCCAGAAGGAGTGTAGTTGAGCAGCATTTTGAAGCATATTGATGCACGCTTCAATATAGAGCGTCGATATTGAAGCGAATATTGACAGTATTGTTGATCGTCTATACGCTACTACTTAAAGCTTGATGATGAGTTACCACAAATATCACGAACTAGAGAGCTTGGTGTTCTACAGTAATCTTTAAAATACCCAGTTTTTGTGTCCTAATCTCTTAAGAAACATTAGTGTGAAATGGGGGCTGTTGACTATTCAGAAGTACTTGTCTAATGAAAATAGTTTAGTACCGAAAAAAGTAGAGAGCTTGTTATTAATCATCTTTATACCTAATTTTAGCGAATTTTCGACAAGAATGAAGCTAGTGCAGTGGGTCCAAAATTTTCAGAACATGAATTTTTTTATAGACAAATTCGTTTCAGAGCAGGGCTCACAGAATAGGGATCAAATTTCGATTTTTGGGGGTAAAAAATCGGTATTAAGGGGTAAAATCCATATTAATTTATCTGACGTTGTGTGGGATGGTGATTCACGACGGAGGTACAATTTCGATGATGAAAATACTTTCCTAAAAAAAGTTTGGGTCAAACTTGACTTTATAAGGGTCAATAATTGGTAAAAATTGCTAAAAACACGTAAAAATTATATAATTATACCAAAAGTGCTATCTCTCGCTATATAACCTTTTTACACAATGGCAAATTATTACACAACGGTAAATTATTACACAACGGCTCATCTACGCAGAAGGGGCTGGATTTTCTGGATAGGTACTTTTGCAACTTGAACAACCGTTGAAGTTTATTGATGGGCAAATTATTACACAATGGCAAATTATTACACAACGGTAAATTATTACACAACGGTAAATTATTACACCACGGTAAATTATTACACAACGGTAAATTATTACACAACGGCTCATCTACCAAGAAGGGGCTGGATTTTGTTGATAGGTAATTTTGCAACTTGAACAACCGTTGAAGTATAATTGATGGGCAAACTATTACACAACGGTTCATTATTCTATCTCCGTAGAAGGGGAACCTATACAGGTAAATTATTGCACAACGGTTTAGGTAGGTACCTAGTAACGAGTACGGGGTTAGGTACAATCCTACGGAGAGTCCGCGATCTACATAATATGTGTAGAATATTACATATTATATTATATAGACGGATTATCTATACAGAGAGCTGTGATCTGTAACAGAAGGGTATTCTGTACAAAATAATAAACCGTTGTGCAGGGATTTGCAGCGTTTTGCCTCAGATTCCGTTAAACTGATACTGTTCAAAAGAAGTTTTTGCAGCGGTACCACAATGATTCCTGTGGCCGTTCGTATTTTATACCGGATAGGGGGAATAAAAAGCAACCAATCCAGAATTTCATCCAGGAATTTGTGAAACTGCCATTGTCAGCGGCGAGTTTATTATGGCTTCTTCGATGCCTACCGCTTTAGAGCCCGTTAGTATTATCTAATACGTGATAATCTTGCTCTTGACGCAAGAATTCACGTCACACGCGTCATTCCGAATCACGAAGCAAATCGAGTAAGGCTCTAAATGATTGTTGCATCTCAATGACGTGTTCTTTTAGGCTTTTCTATTTGAATGTGCAGACATAAACGTAGATATAACGAAGAACGATGTTATTGTCTAGTCGACCAAGGTAACGGACCTTGCTCTGTGTCACCGCATCGTTGTCTGACTCCAGGCCTATCCAATTGACTTTGGAGGCATCGGTTATCCGGTTTGGTTCCTAGTTCAGTTCCTAGGTAGTAATTCACTCGCAAAACAGTTCCCATAATATTTTACACAAAATAAACTGTGATGAATTTAAAATTGGCGTGTATTCATCACGGTGGTGTGAGGAATTGCCCAGGCGGTTATGAGCGAATCACCACCGACATCTAGGATCTTTTTGGTTGTGTCCAGGCGGTTATGAGCGAATCACCACCGTCATCTGGAATCTTTTTGGAGAATTTGCCTAGGCGGTTATGGGCTGACCACCACCGTCATCTAGGATCTTTTAGGTTTTAGGAGAGAGAGCAGGGTAGGAAGAGAGAGAGTAGCCAGTGACTAGAGGAAGCGTCGAATGAGTGAAAAGTTGAAGGAGGCGAGTATTTACGTTGCTGGGAGTCGTCTCCCTCCATCCCCTATTTGGTAGGGGATGGTGGGGATCCAGGTTGTGCTCCGACTCCTGCGGCTTGAGTGGCAGAAACTAAAGTTGGTGGGATAATTTGCGAGAACTTAATTCTAGTAGGAGTGGTTCCGGGAGGGACTCACGACATAAACTTTGAAGTTTTAATACACCTACAGGTATAATATATTTCCTAAAATAAAGTAATAAATCTGATGTTCGGTCGTCTCTGAATCGCTGTGGGAAAACTTGGTTATGGTGCTCATGGAAAGTGATGTGCACTCCTCTTGAATACTCATCACTCCATAACGTCTTAAAACAAAGACGGATGCATATACCTACAAGTATATAGTTGTTCGTTATTTCATGTAGGTAGGTACCCGGTTAATGTAAATTGAGACAACGGGCTAAAAGCATGGTTGTTTGTATTTAGTAGGTAAACAGCGGGCAAAGTAACGTTGAACTGAGTAAATCGATTGCATATTTTCAAAGAAAAACGGAGTTATTGAAAAATAGTCTATTTCCACTAATACATGTATTAGTGGAAATAGACTATTTTTCAATAACTCCGTTTTTCTTTGAAATGGGTTTCCACGATTTCGTCGCGAGTGATTTAGTTCGCATATTTTCATGTCGTTTTTTACGGGAATGGTCGAAAACACTTATTCAAGAATGATATATGGATAGTAATTTATTTTTTGTAGAGATCATAGACCGTTACAAGAGCCCATTCAAGAATGCTCCAATGTATATTATGAATATGTGCTAGTTCTCGATTTATTGCATTTTAGTTACTTTCTGATGAAAGCCCGCTCAATTATATTGAGAAGGAATGTTACATCATTTGTCCTTGATTCATCTTCTCCCCGTCCTTTGATTCTGAGGAATCACTGTTAACATGATTATTCACTTATGTGACAATAATTGGCCGTGAATGTCGTGGATAGAGTAGGATCTGGCGTGGGGGGCGCGATGTTGATATCTAGCTTCGAGGTGCACAAGGCGTAACTGATACTGCGGGGAACCATTGCCTCAGGTGGCGCTTCAGCTGATTCTAGGGCCGGCGTGTCAAACTCAAAATCCATCTGGGCCGTAAAATCGAATTGTAAGGTTGATATGTGCCCAAGAAAAAGAAAGTTGGATAACGTTATGTAGACTATTTTTTATTTGTTGCGAAATTATTAATAATAAACGCTTCAATAACTGGCTGACCGGCACAAGTAATGCAGCGCCACCAACTTCCCTATTTCTGAGGAAATATCAGACGAGGCAACTTCCAACACTGAACTGAGATGATTTTCTGTTCAGTAAATCTGTGCGGAGACCTGTTTCACCAGGGAGAAGAGCTGCTCGCAGCGGTAGGTACTTGTGAAAATCCGGTACACCAACTTCATTGAATTTGACCTTCAAATTTGAATCGCATTGAATTTCAATTATTTCCATTCGCATATGAGCTGGCAGTTCTTTTGTGTTAGTGGAAAAGGGCTACGAACAAGGTAAACATGTTTCTAGAATTTTAACATGTTTAATGTTTTAGGGCTGGGGGTCATTCTGTGAATTCCGACACACAAATATGCAACGTTTTTCATTGGTTACTACACAGTTACTACCTTCTGTTGTAGCAACCATAAAGAATATCGCACTCGAAAGAAACAAGAGTCAATAGCTACGTTTTTCATTGGTTACTACACAGTTACTACCTTCTGTTGTAGCAACCATATGTTGATGGCGAGTTCTATAATAAGTACAGTAAATGCAACATTATACTTGTAGAGTTCAGTGAAATTGTGGCTTTCATTTTTTCTTGACATTAAAAAACTATATCCAATTTCTCCCTTGCGAGGGAAAAACATTAAACATGATTTAATGTTTTTCCCTCTCAAGGGAGAAATTGTCATTTGATTATGTGAGCGTGCTGGAATTCAGAAGGGATTCATGGTAGTAAGGTTTGTTTATGGAACTGTAATTGCCGGCCCGGCTCCAGTACTCGATTCAGCGCTTCCCTGGAGGAAGCACCATAGAAAGCAGTGATCCGCGCAGAAGGGGCATCTATACAGGAAAATCTTAAATCGTTGTGTAATAATATTTGCAGCTTTTAAATTTGAATGGGTTTCTCTTTTGATTAACATCATCGCTAAGATGTCACGGGTAATGATTCCCAAACAATATCTCAAGGTTGTTTAAATAGTGAATTCCAACTTTTTGTGTCGCACCAGTCGGTAATTGTCGGTACGACCGACGCGGGTCGTATTCCGTTGTTATCCGCTGTTGTCGTTGAAGGCCACACAAATATGAGGCAGGGGCCGCACGTTCGACACGTCTGTTCTAGGTTTGGGAGATATCCCCCCCCCCCCCCACTTGTCGTGGAAATACCATATTTTCTAATAACACTCTGGGTTTTTTTTTCTTCAAACAACCACCCAGTAACTGCAATTACCATAGTAATTTGCTAGTGTTCCCAATTCCTGCTAACCACCTACCGTTCAATGTTCAATTTTGGGCTCCCAACCATAAATTAGCAATCAATAATGTCGTTTTTATCCCAACCTCAATTTAGTTTCATAGCGCTACCCCGTTCCCGTGATATATAGATGTTCTCCGTTTCCTCTCAATTCCATTTTTCATTCCTTTTTTTCACCCCTAGATTCTAAAAATCCTCTCTCCTCTCTTTGACCATAACTTCCTTCCGTTAACAAGGGTTTCTGCGTACTACGAGTGTGTTGTTTATTCTATCCAGGGTTGGAAAAAAAACTGTTTTTTAAATTTAAATACAAAAAAACAGTTTTTTTTGTTTAAACAGTTTAAAACGTTTTTTTCCTATGTGAGACAAAGGTTTTTTTTAGGCTGTTTAAAACTGTTTTAAACATTGTTTTAAACAAGTTTTTAAAGATTGCTCATCAAGCAGTCAAGCACTATGGCAGCTTGTGTGGATACAAAAGATTGGCGCAAAACATAGTGCTTTAGGTAACAGGGCTGAGAAAGAAACCATCCAAATTTTTTCTTTTTAAACCATGGCTGAATATTTTTATTACAATTTAATGTAGTTATAAACTCATACCTACCTACGACATAATTTGCTGAAAATGAAAATTAATTTTGAGAAACCCCGATCACAATTTACAAATGAAGTAAAGCAAAAAATACGCATAGGTACACAAATTATGCTCTAGAATTCAGGTGTTTCAGCACGGCCACAAGCTTCCCAGCTTTGTCTACCCCCAGTCTATTCCGCAGTTTTGAATGAACCACTCCGAATGTGGAGAACAGCCCTTCGATGCCTGCTGAAGACGTGGTGGCGGTGAAAAGTGGCCAGTGACATGGTTTCTTCAGAAATTTTATTCCCAAGTGCCTTCCACAAAGAAAAAATATTCAGGGGAGTACGTAATGCATTGACTTTCGCAGAACGGGGAGGTGATTTTATAGCGAATTCACCATTCAAAATGAAAAAATGACCCATCGGTAAATTTCTCCGGAACGCCAAAAGTTCGAACAAAGGAACAAACCCAAGTTCATTTCTATTTCCGAGAATTTCCAGGCTGGTGGTAGCTGGTAGGTATCTAACTTGTCATTCTGACTACTGGCGAATGGCGATGGAAATCTATTGTACCTATTATGTTTTTTGTTGCTCATTTCTCATGAGGTCAATGTCATTTTCCTCCTATAGGTCCAGTTTGAAACAACTCACGAAGGGCATGTTTAAAACAGTATTAAACAATGTTTTAAACACAATTTAAAACGAATGTTTTAAAACACCCCTTTTTCCAAAAATGCTTTTAAAACACTGTTTAAAACAAATGTTTGAAACAAATGTTTAAAACAGTACCAACCCTGATTCTATCGCTACTCAGTTTAATTTGAATTCCTTTCGAACGGATGTTTTTAATAGCATCGGTATTTTAATGAAGTTATACGCTTATAACTCGAGTTTGAATACAATTGAATTTGAATGACTTTGTCAAATAGCACGACTATAAGATATCAGTAAGTCATATAAGGAATTGTATACTCATTACGAAACAACCCAGTACTGTCGTCGAGGGTTTAATAAGTGTACCTTATTGTAAAGCACCAGGAAAGCCCTCTCGCATCGCTTGATCGTTAGTCTGATCGTTACCAGTTTCAGCTGTTGGCTGTATGAATTTCACGTAGATATCACTTACAACCCGTCTGACCCATACCGTTTATATGTTATAGTCGCAGAATTTTGTCTACTTGTCTAGTTTGCATACGGTATAATTTTCCGCTAGGGTCGACGAACGTGGAAAAACCAAATCTGAACAGGTACCCCACCCCCCGCTCGCCACCACCCTCCTTGGCTTTTACTGTAATCTAGTGTAGGTACCAACCAACATCCATGCCAAAATTAAAAATTCCAGTTGTGTAACATGGCTTAAGGAGCGTATTTTCAAAGAACTAATTCGGAAAATTAAGAATTTAAATTAATAGTCATCTGTGAGCGCACTCATTACGGCATGACCGGGCACTCGTTGAGAACAGAGAGGCACGTCATGCAGAAAAATTATGTCAAAAAACCTTTTTGGTTGTTTTGAACAAAAAAAAAAGTGATTTTGATCAGTCGATGCTGTCTGAACGTGCTGCAACTAATCGCAATCGATTCAGCGACCAAAAACGTGGTAAACGACACCTCACATGGCTTTATAAAAAATATGCAATTTTTTCGGACTACAAGTTTCTAAATTTGGTGCGCTGGGTGTGTCTAATCGGACTGGGACTAGCGGAAATCAACATTACTGACAACAGCCTGTGTTGCTGAAATCCTTCTTTTTCTCATTTTTGGACCAAAAATTTGTAAATTTGGACTCCTGCGCACAATGGGATTGGGCTGGGTAACGAACTCGTCATTTCTCTTGCGGAGACGACATTTTTTTTGTCCCAGTTGACTGGGCTGTTACTGTCGGAGTACTGGCCGTCCATTCAACCGTCTGGTTAATCGGTGAACTTGCAAAGGTCAGCATTTTTCATTTTCGATCTCCATACCGGAGTCAACCCCCTTTGGAGATACCTATTTGCCAACTTTCAGCTCTCCAAAATTGATGAAGAGAATGCGAATGACATCATCATAGAGCAATGGTCCGCTTTTTCGAGCCAGGGCACCGTTGTACGTTCATAGTTGTATACTTCCTTTGTTATTGTGTCTGTAAAATAGAAATATTACTAAGGGTTCTTTATTTGTACAAATTCATTGGTT
Organism: Leptopterna dolabrata; assembly: GCA_954871275.1. Lineage (NCBI taxonomy): Eukaryota > Metazoa > Arthropoda > Insecta > Hemiptera > Miridae > Leptopterna > Leptopterna dolabrata. Next base: position 37,074,913 of record OX940976.1, read on the forward strand.
TCCGTTAGGGACCCCAATCACAAGTAAATTCTTCTATCAAAATCGATGGAAAAGAAGGGATCTAACAGTAGTTTTGAGGTCATCGTTGGTTGAGCAAGCGTAGAATCTGCTACTATGAATTTCATAGGAGACCTAGCCTGCGTATTACCTCTGAAAATTTACTTGAAATGTTCGGAAACAACCGGAGTTGCGAGACAATCGGAAATACCCAGACGACAGTTTCAGTTAGATTTTGATGAGATGTAGGATTGGATCATACGGGACCATACATTTTCACCTCGTTTGGATGTTTCTACACGGTCTGATAACTATGATTTCATTAGGCCGATTTTGATGATGACAATGTTCCTTGTGCAATGATTATGGTTGTCACTGATTTTCCTAAGGATTTTAATCCGATCAGAATGGTATTAGTGTCTAGGCGCATACGCAATTGTAAATTTATTCTCTTACATTCCTATTTTTTTCCCCTACAGTCGATTTCGATGAAATGTTCAGTGATACCTAATGCAGTTTTGTCTGTAGATTGCGCTCAATATCATCATCGCTACTCGATCCATACTAGCGCCTTTGCGAACGAGGAATGATCCTAATATATCGTACACTTTCAACACTTTTCGTATAACTGATTCTATACCTACGTCGAATATCGTCCATGTTATGATGAGCTCAACCTAGGGTCAGGACGGGTAAAGAGCATTGACGCCACTTTACATCCAATGAAGTGCCAAATCTCGGTTTAAACGCTGCCAGTTATTACACAACGGTTTATTGTTTACCTGTATAGATGCCTCTTCTGCGAAGATCACTGTTTTCTGTGATCAGTGCCTACCCTAGAGGTCCTGGAGCCGGCCGGCTTGATTAGATTTCATAAATATGCGGTGGATTCAAGAATTCTATCATTCGTAATAATTATTTGTTGATTATAATCACTGTTTCCTAGCAATGATTACTGGGCTGGTGGATGTATACAGTTTTATTCACGATCATGTTGATGAAGCTTTTCGGGGCCTTACTGTGAACGAACGGCTGGACGTACAGTGCTCCGGGTGGTCTCCAAAAATTCCAAAGTTCGAGATCAGTTTAAAAACTTTTTAAAAAAATCAACGAAATAACGGCGCCCTGGAAGTTTACCCCTATGTTTCACTGACAGTAACCCCGAGCTTCGTCGACCAACTAGACCCCTAATGGGATCCACAAACCAAATTTCGTGGTAAAGATTTGAAATGAGGCGGACGGATAGAAATGTTTTCATTCCATTTTTGGATTTTACGTACCGTGAAACAGAAACTATCAAATTTTGTGTGTGTGTGTGGGGGGGGGGGGGATAAGTAGTTTTTTCATGCTTCATTCCAAAGAAAAATGGTTCATTGAAAATAGTGAACAAAAAACCACTGCCGAAAAAACTATGTTCCCTTGTGAAACCAACACTGTGCAATAGGTAGGTACAATTCTGAAAATAAAAGCAGCGCTTTTATTAAAAATGGAATCCCACGAAGGCAGTGTGTGTGTGGGCCTTTGTCCAAAGTACAGCTACCTATCGTACTAACTGCTGTTACCAAATACTAAACTGTTATAGTGAATCTAAACTGCCATCCTAATGCAGCAACGGATGTAGTAAATCATTTTACATCTTGTGTGTATACCTCCAAAGTTATCCACATTCTCTGCTCAGATAATGAAGCCGACGAGAAAATTACAGGCTTTTATTTTACGTTGGCCTTGGCCTTGATTTTTGTTTTATGCATGCGATCTTCCGCTACCATTCAGCGAGCTCCGGACATTCGTTTTTCTTGTTGTTTGCGGGGGCGGGCTATCGATTAAATTATGAGAGCCGTCATTCGTTACCGGTTTCACGTTTGACCTTGGGTTGACTCACCTCTCTTTTCGTCAATAATCGATCGTTTCATGATGGTTGTTGTGTGTGCGGTTGGTAGTCCGAAATCGGAATGAGAAAACTTTGGTTCTTTTAGTCATAAGAGTAACTTACTTACCACTGCTTCGGTAACCCACTGCTACAATTGCACCAGATAACTCAGGTGAAAGTTTGGTTTCATCAGATTCTGTTTTTCACGTTTCTGAGAATTTCGATTTTTAGAGATGTACCTTGGTTGGGTTTTGCAAAACTGCACGATAATTTGGGACTTGTAAGAAATCTGACTTTTCTAGGAAACTTTATTCGAGAGATATTTTTAATCGAGCGGATTTTTCGGGAAACCCAATTCGATCTGGCAACAGCTGTTCTCCAGTGAGTTGATATTTATTTCAACGCCTATCATAATAAGTACGTTGAAATACATGTCGTAGACAAACCAAGAATGAATGATGAATCCTTGAGTAGGTAAATACAGTCCCAGTAGGGTCGATTGGGGTAATGTTGAACAAATTTAACGATTTCAAGTGCCAGTGTTTTGTGTATACGTGCGAGCGTGTGTGTGTTGTGAAACCACCTCAATTTGTTTCACTTCTAATGTGCAATATGTACCTGTTTGTTCGGGGTGCATTGGATTACAGTTAGACCCAATACAGCCTGTTCTTAACTATTCCAACCAACCCTGCTTGAAATGATTATTTGTCTGATTTTAAAATTCTGCCCCAACAATGCGACTGGCTGTATGATTTCCCTCCCTCGACAGTGTCAGGAATGTTCACCGCACAGTTGTCAGTTCCTGGTCTAAAGCTCCTGTCCATCGTCGACTGAAGTTGGCAACTCTAACTAACCCTACGTCCTGCGTGAAGCGTGTTGGCGTTCCGGCGGTTTCTGCGAGCGTTGGGCGTTTACAGAGGGAATCTCATCTACGTGCGCGATTTTACTAGTGCGATTAAATAGGGTAGCGTTTTTTCTTTTCGGCACTACCTGTTGTAAATGTTATACATTTGTATGGCCTTTAACTAGCTTTTCAGATACAATATTAAAAAAACTTGGCTTCGGCTTACCATGGACTTTTCATTACCCTGTTCACTTCTAGCCAGCTACTTCGATACTTCATCATATTCTTATATAGCAGATTTTTCTTCTCCCTCAAAAACACGGACGTTTCAGTCAAAACTCAGATAAAAGTATCATTACCAAAATCAAGACATCGTCAATCGAAACTTTAAAGAACACCACATAAAATAGTCAGCTTTGATCCAGGAAACGCTTCACGTCGGCGTTTTCCCTCATGTTGATTTATCATTAGAACTGATGTACCTACCTAGCGAGGTTTTGTTCATGGCCATTGGTTGTGGAAACCCCAAGATATATGTATGTGAACTCAATTTCAACCTGATTCTATCCAAATCTTTAAAAATGATAGAGCTGAGTTTTTAAATTGTCCCCGGACACCAACGACGATTGAGAAAAACCGGTGGATCTCCATCGCCATACATTTCCTGGTCGTACTTTCAGACGTTCACCTCAGTTCAAAAATTACTCCGAAAGCATCAATTCGACAATCTCATCCCCGAGACGTTCTTCAGGAGCCACCGCGTCTGGCAGTTTCGTCTTCGGAAAAGGCCTTTGAGGATATTTCTACATTTACAGCGCCATTCCAGTACAACCCCCTTTTCCACTGCGGTGGCGGAACGGGCTCCGTCTAAAATTAGTGATTGACCTATTTCCGCCGTGTGGTGGGTTTTGGTAGGTATTGTTTTCCTGACTGGTTGACTGCCGTCGCTTTTCCGCGTGAAGTTGAAAAAATTTGAAGGATGAAAGGCTGAGAGAAGGATGTTTTAATTTCGGACTAGAATTTAGCCCATTGCGATAACACTTCATGCAACTATATATACGTACTGATCCAGGTACCAGGTAATAAGGTATAAAGATCTCAACGATATCCAGAATCAGAAGTACTATGCCATACAGTACACAGTACTTTGGGCTGTGGCATACTTATGCCGCCAGTAAGTAAGAAAAGAAAACGAAACTTACTTACGTCCTAGAGGCATTTTTCTACTTTTTGCCATAACCTCAAAAAATAATTTTTACTTACTCCCGCATAGTAAGAACGTCCATTCTTGCAGTTTTTGATGAACATGGGTAGACATGCGATAGACATAGAGTACTCTGATACCGACACGGTGCGTCTTTCGAGTCACTTAGGAAGTCTTAATGGAGTTGAAGGAATAGCTTCGAGGTGGGCTTCAACGGGCCCTCGAAGAAATCAGCAGGTTAATCCTATTATCCTCCTTGTGCAGCAAACACGCACTGTAGAAGACTTCCTGTCAATAACTCTTTGGGTTAAGATGTGGATTGTAGCTATAGTGTGTCAGATAAATGTTACAGTAGCAGCTGTGTGGTGAATTATATTGGTGCTTGGTATAAAATCGCCTGCCATTAGATAAATTGCGATGAATAATCACGTTGGTTTGTTATTTTTAAACATTGGAATCGATATTGGAACCCTCAATATTTAATGTTTTGCTTTTCAACAGACATAGAATCCGAAAATGGAATTGAAATGTCTGTCCGTACGCCGTACGCGACACTTTCATTGGTTACCATGAACCAAAATAAATGAAATTTGGTTTTAGGTCCCATTTGGTCTATATGGTCCTCAGAGCTCGGCATTACTGTCAGTCTTCTCTGTAAGGAGTGAAAAATAATGGTGGAAAATAATGGAACATGTTCAAAACGCCGTAGCTTGAAAAATAGAAGGGTTATGCTTTTTTTTGGACCACCTGGAGCATTGTTCATCCGGCCGTTCTTTTACAATAAAGTTCTGAAGTTTGAACAGAAATGCTTCACCAACATGAGTGTGAACAATTTAGTATACATACATCTCTTGTATGAACCTTTGGAATCGGACATGATTTTTTTACCCGTCAAAATTTGATTATGTCAGTGTATGTAGAACCCGAAAACGGAGTCTGGAAAGTTTCCATATTTACCTAAAACCCTTTGCTCGCTAAATGCCTTCATATCCATCCTTTTTATGTAAAACTCGACGCTTTCTAATCAACTGTGTGAGATACTATGGCTCTCCAGCTGATGGGTACGACCGGATGACCCAAACTGGTCGTAACAAACTACACTATTATTCACTAAATTTACGAGTATTTTAGGTTAATTACCTATTGAAACATAAGTCTCTCAGTGTTATTGCTAGTGGTAGTAAATTCCCTTTTACCCTCAGCAATATCCTTTCATGTATCACAGTTTCATGAGCGGTTATTAAAAGCAAATAGTTCTGGGCACCTTTGGGGAAACTATAATGTCTAAGTAGGAAACTTCAGTGGAACAACGCACTAAATGGTATCTTCTCCCTGTTCGATTTTGACGTGACTCAGATAACAAATTTTAGTTTATTTTTTATTTGAATGAGATGCTCTGGCTTGTTTGGTACTTGTGTACTTGCAGACATCGTCTTCAGTGCTAAAAACAACTTCCGTCTCGGATTTCGCTGCATCACCAGCTCAAATACGGTTTTACGAGGTCGTCGCGATAACGGCTGCGGTAGTTACTGGCCGCACATTTCACTTCGGTAGTAGGCCTGAGGAGGCCTATTCTCGTAAAAACGCTGCATGAAACTCCTGCTACGACCGCCAGCCATAGGAAAGGCCTCTAGATTATCTTCCCCAAGCTTTTTCAAAGATACCAGTAGGTATAGCTGTTAATTCCGAAAACCAGTTTATCATTGGTCGTTTTATGCTGCTCATTCCCTAGTAGGCCGGTGACCCACAAGGCCCTTCTCTGTCTTCACCAACTGGTTTTTTAAACCTTGGAGAGCCTCGTTATCATCCTGCATTCAGAAAAAAGGCTGGTTTATATATTGTAGGTGAGTTCATATGCTGAAAATGTTGCAAATTATTAAACAACGGTTTTATTAATTTCCTGTATAGTTGCCCCTTCTGCGTAGACTGGTGTTCTGTGGTCAATGCCTGTGATGAATTTAAATTCTTCATCACGGTGGCGTGAAGGAGTAGGTAGAGAAGAGCGAGGGAATTTCACCTAGGCGGCGGTAATCCACCGATGTAGGTGAGAGGAAGGAAGTTCACCTAGGCGGCGGTGATCCACCGATGTAGGTGAGTGGAAGGAATCTCGTCTAGGCGGCGGTAATCCACCGACGTAGGCGAGAGGAAGGAAATTCACCTAGGCGGCGGTGATCCACCGATGTAGGTGAAGGAAGGTGCTTGTCTAGGCGGCGGATATCCACCGATGTAGACAAGAGGAAAAGGTAGGAGGTAAATTCCCAGAGCGGCGGATTCCACCAGGCATCTGGGAGGAGGAAGGTAGGAGAGAGAGAAGAGAGAGCTGGTTAGAGGAAGTGTCGAATGAAGCTAAAGCTCCAGGATCCGGGGTTATATAGGACTTGGAGTCCTCTCCCTCCAGCTCCCTGTTGGGAGCTGGTAGTGGGGCACCAGGTTGTGTCCCCCGGATTCTGTCGCCTGTCTCCCCACTCAGATGTTTATTAGCGGAAGGTAATTTTTACATAGGAATATTGGTGAGAGCTTTAAGGTTGTTAGTGGAGTGTTCCCGGGAGGGACTCACGACAGAGGTCCCCCCAGTTCGAACCAATGTTTGAGGTAGCTGAAGGCTCAAGTTGACAGTGGCTGAGGGCTGCGGAAACAAAAAGGGGAGCTGAAGGCGCAAAGATACAGGAGCTGAAGGCTGAAACAAACAATTGCAGTGCTGAAGGCAGAAGAGTGACCGGAGGTGTCTTAAATCTAGGGTGATATACAAGAGGTAGGATAAGTAGACATAAGTAGAGATAGGTAGACATAAGTAGGGCTAAGTAGACAAAAAGTAGACATAAGGAGACATAAGTAGACATAAGTAGATATAAGTAGACGTAAGTAGATGTAAGTAGATGTAAGCAGACGAAATTTGATGATGGGAAACATATGTACAAGGAGGGTGTGATGAAAAATTTGATGAAGTGACAATATGTACAAAGGTGATGGGGTCGATGATGATGAAAAGAGGAGTGATATTTAGATGTTAGATAGCTAGGTATTTACAGGTGCAGGTAGTATTTACAGGTATGTACAGGTATTTACAGGGATGTACAATTTTTAGGTACGGTTTCAGGGGAGACAGAATTGAGCGGGGTTGCGAGATCCGCCGTTCCCTGGGTGTGGGTTGTGTGTGGTTTAGTGTATTGAGTGTGTGGGTGTAGTGAAAAGGTGGGTGTAGTGTGTGGTTGGGTGTAGATGATGCCCGCTGCGACGAAGTGGCCACGGCGGGGCTGTGAGGTTCGGTACAGTGTCTGTGGGATAATGGAACACAAACACTGTCCCGAAATCTCAAGGCCCCGCCGTGATTTCTCAGAGCGGGGCGGGGGACTTGGCCGCCGGGACGCGGGGCGAGGGACGCTCCCGTCGTCTGTTGCGGCGCCCGGACCTTTTCGTCCCGGCGGGAACTATTGTGGATATCCCCGGCGGGGATGGGGGAAGAGGGGGTGTTGTGGGCTTGGTGGGTTGGGGTGTCGGTGGGGTAGAATTTAAAATTGGGGGGTCGAAAATTGAAAAAGGGGGAGGAGCAAGAGGGGGTTGAAATTTGGGGGGCGGGGGTCCGTTGAAGACGGGGGGAGTGTTGTTTGGAAGGGGTGGTGGGGGTGGCATAAGCAGGGTGAGACGAAATTGGTGGAGGAGCGGGTCCATAAGGGGATCTATCGGGACGTAAGGGGGGTAGCGAGGTTTGGTGGTGGTGGTGTGAATGCGGGCGGGGAGGGGTTGGTGGTGGTCCCCCCCGTGTTGGCGAGGAGGGGGGCCCGCCGGGTTTACCGGCGGGCGTCCGCGTTTCCCTGCTTGGAGGAGTAGGAGCAGGGGGGCTGGCATTTGCGGGCCTCCCCACCGAAGTTCACATGGTAGAAACATCGGTGGGGGGGGTCCGCTGGGAGGTAGGTCCTGGTGGGGCGCGCGGAGTTGGAGGGGGCCGTCGTGTTCGGGGACCTCCCTCTCCGTTGCTGGGTGGGGGAGACGGTGCGGCGGTCGGCCGAGCGCTGGCGTCGGTGGTCGGAGGAGGGGGCTGGCCGGCGATCGACGGAGAGGGAGCGGCGCCGGTGGAGGGAGGGGGGCCGGCGGCGCTCTTGAGACGGCGATCGGTCCCTGCGTGGGGTGGGGGTGCGGGGTGCGGCGACTTCCGTGACGCTGGCGGCCGCGGCGAGGTCGTAAACCGTGTCGGCTAGACGGAGTAGCGGCTCGTCCGGTCCGTCGAGGTGGCTGGCGAGCGCCATCTGGATGGGGTGGGGGAGGGCTCGCAGCCAGAACGTTCGAGCGATGTCGGCCGTCACGACGTCGTGTAGCTGATGACGTAGGCGACGGTACAGGTGGGAGGGCTTCAAATCGCCGAGATGCTGGGGTTGGGATAACGCTGCGACACGTGCGATCTTGGAGGGTTGGTATAAGCTGATGAGGCGGGCGCGGAGGTCGTCGTAGGCGGCCGTGGCGTCGGGGGAGATGTCCGACGTCTGCAGGAGGATCTCATACGGTAACAGAGAGATGATGCGGGAGTAGCGGGTACGCTGGCTGCGGATGTTGGCGGCAGAAAACGCAGCGTCGACCTGGAAGAACCAGAGTGCGGGGTCGTGCGTGTAGAAGGGGGGCAGCGACAGCGGGAATGACGCCGAGGCCGTCGTGACGTCGGCGGCGGCGTGTGCGGCAGCTGCAGCGGCGGTGGCAGCGGCGGCGGCGGATGCGGTGGAGCCGGGTGGTGAGAGGCTTGTGAAGGGGTTGTCGGTTGCGTCAGAAGTCGCAGCGGTCGGCGGCTGCAGCAGGGACGGCCGGAGGAGCGGCGGCGATGGCGAGTTCGGGTCCATGGTGGAGGTGTCTGTGAACAAAATTCAATTTGAGCGGTTGAATTTGAAAATTCGCAATTCGCGGCGGCGGGGTTGTATGCGGCGGAGAGTTGAGAGCTGTGTGAGCGGTTGCGGGTGGGCCAAAAATTGCGAATTTATACTGACAGTTTTAAATGTGAATTTAAAATGCGGGACACCGAACTAGACTGGGGCGACACATGAGGTGGTAAGAGGATAGAAGGTTGGATGAACGTCGGGTTCACCACTGTGATGAATTTAAATTCTTCATCACGGTGGCGTGAAGGAGTAGGTAGAGAAGAGCGAGGGAATTTCACCTAGGCGGCGGTAATCCACCGATGTAGGTGAGAGGAAGGAAGTTCACCTAGGCGGCGGTGATCCACCGATGTAGGTGAGTGGAAGGAATCTCGTCTAGGCGGCGGTAATCCACCGACGTAGGCGAGAGGAAGGAAATTCACCTAGGCGGCGGTGATCCACCGATGTAGGTGAAGGAAGGTGCTTGTCTAGGCGGCGGATATCCACCGATGTAGACAAGAGGAAAAGGTAGGAGGTAAATTCCCAGAGCGGCGGATTCCACCAGGCATCTGGGAGGAGGAAGGTAGGAGAGAGAGAAGAGAGAGCTGGTTAGAGGAAGTGTCGAATGAAGCTAAAGCTCCAGGATCCGGGGTTATATAGGACTTGGAGTCCTCTCCCTCCAGCTCCCTGTTGGGAGCTGGTAGTGGGGCACCAGGTTGTGTCCCCCGGATTCTGTCGCCTGTCTCCCCACTCAGATGTTTATTAGCGGAAGGTAATTTTTACATAGGAATATTGGTGAGAGCTTTAAGGTTGTTAGTGGAGTGTTCCCGGGAGGGACTCACGACAATGCCTATCCTCGTATTTCCCTCAGAAAACGCCTAAGTCGAGTACTGGAGCCGGACGGGCAATTAAAGTTTCATAAATATGCGGTGGATTCAAGAATTATGTGTATAACTATTTGTTGTTATGCATGAAACGTAGTACCTCGCAATCACGTTTGCACATTCGCAGTGGCAGTAGCCATTATTTGATCGTTCATTAGAATCTGTTGATAACTATTATATTTATCGAATCGTCTTAGCTTATAGGATGCCCTTAGGGGAAACTAAACGTGTGGCCATTTAGAAATGGCTTGGAATTTCAGCCATGAACATCTTTTCATCGTTTGCACTTACTGGTAAGGAGTGAGGTGTTTTTCGGTTGACTAGAATCTATTGGAAAAGCCATAAACACCTTAGGGCAGTGTCCCGCGATTTGTTTCAGTTGTGAAGATAGCAAATTTCCGTCGTTTAACACATTCATGTTTGAACCACACTTGAAGGATTTCGCTTCATAATGGGATACTATTTATGTGTCGTCTATATGGAATATATAAATTCAGCTCTTGTTGCACGAATTCTAGGTTTTTTCAGTTGGCAGGGTTCTGAATCGTCATAGATAAGACAATAAAATCAAACCTTCATGAGGCAATTCAGGGAGTAATCAATTACTGTACAATATTCAGAAATAAGTAATTCGTATTAAGATACCGTCCTGTTACGGTACACGTTGCATAGTTATCAAACTGCTAGGTAACAGGACCCATGACCAATTTGAAGTGACTGAAGTCAGGGCCTGACAACCACCCGCCCCGAGCAACAACTTGCCTGGTCCGTGAAGCAATTGTTTGCCGGCTCCATATTGCGTCATCGGTGCAGTGAATGACGTCACACCCCCCTCTGCCTTTGCACCGACCCAGCAATCCCTGCTCTATGGTGTCCCTCGGCCCTGGGTGGGAGTGACTGGTGGCAGCCTCAGCTTGAAAGGGGGCAAAGACCTCTAACTGAACCACTATCAAGGGCTCTCCAATCCACTCTCCAATCTCTGGCCTCATATCCTTATCTTCAACCTCCGCCGCCAGCTTTACTATACTACCCTTAGTAGAAACAAGCTGATAGCCGTTTTGGCGTTTTTCAAGCTCTTACTGACGTTCTGGCGTTTTTAAAGCTTTTACTGACTAAACTGATTTAAATTTCTTGTTTTCTCGTTATCTTTCGAAGTTTCACACTCGGCGCTACGCTCAGCAAGAAACTCATTTAGTAACAGACTAATCAGTTACATGCTGCAGACAATATCAACAATGGCTGTTAAATAATTCTTTCGTACAATTGAATATGGATAAGTAATGGTTGATTAACCAACTGTTAAATCGCATGGTTCACTGTATTTCTTCTATTCTTTGGGGTTCATCCTCATAGTGCTGTTGAGCTAGTTGTAATTTTATTTAAAAATGTTACTTTCGGTAAGGGATGGACATCTTCTATGTATCACATTTTGATTGGAACTTGTTTGATCGTCCGTCCATTGCGCCATGGGTTTGCGAGATGTAATCTGGCCTACCTTGGGCTGAAGCAGAAGTTTTATTAACTGCTTAATTATTCATATTGTGATTGGATGTAGTTTGTCGGCTGTTATCATCATTAGTCTCATATTTCATCAAAGCTAATGCCTACCTATTCTATGCTATGGTGCACGTGCCCTATGAGCAATGAGATGTTGACTTGTGACAAGATGTGCTTTGATTTGAGCTTGATTGTTCTATTGTCAGCACACACACACCACACCACACCACACCAGCTCAAACGTTCATTACGCTCATTACCAGCTTACTAACTAACTAATCATTACCTTGATATAATTGAACCTTTCTGTTGTTTATTACGATACAGTTTCCGTATTCATCAGTATCGTTGGATGACTCCGCTTCTTGCAGAATCATTTTTGAGCTCAGTAGGCGTAGGTGATTCCAGTTTACACACGCGATATGGTGTTACAAGACACCATCCCAACATTTTCTTCGGGTGATGTCCATCAAAGTAGGGCGCTCTGATAAATGTATAGGTAGATATTTCGGTTGGATAGGAGGTTGACCAGGTCACTCCCTCCGTAAAATAGGTTCAAGAGTAAAATGGTTGGTTACATGTTTGGCGTTGCATCCTGAGTTGTTGCATTGTCATCCTTCGGGATTTAGCCATGTATGATTCATTGAGTATTTATGTGTCTTCGAATTCCACCTACTTGTAGTTAGTTGCGATGAAAAATATCAACGAACACACTGTTCACACCTCCGCCACATTGTTTTCATCTCCGGAGGTCACTTCCTGGTTCAAGCGCTCTTAGTATAATATTATTTTAATTGTGCCTTTGTTCTGACAATTTCGTCAATTTATGTCTCTCGTAATTATAGCAATCTTTGGCGCCCTACACTTATTTGAAGAAGTTTGTTCATTATATTTTGGACTGTATATTGTACCTACTCCTATCCATTCGTCTCTTCATTGATCGATTAATCGAATATTAGCTGGATTATCGAAGTGCCTTAAACAAGAACTTAGCTGCTTGTTGATATTTAATATAATTTCATTATTTTCCACAATTTCGTCACATACCTTACTGTACTGGCAGAAGATCTGAAGAATCATTGGTGTTCTCTCAACCTGCAATAAAGATTCATGCCAGTCACATCCATACTCTTGCCTTGATGGAAGATCCGCCTTCTGGTAAATCTACATAGTAATCGAGCGGCTACTCTAAAAAGCGTGACGCGCAGCTATCCGCATGGTACGGAATTCGCACACCATAACACGCCCGCTTTGCGTCTAAGATTTTCTAAAATAGTTTCAGTTTTAATAGAAACGTCTCCTTTTTGGAAGCGTATTCCTGTTTAGTACACGTACATTTATGCCCTACGCCGGTTTTGCAGCTCTCTGGTTGTGATCGCTCTTCTGAGATGCTGATGCGATACTCGTGCTATACCTACCTAGAAAATAAAATTGTTATACTGTTTCGTTTGGGATTTTTGAGACCTTGACTTCTTGAAGTTCTCAGAATTTACCTATAATAGCACAACTCGAAAACTACCTTGGGTGGTTCTGTTCAATATTCATAATGTCTGATGGTTGATTATGCTGATGCGTTGTATTCCTCGTTCAACTTTTTCTAGAATACGTATATACTTGACTACACAACTTCCGTCAACTCCCCCTGAGTGGATACAGTAAAATCAGTAACATTTTGCTCGAGCTCTTAGTATAGAGTAGGTATGTACATAATGCGCGGAATAAAAAATGAACGAGGTAGATTCGCTTTTCGTACCTTGTTCTGACTCATTCTTAGATTTTTCTACAATAGGATTCAAGTTCGTGTGGAATAATACCTTGAATAATTATACTTACCATTATGTTGTAACACCTACTTCATTGCTCGAAATTGAAATTATGCCATAACTCCGCCTCAGAAGCATTTTGTTCCTCAGTCATACGCCATAAAGCAATACCTAGGTACCTACCAGTTTTGTACGTCTAGGAGCAAGCTGTTGTTTAGTTGTCTACAATGGAGCCGCGACGCGCCACTATTTTCCTCCCGTCTTTCTATTTTACTATTTCGGTGCATACCACTTGCTATGATACCTTGCTCGGGTAACCAATAGAAACAGCCTGAAGTTGCGAAATCGTTACAGCTATAGCTAACCGCAGCTTCAGTAGAACCCTTCGTCCAAGGCGTGCTAACGAACTCGGGGCGGGTTTTACGACTGCCACAACCCCCTCTGCACCACTCTCTTCTTCTTCACCTAGTGCTACTTGATTACCCAACCAAGACGTCTCTTATTACCCTTGAGAATGCCGAATGGGGCCTGTTGTAAATTTTATTTCTCTTTGGAACATCCATTGACTTTGGAAGGTATTTTATGTCCGTTTTTCACCAAGACCCCCCTCGTTCCCCTCTTCGGAATCTTACGCCAGGTCTTCCTATGTTTTACAACCCACAGTGAATACATGGTGGAATGTGTTGAATTTTAAACTTCCTGACTCAAGGCTTGCGCGTGATTCCATTTTTAGAAGGCACTTACACGAAAGGTAAAGAGTTGGACATAGCTTCTATTATTATCTATTCACTACATCCTCTATCATACTTGCTATTGTATAATTACATACATCCATTACTGTAGATGTAGTCGAATGAAATGCACTGTTCCACTCATTAACGTTTTTCCCGTCCCTTCAGCGAATCCATGGTGTTTATTCTTCTGATTTGTTTTCATTAACAACCACCTTAATGACTACGTCATTAACGACCTCTTTACCTTTCTAAATATAAATATGACGACAGAAACCCAAAATTTTAGCCCTCCCAGTGTACACACTGGTAATCGTGAACGAATGTATCCCGCTATCCTAAACACTAGTACGAAAAACTGTACTGTACGAAAAACGTGATGAGCCGAAATCTTGAGGTTTGGTATGAGCGGGTTTGTCCCCACATGGTCGATGGTCCCATATGAATTTCATCGTATTATCCGTCTGCGCATGGGAAACCATGTTTTCATGGATTCATAAGCACATGCGTGATCAACACGTATGAGCTCAGATTCGGTGAGTACATCATTGCGAATATTGTAACCTGGAGTGTGCAACCGCCCTGAAACTACCATAAAAAGAACCATGGATCGTAATGAGCTAAGATTCCAACGGTAGGTGATGAATACGGGCCAGATGTTCTCTAATTAATTTAATAAACATTGAATGCAGCTTACGTATGCGCATGCGCAAGAGTTTTCCTCTTGAAATGCATTGATACCTACTTAGAATGACCGCATTAACATCGAATTTGACGGGCTTGTTCCCAGGTGGGGGTCTTGGTGAAATTCATATTTGCTTATTTCATACTTGATGTTTGCGCGTTGTTTTTCGTCAAAGAAGTTGAGTATGAAATCAGCGTTTTGCTTTTGTTTTTCATATGGCTGGTACCTAGTTCAATTTGGTAAATATGTGGTTAGGCACTGACTGGATGTGACATATATTTCTGGCCAAGCAGTCATAGGATTATACTAGACAGATATTTCAAATCTATTGGATTTCTCTCTTAATTGACCACGCTTATTTTTTTTCACGCTCTACGAACGAACAATTCTATCGAGGGTTCACTTTCTATCTCGCGTCTTCACCTCTTTTTATCGGCCATTAATTCTCGAGGTGTCGGCAATAAAATACCTTCCCTATGACTCAGCGGTGACCATTACACCGGATGATGTAGGTACCTACCTACTATTCGGATTTTTGAACTATTTGATGCTTTTTTTTCGTCCCCTGTCATTCAGGGTTTCATAGCACTGATCGCCCTGCCGTTTGTTGGTTGAGTGCATTGGAGAAATATGGAGAATTTTATGCTGTGCTCGAATGGTTATACATCTTTTTTTGGTTTGAATCTTTTTTAGAAACAGCTTATTTTAGAATCCCCACGTTGAGTTCTACCTATGGAAAATAACACAAAGAGCTGTTAGTTCGGCATCGAACTACATTAGTATCATATATATAGTGGGTGTCCTCGTTCTCAGTGGTTGGTTCAGCTCTAGCAGCCAGTAAAACACGTTCGGTGGTTGCAAAACATGTTCTTACATGTGATTGTTGCTAAACTACGAAATTGAAGTTTTCTACCAAATTAGTCACATCTCGGTCGTGTCGTTTCCATAAAAATACATTTATGCAATTCGGGACAACCCCAGTTGAATTCTTTCACATAATATTGGTATATGTGTTGCAAGAAGCAATGGGGACAGTGCCCTCTGCTCGGGATGGTGTCAAAGTAAAAGTATTTTGACTTCGTGAAATAAATACTCTTCTCTGAAGAAAAAGATAAATAAATACAGAAATTCTAAAGAAAAAATATCAGCTATGGTTCCCGTGGTTATATCACGAATTACACACGTCGACCATCACTGTTTTTGCAAGGATGTCAGCATCATCAGATTTGCTAATGATGAAGTTTATGATTATTTATGAACGTTTTGAACGGAGATGTCCTTAACAAGGGGGATTTTACACTACTGAAACGAGGCTGTTCCACCTCAACGCCCAGGCACAGTAGTCAGGCGCTTCAACAATGTTGTAAGCATACCTAGGCTTTTGAATATAAAATGAGGCCTTTAAGGTGTTTATACACTATTACTTCATGTTATCGTTCTCAAAGTAGTGTTCCTGCATTACAAAAGTATTGTTAGCAAGAACGATTGTTGTCCCATTTCTTGCTTGATAATCTGGCCTTGTGCTGAATGCCAACTCTTGTAATAATTACTCCATGTTAACAAGGAGGGTTGTAACGGTATCCAAATTCGACTAATTTACTTGATTCTCTTGAATGTTACAGAGGCTCCGAGGATTTGAGTGGGAGTTTTGAGCGATCTAGTCATTTCTACGAGAGAGGCGAGCGAAGCGAGACCAGCGGGAGCGGGTATATACGGCGGGGCGGGTCGGGCTCCAGCAGCGGGGCTTACCACTCTGCCGAATCTCTCAGCAGGAGCAGAGCGAGGGACCGACTCTATCGGAACGGCCCCTACACCCCCCTTATCGAAAGGTAAAAAAAAACAACAAACAAAACAAAAAAAACCGTTGTTGCTATATATCTATTAGATCTGCATATTTGATTTCAACAGTTCTGCTCGCCGTAAACTGTTTCATTGTTTCAAGACCCCGTCCCCCACCTGATGGTTTAGTTATGTTTACTTATATGTAATTATAATTGTTACTTGGTCAACTAACCTGGTAGAACGCCTACATTCGATGATACCCTCCTGTTGTGTATACGGCTAAAGCTTATTTAGCATAAAAATGCTTGCCCAACTCTCATCGCTGTACCTACTTGATCACTCCACATTGTCTGACAGACAATAAGCCTTCTAAGCAGTGGTCTTGACGAGTATACCTAGCGGTCTTTTGGTATATTATTTTCAATAATGAACCATTGGAATCGAGCATGAAAAAAGAAATTCTAAACCCCCCTCAAAATTTGATGGTTTACGTTTCAAGGTATGTAGAATCCGAAAATGCAATAAAAATACTTTTCTGTCCGCCGTACGCCGTACTGGCCACTTTTCTTAGTTACCATGAAACAAAATTGATGAAATTCCGGTTATAGTTTCCGTTCGGGGTCTAGTTGGTCCTCTAAGCTCGGCGTTACTGTCAGTCATCTCTAAGGGGTTCAAAATAGGGGTTGACATTTTCAGAACGCCGTATCAACGATTTTCCTTTAGAACTTCATTATTTGCGTTTCTTTTTGCCGTTTTAGTTACTGTTTGTCATCGGCTGCATTATTTTAGCAACATTTAACTCGTGATTTAGGTAGGTACCTAGTAACGAGTACGGGGTTAGGTACTAACCTACGGAGGGTCTGCGATTCACATAATATAGAGTTAGTACGTATTATATTATATAGACGGGTTATCTATACAGAGAGCTGTGATATGTAACAGAAGGGTATTCTGTACAAAATGATAAACCCTTGTGCAGGGATTTGCAGCGTTTTTATTTTGCAACATAAATAACCATATTGATATTTGGAGTGGGTATTAGCGTATTTTTTAATCAATTTACTGATCCGTGCATGAACCTAGACCTAGAACGATGCCTGATAAGAGTGATAGCGTGCGTAAATACTAACAGTTTTCCTTCTCTTTGACTATGCAAGTCCACTTGATGCACAGCCTTGATAACGTTATTTGGTCAAGGATAAGAGTTTTTCCTCGATAACATGAATTATGTTTAAATTTTGTAATTTAAATGGGGCAACAAACATGTTCGTTTTTAGATGCTGATATTCTGACGCCCTCAACTTCCTTCAGTACCATTATTACATACATATATTATACTGACCTATTGAGTGCTCCAGTTTTTCATGCCATACCTCCAAATCGTTCATAATACTTCATCCCTCTATCTCAAGAATAAAAACCATAATAAATAAAGGGAATTATTACAAGTACCAGAATCGTGCAGTGAGCTATGTACGAGTATGTTGGTCCCCCTCGGAACATAAGCTGATATTGAGTCTATATTTTGGGACAACATAATGTACATCTATTTTTTCTCCCAGTCATTATTATTATGCAGAACTGTCCGTTTTCCTTGAAACTTCATCATTTCTCACTCGGGGAATACATTCATCGTGAAAAATCCTTCACGATCATGGAGCTAGGTGTAATTGACCTAATAAGCTTTACCCTCCACCATCGATATAGTTTTACTTCGATGCTCTCCACTCAGTACCTCGTAATTCATTATTATTCATTTTAGCTTCGGATTGCGCTGATTATTTGCTTTGAAGTATTTATTCGAATGAAGTATGGCGTGTGAATGATGCATCAAGTCTATTACAGAACGCCATTGGTCTTTTTGTACCTACGTGTTTAGTTGATTTGGCATCGTTGTCTTGTACACTTATGTTGAAAAGCAATTTTCTCTGGCTGAATACTTGGGTCACGTTCCGTTTCGAATTGGAGATCTATTGTGCAGTTTCCAAATAGCTTTGTCCACCAATTCGTGACCAACTGAAATATTCGGCGACCCACCGACGTCAGTCATGGATTGATTTGCGGTTCAATCGTGTTTATTTCCAGGCACGCCCTGCTTGGGGCCAGGCGTTACGGTTTTTTATGGTATTTGATCCGTGATTGGTTCATTTTCGAAGTTAGTTTGGCGTCTTTTTTTATTACTGTATTGGTGAAATAACGACCACCCGATCCGTATTGGATACGATGGGGGGGGGGGGGGGGGGGGTGTAGCAAGCATACTTTAAAAAAATAATTCTTGTAGAACATCTATTTTTTAAATAGGTTCTTGGTAATTTATTTCAGAATTGTAGCTGCAATGCGTATCTTCTTTATTTTTCCTTATATCTTTGACTAGCTGTGTACCCGCGCTTCGCAACGGTAGAACAGACACCCCCTGTATCCCCCCATCCTCAACTGATCAGAAACCTTCCCCAATGCCAACCCTAACTGCCTTTAACCCCCCCCCCCCGTATCCTATGAACCCTCCCTACCTGGTTAGAAACATTCCTCAATGTTCACACAACAAATTCCCAAAGTTGCACTCCAATTGGTCAAGTAGTTTTGAAATTTCTGTAGACCCCCCCCCCCCCTCTCATAACCTGTACCCCCCTCCCACTAACATCCTGATTGAAGTACCACTTGAATGTACTCGTCGAGCTGAATCCAGAATCTAATTACAATCGGATTTACGTCCAACCGTTCAAAGTTATTATAAGCATAAATGTCCTCATAGAAGTGATTATAACACGTTTTTTAGTAGTATTTCATTCATAGCGTTTCAACGGATGGACAGATTCAAATGCGGTTTTTTCATAAACCTTCCCAGATAAATTCTGCGTCAAATGGTACCAGCCGCAACTTTCTGCAATCGGATTTACGTCCAACCGTTCAAAGTTATTATAAGCATAAACGTCCTCATAGAAGTGATTATAACACGTTTTTTAGTAGTATTTCATTCATAGCGTTTCAACGGATGGACAGATTCAAATGCGGTTTTTTCATAAACCTTCCCAGATAAATTCTGCGTCAAATGGTACCAGCCGCAACTTTCTACAATCGGATTTACGTCCAACCGTTCAAAGTTATTATAAGCATAAACGTCCTCATAGAAGTGATTATAACACGTTTTTTAGTAGTATTTCATTCATAGCGTTTCAACGGATGGACAGATTCAAATGCGGTTTTTTCATAAACCTTCCCAGATAAATTCTGCGTCAAATGGTACCAGCCGCAACTTTCTACGTTCAGCCGTTCTCAATTGATGCCGAGACAAACAAACAGACAGACAAACAGACACTGTTTTATTATATGTATAGATGATGATTCGAACTGGTCGCGATTTTGGAATTTAGCGCACATAGTCCCTCAATTTCGAGTCCCGAGAAATCATGTTTGTGTTCTGCCCACTATTGGGGAACTCATTCCTCCATGAAAATATAGCTCCATTGATGATAATGTGGTTCATTGGGAATTCGTTGGTTGGTTAGGGTTTGACACACAGATGGACATTATGGATTGTGTCAAATCCCATCTGCTAACTACCCCTAATGGGGTAGTTACCTGTATCGGGTAGTTATCAGCTGGGTAGTTAGTTACCTATATCGGTAACTACCCAGATCGGGTAGTTAGGGTTTCAAAAGTCTATTGGAAATTGTTGTCCATTGGGAATTTGTTGGTTGGTTAGAGTTTGACCCACAGATGGTTTATTGTGGATTGTGTCAAATCGCGTCTTGTTTCTTGCGTGAACGCTCATATCAAACGAACTAGTCATTTGATTCATATCGTTTGGTGGCTAGTTGATCAGCTGGGTGGGTAGTTAGCTATTAGGGTCTGGTGTTTTGGGTTTCAAAAGTCCAAAAAACATCCCCCCCCCCCCCCCCCAATCAATATTTTGTATAATATAGCACAGTTTAACCAGTAGATCGAGTTACTGTAGAAAGCGCTGCAAATTATTACACAGCGGTTTATTATTTATCTATATAGATGCTCTCTGCGTAGATCACTGTTTTCTGCGGTCAGTACCCTCGAACGTCCCCAAGAAAGCCCTAAATCGAGTACTGGAGCCGGCCCGGGAATTAAAGTTTCATACAAATGCGCGGGATTCAATGATTCAACCATTCATCATTTTTTGTAGTTATTCATGTAGCATAAGGTAAATAATAAAGTGTGTAATAATATATCTGTATAGACGCCCCTTCTGTGTAGATAGTATAATAAACCGTTGTGTAATAATTTACCGTTCTGTAATAATTTACCCAATAATACTTCAACGTTTATGCAAGTTACAAAAGTACCTATCAGCAAAATCCAAAACATCCATCATTTCTCAAATGAAATAATATCACAGTACAACCAACTCGACTTCATACAGCCATCCATGATTATAGTCTGATGCTCCCTAGCAATTATTATCTCGGGCCAATTCCCGGTTGTTGCTGCGATATCTGGGCTGAATGTATACAACTTCATTCACCCTCCTGTTGAAGAAGCCTGTCGATGCAAACTTCGGGGCCTTACTGGGAACGAACGGCTGGACGTACAATGCTCCGGGTGGTCTCAAAAAACTCCAAAGTAAAGTTCAAGAACTATTTAAAACCGCAAACAAATTTGAGATAACGGCGTCCTGGCAACTTCAACCCCCTATTTTTCACCCCTTAGGGATGACTGACATTCACGCCGAGCTTCGAGGACCAACTAGACCCCAAATGGGACCTATAAACCGAATTTCTTCAATTTTTGTTCATGGCAACTAAGAGAAGTACGAATTACGGCGGACGGACAGAAATTTTTTTATTGCATTTTCGGGGTACCTTGACGTAAGCCATCGAGTTTTGATTGTGTGTGTGTGGGGGGGGGGGGGAGGGTTAAAATTGTTTTTCATTCTCGATTCCAAAGCTTCATTATTTCATTATTGAAAATAATAAACCAAAAAGTCGGACTCCGGATCCATGTGCTACCTCAGTTTATACTTGTATACGTTGGAGGTTGGTTATTTTGTTTCACTTGGATAGGGGCATTGACAAGTAGTTAGCGAATGAAGCACTATCAGCTGGGCAGTTTAGCGATTGAAGCACTATCAGCGGGGCAGGGTGTCAACAAATCCGAGATCTTGAGAAGTGTGGATATTTGATTGCATTGATAACCCCAAATATTTCTCAGTTATCAGCAGTTAGCCAGTTGGGAACACGTGTCAATGGACCCTATTAACATGTTTAATGTTTTAGGGCTGGGGGTCATTCTGTGAATTCCGACACGCAAATATGCAACGTTTTTCATTGGTTACTACACAGTTACTACCTTCTGTTGTAGCAACCATAAAGAATATCACACTCGAAAGAAACAAGAGTCAATAGCTACGTTTTTCATTGGTTACTACACAGTTACTACCTTCTGTTGTAGCAACCATATGTTGATGGCGAGTTCTATAATAAGTACAGTAAATGCAACATTATACTTGTAGAGTTCAGTGAAATTGTGGCTTTCATTTTTTCTTGACATTAAAAAACTATATCTAATTTCTCCCTTGCGAGGGAAAAACATTAAACATGATTTAATGTTTTTCC
The DNA here is from genome assembly GCA_954871275.1 of Leptopterna dolabrata. Taxonomy (NCBI): domain Eukaryota; kingdom Metazoa; phylum Arthropoda; class Insecta; order Hemiptera; family Miridae; genus Leptopterna; species Leptopterna dolabrata. Next base: position 37,096,590 of record OX940976.1, read on the forward strand.
CTCTCAAGGGAGAAATTTATCCATTTTCTCACTGTTCATGGCTCGGAGTACGCGACGTAACCATTTCATATTTCATCTGCGGCTATTCGTTCAGACGACTCGAATTTATCACGTGTATGATTGATAGGCTTCACCCCCCTCTTGTTCTTGGTCCACATCCATAGACATGTCTGCTGTTTATGTGGGTAGATCCGAAGTGGCCCCGGCGGTTTGTTCGTGTCATTACAATCAAACCCGGGAGACGGACTGGGTCGGATCAACTACACGAGTCTGCCGGCCATCGACTGTTAGGTCTCCCAAGGTCAAAAAGACCGCAGGGAATGATGTGCTGAGGCGGAGTCGCCGTCAGAGCTGTATCGCTTTAGATTCACCAGACTCGAAAAACTATTCCACAGTATATGTTAAATTAGTGAAGCTTTAAATAGCGTGGCCATCGTTAGTAGAATCGGTAATCTGTTGTCTCTTTGTAATTCAGTACCTATAATAGAATTATGACAGATTATTGATAATTAACATTAATTTACGTCATTTGGTAGCATTACTTATATCAGCATGGCGGGGGGGGGGGGGGGGGGGGGGTTGCTACTTTTGTTGAATGGAATGCAAATATGTTCACATCCGAGGGAGTGTCCTCGGAACGATACCTAACGTTATCATGCTCAGATTTTTGTTCTTCTAATTTACATCATAGTAGTATTGACACAAATATGATACCTACTTGGGAAATTGTTACGAATTTCCCTGCTTGATTCCGGACTCGAGGCCACTGATCCACCCATGCCTTCTTTTCCGGTAGAACTGCAACGATCTATCCCATGATGTCTCCGTCTCTAGCAGATGGTAGAATGGTAGAAAATGATTGTATTTTTCAAGGTCGGAACATTATATTTTATTGCAATTAGGATACAAGTTCTTAATAAATTATTGTCCTCTTTGTAAACTGGTCGACAATTCGAAGTTTCACGTCCAATCTGGAGAGAGACAAGTTACAGGTTATTGTTGTCACGTAATGAGATTAATCTCATGTGAGATGAATCTCATTTCAGGTTAGGAGCCTAGAATAGCATTACCAATTCGCTGCGCTGTCAGTTACCTCAAATTGAAATTTATCGATGAGTCTGTGATATAAGCCTTATATAACTGCATAGGTAGGTAGTACGTGGAACAGCAGGTGGTACATGGGGAATCGATCTTGAGTAAAATTTTGTTGATTTGAAATGGATAATTTAGAAAGCTATCATCTGACAGCGAGCTTATTAGCTGCTAGCTCAGTAGTTGATTTGTCTAACAATGTTTCTAGTCAGACATCCCATAATGTGCAGTCCTACCGATGTTGAAGCCTATGATTTGCCTCATTTTAATTCTTGTTTGAGGGATACCCAGATTGCTAGTGAACGGTATGGATTGCCTGTCTGTATCTCGGTTATCTGAAGGTGCTCCGTTCTTGATATTTTCATCAGGTCCTTCATCCACTACCCATTGACGGGCGTATGCTCTGCAGGCATTCTTAGTCCGATGCTAATGGGTCTGTGTAGGCTCTTATTACCCAATGGTGACTAATCTGTCTACTTCCACGTCGCCTTCGTGACTCTCGTGTCCCAGGTTACGTTGTATTTCCCTCCGTTAGTTTATAGCGATCCTTTGTCTTGTTGCAAGTTTTCTGTCTTTTCACCGATGTCATCATACCATGTTAAAAGTCGAGACCTGCACTTACTAGTACAATTAGGTATTCGTTTGTCTCTTACCCCAGGAGCTGTCACCTACACCTGGGTACACAACTGTGAAGATACGGGCCGCATCCCTCCAGTTTATGTTTTTTCCTGTGGGAAACCTAATGACGAAGAGGGATGAGGGTCCCCATCTCTACTACTTCCGGTTTTGCGGCCCCAAACTTTTTGACGTGACTGATATTACCTCGTTATTCCCGTCAAGAATTTTACCCGTTAATCATCCCTGACCCCCCCCCCCTCCCCCCTGCCACACATACAACCACCACCTGAATTAACTCTCCTTGACTTGCTATCGTCTTAAAAATTGCAGACAGTTTAGAATGAGTATTGAGTTCGAACGCTGTGGCAGGAGAGTCAGAAGATTTATGAAATATTTTCAACGTGGTATACAAATTATTCATTGGGGTTGATAAAGTTCAATGACTGTTGAATGACTCCAAACAGCTGTACAACATTCCAGAACCCCCCATTCCATTACCCTTTTGAAGATCTAGTAAGAATAAAGGAGATGATTTCTGCAACCTATACAATCCTGAATTAATAATATGGGAAGAACATGATTTCCAAATTAATGGATTGGTCTTGATACGATCATATTGACGAACAGCTGAATAAATATAGTAATCTATAATCAAGGATATGTGAATGGCAATGTCAGGACTGTACTGGAGTTATCTCTTGCTGTTGTATCATCATCATCCGGTATTACAGGGCCCGCTTCTAATCTTTATACCTAGGTATAAAAAGAAACTAAACCAGTGATTTGAGACAAATGATTTTCAAAATTGTAACATAAGTAATGGAATTATATTTCTCCTTCGAGGGCTTGAGGATACTTAGTCTACAATTCCATTACAAAATTCAGTTCTGTTTCAAAATCTTGGTATCTGATCTGTTTTAACAAGTGCTCCTTCAGCTTAGTGTTCAATTGAGTATTCGAACTTCACGTAACTGTTTGGATTTTTCAGTCTTCGTTACCAGGGATGTCATGTTCGCGGTATTATTGTTATAGAAAGTTGATGATGTTAGGAGTAAAATTGTTTTCGAAATGAGTTTTATGCGTTGTTGTTTGGATAACCTTGATACTCTCGCTATCTGTGAACGCGATTCACGATTCATCACGTTTTAATGTTCCTACTATACCAACGTCTCAGTTACATTCTCTTTCAACCGTCACAAGAAACGCAATGAATAATCTTACTAATTTCAGGAAAAATGCCCAACGGTGGTGGTGGTTTCACCACCTAAAGTTGAAGTGCGAGTCACATTAGATTGGAGTTACAGAAAAAACGTCTGCCATGTTGGGTGGGCAGTAATACTTCCTCACTTATTGTAACATGAACGTATAGAATCAGTTGTTAGAAAAATGATGAGTCAATATGATTGAATAGCATTAGATAGAGTAATAATAAATTACTTAACATGCGTAGTAGGATTAGAGGAATTAATTTAATGTTTTAAATACTTGTGGTATAAACCCGGCAATTGGTCTCATAGTTCTGGAGTTTTGCATGTGGCAGCGAATTTCAAGTTGGCGCATGCGAAGTGATTATTAATGATCCAGCCGCAGGTCTTAGGCAGTCTTCTGGGTGCCTGTCCCCAACTACCCTCTGAAGTTGAGCCGGTCCATTAGGAACTGAGAAATCGTCGTTTCATGAAATTCATGTATGTGCATGCGCACACGAACCGGCCCGACGGCGATGAAATTCATAGGGAACCGTCTAGGAGCCAACCAGCACAATCCCTGAAAATTTCATAAAAATCGGACCATAGTTTCATATAGTTATGCCCGGGACAAGGAATTGACCATAGAGAGACACGGAACCAAAAATTGTTCGGGAAAACTTTGAAATGCAAAAAGCAAGTAAAAATTGTTTGGACCCCCCCACTACTGCATGTAAGGCTTCCCTAATACCTTCGGTAGTTAGGATGCAATAGGCGTGCAAAACGCATTCATTTTTTCTAAGCCCAAGTCAACTTGCACTTAACTCTTGGTGGAACCCGCCCTAAGATGTATGCTGATTTTAAATCATAATATCTCACGTTTATCGATGGATGCAATCCAAGTCGAGTCTGTAGTCAACATAGGGTAGGTCAATTAGGTAGCTCATGTTTTTGTCATGACATTGTTGTACTGTCCAATCTCACTGAAAAATAACCCCAAGAAACACCACGTTGCACAGTTGTTGCTATGGTATCCTACAAAACCGCCCTTACATTTTTAGTATGGACGTGAAAATTATTCCATAACGAACCGTATAATATAGCATACCGGTACTCTGAAATCTCGGCAACAGAGTGGGAAACCCGAAGGCAAGTTGCTTCCCCCTAATGAGGGCCATCACGTCAGTTCTAATCCTGAGAGCCATCTGAAGGGAAAGCGGGCGATCGGAGAGCCGTTAGGTATGGTCAGGGAAGAGAAGGGCCGTATACAGAACCGTTGCGCGGGAGAAAATGCCACTTCGGAGTAACAAGTTTGATTCTATCGGAACAGGTAGGTAACAGACTCTGCGTCTGCCTTATCGCTTGGTCACTGGTCAGTGGTCGCCCTCTCAGGACTTGCATCTCGTGATGAAAGGAAGGCAGCTACTTCCCACGTCAGAATTAGTGCCGAAACCATTGATCCTGGGTTCAACCAGTTGAAACTTCAATCTCAGTACTAAAAACCTCTGCCAAGTTTAATGGCACATAGAGTAGCTTCCTCGATCATATAATCGTATCGATAACATGATCGTATCGGTCACTCGAGCAGGGGAAATTGCATAGATGATAGGTTTAAGGTTTGTGAATGGGCAGTGCCTACGATTCATGCGATTGTTATGAAATTCACTCATTCCTTCTGAGAGAAAGACCCATACTACCCACCAAATTTGGGCGAAATGGCTGGCGTCTTTGGTACGCGTGGGGCGATGAAATGCATAGGGACTGTCTGAACGCTACACCCCAACTGCCCACCGAATTTAAGCGGAATCGGGTTCATAGGAAATTAATTACCTCGGATTTGGTGTTCGCGCATGCGCAGTGGCTTTACTAACAATCTGATCGTACTGAAATACGTAGGGGACCATATGGGAGCTATACCCCAACTAACCAACGTATTTTATTGACAAATCGGGCCATTGGTGCGTGAGAAATTAGTACCTACCTCGGATTTTGCGTTTGCGCGTGCGCAGTGGCCATAAAAATGATCAGGTTGTTCTGAAATTCATGGGGATCTTGGGCACAACCCGTATTTTAGCAGAATCTGTTTCTAATTGAGGAAGTTATGCATATGGCAAGGATTTGTGGACCAACGCCGAACCAAATTTCTTCAATAGACGTAAAACGCGAATGGAAATTCTGATTTTGCTGCAAGAAAAGTTTCCTCTCAAAAGAAAAAACAAAGCTTCCACTGTCATGTTAGACTCTGAAGCAAAATACTCGTGATGAAAACTAACAACGCTACCTTGAAACTATTCTGGACATCAACTGGTGATGCGTAGGTTTTTTTGACTTGCATCAATGACGGTTCATATCGATGAACTATTTTAAATAAAACTACCTATGTACCAGGTACATAGTGAGCACGCGCATTCTTCAAAGTTCATCAACGTGAAGTAACCATTAATTATTGAATTAGTTGCCGACTATCTTGGACAAATGAGTCAGAAACACGATTTTATGTCCCTTAGACCTAAGCAACTGAGTCCCTGGACGAGAGACTACGGGATGAAAATATTGGCTTCAGGGATTTGCTAGGCCCACCGAAACACCTATCTAGAAAGCAATGATTGGACCTTACATTGTCCTTACGTGCTACATTTTGCCTTGAACAAATTAATAGTATAAAACTACTCTATAAAGGCTTTAGCAGCATCCCTTTTGATCCTGTTGTTAACGCAAAATCCACGTATGTTCTATTCAATCAAGTTCAACACAGTTTAGCTCTGCGTTAGCGATTAGTTTTCATTATTTAGGGCCCAGGATGTTTTTGAGTACATTTCGATACGTAGCCGAGAGAAGCAAATGGGAGCAAGCCAATTGCGATCAAGTTCAGTCAGTATTGATCTTGCATAAATTCCTAATTTACATACACCCCCCCGTGCTCATGTAATTTGACTCCAGTTCCGGAACTGCTGTTTGTCGCCCGACTAATTAACATGCTATTCGAGCTAATTTGCAATTAATACTCGCAGTCGTACATGTGTTTCTGTTGTTATATGAAAAATCTATAGGTTCAGGAATCCTGACAAAGCAGGACTTCAGCGATTGCCATTGTACCAATCCAGTGGAATGTGGAATATGAACAGACACGGGGCCATACCAAGAATCATAATTATACATATAATTGAATCAGAGTTGATGAAGTTCTTTGTAAATTCTTGTTGGAAACGCCCAAAACCAGAGCCCAGGTAATATGGGCACTATTCTATTGGACGCAAATGCAACAAGTTTCAGCACCTACTGACAGCTTTTAGAAGCCAAGGCAGCTAGCTATCTTCCTGAATATTTAACATTATTTATTTATACGTGTGCTGTTGTTTGCTGTTAGACCTCAAACCTTGTTAATAATCACGCCCGAGACTATTTTTGTGTTGGGATTTGTGCCTTTAAAAACAAAACTGGAAGTTGGCAACTTGTACATGACATTAGTAATAGCGGTTCATGAAAAGGATGTAATTCAAACCTGATGGAAATCCTGAGATTAATAATAACTGGACAACTACTGATTGGGAACAGGAACGTGAGCGGAATATGGGTGGTGTTTGCTGTAGTAACAACGGGATCAAAAAAGGTTCTGCTCTAAAATCCTTGATAGTTTTCATTGTATTTGTTCAAGGAAACGTTGTGCGTGAGTAAGGTATGGCCCAGTAATTGCTATTTGACCTGTTGGTGTGCTTGAAAAAAGAACAAACGATTGGTTTTTAAAAAGTGTTAAAATACAATACAGTTTACAACGCAGTAAAATCATGAATATTAATTGCGTGCAAAGTAGCGAGAACTTTCAAAAGAAAAAGAAGAAAACATTGTCCCTGAAGCGTAACATATTTCCATCATGTAGGCTCTCTCATCCAGACAAACCCAAAATAGCATTATTTATTATTATCACGAGAAATTAGCACTCCTGTTTCCGACTCATTTGTCCAGGATAATTAGTAACTAATTTTCATTAATGGATACCGGTAGAAGAGTTGGGATCTTTATGGATAGTGGACAGCTGTTTTCAATTTTCATATAATGATAAAGATTTTTTGTTTGTTCTCCCACAAGGGTAATTGAAGGTAATGAGACCACCAAGTTGGTCTATTATGACAAGTTTTGCATCCCCATCCCTACTCTACAATGCGGAGACGACTAAAGACCTCGCACGATAAGGATTTGCTCGCCTTAAAAACGGTACGCAGTTGGAATTCAGTAATAAGCGCTCTATCAGCTGGAGTGCAAACCTATGAGATTCACTGCCCTTTAGTTTGGGATAATCTCTCATAAACGCTAATAGATAGGCACTTGCTCTGAATCCCCGTGTTCGTAATTTCCTCACTTGACCCTGCAGAGCGCCAAGTCGCTACTCGTGGCAAGTGTAAATGGAGGCCACACCAGTTTGGTGAGTGTTGGTTGTAGCGAGCTATAGTATTGTCAAGTGTAGAATATTCGTAGACCAAAAAAACTGTTGATCTCGTTCTCATTTCAACCCTTACGTTCCCAAGATCTTCAATAGTGTTTCCCGTTTTACTTTAACGATAATAAAAACGATAATAAATTATTGGTTTACTATAATAATTATTGATCCCGTTGACGTCCATTTTACACACATTATTTCGAAATATTGCCTTAATTCGCACGATTTGCCCCATTTTCATCGGTCCCAAATATCATATGCTTTTCTATACTAGCCCTATCAAGTCCCAAATCCACGGTAGGACCTGGGGGTAGGTATCCAGTTTATGTATTGATAATCCCCGACATGTATCAGTTACAATCGTCCAGTAGCATATATTGTCATAACGACGAATATGAACGCGAATATTCATAGTGTCGAAAGAAGGAGGCTTACATTCCCATAGATAATATTATAAAATACGCGCCGTTGTATATTCGCGTGATCGAGCTCACCTTCAAGCGTGTTTACCAAAAGAAGCACACAAGCCCTGCGCCCACTTCTCTCCCAAAACACTTCAAGGTTGCCAGGAGATAATATGAAGACGCAAAACGCCTCTGCCAACACCCTTCTCACTTTTGTCTGGTTGGCAGGGACCTCTAAAACCAATATTTGCGTCTGCCGCGATAACAACTTTGCTTCAGTTGAGGTAACGCCTTTTACCTTTACCTTGGAAAGGGTTTCGACATGGCGATGATATCGATCTACGTCGTCGAATATGCCATGGTCAATTTATTAACTTTTTTCCATGTCCTTCTAGGTCGTATGAAAGCTGTGGTTGATGGAGTCATTATCCAGGAATCCTAACCGTTCGTGGTTGTCGATCATGAAGACAGTTTTGCACTCTAAAACTGTTAATATGAACTTAACATATGTTTTCGTAGGGGTTCATCCTAATCAGCTAAAGTGATACCGCAATTCCACCGCGTTACCGCGTTCTTATTCAATCCGCAATGGTGGATTTCGACTGGGAGCCTCTATGGGGCGCAGTTAGCTACGTAAGCGCTTAAATGAAGAGGTTTCAAAGCCTAAAAACATCTTCCGTGTACCTTCTTGGACAATTTGGTACTCAACAAAATTCTAAGTTACTTACAGCTTTGCCAAATAGTCGTCATTTACAGTTAATATCTCCCTCAATATGGGTCCCAACCCAAATATACATAACTGCTGTCTGCCCTGGACAGCTTATGGTCGTAACATGACGAACAGTACCACACAATGTAACCCGTTTTTCTTAAACACTGAGACATTATTGCCAATATTCAGGGTTGCCGAACAGCATCAATTTTGCTCACCAATTCAGCACCACTAGCGACTTGGAAATCAACACCTTGTTGGTGAAAAAGAGGCAAAACCTCCCAAATGACGATGAACCCATCCTCCCACAATTATCCTCACCAACCTCTCCTCGATTTGGTTTCTTAGAATGCAGCCACTAACGTTGAGGGCTTGAGGGCGTGTGACCGCGTTGTGCACACCAGCGCCCTTGGAGTTGAATACGAGACCTCACAAAAACTCTTGACTTTCCCTCCTGTGTGAAGTTCTGCCTTGGCGCCTTGACGAAACTATGAGAATCTACTTTCCTTTGCTTCTAACTCGAATCTTTGTTTCTCTAGGTATTATCTTTTTTTTCGTTTGGTTTAAGAAAATCACCTTCAATGAACAAAAGTTACATTCCTGCAGGAATACCTAGTGCGAGTAATTCCGAAGTGACATTCTTAGGTAATGTATTAACTACACAAACCTACTATTGAACCTCAAAAATACGTATGTACGTCCACCCAGAGCATTGTACGTCCGTCCAGCCGTTCGTTTGCACTGAAAAGCTTCAACACGATCGTGAAAGAAACGGTATAAATCCGGCCCAGATATCTTTGCTGGGGAACACCTGAATATAATCACGCGGCTGTATGAAATTGAGTTGGTTGTTCCGAGATATTATTTAATTTGAAGAACGGCGGTTATTTTATTTTGTTGGTACATAAATACTTCTGTAACTTGAACAAACATTATGCTTCAGGAATAAAAACGAATAATTATAGAATTCTTGATTCCACCGCATATTTATGAAATGTGATTGCCCGGCTGGCTTCAGTACTCGATTTAGGGATCTCTTGTGGGAGGCACGAGGGTAGGTATTGACCACAGAAAACTTAACAGTGATCTACGCAGAAGGGGTATCATACAGGTAAATAGTAAAACCAGGTGATAGGATCTTGGAAGGCGGTCAGATCCTGTCACCTAAATGCAGAATTCGGTCACGAACTCACCCCCTCGGAAAGTAAATAATAAACCGTTGTGTGATAATTTGCAGCGTTTGACCATTAAACGCTCATTTGATCCCCCCCCCCCCCCCCGCCACTCTATCTTTGATCTTCCCTCAACTCTAGAACTCATCCTTACTATTGTACATTTTGTTAGTATTCACGATCTTTTATCTTTTAGCCAAGGTCTGATCGCGTCTGACCATAACACAAAGTGATGTTTGACGCAACATGAAATATTGTTGGTACCTTGGGTACTGATAATCGCTTATTCTGATTGGAAAATGAGCGGCATAGCATAAATATTTTGTTGGAATACAATTAATCCAATCAGTCAACCAGTAAAATACTTTATTCATATGGATATACATCCTTGAACAAGGTAGTGGCGCAAATTTCACAACTCGTGGACATAGAGTTGAATGAAATTAATAAATCTCAACAAAAATGTAAAATAAATCAATTTATCATTCTAAACAATTCACCATTATGCTATATAAGTAATGATTCACCGCTATAATGAGTGTCACAGTCTTTTAGAAATAACCAAACTCAAAATCAGCCCAAAACCTCGTCACCAACAGCCTCGCTGGCCTACACTCCAAACCCAGTTTTTAATATTACGCCATCACACCGACAATATCAAGTCTGCTGCCTCCAAAAAAAAGAAGGAATATAATTAATTACCTACCACTGTCATTCCTCGATGAGCATTTGACATAGGTAAATACTTCGTCCACCTATAACCATCAACGTTATTGAAAAACTCTAGGCAAGTTTGTATCAAGTGTGGCTTTTCAATGTATCCACAGTTTGATAGAAGTTCACGACATTGCATTCAGTGTTATAATTTGCTTACTTATATAATAATTGAGTGCTCCGTAGTAGGTAGGTACATTCTGTTTGTTCTAAAAAAAAAAAAAATCCTAGAAATTACGTCATGAATAACCACGGTGTACGTACTACTTTCCTTATACGAGTATTATAATTGCCCTCTGGTTGCGACCCATTTTTCATAGAAAAGCGGAGTTATTGAAAAAATAGTCGTATTTCCACTAATAAACGAAAAACGCAAAAAACACTGTTATACCGGTTTCGGTGATCAAACTATCGTCAGTAACACACAATAACTTATTCATTTCCTGACGATGGTTTGATCACCGAAACCGGTATAACAGTGTTTTTTGCGTTTTTCGTGTATTAGTGGAAATAGACTATTTTTTCAATAACTCCGTTTTTCTTTGAAATGGGTTTCCACGATTTCTTCACGAGTGATTTAGTTCCGCATTTTTCATAGTGACTTACAGCTTATCGTTGGATTGAATTACGTTTAAAATTTGGGAGGAATTGAGTTGTAATTGACTCAAAACATGTTTCTTGGCAATTCTTGTATAATTTTGAGAGCTTTATTTTCTTTCTGAAAAATTCCATGGTAAGAACTAAGACCCCCATCGTAGTTCAGCATACCTTCTGTGTGGATGAGGGGTCTGAGAGTTGTACCTGTTTTTTCGAGGGGTTGCTTCACCCTCCAATCACAGGGCAAGGCCTCGGATGTACCTGACGTGTCCCCAGGTCTATGCCTCCCCCCCCCCCCCCCCTTCCACTCATTCGCACACCTGTTTTCATTTTAGTCTTTCGTCGACTGTCTTTCGTGGCGCGTCCGTTCGGTTCGATCGTTTCACTGAAGAATTTTTTTCATCCGCTGCTGAAAGTTTGGCGTGAACCTTCCCGTGTAGCGCTTATATTTTCTTGTAGGAAACAGTGTTAGTGTTGATGGTTCAACTAAAAATAATCCATCTTCCGGTAAACTGCGACTCGGTGTTGTTTGAGTGGTTCCAGAGATCGAGAACGCGTGGTTCATCCTTTCCCATCATGTGTCTTTCTCGATATTTCTGTAAGTGGATGGAAAACTTAGTTGGACTCCTTGAAATTTTTTTATTCCAGCATTTAAAAAAAATCCAGCATTTTTTTCCCGCCAATATGCCAGAATGTTGAATCAAAAGTTGTTCTCGATCTCAAAAAACACGTTTTTGGGATGCTAGCTGATAAGAGATGAATCAAAGTTAGCAGCTAGAATCTCACAAATCTTCTTGATCTCTTCCCTGCTAACGAACATTTAGCAGCTTTTAGCACAGAAGTCATGTCTGGAAAGGGCAAAGCTTTTTTTTTTTTTTTTCAAATAATTTATTGCTCCAAATTCGCAGATTAGACTTGAGAATCGAGAATTCGGATGGAACCCCCCCCCCAAGAACTATTGAATAATTTTAGCCATAAAGTTCGGCAGATTTTGCGCTGAGGACGGCAGTGATTGTGGGGGATTAGCGATTAGCGAACTATGTACGACTTTGAATAAGATAGGCACTACCTAAATAAATTCGTGTTAACGTTGTGCCTGTTTGTTACCCCAATCGTAATAGAAAATAGGTTTTGTGACGTTTGTTGAAAAGAGGAAAGCAGAAAAAAACAATTAAGCCGAATATGAAGATTTGTGGGTAGGTATAAGAAATTCCGAGAGGAATTTTCAGTGGCATATGGTAGAACCCTTGTTTCGCAGTCCATCATCCGAAAGTAGTAGTTAATATTTGCTCAAAGAAATCACCGATGCATTCATACTACAGCATTTCTTGTCGAGTGACCTAATAAAGGTAGATTCGTTGAAGCACCTTTTTGTGTTTTAGCTCTGCGCATCTACTTCTCGGGTCGTCATTGCAAACTTGTTTTGGTTTATTATTTTCAATAATGAACCATTGGAATCGAGCATGAAAAAAAAAATTCTTACCCCCCCTCAAAATTTGATGGTTTACGTTTCAAGATATGTAGAATCCAAAACTGCAATAAAAATATTTCTGTCTGTCCGCCGTACGCCGTACGGGCCACTTTTCTTAGTTACCATGAAAAAAAATTGATGAAATTCGGGTTATAGGTTCCGTTCGGCGTCTAGTTGGTCCTCGAAGCTCGACGTTACTGTGAGTCATCTCTAAGGGGTTCAAAATAGGGGTTGAAATTTTCAAAACGCCTATACCATTTTTTTACGTAAATATTTTTACGGTTTTAAATAGTTCTTGAACTTGCGAGTTTTTTAAGACCATCCGGAGCATCGTACGTCCAGCCGTTCGTTCACAGTAAGGCCCCGAAGTTTGCACCGACAGGCATTTTCGACTCCAGTGTGAATGAAATTGTATACAATCCAAACCAAATCTCGTAACCAGAGACGCGCCCACAATAGGAATTTGTGAATACGGCCAATCATTGGTAGGGATCACCTGATTATATTGGCGGAGTATGAAGTCGAGTTGGTTGTTCTGTGATATTATTTAATTTGAAAAATGATGGCTCTATTGGAGTTTGTTGGTAGGTAGTGAAACTTGAACAAACGTTGAAGTATTATTGATGGGTAAATTATTACTACGGTAAATCATTACTCAACGGTAAATTATTACACAACGGTAAATTATACCATCTACGTAGAAGGGGCTGGAGTTTGTTGGTAGGTACTTTTGCAACTTTTTTCACTCCTCATCAACAATTATTTCTTTTCAGAACTTCATTATGTGTGTTTCTTTTTGTTAGGTACTGTTTGTCATCGGCAGAATTATTTTAGCAACATTTAACTCGTGATTTAGGTAGGTACCTAGTAACGAGTACGGGGTTAGGTACTAACCTACGGAGTGTCTGCGATCTACATAATATGCATATAATAGAATAGTACATATCATATTATATAGACGGGTTATCTATACATAGAGCTGTGATCTGTAACAGAAGGGTATTCTATACAAAATAATAAACCGTTGTGCAGGGATTTGCAGCGTTTTTTTCTTCTTTTCATTCCTTCCTCTCCCCTTGGCGTTTCCATTTCGCTACGACCTCTTTGTTTTATAGAGTGAGATTCGATCGGGCCGAGCACTCTGATTGATTGGCCTGACCACCTGGTTTGGAGGCAAAAGTCGTACGGGTTTTCATTGCTCCTGCATCTTGAAATACGACGATTTCGTTTATTCAGCGTGTTATAATGTAATCCACGTGGCCTTCATCGGTTCCGTGGTACTAAAAGAAATACTTAAGGTAGGAGGTTCTTGAGGTTCGGCCAGTGAAAACTATTATCTTTACGCTAACGTTTCGTCGAATTTATTCAACATCTTCAGGGCTTAGAGATCATGATGATAAACTGATGAAGATTATGATTATGATGAATAGAACCTGATGATGGTGGTGAACAATAATATTGTGCTTATTTAGCCATCATCAGCTTCTATTCATCATAATCATAATCTTCATCAGTTTATCATCATCATAATCTCTAAGCCCTGAAGATGTTGAATAAATTCGACGAAACGTTGGCGTAAAGATAATAGTTTTCACTGGCCGAACCTCAAGAACCTCCTACCTTACTTATTCCAGCGGTCAAGAACCTCATCATAGTTTAATCAAAAGAAATACTGGGTAATGTTTTCGGAGTAGGTTTTCAACTTCTGTTGAATCGATTGCGGTCCCCTCTTTACACAGTATGGTGCAACCAACAAGCTATCCATTGCGACGTACAGTTAGTTGTGCTTATATTAGTATACTGCTTGTATTATATACTTGAACTGCGTGTGTAGGTTCATTGAATGTATCACATTTAAATATCATGGCCGACATGTGTAGTTCCGTGACTATAATTTATTGAAAATAGGGCAATATTTTCAAAACACCCTAGCTCGAAAACTAAGTATAAGGTCCAATCACAGATTATGAAGTTTGAACTTCAAAAAACGACAAAATGAGTGTGAATCAAACGGTTAACTGCAGCCCAGTTATTAGTGATAACTGGGAACAGCTGATTCAGATCACGCCTGGTTTTTATGAAGTCGAGCTTATTGTTCTGAGATATCCATTGAGCTCAAAGAGAGAAGAGGTTATTTTGAATATTAAATCGGTTGATCGGTGCTTCTTGATCGAAGTAACTTTAATGTAGGTGGTACGATACATCGTAAGTACTTGATGTCAGGTACCAATAACAACTGTATTTTGGATCTACTGCAGCTCGCGAATGATCTGGCTCTTGGTTGAGGGATTGCTGAACGCATCCTGTTTCAAACTACGGGTTCTCCGGTGAAAATTATGCGCAGGCGAAGCATACAATCGGGTTTTGGTGAACTTGATGTGGTGCCTTCACGTACCTTTCTCCTCATTGATGTCTTTCATTTGTGCATTTGGGCATTTCAAGTGTTGCATACAGAACAGTGACCTATACAGAAGGGTAATAATAATGAACTGGTGCGTGTTTTCTGCATTTTCTCGAGGTCATGTGTATGTGCCTAATCAATTTTACTGGATCTGAATATGTGGTTTAACGTTTTGTAAGGGTTTCTCTGTGGTATGGGATTACCCGGTTGCCTCAACATTGGACAATGTAAAAACCCTATGATATACATACACAGTCTTCCTCACGGATCGTGAGATGTTACAAATGGTGAGATTTGGCTTTCATCTTGGACGAATTTTCTCCCATCGATGCCGTTCCGGTGCTTGTCGAACATTGGATTTGCATCCCAAATATCTTTTTCTCCTTTTGATGCCCCCAGTAATTTTTGAAATAGGTATTTTCCTACTCCAAAATGGGCATATAAAAGTGATTCTAACGGTTCTTTTCACCCTTCACGCTGGCTTGTGAAATGTACCCAATAATTGGGCATTGGGCAGGTGTAATTATTACACCTATCTGTGCTCAGCCTCGAAATGAGTACACTTGGCTCGTACCTACCAGCTTTTCTGAAAAATACGTTTTATTGTTCTCTACCCTCACGGAGTCTCAGGGGAAAAACGGCTCGGTCGCCCGAGAAAGTGAAAGCTGACGGCCCCCGTTTCTGTATGTACAGACTTTTTACAACTTTCTAACAGTTCCTCTGTACCTGTAGGTTGGTTTTGATGGTTTTCAGAGTGTTTCGACAAAAATTGGAGGATATGAACGTGGTTTAGCGGATGCTACTGAGTTTAAGTTCCTGATGTTCCTGTTGTTTTCCACATTTATTGTCAAAAGCGTGTGTTTGGAAAGCGACATTCCAAACTTCAATTTCCCACGAGTCAGTGCGGTTTTTACTAATCTCTATACGTTTTGCGTCACGTTAAAAATTACTTGGAATATAACATGTCTGCGCACATATTTTTTAATTTTTTTAATGAAAGTCAATATCATCCTGAGAATTTTGACACCAACCGTCCTACGATAAATAGTTCTTTTCTGTGATTTTCGAAGATTCCAGAGGTTTATACGTCATTGCACCCCCCCCCCCCCCCCCCCCTGACCATTGTGACGTAGGAACCTCTGGAAACTGAAAAAATCGTAGAAAAAGAACTACTAATTGTAGGACTGTGCGGCTGGTGTAAGTTCTCAGAATGGAATCTAGTTTCACTAAAAAAATAATATAAACCGCTTTTGTGACCCATGCGCATACCCCATTATATCCATCTATTTGCCGTTAAATCTTGTGGATTAGATTATTTGCAGTAGATTGTTGGAGGTTTCAAACGGATGATCCCCAACTAGTGCCAATGAATTTGATCGAAATACTTATGACTACCATTTGCGCGTTTGCAAACGCGGTCTTTCCTCGAAACCTTACATTTATTTTCAAGAAAGAATGGTTGTAAGGTCATAGCAAGTTGAGGCGGATGAGTGTGTGTATATTTTAATCATTACGGGCCATTCCATTTAACAAGTGATAATAATACATTATGGAACTCGGAAGAGGTAATACACATCGAGATAAATATGTAGTGAATATATATATATATATACAACCCAATACCTCAAATAATATTGTTAACAAATTAAGAATGTAATAATAATAATATATTGTAAGATAGTTGATATGGCTAGAAATAAATAGAAGAGGTTAACAATTTGTCTTTAGACACTGTAGAGAATAGTTGAAAAAATGCTGCAAATTATTACACGACGGTTCATTATTTTCCTGTATAGATAGACCTCTCCCTTTCGGGTAGGTAGGTCACTGTTTTCTGTAGTCAGTACCGACCTTCGTGCTTCCCCAGGAAAGCCCTAAATCTTGTAAATACCACCAATGCCAAGGATCCGCGGACAGAACAGACACCGAACCAAAATGTTTGTTCGTTACAAAAGTACCTTATCCACAAAATCTAAAATAACCACTTCAAATGAAATGACATAGCGGAACAACCAGCTTGGTTTTATTATTTTCATGTCCGATTCCAGAGGTTTATTATTGGAAATAATAAAACAAAATACAGTTGTGGGATGGTGGTGAAGGTACCCAGTTCGTGGCTGAAAAGTGTAAGGCCCACAGGTTGAAATTGATCGAGGTCTGGTCACTACTTTCTTCGGCGCATGCGCTAATGTGGTTCTTTACCGCCCATAAACTCCATGGGAAAGAGCAATCGTTGTAGCGAAGCCATTGGTGTGTTGGACCACTGAAGTTGTTTCCAATAGAGAGCGTGGATGGTAGGGACACTTCCTCGGAGGCCGTGAAAAATCCTGTTATGCCAAGACGTTCCAGTTTTTTACGAGGTAAAACTTCTCTCAGACTGGTCGATAACTTGGTGCCTGTCTGGTAAAGTACCTACTTTGTTACTGTGAATCGAATGCATCTTGGGGATAAGTTCCTAATTATAGTAAAATACCTACTAGATATATACGGTTATGAATGAGGACGTGTATACGGCAGTTGAGGTTTGAGTTCGAGATCATCCGAATGGTAAATACACTGCCAAGGTGATGGCACAGGAGCTTCCTCGTCACAATCAGAGTGACCCCATTATAAAATAGAACAGACTCGGAAGCAAAATAACGGTAACATTACATTACATTACATAACATTACATTACATAACATTACATAACGTGAAATATACATATTACATAACATAACATTACATGAAATATACATATTACATAACATTACGTCCATTATACATAATTGCGAAAGTTATGCGTGTTTGAAGAATTTCACGTTAGCGCATGCGCAGGGCGAACCGCTGGCTCTATCATGTTGACATTTATATGGGACCTCAATGGGCCCCTACCCGCTTAATCCCTGAGAATTGCATTGAAATTGGGTGAAATCTTTGGTTACTACGGTTGTAACAAGGAAATTGATTCTATTTCACGCCAGCGCATGCGCAGAGCGCACCGAGGGTCCGATCATGCTGAAATTCATACTGGAACTCACTAGGCCTTGTCCAAACAACCCCTTGAAAATTTGAGCGAAATTGAATCAAAATTGTGAAAGTTATGCGTGTTTGTTGAATTTAACGTTAGCGCATGCGCAGGGCGTACCGCTAGATCAATCATGTTGAAATTTGTATGGGACCTTCAAGGGGCCTTATCCGCACCATCCCTCAAAATTTGAAGCTGAATCAATTCCAAAATCGTGGATGTTATGGCTGTAACAAGGAAATGCGGACAGACTCACAGACCGACAGACACGGAACCAAATTTGTTCAGTAGGCTTTGAAACGCAAAATGCAAGTGGAAATTTTGATTTCTGATGACAAAAATTTTTTGGCTCACGAAAGTGAACACAAGGCTTCCGCTGCTTCGCAGACTCGGAAGCAAAATATGGCTTAGGGAGCACTTTATAGGTGAAAACTATCTAATAGTAAACCGCCTACCTATACGTTCCGATTTTAATGGAATAAGGGCTATTCTTGTTGAAATATGAGATTATCAAAATTGTAATCTCGGATTGTGGGGGGGGAGAGCTGACGAATTGAATTCTACCAAAGGTGTTTACTGAGTACCTAGATGGTCTGAATTGAATGAAACGCGAAGGATGTACGTATATCTTTGGCATGAAAGAGGGTAAGGGCTAAGGGGTAAGAGGGGGGCTTTATGGTTGGCACGGCCTTGATGATCTGATTTGAGTTAGACTGCGAGAGCGTAGGTTCCATGAATATTGTAGGCTTTCCATTTTGGCTCGTTCGCAGTTTCGATTTATAGAGTCAGTTCGATAATGGTGAGGTGGACGTACGATTGTGTGAGGCAGTGAACCTATAATATCCATACTACATTACTGTGTTTGATTGGATCTTGCGAAACGTGTAAGTAGGTACATTCTAGTCTCATTACGAGGTTTTTGGTTATCAAGATATTTGCCCAAATTAATTCTGTCCCGTGCAAGCACTACTAAGAGTATTCCAGCTAGTAACGAATATTTACCTTCTTATTTTCCAAAATCTCCTTTTCCGCTCTGCTGTAATCCCCGTTCTCCCATACTACTGAAATGGATTAGTTGTTATTGCTTTGTTTTTGTGTGTTGTACGAAATTTCTAGGCACAGATAGGCATTCATTCTTCTCGGTAATCGGATTGTATCGGGCCTTTTCATAGCTTTTGAACAACGCTAGATATTTCAGGTACAAGGAATTCAATTACCTGTACATATCCATTTGGAAGTGATTTAGTGTCTGCCAAGAATTCGCATTTCCTATTAAACGTGAGATATCTCTCAAAATACACACTCGGATACGTTAAAATGCAGGTTGTCCCAACTAATCCCCCACCCCCCCCCCCCCCCACCGATCTTAAAGAGCGATTTAGGGAAAAAATTGCAAATCGTTACTTCCCTTAATTTTTGGCGTAGAATTCAAAGATGATCTTTTTGAGCGCTTGCGCATGCGCAGTTGAACTCTTATTTTTTCAATGGGAACCCCCTTTTTGGTTTATTATTTTCAATAATGAACCATTGGAATCGAGCATGAAAAAAAAAATTCTTACCCCCCCTCAAAATTTGATGGTTTACGTTTCTCAAGGTATGTAGAATCCAAAACTGCAATAAAACGCTGCAAATCCCTGCACAACGGTTTATTATTTTGTATAGAATACCCTTCTGTTACAGATCACAGCTCTATGTATAGATAACCCGTCTATATAATATGATATGTACTATTCTATTATATGCATATTATGTAGATCGCAGACACTCCGTAGGTTAGTACCTAACCCCGTACTCGTTACTAGGTACCTACCTAAATCACGAGTTAAATGTTGCTAAAATAATTCTGCCGATGACAAACAGTACCTAACAAAAAGAAACACACATAATGAAGTTCTGAAAAGAAATTGTTGATGAGGAGTGAAAAAAGTTGCAAAAGTACCTACCAACAAACTCCAGCCCCTTCTACGTAGATGGTATAATTTACCGTTGTGTAATAATTTACCGTTGAGTAATGATTTACCGTAGTAATAATTTACCCATCAATAATACTTCAACGTTTGTTCAAGTTTCACTACCTACCAACAAACTCCAATAGAGCCATCATTTTTCAAATTAAATAATATCACAGAACTACCAACTCGACTTCATACTCCGCCAATATAATCAGGTGATCCCTACCAATGATTGGCCGTATTCACAAATTCCTATTGTGGGCGCGTCTCTGGTTACGAGATTTGGTTTGGATTGTATACAATTTCATTCACACTGGAGTCGAAAATGCCTGTCGGTGCAAACTTCGGGGCCTTACTGTGAACGAACGGCTGGACGTACGATGCTCCGGATGGTCTTAAAAAACTCGCAAGTTCAAGAACTATTTAAAACCGTAAAAATATTTACGTAAAAAAATGGTACAGGCGTTTTGAAAATTTCAACCCCTATTTTGAACCCCTTAGAGATGACTCACAGTAACGTCGAGCTTCGAGGACCAACTAGACGCCGAACGGAACCTATAACCCGAATTTCATCAATTTTTTTTCATGGTAACTAAGAAAAGTGGCCCGTACGGCGTACGGCGTACGGCGGACAGACAGAAATATTTTTATTGCAGTTTTGGATTCTACGTACCTTGAAACGTAAACCATCAAATTTTGAGGGGGGGTAAGAATTTTTTTTTTTCATGCTCGATTCCAATGGTTCATTATTGAAAATAATAAACCAAAATATTTCTGTCTGTCCGCCGTACGCCGTACGGGCCACTTTTCTTAGTTACCATGAAAAAAAATTGATGAAATTCGGGTTATAGGTTCCGTTCGGCGTCTAGTTGGTCCTCGAAGCTCGACGTTACTGTGAGTCATCTCTAAGGGGTTCAAAATAGGGGTTGAAATTTTCAAAACGCCTATACCATTTTTTTACGTAAATATTTTTACGGTTTTAAATAGTTCTTGAACTTGCGAGTTTTTTAAGACCATCCGGAGCATCGTACGTCCAGCCGTTCGTTCACAGTAAGGCCCCGAAGTTTGCACCGACAGGCATTTTCGACTCCAGTGTGAATGAAATTGTATACAATCCAAACCAAATCTCGTAACCAGAGACGCGCCCACAATAGGAATTTGTGAATACGGCCAATCATTGGTAGGGATCACCTGATTATATGTATTGGCGGAGTATGAAGTCGAGTTGGTTGTTCTGTGATATTATTTAATTTGAAAAATGATGGCTCTATTGGAGTTTGTTGGTAGGTAGTGAAACTTGAACAAACGTTGAAGTATTATTGATGGGTAAATTATTACTACGGTAAATCATTACTCAACGGTAAATTATTACACAACGGTTCATTATTATAATCTACGTAGAAGGGGCTGGAGTTTGTTGGTAAGTACCTACTTTTGCAACTTTTTTCACTCCTCATCAACAATTTCTTTTCAGAACTTCATTATGTGTGTTTCTTTTTGTTAGGTACTGTTTGTCATCGGCAGAATTATTTTAGCAACATTTAACTCGTGATTTAGGTAGGTACCTACTAACGAGTACGGGGTTAGGTACTAACCTACGGAGGGTCTGCGATCTACATAATATGCATAGAATAGTACATATTATATTATATAGACGGGTTATCTATACATAGAGCTGTGATCTGTAACAGAAGGGTATTCTATACAAAATAATAAACCGTTGTGCAGTAAAATTTCATGAAAAAATAACCCATCACTCGAATTTTTGACTGCAAAAATGTGCGCAATTACGCGTAAAATGTAAACAAATCGATTTTTGTGGGGTATTTAGTACATTCAATTGCCACATGTTATAGGTACTTGAAAGTCAACGTATTTTTCACGCTGAATCACGAGTTGATGTTTATTTTGCTTCCGAGTCTGCGAAGCAGCGGAAGCCTTGTGTTCACTTTCGTGAGCCAAAAAATTTTTGTCTTCAGAAATCAAAATTTCCACTTGCATTTTGCGTTTCAAAGCCTACTGAACAAATTTGGTTCCGTGTCTGTCGGTCTGTGAGTCTGTGAGTCTGTCCGCATTTCCTTGTTACAGCCATAACATCCACGATTTTGAATTGATTCAGCTCAAATTTTGAGGGATGGTGCGGATAAGGCCCCTTGAGGTCCCATACAAATTTCAACATGATTGATCCAGCGGTACGCCCTGCGCATGCGCTAACGTTAAATTCAACAAACACGCATAACTTTCACAATTTTGATTCAATTTCGCTCAAATTTTCAAGGGTTGTTTGGACAAGGCCTAGTGAGTTCCAGTATGAATTTCAGCATGATCGGACCCTCGGTGTGCTCTGCGCATGCGCTGGCGTGAAATAGATTCAATTTCCTTGTTACAGCCGTAGTAACCAAATATTTCACCCAATTTCAATGTAATTCTCAGGGATTAAGCGGGTAGGGCCCATTGAGGTCCCATATAAATTTCAACATGATAGAGCCAGCGGTTCGCCCTGCGCATGCGCTCTGTCTGTCTGTCTGTCCTTCTATGCACGGCCAAACGGCTCGACGGATATCGACCAAATTTGGCACGAATATCCAGTAGGCTCCCAAGTTGTGCAACGTCGCATTTTTAATTCCCTGACCATAGCGGAACTATGGTCGACCATGGTCAACTCCTGAATGGCTTGACGGATATCGACCAAATTTGGCACGAATATCCAGTAGGCTCCCAAGTTGTGCAACGTCGCATTTTTAATTCCCTGACCATAGCGGAACTATGGTCGACCATGGTCAACTTCGTTAATTGGAATGGTAACCCCTATTTTTATCGCGTATTCGTAATCTACGTGAAATTCTATCTACGATCGACCCTTCGGACTACCCCCGCGGTCGACCATAGCGCATCCATGGGCCCCTCCATGGTCAAATCCCGAATTGCTCAACGGATATCGACCAAATTTGGCACGAATATCCAGTAGGCTCCCAAGTTGTGCATCGTCGCATTTTTAATTCCCTCACCATAGCGGAACTATGGTCGACCATGGTCAACTCCTGAATGGCTTGACGGATATCGACCAAATTTGGCACGAATATCCAGTAGGCTCCCAAGTTGTGCAACGTCGCCTTTTTAATTCCCTGACCATAGCGGAACTATGGTCGACCATGGTCAACTTCGTTAATTGAAATGGTAACCCCTATTTTTTATCGCGTATTCGTAATCTACGTGAAATTCTATCTACGATCGACCCTTCGGACTACCCCCGCGGTCGACCATAGCGCATCCATGGGCCCCTCCATGGTCGAATCCCGAATTGCTCAACGGATATCGACCAAATTTGGCACCAATATCCGGTAGCCTCCCAAGTTGAACGTAGGCGCATTTTTAATTCCCTGACCATAGCGGAAATATGGTCGACCATGGTCAACTCCTGAATGGCTTGACGGATTTTGATAAAATTGGGCACAAATACCCGGTAGGGTATGGGATTTTTCCGTCGTTTGTTGGTTCCACGATACTGCGTACAGCGAATCTCGGATAGCGAGTGAAGCGAGCGGTCAGGCTAGTTATGTATAATGGACGTAATGTATTATGGACGTCATGTTATGTATAATATTTATATTTCATGTAATGTTATGTAATGTTATGTTATGTAATGTAATGTTATGTAATATGTATATTTAACGTTATGTAATGTTATGTAATATGTATATTTAACGTTATGTAATGTAATGTAATGTAATGTAAT
Source organism: Leptopterna dolabrata (assembly GCA_954871275.1). Taxonomy (NCBI): domain Eukaryota; kingdom Metazoa; phylum Arthropoda; class Insecta; order Hemiptera; family Miridae; genus Leptopterna; species Leptopterna dolabrata. The sequence goes on from OX940976.1 coordinate 37,120,085, forward strand.
GTTATGTTATTTTGCTTCCGAGTCTGTTCTATTTTATAATGGGTCACTCTGATTGTGACGAGGAAGCTCCTGTGCCATCACCTTGGCAGTGTATTTCCATTTGCGCAATACTTAAACCCCCACAAAACTCGATTTCCCTCCATTTTTCGAGTAATTGTGCACGTTTAGCGCAGTCAAAAGTTCGAGTGATGGGTAATTTTTTCATGAAATTTTACGTTGAATATTCGAATCTGCAATAAAAACGCTGCAAGTTATTACACAAAGTTTTATTATTTACCTGTATAGATTGCCCCTTTTGCGTAGATCACTGTCTTCTGTGGTCAATACCCTCGAGCCCCCCCCCACCCCCCCAGGAAAGCCCTTAATCGATTACTGGAGCCGGCCCCGGAATTAAAAGTTCCCTACAAATGCGCGGGATTCAATAATTAAATTACCTACCTATTTTTTAGTTACTCATGAAGCATAAGGCAAATAATAAACCGTTGTATAATAATTTACCTTCATTAGGTGCCCCTTCTACGTAGATAGTGTAATGAACCGTTGTGCAATAATTTAGATTTGAGTAATAATTTACCGTTGTGTAATAATTTGCCCATCAATAGTACTTCAACGGTTGTTCAAGTTGCAAAAGTACCTACCATTAAACTCCAGCCCCTTCTACGTAGATGGTATAATGAACGGTCTTGTAATAATTTACCATTGTGCAATAAATTTACCCATCAATAATGCTTCAACGTTTGTTCAAGTTTCAAAAGTACCTACCAACAAAATCCAATAGAGCCATCATTTTTCAAATGAAATAATATCACAGAACAACCAACTCGACTTCATACAGCCATCCTTGATTATAATCAGATGATCTCGGGCCAATTCCCGATTGTTAGCGCGTCCCTAGTGATGATATTTGGGCTGAATGTATACAATTTCATTCACCCTCCTGTTGGAAATGCCTGTCGGTGCAAACTTCTGGGCCTTACTGTGAACGAACGGCTGGTCGTTAAATGCTCCGGGTGGTATTAAAAAACTCCCAAATTCGAGAACTATTTAAAACCGTAAAAAAATCGAGATAATGGCGTCCTGGAGATTTCAACCCCTATTTTTCACCCCTTAGGGATGACTGTCAGTAACGCGGAGCTTCGAGGACCAACTAGACCCCAAACGGGACCTGCACACCAAATTTCGTTAATTTTGGTTCATGGTAACTAAGAAAAGTGCGAAGTACGGCGAACGGACAGAAAATTTTTATCGCATTTTCGGATTCTACATCCCTTGAAACAGAAACCATCAAATTTTGAGGGGGTTAAATTTTTTTTTTTAATGCTCGATTCCAAAGGTTCATTATTGACAATAATAAACCAAAAGTTCCCATTTGAAAAAATAAAGTGTGCATGAGCAACGGCGCAAAAAGGTCATCTTCGAATTCTACACCAAAAATTAAGGGGAATTACGATTTGAATTTTTTTTTCTAAATCGCTTTAAGAAAGAAGGGGGGCATTAGTTGGGACACCCCGCGCTAACTACTACTGTAAAACTTGAATAGGCCGTTGGGTCGGTATGGGCACGGGAATCCTACATTCTTGAAATGTAGGAATCATTTCAAGAATCCTGCATTCTTGAAATGATTTTCGGGTGCCCCAGATGAGTGGTTTTTCGTCTTTTTTTTTTTAGGTATGTATACATATTTTTTTTTAGGTAAGTAGGTGTAAATAATTTATTTTGTTATTGTGTTGAATTTCCCTACTGTTACTGGCTTCGAATTCCCCATTCAATCCTCAGATTCTACCAAAGATCCGTGATGCGTACGACGTCGACTAGCGGCGAGTTTTATTGCATATACGTAATAAAGGTTTTATCTATTTTTGGGATAAATTTCTCTTGAGTTGTATTTTGATGTATTTTCAAGGTGAGTTAACGCTGGTGTCCTCGAAATCGTTTTCCTGTTTCCGAGAACCCTAGTTATCACATTAGGTAGGTACCTTCCTACCTACATAATTTGCTTATGAACAACAAGAACCGTAGAACTTACACAAGTATTATGAATATTAGTGTAATGGGTCACAACTATGTACCGCTATACTCTATTGTGAATTTATACACGTACTAAAATTGGTTCGTAGGCCCCCAAAAAGTTCGTACAAATACGAACCTTAATTCGTATCTGGGGCAGTGCTCTATTCTCGTTTATAAGGAGGTGTACAACTACACAGATGGACCCGCGGGCACTACAGGTTCTTTTCCCCTCCCAACTTTATCACATCCTGATTACTAATTCCCCACTGGCTGGTACTGAAAAACTACTGGTTGGTTTTTCTTGCGGATGGAATTTTTTAAATCGAATGAGAGGTTCATTTGAGATGAAACTGGAACAATTTTGATATTTTTGTTTTAAAAAAAAAAGGAAAGAAAAACAGACCGGGTATTTTAAGTCTAATATTTCTTTCTCTCTCTTTCCAGGGATTCCAAACAACGGATAGGGGAACCTAGGAAATCTTCGTCTGAGAACGACGACCTTGTGAGGCACAATCGGTGAGTCTTATCATGTGTATTTCAATATTCGTATACAATTTTACGCCGCTCGCATTTTTTGTTTGTAAATTGCAGCGTATTCTAACGCTATCTTGGAAATGGTTAGGTTACAGTAAAACATCCACTTTTATAGGTCTTGTGAACTGTTGTTAACTTTTTACCTGTCAAGATCTGTTTGTTGTTGTTATGGTTATTCGTGCCATACAGCATGGATATACCTATCTTTCCATTCTGACTACGTTCGCACGTTTCGATTATGTTTATAACGAAATAGTTCATATTTCTCTTATATCGATAGTAGGTACCCGGTTCCCAACATGCTAACGCTAATTTAATTTTGATACTGGATTGCTTTGCTTCGCTTAGACGGGGTTTTGTGTCTTGGAGCAATTTTTGTATGGCAGTACTCGTATGTTTCCTCGTCCCAAAAAATAACGTGTTTCAATTTTGTCTGCACTTTCTGAACCATTTCATCAGTTTTTCAGAAGAGTATTGAACCTTCGTTAACAGGGGTTAAAAGCAATAGGTATTGTGGATTAAGTGAAGATTTGTGGAGGCGTCTCTTGCCTAGCTGAAGCGCCTAGGTGTTCAGTAAGCAAAATTATGAGGTAAAAACATTGTTCATAGACGGGAAAATTACATAGGAATATTATGATGTGGTTAACCTGAGCGAAATGTCTCATTCCTATGCATGTGGCTGGTCCAGGGGAAACTTGAAGGAAGGCTCTGAGTGAAGGTTAGGAAATTCCAAGTTTCCCATCTGGCAACGCTGTTTGCGGTCAACCTGCAAACTACTACCCTCGTGAAAGCGTAGTAGTGTAGGCTACGAGCCGCATTATGGCTCGTCTCATCTGCCGTGGCATCCCATCTAAACTGTCTCTTGAACCCCTCCTAGCCTGCTCTGATATCAGCTTCCATCTCCTACGGTCCCCAGCTCCCATAACCACTTAGTCACGGCAGCTCGTATCCGCCCTGAGGGCCCGACGGCGTGGAGGCTTTTAGAAATTCAGGTGCCGCGGGCTGACGTACCCACGTCATATTCTCGCCTTCCCACTTCTTCGCCCAACCACCTAACTTCTCTCATTCTGCTCATTAGGGAAATTCTCTTTTTCGCAAACATTATTTGGAGTCATGGCCGCCTTGAAGAAAATGCTTACATCCAAAGCAGCCGTAAACGATCTCTTGAATGCGCAAAGTGCTTGTCATATCTAAATACTTTTTATACCATTTCCCAGAATGAACCATAATTTGAATACTGGACCCAGGAATTGCAGAATGGAGGAAAAGTTGCAAACATGGAGTGTGGTGTCTATGTACTCGTCTTTTATAATCGTTGAAGGGTGTTGCACGGATGGCAGTTGTGGCTGTGTCAGTGTATGTGGGAAAAAAATAACAGTGACCAGTGAGGAGTCCCGTGGGTCTGACCCACCCTCCCAAATCGTTATTAGCTGTAAACTGATGAGGAAATTCCTATTGGTCGGGACGAAAGAAATACATTTACTTGGTTTCCAAATTTACGTAGTGACGTTACTCTGTGAAGTTCCTCCACGCCGCAGTTAGGGAATTGACTGAAACGTGCTTTCAGATGCTTGGTTGCTTCCGTGGCGGAAAAAACTCCTTAACGTCAAAAACCACAACGAGAGCCCTTATTAGCAACTTAACGTTTGTAATAAGTATTTTTCGGTTTTGGCAATACGCGAACAACGAAAACTAGAAGAAAATGCTGCAAATTATTACACAACGGTTTATTATTTACCTGTATAGATGCCCCATCTGCGTAGATCACTGTTTTCTGTGGTCAATACCCTCGAGCTCCCTCCAGGAAAGCCCTAAATGGACTGACTACTGGAACCTGCCCGGGAATTGAAGTTTCTTCATACAAATGCGCGGGATTCAATAATTCAGTCATTAATTATTTGTAGTCATTCATGAAGCATAAGGTAAACAATAAACCGTTGTGTAATAATTTTCCTGTATAGATGCCCCTTCTGCGTAGATAGTGTAATAACCTTTGTGTAATAATTTACCTGTATAGATGCCCCTTCTGCGTAGACAGTATAAGAAACCGTTGTGTAATAATTTACCGAATAATACTTCAACGTTTGTTCAAGTCGCTAAAGTACCTATCAACAAAATCCAAAAGAGCCACCATTTCTCAAATGGAATAATACCACAGAACAACCGGCTCGACTTCATACAGCCATCCCTCATTATAATCAGGTGCTCCCTAGCGATGATATCTGGGCCGGATTTATGCCGTTTGATTCGCGATGCACTTTTCTGGTCGTACAATGCTCCGGGTGGTCTCAAAGAATTCTGTAGTTCAAGTTCAATTTAAAAACGTAAAAAACCGTACCCTTCTATTGAAAGTTTTCGAGCTACAGCGTTCTGAAAATTTCAACCCCTATTTTTCACCCCTTAAAGGTGATGCCGAGCTCCGCGGACCAACTAGACCCCAAACGGGACCTACAAACCGAATTCCATTAATTTCGGTTCATGGTAACCAAGAAAAGTACGAAGTACGGTGTACGGCGGATAGACAGAAATTGTTTTATTGCATTTTCGGATTCTACGTACCTTGAAAACGTAAACCATCAAATTTTGAGGGTCGATGGTGGGGGTTAAATTTTTTTTCCCATGCTTGATTCCAAAGGTTCATTATTGAAAATAATAAACCGAAAGAGTCGTACAACTTGAAATGTCTAGGTTATACTCGTTAGACCAACAGAATTCGCTCAGACTAAATGTGGAAGAAATACTGCCTGTGCTTTGAAATACTGGTGCCAGTGATGATGCAAGTAGGATGAGTAGGTACGTTGTTATAGTCTTTTTTGGTTTATTATTTTCAGTAATGAACGTTTTGAATCGAGCATGAAAAAAATAATTTTAACCCCTCCCTCCCCCCCCCTCCAAATTTGATGGTTTCCGTTCCAAGGTATTTAGAATCCGAAAATGCAATAAAAAAATTTCTGTCCGTACGCCGTACTATGCACTTTTCTTAGTTACCGTGAACCAAAATTAACGAAATTTGGTGTAGGTCCCGTTTGGTGTCTAGTTGGTCCTCGAAGCTCGGCGTTACTGTCAGTCATTCTAAGGGGTGAAAAATAGGGGTTGAAATGTCCAGGACGCCGTTATCTCGAATTTTTTTACGGTTTTAAAGAGTTCTCGAACTTGGGAGTTTTTAGGTCCACCCGGAGCATTGTACATCCAACCGTTAGTTCACAGTAAGGCCCAGAAGTTTGCACCGTCAAGCATTTCAGGATGGTAAATGAAATTGTATACATTCAGCCCAAATATCATCACTAGGGACGCGCTAACAATCGGGAATTGGCCCGAGATCATCATCGCTAAGGAGCACCTGATTATGATCACGGATGGGTGTATGAAGTCGAGTTGGTTGTTCTGTGATATTATTTCATTTGTAAAATGATGGCTCTTTTGCATTTTGTTGATAGGTAGTGAAACTTGAACAAACGTTGAAGTATTATTGATGGGCAAATTATAACAATGGTAAATTATTACACAACTGTAAATTATTACACGACGGTTCATTATACCATCTACATAGAAGGGGCTGGGATTTGTTGGTAGGTACTTTTGCAACTTGAACAAGTTGAAGCGTTATTGATGGGCAAATTATTACACAACGGTGAATTATTACTCAAAGGTAAATTTTTGCACAACGGTTCATTATACTGTCTACGTAGAAGGGGCACCTGTACGGGTAAATTATTATACAGCGGTTTATTATTTGCCTTATGCTTCATGAATAACTACAAAATAATTAATGATTGAATTATTGAATCCCTTGCATTTGTAGGAAACTTTAATCCCGGGGCTGGCACCAGTATTCGATTAAGGGCTTTCCTTGGTTTGTGTTGGGGGGGGGGGGGGGGGGGGGAGCTCGAGGTTACTGACCACAGAAAACAGTGATCTACGCAGAAGGGGCATCTGTTCAGGTAAATAATAAACCTTTGTGTAATAATTTACAGCGTTGTTCTTTTGAAATTCTCAATTGCATTGTTGCATAAACACCTTATCTAGGTAGTATGTGACTTTGTTTATGACACTCACTCAGTGTTGCCATTGGTTCCCCGACAACAGGAATGTTCCACATTTTCAGCCACTGTTCGCCTTTGCGGGACCATTAAAATCCACTGTTTCGCCAGAGTCCCCCATTTTGGTTTATTATTTTCAATAATGAACCATTGGAATCGAGCATGAAAAAAAAAATTCTTACCCCCCCTCAAAATTTGATGGTTTACGTTTCAAGGTATGTAGAATCCAAAACTGCAATAAAAATATTTCTGTCTGTCCGCCGTACGCCGTACGCCGTACACCGTACGCCGTACGCCGTACGGGCCACTTTTCTTAGTTACCATGAAAAAAAAATTGATGAAATTCGGGTTATAGGTTCCGTTCGGCGTCTAGTTGGTCCTCGAAGCTCGACGTTACTGTGAGTCATCTCTAAGGGGTTCAAAATAGGGGTTGAAGTTTTCAAAACGCCTATACCATTTTTTTACGTAAATATTTTTACGGTTTTAAATAGCTCTTGAACTTGCGAGTTTTTTAAGACCATCCGGAGCATCGTACGTCCAGCCGTTCGTTCACAGTAAGGCCCCGAAGTTTGCACCGACAGGCATTTTCGACTCCAGTGTGAATGAAATTGTATACAATTCAAACCAAATCTCGTAACCAGAGACGCGCCCACAATAGGAATTTGTGAATACGGCCAATCATTGGTAGGGATCACCTGATTATATTGGCGGAGTATGAAGTCGAGTTGGTTGTTCTGTGATATTATTTAATTTGAAAAATGATGGCTGTTTTGGAGTTTGTTGGTAGGTAGTGAAACTTGGACAAACGTTGAAGTATTATTGATGGGTAAATTATTACTACGGTAAATTATTACTCAACGGTAAATTATTACACAACGGTTCATTATACCATCTACGTAGAAGGGGCTGGAGTTTGTTGGTAGGTACTTTTGCAACTTTTTTCACTCATCAACAATTTCTTTTCAGAACTTCATTATGTGTGTTTCTTTTTGTTAGGTACTGTTTGTCATCGGCAGAATTATTTTAGCAACATTTAACTCGTGATTTAGGTAGGTACCTAGTAACGAGTACGGGGTTAGGTACTAACCTACGGAGGGTCTGCGATCTACATAATATGCATAGAATAGTACATAATTATATTATATAGAAGGGTTATCTATACGGAGAGCTGTGATCTGTAACAGAAGGGTATTCTATACAAAATAATAAACCGTTGTGCAGGGATTTGCAGCGTTTTTCCTTTTACTGTTAAAAAAAAAAAAAAATGAAAAAATAAAATTTGAGATGTCCCTACCCATTCCATGTACGTGGAATACAGGGACGTGAGTCCGGGAGTATGTCATCATGCGTGATAAATATCACAATCAAACAACAACCAGGGTGCACAGTGCATGTGCACTGAGTATGGAAGTACCTATACATGTCCAATGGGTGGCATCTGGTTTATTGAGCAGATACACAGGACTAAGTTCGCTTCCAACCCCCCCCCCCCCCCCTATATGACAACAGAGGATCTTCTTTTTTTTTAAAGTGAATTCTGTTAAAAAATATTCTTTTTGGAATTTTCAAACGCTAAAGTTGAAAAATATATTCCCCTCAAAGAAGTTCCCTTTTTGGCAGGGGAAAAAACCTTGTAATTGGCATCTGGCAACACTGTCACAGATCCTACTGATTCCATTGAAAAAGTGTATTATTTGGAACAGTTTTTCTGGGCATACCTACGTTAGGATCCTGGACAGGGCTCACTAGTTATTCCTGGCGAACTGGGATGTTTCTAAACAGTGTGCCTTACATGGGTGGGGATGAGACACACTCTATTGTTGATCTTATAAAGACGTTATTCAGCATACAACTAACTAATTTCTGTCCCTCAAAGCTGCACGTCAGAGTGTGCCCACCATTTGCATTGAAACCGCAATACTCTAGTTTCTCCAATTTTGCGATTTTTCTAGTTTTTCCCCCCGCTGTTTCTCCTATTTTCTCGCTGGTTTTCGTCCATTTCTCTTGCTAGATTTCGTCCATTACTCGTACCGGGGAAACCCCGTCTCGGCGGCAGTCTTTGGCAGGCGGGTAGGCTTCCGACAGGGCCAGACTTGGCAACGCTGCCTTGCCCTGCCTCTCTTTGCTATTGATCTCCCCTCGTTTCTCCTCCCTTCCTCCTTTCCAACATTCCCAACCCTCGTCTCTTCCGCGAAAGTTTTTTATTATTATTACGGTCATATTAAAAAAAGGTCTTTATTCGAGTTTTTGTGAGTCTTTTACGAAGGGACAAAGGGAAAGGTTATTAGTGCGAAACGAAACAGAATTCACAAAAGAACGGTATATAATATGTATGAGCTTTTGAATTATTATTATTATACTACTCGAATGTTCGAATTTTTGTTATTAGTGTAACAGTTTCCGCCACAGTATTTCTTTTGTTCGTTTGATACAGACACAGACAAGTAGGTAGTGGATGTATATTTGATAATGTCAATGGCTTTTGAGATTTTTCTTGTGGCCATCTTCAGTGAGGTCACTGTAACCTACCATACTATCCAACACTCGTGTTCACGGGCTGGCAGGCCATTGGAATTCAGGCAGCCTGTTTTCTGTTGAAGGAGTAACGCTAACAATTATTCCTAATGTCACATGATTGACATCATCAGGAAGGAGGCATTTCGCATGGCCTTACATTAATGTTCCATATTATAAAAGAAAGACTGATGAGAAGTTGGAGTTGGAAATTAACATTATCCCCAAACCACTTCCGGTATTCGTGGTTGGCTAATATGGAGTGACCACCTTCTTGTTTGCGAATCAAAGCACTGCCCAGTAGCCTGCTGAGCAAAGTATTCGTCCGATTGTGGCACACAGCGAGAACTCCTCCGGGAAATACCTGCCGCACCTGAACGGATACTCTGCTCAGCAGGCTGTTGGGGCAGCAACCCGCAATATTAGGCTGAAAAAGCCAACTACAAATAAAAATTTAAAATCAAGCTCTTCAAAAATATAATTCTCAAACTGTTGTATTGATTTTATAATCATCTTCCTCTACGCGTTTGAAAAAGTTGAACGTTTAGGGAAATGTTGCTTTATAGATGAAGAAAGACAGGTAAAACAAAAAGGCGATTCGAAGAAGCCGCTTGCTTACGTCACATGGGTATAACCCCATCTGCTGCCACTGGTCAGCGAATCAGAACCCATATCCGTATACCGTCTCAGGCAAAATCTGGACCCCACTCCCCCCCCCCCCCCCGGCCATTTTTTTTTTTTTTGAAATCTCAAAGTTTGAAAGTCTCAAAATATGAAGGAGGCATATTTTCCTGATTCGTCTCTTACCGTCTATATCACCTCATAAACTATTGAGAAAAAATGCAAACAGATGATAATTGCCCATTATCCCCAACAGGCTTCTGCAGGACATGACGTGCGTGTCTGTACTAACAGCGGCTGAGAAGGTCGTTGGAAGTGTAATTTGCTCAGTCCTCCAACCATTAACCTGTTCACTGAAACAATACTAATGGCCATTCACTAGTAGTTGCTGTTGGAAGATTCCAGGTTGACTGTAGCTTCAGTGTTGTCACTGTTACCGACCTTACTGAATAGCAGCCAACCACCCGTGTTCTACGGGCTGCCAGATGTCGTGATAGTACGGAGGCATTTGTCCTAGAAGTTTATTCGGCTCTAATTTTCTTAGCCATCAAATCCATCAACTAAGGATATCTTCGTTGCTCTTTTCTTTTTTTCCCGAATATTTTCATAGGCCCAGTACCACGAGTTGGGAGTCCATATCGGATCCATGCTCAGTGATGTCACTTTTACCGACCTTACTGACTACCATCCAAACACCCGTGTTCTACGGGCTGGCAGCAGCAGCCTTGATGGTTTGGAGGCATTTGTCCGAGAAGTTTATTCAAGTCTAATTAATTTTCTTAGCCATCTACTTACTTGCTGTGTTAGAAGAGCTCCCCCCATCCCCCCATATTCGTCCATAGGCCCCGTAGTTAGAAGTCTAGATTGACTGACTCCATCCTCAATGAAGATTTACTGACTAGCAGCCTATCACCTGTGTTCTACAGGCAGGCAGCTTTTCATGATGGTTCGGAGGCATTTGTCTGAGAAGTTGATTCAAGTCTAATTTATTTTCTTAGCCATCAACTTACTTGCTGTATTAGAAGAGCTCCCCCCTCCCACCATATTCGTCCATAGCCCAGTAGTTCGAAGTCCAATTGACTGACTCCATCCTCAATGATGTCACTGTTACCCACCTTACTAACTAGCAGCCTATCAACCACTCGTCTTCTACGGGCAGGCAGCTTTTCATGATGGTTCGAAGGCATTTGTCTGAGAAGTTGATTCATTTCTAATTTATTTTCTTAGCCATCAACTTACTTGCTGTACCTATTAGAAGAGCTCCCCCTCCCCCCCCCCCCCCCCATATTCGTCCATAGGCCCAGTAGTTAGAAGTCCAGATTGACTGACTCCATCCTCAATGATGTCACTGTTACCGACCTTACTGACTAGCAGCCTATCACTTGTGTTCTACAGGCAGGCAGCTTTTCGTGATGGTTCGGAGGCATTTGTCTGAGAAGTTGATTCAAGCCTAATTTACTGTCTTAGCTATCAACTTACTTGCTGTATTAGAAGAGCTCCCCCCCCCCCCCCATTCTTCCATAGGCCAAGTAGTTGGTCCAGATTGACTGAATCCATCTTCAATGATGTCACTGTTACCGTCCTTACTGAATAGCAGCCAACCACCTGTGTTCTACAGGCAGGCAGCTTTTCATGATGGTTCGGAGGCATTTGTCTGAGAAGTTGATTCAAGTCCATTTTTTTTTTCTTAGCTATCAACTTACTTGCTGTATTAGAAGAGCCCCCCCCCCCCCCCCACGGCACCATTCTTCCTTAGGCCCAGTAGTTGGAAGTCCAGATTGACTGACTCCATCCTCAATGATGTCACTCTTACCGACCTTGCTGACTAGCAGCCTATCACCTGTGTTCTACAGGCAGGCAGCTTTTCATGATGGTTCGGAGGCATTTGTCTGAGAAGTTGATTCAAGTCTAATTTATTTTCTTAGCCATCAACATACTTGCTGTATTAGAAGAGCTCCCCCCTTCCCCCATATTCGTCCATAGCCCAGTAGTTCGAAGTCCAATTGACTGACTCCATCCTCAATGATGTCACTGTTACCCACCTTACTAACTAGCAGCCTATCAACCACTCGTCTTCTACGGGCAGGCAGCTTTTCATGATGGTTCGAAGGCATTTGTCTGAGAAGTTGATTCATTTCTAATTTATTTTCTTAGCCATCAACTTACTTGCTGTACCTATTAGAAGAACTCCCCCCTCCCCCCCCCCCATATTCGTCCATAGGCCCAGTAGTTAGAAGTCCAGATTGACTGACTCCATCCTCAATGATGTCACTGTTACCGACCTTACTGACTAGCAGCCTATCACTTGTGTTCTACAGGCAGGCAGCTTTTCGTGATGGTTCGGAGGCATGTGTCTGAGAAGTTGATTCAAGTCCAATTTATTTTCTTAGCCATCAACTTACTTGCTGTATTAGAAGAGCTCCCCCCTCCCCCCATATTTGTCCATAGCCCAGTAGTTCGAAGTCCAGATTGACTGACTCCATCCTCAATGATGTCACTGTTACCGACCTTACTGACTAGCAGCCTATCACCTGTGTTCTACAGGCAGGCAGCTTTTCATGATGGTTCGGAGGCATTTGTCTGAGAAGTGATTCAAGTCTAATTTATTTTCTTAGCCATCAACTTACTTGCTGTATTAGAAGAGCTCCCCCCTCCCCCCATATTTGTCCATAGCCCTGTAGTTCGAAGTCCAGATTGACTGACTCCATCCTCAATGATGTCACTGTTACCGACCTTACTGACTAGCAGCCTATCACCTGTTTTCTACAGGCAGGCAGCTTTTCATGATGGTTCGGAGGCATTTGTCTGAGAAGTTGATTCAAGTCAATTTTTTTTCTTAGCTATCAACTTACTTGCTGTATTAGAAGAGCCCCCCCCCCCCCCCACCATTCTTCCATAGGCCCAGTAGTTGGAAGTCCAGATTGACTGACTCCATCCTCAATGATGTCACTGTTACCGACCTTACTGACTAGCAGCCTATCACCTGTGTTCTACAGGCAGGCAGCTTTTCATGATGGTTCGGAGGCATTTGTCTGAGAAGTTGATTCAAGTCCATTTTTTTTCCTTAGCTATCAACTTACTTGCTGTATTAGAAGAGCCCCCCCACCATTCTTCCATAGGCCCAGTAGTTGGAAGTCCAGATTGACTGACTCCATCCTCAATGATGTCACTGTTACCGACCTTACTGACTAGCAGCCTATCACCTGTGTTCTACAGGCAGGCAGCTTTTCATGATGGTTCGGAGGCATTTGTCTGAGAAGTTGATTCAAGTCCATTTTTTTTCCTTAGCTATCAACTTACTTGCTGTATTAGAAGAGCCCCCCCACCATTCTTCCATAGGCCCAGTAGTTGGAAGTCCAGATTGACTGACTCCATCCTCAATGATGTCACTGTTACCGACCTTACTGACTAGCAGCCTATCACCTGTGTTCTACAGGCAGGCAGCTTTTCATGATGGTTCGGAGGCATTTGTCTGAGAAGTTGATTCAAGTCTAATTTATTTTCTTAGCCATCAACGTCGTCAACCTACTTGCTGCATTAGGATAGCTCGTTCCCCTTTTCGAAATTCTTGTAAGGGCCAGTCACAGTAGTTAGAAGTCCAGACTGACTCCATCTTCAATAATGTCACTGTTACCGACCTTACTGACTAGCAGCCAACGACCCGTGTTCTACGGGCTAGCAGAATTTCATGACGGCTCGGAGGCATTTGTCGGAGAAGTTTGTTCAGTTCTAATTTTCTTAGCCATTGTCATCATCAGCCTCCTTGCTGTGTTATGGTAGGTTGTTCCTCTTTTTGAAACTTTCATACCCCTCCCCCCAGTTGTTAGAAATCCAGTTTGACTCCATCTTCAATGATGTCACTGTTACCGACCTTACTGACTAGCAGCCTATCTCCTGTGTTCTACGGGCAGGCAGCTGTTCATGATGGTTCGGAGGCATTTGTCTGAGAAGTTGATTCTAATTTTCTTAACCATCAACATCGTCAACCTACTTGCTATATTATGATGGTTCGTTCCTCTTTTTGAAACTTTTTCATACCCCTCCCCCCAGTTGTTAGAAATCCAGTTTAACTCCATCTTTAATGATGTCACTGTTACCGACCTTACTGACTAGCAGCCCATCACTTTTGTTCTACGGGCAAGCAGCTTTTTTCATGATGATTCGGAGGCATTTGTCTGAGAAGTTGATTCAAGTCTCTTAGCCGTCAACATCATCAACCTACTTGCTTTATTGCGACAATTCGTTCCACTTGTTCCATATTTTCCGTTACTTCACTACCAGTACTTTCTTGTCTTGTGTTTCCGTTTATTCACTACCAATTCCATTCCGAGACTAGGTAAGTGCACGAGAGTGCACGCTAAAACGTGCGGTATAGTTTCTGAAGCAATACATGTTATTTAGAACGGTAGTGAATAAACGGAAAACGAAAAAATTAGTGGTAGTGAATTTAAAACGCTGCAAATCCCTGCACAACGGTTTATTATTTTGTATAGAATACCCTTCCGTTACAGATCACAGCTCTATGTATAGATAACCCGTCTATATAATATATGATTTATGTACTATTCTATACATATAATGTAGATCGCAGACCCTCCGTAGGTTAGTACCTAACCCCGTACACGTTACTAGGTACCTACCTAAATCACGAGTTAAATGTTGCTAAAATAATTCTGCCGATGGCAAACAGTAACTAACAAAAAGAAACACACATAATGAAGTTCTGAAAAGAAATTGTTGATGAGGAGTGAAACAAGTTGCGAAAGTACCTACCAACAAACTCCAGCCCCTTCTACGTAGATGGTATAATGAACCGTTGTGTAATAATTTACCGTTGAGTAATGATTTACCGTAGTAATAATTTACCCATCAATAATACTTCAACGTTTGTTCAAGTTTCACTACCTACCAACAAACTCCAAAAGAGCCATCATTTTTCAAATGAAATAATATCACAGAACAACCAACTCGACTTCATACTCCGCCAATATAATCAGGTGATCCCTACCAATGATTTTATCTCCGCGCCAAATTTCCTATTGTGGGCGCGTCTCTGGTTACGAGATTTGGTTTGGATTGTATACAATTTCATTCACACTGGAGTCGAAAATGCCTGTCGGTGCAAACTTCGGGGCCTTACTGTGAACGAACGGCTGGACGTACGATGCTCCGGATGGTCTTAAAAAACTCGCAAGTTCAAGAACCGTAAAAATATTCACGTTAAAAAAATGGTATAGGCATTTTGAAAATTTCAACCCCTATTTTGAACCCCTTAGAGATGACTGACAGTAACGTCGAGCTTCGAGGACCAACTAGACCCCGAACGGAACCTATAACCCGAATTTCATCAATTTCTTTCATGGTAACAATGAAAAGTGGCCCGTACGGCGTACGGCGGACAGACAGAAATATTTTTATTGCAGTTTTGGATTCTACATACCTTGAAACGTAAACCATCAAATTTTGAGGGGGGGTAAGAATTTTTTTTTCATGCTCGATTCCAATGGTTCATTATTGAAAATAATAAACCAAAAAAGAAAAGATCCCCAAATTCTTTCATTCCACCCAGTCCCAGTAGTTCCAGATTGGCTCTATCTTCAGTGATGTCACTGTTACCGGCCTCACTGACTAGCAGCTCTGTGTTCTACGGGCTGGCAGCGTTTTATGATGGGAGGCATTTGTCTGAGTAATTTATACATGTTTAATTTTCTCAGCCATTAACTGGATATCTCCCCTACCCCCCAGTTCTTTCAAAGCCCAGTAGTACCCAGTAGTAGATCCATCCTCAGTGATATCATCTTACTGACTAGTGGCCAACCATCCGGGTTCTACGGTCTGGCAGCCGTCCTGATGGTTCAGAGGCAGT
Source organism: Leptopterna dolabrata (assembly GCA_954871275.1). Taxonomy (NCBI): domain Eukaryota; kingdom Metazoa; phylum Arthropoda; class Insecta; order Hemiptera; family Miridae; genus Leptopterna; species Leptopterna dolabrata. Next base: position 37,135,670 of record OX940976.1, read on the forward strand.
TGTCTGAGAATTTAGTTCATGTACCAGTTACTTCCTGGCATGGCGTCTTCCTTTTAAGAGGTTCAGATCGGATTGTGGTGCAGAAGTTGAAGGTATTTATGCTCAGTTTCACTGGCGCAGTCCACTCTTGCCAGTATGCTATGCTAACATGTACTATTTCCAAATGTTGACGCCACATTTTGAGGTTTCGGGGTAGAAGTTGAGATGCATTGAGTTGAGGCATTTTTGCTACATTGATGAGTTCAGTACGGTACAGTACAGTACCCTGAGTAAAGTACAGAGGTATACTCTCTGTATCTACTTTATCCTGTCATGGTGTTCTTGTGCCTAATTTGTGGATTGTGAAATGTTGCAGGGTTGTGAGTAGGAGCAGCTCGTCGGGGCATCACAGGGTCAGCTCTAGCGGCTGGGGCTACGATTCGCCTTCGCCGCGCTACTCGGCGAGCGGCATCCCTTCCACCCCCGAGCTTCCCTACTCGGACGACCGTCGGGAAACCACTCCCGTTGTACATAAGAAACATTCTAAATCGGGGTAAGTCCTCTCAGGATCACCCCTTATCCTTGCGAGTTGCTTACGAGATTGCACCAGTTGAGATATACATCTGTTGTTGTTTTGGAAGGTTGATAGTCGAAGACCTTTCATAATTCAGTAATGCCTGTAGTATTATAATTCGGAGTCTTGGACATGGTCTGAATCCATCATTCACCTATTTTTTCTTCCTTGCTAATGAGTTTCCTGATTTACATTATGCACCCGAGTCTTGTTTATCGTGGTAGTCCTATATGCATATTTTCGACCATCAACCTTCACTTAGTGGTAATAATGTTTGTTTCAAAAAATATTTGTTGGATCTAGGGAAATTTATTCATTAGTTTCGATGTGTGGGTGCCAGGTATCACCAATTTCGTATCTTCCTTTTGGGCTTGTGAACGTGTACACTGCTCGTAGAGATATTCTGTAATGCAGGGTCCATCGCTCATGAGCGCATGGGTGAGGATAGCCTCATCAATCTATTCTTTTCCCGCTGTGTCGACCCTTTCTGGTAATCGCTTCGATCGTTCGTGATACCTTGTGATTACGTTCCATGGTCACTAAACGTTGGCTGTAGCGTTTATTTAATCGTTTCCTCAGTAGGAAAATCACTTGCTCTTGATTCGCTAGCAGTTCTATTGCCGCTCATTAGGGCATCACCGTCCGTTAATCAGGCTGTGTTCTTTTTCGCGTATCATGCCCGCCCGTGTGTTACAATCATCCACATAACTACTTTCGATACTGATGTAGCTTTCGCCGATGTTCCTCATGAAATAGATCAACCCATAGAATAATAATGATAATAATAATAATAATAATAATAATAACACTGATCAATAATAGATCACTGCCATAGTTTTTGCGAGTCGGGAAGGCAGGGGAAGGTATGTGGTATTTAAATAAATTACAGTTTAACCGCACAAAATTCCGTGACCCATGCCGTGACTCCTAAGAACACGGATGGTACGCGCAATCTGATTCCTGCAATTGAGTGGAGTTGACGTCAATCACGTATGCTTCCATCAGGATCAGTTCATTTTCACATCGAGCCCTACCATTACGTTTTCCTATGTTCGATATTGATGTACACACCTAGCAAGCCACATAACTTAACAAAGCTTCATGTGTGTGATTACCCACAAGGTGTATTGGTAACCTCCAGATCAAGACTAAGGCAAAGCTCCACTTATAATGAAGACCAAAGCGTTCACTCGGAAATCCGCATGCCTTTTGAAATGGCGTTGATATTTTTAGTAGTAGTTTTTTTGTAGTCTCTTGTAGAGTTGAGCACTGCTGTGGGTGGATGTCTATTACCTTCTACGTCCTTAGACCACTTGCCTACTAGGAGGTAAACTAGCTCAGTTAAAGCGTTGTTTTCCCTCGTAGAAAAACGTTTGCGTCTAGATGCTTCTGTGAGTTGAGCAAAATCTTACTTCGGTCAGTTTTGTCAGCGAAGCTAATAGAGGTAGAAAAAGCAAACTTCCTCTCTGGATGGATACGTTCCATAAACAGGGCAGGCAGAGTGTGAAGGGTTTCTGTGGATAAACTACCCTCATATACTCCTTTTGCAACAATTCTTCTCAGGAAAGACGTTTCGTCTATATCGGTTGACCGCGCAAAAAAAGGTTTTCTTTTGGTTAATATTATATCTACTACCTTTTGAGGAAGTTTCCTGGGAGTCCGTTGGAGGAAACTCACATCTGTTTTACCAGTTTCTTTCGGACTCTGCAGAATTGTTGATGACAGGAGATGATGCATTGAGACTAGAGTTTTGAGCCATGGTAAAAATTACCGTATTTAAGACTCGTTTGACCTCAATCACTGGCACTATTTACCAACCTTGTCATGGAGGAGGCTCAGTACACACAGCTACCATAGGTATGCATTATGTACTACAGGTACCTGCTCATGTGTTCGTGAAGAGCATCATAGATCTCTGGGAAGTGATGGCGAGTGATGTGGGGTTGTTCAGACACAGAAAAACTGCTAGATCCTTGGAGATCATAGCGTTTACAGAAAGCTAGTCGCACCGATTAAACGGGAAGACTTCAACATTCCGCCACAGATCTATATACTCCTGTTTATATATGCATGTATACAGTATATTTAGATAGCTCTATATCTAGGAGCAGGTGGTTTCAGGAAGCCTTTAATTTGTCTATGGAGGAGTTTCAACATCCTCCATAGTAGGGTTCTTGTGATGTTAACTAAAATTATCGTTCATTTACTCGACTAGCTGTACGTACAGCGCAGCAGATATATGCACTCGTGTTGGCCATGAACTATGCAGAGCAGATGGTACTTAGTTGGTTTCTTAAAACTGTTCACACCTTTGAAGGAATTGAACTTCCGTTCAACTAAAATTGTTCTAATTTACGTTTATTAAAATTCTACGTTAATTGTATAACGACTAGATGATTTAGTATCGTTGGGAAGATTATGAGCACGCAGCAGAGATTTACAGTTATCAGCCCAGGATAGTTCTACGCGTTTTTGGTAATGCTGGCGCTTCACATCATTATTGTCTTCTTTGTGCACTATCTACTTCGTGTTCTGTCGACTAATTTAGTGTGGAGTTTCTGTTTTTTGTTGTTGTTTTTTGTTCTTTTTCAACTTTTCCACGTTTTTAAAATTTATTTTGTTCAGTGTTTTAACGTTCCTTCAATCGTGATGTTTGACTAACCCTTGTTTTTAAATGTTTGATGTGTTATGTATTTTTCTGTTGCATATATTTTTTCTCATTTTTATTTTTTATCTTTTTTTTCAGTTTCTCTACACAAAACAATAGCTACCCCACTCTTCTCATTAGGTAGGGATGTTATTATTTTTTTAAATTTTTTTAAACTAACTTATTAAGTTTATAATTTTCTATAGTTCGCTTTGTACCTGCTTGTATTTTATGTGTGTTTTTTGTTCTACACTACAAAATGTTGACTTTTGCGGCTGCCTGTATGATGTTTGCATACGCTACGATTATAACGATCATTCCATTTTCCCCTTTCTTTTTTGGTATTGGTTTTGCTGTGGGTATTATAATTTTTGAAGTTACACGGTTGGCTGGTTGTCATATTTGTTCTAACCCTAACTAATGTTCCCCTTTTCCCCGACTTCTCTTTGTTCCTTGGCCAATTAATTTCGCTCGGCATACTCGAGTTTGTTACAGTTCACTACTTTAACATTTTTGCGATTAAAACAAATGATTGCTTTCGAACATTTGCAGCCATGTTTACTCTGAATTTATTACTTTCGTAATTGGATTTATGTATACTTATTTCGTCATGGGAAGTAACTTACTTGCAGAACGTTGCTAGTGAATAGAATTAGATCCAAGTTAGGCTGTCCATACAATACAAAACCACAATACGTTGTCCTTTTCCTAACAGCGAGTTCACTGCTACCTACTTGAAGTATCATCCCTTTGCAACCCTACCAACAACTGGCAATTTACTGCAACAGTTTTTCGTTAATTAGTTGCTCTCAGTTACCCACGAGATGATGATCACAGTTTCTCCACGTTATGACAGTTTGAGCGATTACACTTATTTTGATCTGACTTTTTTCACCCTTCCAGAAATGAGTATGCATATTTTCTTTAGGTGTTCTTTTCGAGCTCAATGTTCTGAGTTTTTCATGATTTTCTGGACTGAGGTCAAGTATCTTGTATATAGTATAGCATAAGAAGAGTAAAATAAAAAATAACGTAACTGCTAACAAGTCCGTTTTTAGCTGGCAGAAAGTTGTGAGACTACGGACAAGATTGAATAATAAATATCTGGCCATTTTACGATAAACAATTTTGATTTTACTTGACAGCCAAGTATGAATGAGTGTGGAGGATTTATATTCTTATGCTTTGATTATACTCCCATCAGTTACGTCATTGTTATTAGGAATTTTAAAGTGAAGGTAGCCGAACCTACATTACGATGGTGGTTGCTCTTGACCATAGATTTGGAGTTATAATGATTCTTCCAAGTTGATGGGTGTCTGGGATATTAGTTTTGGGTGTTCCAGTGTTATTTAAATTTGATTAACATACTCATAAAATATAATGGATTTTGACCTTGTATAATTTGTTTAAATATAAAATGTACTATGTTTCAATGTCTTGCAGTATCTCTCGAAGGTCTGGAAGTGATTCGGCGTCTAACTCCGGGTCTAGCGGATCTCGGTCGCGCTCGAGTTCCGCCTCCAGTCAGTCCGGCTCTAGCACCTGCTCCAGCGCTTCCTCTTCCCCCGCATCTGACAAATCCTGTTCCACCCATAGGTAACAACTACATTGTATTATAAATATTACTATTTATAGTACTACTACTAAATTTCGCTTCACACTGATACAACTTTGCCGTTGATTTGTCGACACATTCACAACATGCCTTTCTCCCGATCCGTGAACGTAATTAATTCTGATCTGTATACATTCCGCCTCATTCCCCTCCAATTCTGTCGAGATATCTAATCTATCGTCTCGTGATGTCTAATTTTGAATTGTTGAGTATCGTGCTTCTAACAATTTTAATTCTTCGACCTGTTACTGACTACGAATAACATGAAGTTATATGTAGAAGTATAACCTTATCTCGGAACAAATCCTTAAGATGTAACTGTTCGGCGGGTTTTCATCGATTTTTATGGGATGAGATGACGGCAATATTCACTATAGACTTCTCTGTTGATTCGTGGACGTAATTCTGATCATCCCAAGTTAGGCCAGTTAAATAAGACCTGGTGGTAGAAAAAATGGTAGGAAGGATGGAAATGGTCTTAATCGGTTTTTTAGATATATTTATAATTGAAGTGCTAACTATGTTTGCACCATCCTCCCCTGCAAGCTTCAAAGGCAGCCCCCCCCCCCTCCCCCCCATGGAATTTTCGGGCTTTTTCAGATTTGCTTACGTCGAATTTCGTGTGTTTGCGTTCGGTCCAGTTGCGGTGACAGATTTGGATAAGTGGTACCTAAGTGTGTTTTGTACTGTTTGTGCTCTTGTGGATTGATCAGCATCGTAACACAGATAAGTACCTAGCTTCTAGTCAGTACCTTCTCCATTCAAGTACCGGCTGACGAGTCATTGTTTCGTTAGATTTTAGTTTGCTATATATATTTTGTACCATATGAATGCGGTGGCTAATTTACTGTCGACATTTTCTACGTTTTTGTAGGGCAATAGACTATTGATTAAAAGTTTAGGAAGAGGAGATAAGCCTTTGCTGAATATCAGTCAGTCGGTAAAGGGAAGGGGTTGCCTTGAGGTATTTTGTAGAAAAATCTATTGGTTTTGTGTTCTGGATTGGTGCCCCACCGTTTTCACAGCCCACGTACCGCTACTGCGTTTCGACGATACGGACGTTGTGGGTAGTCAGTCGACGCAGAATTGAGGAGTAATAAGCAGTCTGAAAAAAGTCCGAACATTTCGTGGCTTTTTGGACCCTCTCTTCGAAGCTCGAAGATGCAAATGTCGGATACTGCAGTTAGATAGGTGGACGTGAAATAAATCTGTTAAAACGATTTCCGGCTTTCCTACTATTTTTTCCGCCGGCGCGGCGCAAAAGGTATTTTTTATTTAAGTGGGCTATATCGATACCTCGATCTCGCTTGAAAGTTTTGTGTTGTTTTCATGCATTTACCAATTATTGAGCTGTTTCTCATGGGTTGGCGTGCGATAAGATCAAGATGGTGTCAATATTTACAGCTGACTTCTTTGTTGAAAGACGTTAGGGACTATAGTTAACTGTCTATGGTATGCAATCGATGCTCGAATTGTTTAATATCGGTTGTTAGTAGTCCATTTTTTACACTATCAATAATTTCTATATACACTTCCTTTCGAAATAATTTACAATATAATCTAGTCATTTTCGTAGAAAGAGAGCTTTCGGTGAAATTTTGGTGGGAAAATAGTGCGCTGTCCTGATTGATATCCTGGTCTCACTAGATCTCGGTCTCACTGCTTTTGAGCCATTTCGTACTTATACGTGGAGTAATATTCGCGAGTAGTCATAGATTTTTATGGGATGAGATGACGACAAAATTCACTACAGAATTTTCTGTTGATTCGTGGACGTAATTCTGATCATCCCTCATTCCCGGACACTCCTATCGACGTCTTGATCTCGTCATGTATGCTTAAGCTTTTGGGTGGTTTCATAGATTTTTATAGAGTGAGATGGCAAAATTCACTACAAAATTTTCTTTTGGTCGGTGGACGTAATTCTGATCATCCCTAGTGTTCACTCAACTCATTCTCCTGTATTAGTATCGATACATCGATCTCCCTTGAACTTCTGAGTAGCTTTGGTCCTTCTACCAGTCACTAAGCTGTTTGTCTTGGGGTGGTATGGGATGAGATTAAGACAATATTCACTACAGACTTTCTGTTGATTCGTGGATGTAATTCTGATTATGCCTCATTCCCTGACACTCCTATCGACATCTTGACCTCGTCACGTCTGCTTATGCTTTTGAGTGGTTTCATAGATTTTTATGGGGTGAGATGACGACAAAATTCACTACAGAATTTTCTGTTGATTCGTGGACGTAATTCTGATCATCCCTCATTCCCCGACTTTTCCTGTCGACGTCTTGATCTCGTCATGTCTGCTTAAGCTTTTGGGTGGTTTCATAGATTTTTATGGGGTGAGATGACAAAATTCACTACAGAATTTTCTGTTGGTCGGTGGACGTAATTCTGATCATCCCTAGTGTTCACTCAACATTCTCCTGCAGCAGTATCGATACCTCGATCTCCCTTGAACTTTTGAGTAGCTTTGGTTCTTCTACCAGTTTCTAAGCTGTTTGCCTTTTGTTGGTATGGGATGAGATGACGACAAAATTCACTACAGAATTTTCTGTTGATTCGTGGACGTAATTCTGATCATCCCTCATTCCCCGAGTTTTCCTATCGACGTCTTGGTCTAGTCATGTCTGCTTAAGCTTTTGGGTGGTTTCATAGATTTTTATGGGATGAGATGACGACAAAATTCACTTCAAAATTTTCTGTTGATTGGTGGACGTAATTCTCATCATCCCTTGTGTTCATTCAATTCGTTCTCCTGCAGTAGGATCTCAGTATCTCGATCTCCCTTGAACTTCTGAGTAGCTTGGTCTTTCTACCAGTCACTAAGCTGTTTGCCTTTTGTTGGTGTGGGATGAGATGACGACAATATTCAATAGACTAAGCTATTTCAGTGACAAACAGCCCCTGGACGGGTCGTCAGGACCTTAGGGGCCCATTCATGAACTTGGTTTTCTCATGTTTCTGTACTTATATTCTTCATTATGTACTAAATATTTTTTTGAACAAAGAATTGAATTGAATTGAATTGAATTGACTTTCTGTTGATTCGTGGGCGTAATTCTGGTTATCCCTCATTCCCCTGATCAGTGTCTCATGCGACATTTCCAAGTACTTATATCTAGCCTCTAGTAGCTACCTACCTACCTACCTTCTATGTTTTTTTTACTTAACGATTTTTACTGCGTTTTCGTTTATCTATGAAATTAGGTACTTATTTGTCGACGAAGTGTTGGTAAGCGTCGTAGATTTTTACGGGATGAAATGACGACAATATTCACTACAGACTTCTCTGTTGATTGGACGTAATTCTGATCATCCCTTCGTGACATAAGCCCCTAAATCACGAAGTACCATTGGCTGTTGCTTAAAATCGAGTATTCTATGTTAATTTAAGCTAGTTAATTTTGTATCTACATCAACAGTCGTGCCAGTATTTTACTGCAAGCTGATGAGAAAAATCAACTGATCAACTGAAGATCAACTGAAAAATCAGCTGATGGGAAAACACTGCTACACTGGTTATTTCTTACCAAGTCTTACTTCGATGAATAGTGATCGTTTGAACAAATATTATTGAACTGCAAATATATTTTGATTTCAGAATTTTGCTAGTCAATTTATCCCCCAATTAATAATTTTGTAGCCTAATTCTTTGCAGCCGCTTCGTCGCCATTGCCGATTAGTAGAAAGTGAAGAAATCATAAGTCATGGATAATAGTATCAATACAGTTGTGAACCAAAGATGGATTGTGAATGTGACAAACATTATGCTTTTCTGAAACCTCACTTTGTTCGTAGGATTTACGGGAATCATGTAAACTTGATTTTACTTTTACAAAGCGTCGAATTGTCTTATAAACTGGGACATGGTATCTCTAGGACGGGTCAAAAACTGAACAGGTCAAAATCGAACCCCTCGAACATTTAGGTAAACATTTCCTGGGCAACCAGGACGGATGGTAGTACAATTTCGCTATCACTTCGAATTATCTACGCTTAACCAATACGTTGTACTATACTTGCTGACTGGAAATACAAGTATGTAAGTTTGATTTTCATTTTTCTAAATTGTTGTTGTTTTGTTGTTCATAGCCAGCAAAGTAGTCTTAGGAGCGGTGCGCAGTCAGGAGCCGCTTGCCACAACAATTCAGTCAGTCCTGCCGTCCATGCAGAAGACCGGCGACCTCTCGCCATCTGTGTACGCAACCTTCCAGCCCGGTCTTCAGGTAAAATTTATTTGAATACCTATCAGCTCGTGAAAATTGGTATGTTGGCAGTGAAGACGTCAAAATTTGGCGTTTGAATTAGGCCTGTCGAGTTTCATAAAGTACCAATTCAGTTTCGCCGTGCCTAGTAGGCTCTTCGAATTAAGGATTTTTAGTAAAAAAGTATTGGATTTTGTACCTGCGATGGACCAGTGCGCGGAAAGCTCGGTTCTAACGAGGTACCATCCTCCGTAACTGTTTACTCGAACTGAGCATTCAAGGCTGAAGACGTGTGGACGTGAAGTAACATCCTATGGGAAGTTCTCAAGGATGGCTTCGTGAACCATCCAATGGCTCCGTTGCATTGTTTTCTTTCAGAATTCTCACGCAGAAGGTTTTGATTACGATCCGTTCAAGTCGACACCCCCCCCTCCTAGCAGACCCTTACCACGACTTGTTGATTAGCTGAAGTACCATCGTGTTTGTGTCCTCTATAATGTAAAAAGTGATTAAATTAGCAACCCTGGAATGTTAAGACCTGCCTAGGTCATGAAATGTGACCAAATAATTACAACACCAAACATCGGCTCAAAATTAGTTTACGGTATCATTTCACTAACTATATTGTGGTGCTTTTTGAATCAACTTCTTAGTATTTCTAAATATTTTATGTAGAATTTGGCGCTCATTACCCCATATGTGTGATGTGTGCTTTTATTTTTTAAACTTGTATGGGTGCAAAAATGTCAGAAACAAAAATGCTAACACAGGCTGCCTCGGGACAAATTTTGGCAGCCAAAAAAACTCGAAATTTTGGCACTGGCTTATGACATCAGAAAGGTGGATCGTATAGTAAAGATTACTCTGACTAAAATTAAATAAAGAGCAACAAGTTCTGCGTCGAATAACTTCGTTGAACACTAAGTTTGGTTTGGTCAGAATCGGCAGTCAAAATTAGGCAATTTTTTTCCATTTTGACCTGAATTGTTTCGTGCTCGGTTTCACACGCCTGGAACTAAAAACCAGTTATTCCAAATGAAAAATGTCATAACTGAAGTTGTAGAGCATCAAATTCTGCGGTCAGATCACCCCTATTTTTATTAAAATATATTATTTAAAATTTCACTTGCTCCCTGTTTTTATCCTTTATGGACTGGCATATAAAATGGTATTATTACCATAAGCTTGTGCCTCTAATTCATCATGATTCCCTCATACCTCCGATTCCTAATTGTGATTTATGGTATTCCTGATAATCAGCAGCTGTTGTTGCACCAAGGCGCTACTTCAAATATAATCATTGCCCTTGTAGACATAATCATCACAATTTGTCCGTTGTTTCAGACACGAGCCTAAAAGACGGTCTGTACCACGAATATAAGAAGCACGGGAAAGTGACTTGGGTCAAAGTCGTTGGGCAGGGAGTGGACAGATACGCTCTCGTTTGTTTCAAGAAGGCGGATGATGTAGAGAAGGCGCTCCAGGTCTCCCACGACAAGCTCTTCTTCGGCTGCAAGATAGAGGTCGCCCCCTACCAGGGCTACGACGTCGATGATAATGAGTTTAGGTGAGAGAATTCTCCGTAAACCCTTTTGTACTTCCACGCTCGGTTAGGATTACATGGTAGGTAATTGAAGGAATTGAAATAACCTTTTAGGAGTTACTTGGAGGCGTAAAAGCTAGGGGAGCCACAGACTGTAGTATTGCCCTTGTCACCTCGTGCTTTAGGATCCTCGTACTGCTAGATCTGTGAATTTGTTGAAGATGAATCAGTACGAGTATGTTTGAACGCATTAGTATTAAATGGTAGGCAGGAATCGAACTTCGTTTGATGCTCTCCTCTCTCTTTTGCCAGTCCGTCCCTTCCTAATTTTCCAATAAACCTCCTTGCCGGCTACAGGAAAGAAAATAGATTCTAGTGCATTTTTTCCTTCAAAGGTACATATCTACTCCTGGATCGAACTCGATGAAACAGTGGCTCATGACGACATACCTTTTAAGAAATTTTTTTTTTACGTTGAATCGGATAGTATAGCATTTCCAAAAAAACGCAATTTTTCACGCAAGTTCCACTTAAGAGGGGGGAAAAAGACAACCCATTGCAAGCCTAAAGGCAAAATTAACATGCATAATTATTTTGGTTCCAGAGGCGTTTTTTATAATACTGGTGATTTCCGTGATTTGACGAATTTCACTTTTCAAGCTGATTTGTTCCCCCACGAAATCTGCTCAAAAAGTTTTGAATTCTTGTGGAATTCACTGTTTATTTTGCACCATTTTACTGACGTACTGTTGAAAACACACTAAAGATCTTAGATCGTAAAAAAATATCGGAAAATGAGCTCGGAATTTGCTCGTCTTGAGTCGCAGAATCTAACCCTGGCCTGTGTCTCACGTAATCCTCTATTTTTAAGATATAGGTATATTGGACCATCAGAGGAATATTTATTCCCCCCCCCCCCCCCCCCACAGTTGCTGTCACTTCAACGTTTATTTGAGAATGCTTGAGTCAATAAATACCTACATTTATAGTTTATCTGGTATAGGATGAATCGCCTTCCCACCAGATAAGGATTTCTTTCTCACATTCTGCCACCGGTGATTCCTTCCTTTTAAGCGCTTCTTGACATGATTTACCGTTGTGGAATCATTCACCGACAAAGTCATATTAATTTAACGCTGGAAGCTGATTCAACTATTTCTTACACTGGCCTTGTTGAGAGTTCTAGTATATCTGGATGTTTTTAATTGACAACTTACATCACGGTGATAACTTGGTATGTGAAGAATTAAGATGTAACGTATAGATTTGGTTCTCATCTTAGCTAAGGTTCTGCTATTCTGTGGCTCCGTATCTGTATTTGTTCCCACCCTAGACTATTAGGTAAGCTTATCTAGAAACTCTTAAAAGTGCTGTCCACGAAACATCTCTCGTTACTCACAAAAGACTTGGACTCATATTCGATAAACTACGAATTAGATGCTGCATCTTCGCTTAGCTGGCTGATTTTTACATGTGGTCGACCGTTTCAAGATGATGCCTCTGTTGGCTATAGCTGCTCTTCCTCATCGTTATCTACTTGGACAATATCTGCTTTCAACGTAGAAATATTTCTATTTCAGGCCTTTTGAGGCAGAACAAGATGAGTTCCACCCGAAAGCAACCCGAACACTTTTCATCGGCAATCTTGAAAAGGATATCACAACACAGGAAATACGCAAACACTTTGACCAGTTCGGGGAAATCATTGTAAGTAGTATAGTATTTTTTTAATGAACCAGTAGTTTTTGCAAACAGTACGTTTCAAATGCACGCGCTCATTGAGCAGTCTATCGTTGTTTATTCATTGCTAAGTTTCATGGAGTTTCATTTTTGGTTTGGTTGGATCCAACCAAGATTCTGCCTCTATCTGGCCTCCCATTTACAATTTAGTTTAATTTCGAAGCTGATATAATTATTGTAACTGCTATATTTACCCTCATACATACAGTGCTTATAGTATATCTGAATATATTTAAAAGCTTTTCTGAAGTCTCGTCAGTGCTTCTTTTTGTGGAAACATTCGTTTTCACGACAATAAAAGAAGATATCAACTGACCTTGTGCCCTTATCTATAAATTTTGATACTAATTTTTTCAGGAAATCGATATAAAGAAGCAAGGTAACTCAGCTTCATATGCGTTCTGCCAGTTCTCTGACATCTCGAGCGTCGTGAGAGCGATGCGAACGCTCGATGGTGAGCACATTGGCGCCAATCGAATAAAACTAGGGTTTGGAAAGTCGATGCACACCAACTGCGTTTGGGTTGATGGAGTCTCAGGTGAGCTCAGAATTTCCTCTTTGTAAATTCTCGTTGGATTTTTGTGATTGAAAGGAGATGAAACTGTCGTTGGTAGTTCCGTTCGGTGAATACATCTTGTGTCAGAATGCTGTGAGTTTTGGATTTGTAAAGATATTGAATGTCATTCACTTCAATCAATCAATTTTGAGAAGAAATAAAATCGTCAATACTGCCTTCTTTGGGAATTTTTAACAAGGAGAATGGTCCACTCAAATGCGGAACTCCGCATCTTGGAGAAACAGGTGGGGCTCTTCTTACTGAAAATTTCAAGGTTTTTGACCTTGAAAGGTGCTGAATCCGTTTTTTAGGTCGGTAAATTCGATATACCACGTCAGTCGTCAAATCAGTTTCAAATCAGCCTCCACGAATCTTCGAGACGCAGGAGTATCTCAAAATCAGGGATGTGTCCCATCCAGGACATTAGACAACCGTAGTCAACCATCTTTGATTATTAGACCATATTAAAAGTATGCCATCTACTTATAGAAAACTGGGTTTTTAAAACAGGAGATCTTAGAGCTATTATCGTAATTTTACTAATAACATCCACAACTTACCCCTGGAGTGTTGTAATGTTGTGTGAATTCAATTTTTTCTGGCATTCCAACCATCTTAAATTATTTCCTCCATATCTTCATTTGATTACCCGTTTCTATCAATCTGTGTGTATCTATGGGCTGTTTTTAGTTCATGTTCTATAGTTATCTGGGCTCTAAATTATTGTCAACTGTCAGTTATACTGTTGAAGTAGTTTTAGTGCTGTTTGGTTATGATTTCATGCCATGCGTCCATAACTACTCCACACTTGACACATCGCATCTGTGCATTTATGATGAACCAACTATGTCAATATTATTCACCTACTCTTACGTTTGTGTCCTCTGACATTCCTTATTGCTTGGCTTAAAGTTCAGGTAGTTGCTACGAAATGATTCAATCTTTTATTGTCCCAGTTTGGTCACGAACGTCCGTGAGGATCGAAAAGCTACGGTAATTTCCATGATATCAAAATTACGCGATCCTGGCATTATTCCTGCCTCTGTTGGATTTTTATGGGCTTCGACGCGGTATTTGACGTTAGCAAGTCAGTGTAGCGGACGGAAGGGAGGTGTGCGTTAGGAGAAAGGGCCAATCTTGTGCGTATCGTGGTCCTGCGCAGCCTCCCTGCGCCCCTCAGCTCAACTTGCATCCCGAGTTCTTCTCAGTCCTTCGTGATGTTCGGTCCTTAGTTGTTCTGTGCCGTGTCCTGTGCTGAACCGACTCTGATCGTCGTTAGCGATGTTCGCCGTCGTTGTGGTGTTGGATACTGATGACTGGGAAAGTGAGTTCAAGCCCATTGGCACTTGTAAAGTCTTGAAAAAGTACCGAATTTTTGCAAAACAGTCACATAACGTCACTTATCCCAATATCACTCTTTGCTATCTGCTCTTTGGCATTGCGTTGTACAATTTCCTCAAAGAAGTACACCCCATACCTACTTAAACTTAAAAGAGTTTCAGGCAGATCAGAAAAGTATATATCAGAGAACCCCGAATCCCTTACCCCTGACCTCAAATTCTTTTTCTTATTGAGGATATTTTTGGAATACCGTTTCAGCATGAGACATTCGCAATAATATTGAATTTTCTATCGAATTGAGCGTTAGCGCCCTCCTGTTTTTTCCTCTCAAAAACCTGGAGAATCTCACCGACAAAAAAGGGAAAATAATAATTAGGTTTTCGATTTATTTATTGTTTTAAGTTGAAAAAGGGATGCCATTTTCTGTTCAAAATGGGCTTGAAGTTTCATAAAATCGCGAATCACTTTTTTTAGATTTCAGCTATAATGGCGATAACGGGCTTGAGTATGACAATATAAAATATCTAATTCTATTCTATCCATATCTACAAGTAAATTGGAAGAAATTTCAAAGTTTGAAAAACTAGCCTACCTTTTAGGATTGGTGATATGTTGAAATCCAAAAATTTGAGCTACTCATTTTTTTAGAGGGAGGAGTCTTAATTTTGAAGATCTCTAAGCGCAAAATTGCTAAAATCTATGATCCAAAACCCGTTAAACATTATAAGTAGTTCATTACTGGGAAGTCCTGCATAAAGTATGAAAAAAAGCTATCTGTTGCCTGAATTTGATTGTCGAGTGGTCAAAATTTGCGTGAAATCGACAATGACAGTTCTGTTGTTCTATTAATTTGTATGTTTGTGTGATATGGTTTACAAATATCCATGCATCTTTAAAACGGATTTGTTACAAATACCATGTATGCCATCGTAACACAGTTGATCAATATTAGTTTGAATCTCGCAAGTATGTACAAATAATAGGTAGGTACGTATCTACCCATCAACAGTTTTTTTACTCCATTCATGTGTCCTATACTCTGCAATTCGCAACATTTTTTGAAATTTCAATGTATGTAATAATTTTATTGTTATATTTACCTAAGTTCCTGTTTATTTCACAGAGACCGTGTCCGAGAAGTACCTCAGTACTCATTTCGGGCAGTTTGGTCCTGTGACCCATGTCGTCATTGATAGAAGTCGAGGGCACGCACTGGTTTTTTACGAACAGGTATGTTTGTGGGAATTTTGTCTTACATTACTTGAAATAGAATTGCTAAATGAATATTTCACTGCTTTCAATATATCGTCTAACCAGTCGTGTTGGCTTTTGAAATTGCTTACAAGAAGATTGATTTGTGCTACTGGGAAAGGTTCATGGATAAATAAAGCAGATTCAGTGTCTAATTTTTATTTGAACTTTAATGAATTTTACTTGAAGATCATCTTATATTCGTACTCAGATGTTGACGGTAAATGATAGTTTGTTGTAGATGGTATTATCTTTCAGTTATATATGTATATTATACAATTGTAATAAATATACTACTGTTATATATTGTCTACAGTGTCTTTCATCTCTCTTTGCAGATATCTTACGCCCAGCAGGCTGTCAAGGATATGAGAGGTAACTCTCTGAGGGGGAGAAAGCTTCAAGTAGATTACGCGTCGCGTGAATGCCAAGAAGCTTTTTACGATCGTGTTGAAAAACAGTCATCTACCTCACATTCTAATTTTGATAACAGGTTGGTACTTTTTGACGTTTTCCAGTTCATTGCCGAGGGTTGTGATGTAGCTCAGTGTCTTTGATGATCCCCCCCCAACCAAGGAAATTGATGTCTTGTTTTCACTTTTTCACTACCGAGGGTCAAAGAATTGATTGAATTTATGGTCTTTGAAATAAAATTTTCCACTCGCATTTTGCGTTTCACACGTCAAAGAACAAATTATTTCCGTATGGCTGTCGTTCTGTCCGTATCCTGTAACTACCATACTTATCTTAGCCATAAAACTAAAAGCTTGACTATCGAGTTTCTTGTTCATTTCATTCATCTTCATTTTTATATTTTGATACTGGAGAATGACTGAACTGGTTTTCCCTGTCAATGTTGTACAGCATTCAAGCGTCACCTCAGAGTTCCTCTACAATAGTCCGAGTGTACGACAGTGGATCGACAGCCACCTCACCTGCTGTCAACTCTGCCCCAACAAGGTTCCCTACACTGACGACGGGCGGTTCGGGCGTAGTTGTGACGACGAGATTCACCACGACGTCGTCATCGTCGCGGACGACGTACAACCGGCCGACGGCATCGTCACCTACCACCCCTTCACCTTCACCGAGGTCGTCCCGCCACGGCCACTCGTCCTCTTCTTCTTCGTCCCAGAGGTTTGACTACAACCTCGAATACAACTCAGAACGGAGATCCTACAGGTAATCACTACAATTATTATTCAACCACAGAGCTCGTCTCTGTCACTCAATAACAGTGTTTCGTTTTTGTCTGTCCGTCGCACCTAGCATTAAGAAATCAGTCCGTAGATTGAGCAATGAATTGCTGTAGGTACGTAGCTATTGTGGAAACAAACTTAATTATTGTCAGCATCCCTTCAGTCTCCGATCTGCTCAAAATTATTTCTCTTGCAACCTATAGCTTTTTTAACGAGAGGCACATTTTATGTACTTTTCTCATCTTACAGGGGTTATGAGGACAATCCATCGTGTGAAGATGGTTCTTCAACTACACCTGCTACAGGTTCGGGGACTGAAATCCGGCACCTGCAGAAAGAGCGAGTGTCTCTCATTGAACAACTTGAAGACTGCCCCAGCTCGGGAGAGGACACTGTTGCGGGGAGGAGAAGGTTCGTATATTCGGTCCTTTTTTATGTTGAGTCCATTGAGAAATTCTAGTTACCTGGTGCATCTGTTGATTGATAACTACCTATGTCGCATATTTTGTTTGACGTGTTGCTATATAGTTTCGTTTTTTGTTGTTGTGCAGGTGTAGTAAGCACAGGAGGAGCCAAAGCGGCGGCGAAGGCAGTCGGCCTGGCACTCCTCTCTGTGACGAGCGACCTGACCCCCCTGTGGAACCTCGCAGGGCACCGAGGGACCGACCACCAGACCCCCTGTCACTGCCGCTCCCGAGGTTCGCGGCGCAGGTCCTGTCACCTAGACCTGTGCTTCCTAGCCCCCCTGCGTCACCGCAGACACCCCACTCTTCATCTTCCGACTCTGAACCTTCGCCTCCCTCCCCTGAATGGGAAGAGAGGTTACGGTCCTTGGATGAGAAATATGAAAAGTGGTCTGGATCAAGGTCAGGGGTAAGTTTCCTATTATTATTCCCATCCTGTTATTAGTTGTTACTTCAACACATTCAGTGCTGATGAATTCGTAAGGCTCCTCAGCCTTACGAATGGCAACAAGCCATTGAGCTCGACTCTGTATTTATTATTATTGTCAACTCGTGATTATTCATTAATTGAATAATGGGAGAACCGTTTTTTGGTTTATTATTCTGTGAATAATACACCTATGTAATCGCTCAGCAAAAAATTTTTATAACACCCCCTCAAAATTTTTTCTTTTCCGTTTCAAGGTACGTAGATTCCAAAAATGCAATGTCCGTCCGCGGTACGCCGTCCGCCGTATCACGTGTACAGGCTTCATTTTCGGTCTAAAAAATTCGTTCTTTCGCACACATGCTCCATTTGGGCCCTAGTTGTGTCCCGAAACTTTTCAGCCCGATCGGAATATACCCAGGGGTGTTATGAGTGAAAATGTGTATAAAAATAGGTACTTTTTGCGTTTTAGCAACATGTTGGTAACATGAGCTTTTAAGGTATCGTTTTTCATGTTTTTGGGGACGAGAAGACCGAATATGAAGTCGATTTTGACCAAAGAATAGAAAATTGAGGTTCTACCAGATGTTCAGCTCCCGAAATTGATTTTTTATGAGTCAAAAACCTGGGAAATCGTTTGAAATCACCATCAATTTGTATAATAACACTGGAAAAAGTGTCAACAGGTGGATCAAGACGATTAAATGGTACTATCAATGATCAGAGAAAATTTATTTTTAAAAAAAGGAGCGTAGTTTATTCGAGTTTTGGGGGCCAAAATTGGTGGAAACCACCAGAGATAGCTAATTCAATTATTTTATATGAAAGAAACAATAAATGAACAGCCAATATTTCTGTAGGTATGTCCAATGGAATAATAAACCCATGTGACAAGGACTTTGCAGCGTTTTTGTTTATTATTTTCAGTAATGAACCTTTGGAATCGAGCATGAAAAATAAATGTTTAAACCCACCTCAAAATGTGGCTTCTGTTTCAAGGTACATAGAATCTGAAATGGAATAAGAAAGTTCTGTTGGCTGTAGTTGGTATGTGAAGCTTGGTGTTACTGTCAGTCATCTCTAAGGGGTGAAAAATAGGGGTGACATTTCCATGGCGCCATTCTTGAATTTTTTTTTACGTTTTTAATTTGATCTCGAACTTGAGAATTTCTTGAGACAACCTGGAGCATTGTACGACCAGCTGTTGTTCGTTTGCACCGAAAAGCTTCATCAACATGATAATGAATGAAATGGTATAAATCTGGCCCAGAAATCATTGCTAGGTAACAACTGATTATAATCATGCATGACAGTATGAAATCGAGTTGGTTGTTCCGTGATATCATTTCATCTGAAAAATTATGGTTATTTTGGATTTTGTTGATTGGTGCTTTTGTAACTTGAACAAACGTCATCATGAATAACAACAAGTAATTAATGGTAGAATTCTTGAATCATATTCATATATTCACATGTTCATAAAACTAATTACTCAGCTGGCTCCAGTACCTTATTTAGGGCTTTCATGGGGTGAGCACGAGGGTAGGTATTGATAGCAAGAAACAGTGATCTACGCAGAAGGGACATTCATACAGGTACATACATAGTAAACCGTTGTG
Source organism: Leptopterna dolabrata (assembly GCA_954871275.1). NCBI lineage: Eukaryota > Metazoa > Arthropoda > Insecta > Hemiptera > Miridae > Leptopterna > Leptopterna dolabrata. The sequence continues at coordinate 37,154,842 of OX940976.1, forward strand.
TAATGATTTGCAGGTTTTTTATTTTTTAATTAATTTTTTATCGGTGTTTTGTTTATGATTCTAGGTGACCAAAGTTGATCCATCAACATTGAAGATCAAGCACAAACTTCTTGAGCTGGATCTCCATGAATTGCAACCGTCCGAAATCGTCAAGTCTGTTTTGGCAAAGAGGTCTGTTTTTGATGAAGATTCGAAGAGGTTAGAGAATTTTGGTGAGAAATATGAACCTAGGGAATTCGTCCCGGCTAGCAGGGCGAATGTTTTGCGAAGGCTGGAATCATCCCCTTTGTCTTCTCCTGTTAACAAATCCCCTGGACTCCAGTATCCTTTTCCCAGCCACCCACCCAGTCAACCCTTGAGCAGTAGCGGGCTGGTGTCTACCATCCCCACCCTTACTGTCGCTTCTGAGGCTAAGCCAACTAATACGTTCCTAACCAACTGCACGCGGCAATTCACACCAAAGATTTCCTCCCCCTCCTCCACCATTGAGACTAGTCCGAGACCGTCCAACCAACAACCCCCAGACAAATTCAAAACCAAATGCACCCCTACACCTATTCCCCCACCCGTTCTTAAGAAGGATATCGTAACTACTCCCCCTCCTAAACCTAAACCTTGTCCCATCAGAAGGGATAGTTCTGAGGAAAAGTCTGAACTCCGGCGGAAATCCCGAGACGAAGTTTGTACGGAAAGTGTAGCTAAGAAAGACGATATTAGTGAAAGTGATAAGGTTAAAGACGCTCAAATAAGTGAGAGGCGGAAAAGTACGGTAGACAAAAGGAGAAGTAGTGTAGATATTAAGAACTTTAGTATTAGTAAACCCTTGGACAACTCATGTGATAGGCCTAAGGAAACCAGTGATAAACAAGAAGAGAAGCGAAGAGGAAGTTCCGATGCTGAAACTACCCTTGCCGTCGTTAATGATCCCCGAATTAAACCTGATCCGAAGAAACATCAGGAATCTAGTGATAACCAAGCGTATGACAATACTAGGGTGAATGAGTCTGATAAGAAGAGAATATCGAATGATAGCGTTGAGAGGAGGAAAGAAGTCGAGAGTCTTCATAGGCACTGTTCTACGGAAAATCAAGACAAGAAGAAAGATGTTTTAGGAGTGAACTCTGAGAAAGATAGACGGAGAGCACGGGAGAGTGTCGATAGTGCAGACAATCCTAAACATAATAGAAAAGTACCTGATAGTAAGAAGGAAGTGGTTGAACCTGTGCCTGACAAACGGGAGAAAGAGGAGGATGGAAGACCTACTGATGTTCAACTTGAGAAGAAAAAAGAATCGTCCTGTCCCGAGCAACTCCAACAACAGCTTCAAGGGACCAGTAAGGACCCCAGGACTTCGAGGGATAAGCGGGAGAGTGTTGATCGTGAGAAAAGAAGGGATAGCAGAGAAGAACAAGATAAAAGCAGAAGTGAAAAGTCTAGTTGTGATAACCTTGATAGATTCAAAGACACAAAGAGAAGTGAGTCTACAGAATCTAAGAAGAAAGACCATCACGATTCAGATGTCAAACCTTCTAGGAAGGAAAACGAGGAATCACCGAAAAATTCCAAGAAGGATGTCGAGCATGATCATGAAGTGAAGAAGGAGCCAAAAGTCAAAGAAGAGAGACGAAAAAATTCCGAAAATGAGATTTCGAAAGAACATTCCCTTTTCAAGAAGGTTTTTGGGTTTGCTGACAGCATAAGGCATCATAAAGGAGGCGTAGATAGAAGAGACAATGACACCTCAACTGCTGTGAAGACTGATACACCCGAGCCCAATAAACATCGAGAAAAGAAAGAGAAGAAGGAGAAGGAGGAACATGCGGAGTCAAAACACAAGTCGTGCAACCGCAAAAGTCCTGATCATCCTGATAGTAGCAGACATAAGGAGGAAAAACGTCGGCATTCCGAGTCAAAAAGGAAAGAGTCCTTTGACACTTCCGATGATCTCAAACAAAAAGAGGAAAACCACGTCCAGCAAGAATCAAAACCTCACAACAAATCTGACAGGAAGAAAGAGGACCCTTCCTACAAAGATTCCAACCATCGGAATGCTTACTATGAACACAATTCTTCTGAGCATAGCAAGTACAACAGAGACTCAGAAAGGAGAAAAGATCCTATCCAGGAAGAGGCCAAGAAACCTGAGAATGACGTGAACTCACTGGAAAACAGCAAGAAGGAAGATCCAGAGGAGGAGTTCTATGAGAGACGGAAAGATGATGGATTTCGAAACAAAGATAGTGACAGGAGGAAGGGATCTTTTGATAGCAGTTATGACAACAACTACGAAAGTACTCCTTTCTCAAAATCTGAGAAGAAGAATGATATTTTGGAGCCGACCAAGTACAGCAAGCATGAGCGTCATAGGGAGAAATCCAAGGATCATGACAACATTCCTAACTGCAAATCCAAAGAAGAAAAGAAGATCGACGCCCACGAGAAACCCAAAACTGAGAAAAGGAAAGATTCCGATGGTCATCGAATCAAGGAAGAGAAAAAACCCAATGATGATTGCATGTTTGATAGTTTGAAACAAAAAGATGTTGATCGGAAAAAGGAAGACTCTTTTGATGGGGTCAAAATAAAGGAAGATAGTTACGCTGCTTATCGTGAAACCATTCGTAAGAAAGAAGCCATTGATGCTCAGGAGCGGCTGAAAGAAATTGAGCGGAAGAAGGAAGAAAAGGAGAGGAGGAAAGAGCGAGAGAAGGAGCTGATGAAGGAACCTGTGGAGGAGAGGAGGCGTGATAAGGAAAGTGATAAGGTGAAATCCAAGCACAGCAGGGATTACGATGCCGTGGAACCTAAGGTCAATGGAGACCATGACATAGTAGACTATTCTCTTGACTCGACTGAGTGCCGGAAAGCTGTCATGTCATATGATGACAGTGAGCATCGGGATGCTGCAAAGAAAGAGAAGAAACGTGATAAAAACACTTGGCCCGCCACAATCGGTTGCAAGAGGCGACTCAGTTCTCAAGACAGTATTGAAATCACTGATGAAACCAAGCGTACCAAACCTGAAAGGAGGGACTCTAAGGACAGTGGGAGGAGCAGTGGAAGTAGCAGGAAAGGTAGTGGAGAGAAGCATAAAGGCTACAAGCTGTTGGAGGAAAAGATAAAAGAGGATAAAGAGAAGGAACAACGAAAAAACTCGGAGGAGAACAATCATGAGCCTCCTGTTCAGTTTGAGGATAAAACTCCGAAACCAGCTATCAGGAAAGAGAAAAGGAATAGTGGTGAGAAAAGAAAGGAAGATAAGAAATTCAAAGTGCGCCCTCGAGAAAATGGCACTGCCAGTGAAAGTGATCTTGCAAGTGGCGATGATGATCAACAAAAACAAGCTGCTAAACAACGACAGCAACATTCGATCTTTGATATTGTTGATGATGAACCTGCTTATATTTCAATGTATGATAAAGTGAAAGCGAGGTCTACAAAGAACATGCAGAAACTTGAAGAGGAAAAAAGGCAAGAGAAACTGAAAGAGAAGTTCCATGCTTTGAAACAAAGTAGAGCAAAGCGTGAGGAAAAGAAAAGGTCAACTTCCTATGATGAAGATTCTGATTCTGAAAAGGGTAGCATGCGCAGGAGTAGTAAGCTGCTACTTACCAGTTCTGAAGACGATGCTGGTTCCGAGCCTGATGTTCGAGTTCGGAAAAATAAAATCTTATATGACACATCCGAAGATGATTCTGTTATTCCGATCAGCAAGAGTCGGAAAAATTCTTTCCATGAAGAGAGCAAATCAGTTCGTAAAATCATATCTGATATCTCTGAAGATGATACTGCTACCATCAAGCACAGCACACCCAAAGTCAAAACCAGTAGAAGCATAACTTTTGACACTGATTCCAAAGGTAGAAAAATCATGTCTGACACATCCGAAGATGATTCTTCAAGAATTAATTCCATGCCTCGAATCATGAAGCCCATCCGTATTCATTCAGATGACAGTGAAGGTGACCTTGGTTTTGAGGATTCCATCCGAAATGAGACTAAGCCACTACAAAACATCAGTGACATGTTCCAAAGTAGACCTGTTGAAGTGAATCATTTTGCCAACAGTAATAATATTCATGAAGAACCAGTTCAGCAACCTTTACAATCTTCCCCGGAGTCCTTCAGAAGAAATTCTTTGGATAGTACTGCTTCTGAACAACATCGAAAGAAGTCCCACAAGAAAAAACAGAAAAGGCAAAAGAATTTGGAGGAGAATGAAGATGGAACGGTCAAGAAACATTCATCAAAAAAAGAAAAGAAGAGGGCACATCGAGATAAAGATGACGAGGATAAGAGAAAGAAGAGGGCTGAACGTGAAAGCATCAATAAGAGAGATGATAAGTTAGAAGACATTTTTGGGCCCCTCTCTGATGATTCGGGCAAAGCCATCAGCAACAAATGGAACGTAGCTCAAGTGTATGGGTCAGATTCGGAATCTGAGCGTGAAAATATCCGTAAGAAAGAGAAGAAGCGGCGTGAGAAGAAGATGAGGGAATTAGATGAAGCAGGAAGAGCAATAGAGGCGAAACTAATGGACTCTTGTGATAACATAAATTTGGATGAACCTATCAAAACCAAGAAGAAGAAGAGAAAGAAATCCAGAGATGAGAAAAGTAAACATCACCAATCATTGAGGGGAGAGGAAGGTGATGCTGTTGCGATTCTTCCCAAAGAAGAATCCGTAGTGGAATCTCAGGATGAGAAAATACTTCCAGTGATTGAAATTAAAGAAGAAGTTAATGACGAACCCGAGGAAACTGAACTAAAAGAAGGCTACGAAGCTGACATCAAGAAGGAAACCAAAATTGAGTGTGATGAAGAAATGGATACTACCCCTGATCTCAGACAACAGTCAATGTCTAGTCTACTGGACAGTCCCCCTCCCTCGCAACCAAGTAGCATCCCTTGTAAGAAACCAGGGATTCCTGGATTCAGTTCTGAACTTGATGAAAATATCCATGAAACTGCGGTTAAAAGTATCTCTGAATCTCCATGTACCACACTTGATGATTCGGATCATAAGTATGATGATAAAAATAAGAGCGAGGAAACCCCAGTAACTGGTGAAGATGGAAAACCGACAACTATTATTTCTCAAGAAGAAACTGAGGATGCTGTAGCTGCATTACTCATGGAAGACACGTTCGGAGGCGGATTTGAGGGCTATGAAGATACTCCTAAGCCTGATACTCCGGTTTCTGAGCCAGACTTGCAAATTGATACAGATACAGAAGATACTTATGATCCTATAGATTTTTCGAGACCTCCAAGAACACCTGACATTCCATCCAATTTTTATCGTCAGAATGACACGAGGGAAGGTCTGGAAGAGAGGATCATGATGTCCTTGGCTTGCTCGTCTGATTCTTCATTGAAGGAAAGTCCTCGTCCCTTACAAATGCCACCAACTCCTGATCATAAAACTGACAAGAAAGATGCTTCAGATTCTGATTCATTTGAGCCAGAAAAAATCCCTGAGAAACAATCTGTTGTAAAACAACTAACAGAGCTCACTGAAGATAGTCCTACTAGAGAGCACTCTCCAAAAAAGTCTTGTGAAAACACACCAGACCAAAGGGATTTCCCAACACCCAAAGATGACTTGCTTGAAGTCCCTAAAAAAGGTGTGGTCGACATTCCTCAGTTAAAAAAAGTTACTGAGGTACCTCATGAGTCTTCCGTTGTGCCCCTCAAGGATACTCCTGTAAGATCTTCAACTCCACCTAAACCTCAAGAACCACTAGAGAAGGCCGTGCCTCCCCCACTTGACATGCCCAAACTCATAGTGATACCACAGAAAGTGTCAGCTATTGCTGTCAACGTTGCTCAGCCAGAAGTTCCATCACTGGTCCCTCTCAGTAGCCGCTCTGATTCTTCTCTCAGCTTCAAGAAAATTGAAAGGATCCACCACATTGCTCCATCAAGTTCGGTCAAACCACAACCCTCCTCACTTGCTCAACACAGTCTTCCATTATCATCTGCTTCTGCTGTGGTCACTAGCACTGAATCGGTTGTGCAGTCAACAGCTTCTTCAAATACCATCAATTTATTAACCATGACGTCAAAACCTCTGTCACAGCCAATGCCGTCCACTATTACAACTTTGTCAAACCAACTGAAAATTCAGCCTCCCCCACTTGTCACCCCAATGATATCACGCATGTCCTCAGTTTCACTCCTCCCTCAAGCAGATAAAACCGCTCCAATGCCATCACATGGACAGAAAATTATGCCTTTGCAGCCGCAGTCATTGCATCTCTCTCCAACTCCATCTCAACAGCTCCATGTACAACAGCAGTCATTACATGTTCAACAATCATCGTTATCCCAACCACCACCTCTGATTCAAACAATCATATCAAGACCTCCACCATTGATTCATACTTCCCATACACCATCCATACAGGTTGTAAGTTCAGCTCCTCTGCTTACACCCAAAGTTGATGCTCATATTCCATCTACTGTTAGCTCCATAGTATCTGTTGGGTCTTCACTCCTCAGTGCCAACCAGCCAACTAATTATGTTGGTAAAACTGGCCATCGTCTACCGATCAATCCACTGCCACCTCTAAAACCTGTTGTGAGTGCTCACATCTTACAGCCCTCTCTCCTCTCTCAAACCAAATCAAATACAACAGTTACATTGTCAACACCCAATCAATCTCCTGCTGCTCCTACTGTGAGAACCATTCACCCACTTGCCAGTCTCACTCTTGTACCTACTGTGAAAGACCCCAAATCTTCAGTTCTGTCTTCATCTGCTCCTGTTCTGCAGACCAAGCAACTTCATGTTATCACAACCGCATCTCCACTATCTCCTACTCCCCCCATCAGTCCTCAAAACCTGAAACTTGTCTGTCCATCAATTCCTGTTACGTCTCATGTCCAAGTCCCTCCTCTGCAAAATATCAACATACAACCCTTAAAACCATCAGTCATAAGTCAACCTTCTCCTAATCGAACTATAACCCCTGCTGTACCATTGCTGCAAACTGTCAATGTTGATGATCATATAAAAAGTGCACCTCAGTTTTCTGGTAAAACTCTTATCCCCGTCCCTCCAAACCCTGCACTACTGCTAACACCAATACAAGCTCCTCATCCTGAAAAAGTGATAACCCTCACACCCAGCCAACCTTTGCCTATACCCATTCAGTCAACTCAACATTCTCCTGTTCAGCCCTCGCCCAAACCGGCTGCACCCGTAAATGTAATCAAGAGCTCAGATGTTACTTCCAAAGAAGTTACTAAAGATGTTGCTTCTAATGAAGTTGCTAAAGATGTTACTCCTAAAGAAGTTTCTAAAGATGTTACTCCTAGTGAAGTTACATCTGAGTCAAGCCAGCCAGATAATGATAGTAAGCAAAATTTGAGTTCATCTGAAACCCCAAAACCACCAATTTCTCTTTCATCTGATCTTCCAAAGACTGTGGCTCCAAGTGCTCCTTCAGTGCCTGTTGTGAGCCCTGTGGATACAAAACCTCCGCCCCATGACGAACTTGACAATATCACTAGTGCAGTTTCTGCCAAGTCTGATGGTATAGCCACTGAAACATCTCTAGTGGAGCTAAAGGTCATGAAACCATTACAAGATGACAGCAAGCCACTTAATGCTGTAATACAAGATCTCACATTGAGAGCAGCTAATAAGCAGCAACAACAACTTCCAGTTTGGAAACCAAGGATAAATATTTCTGAACCTAATAAAACTGACTCTGTTAAGCCAATTGAGCAAGTTGTCAGGGAGCTTGTAATGAGAAAGAGGCAAGTAAGTGAGAGTAAAGAAGAAGGAAAGCCTGCAGTTCCACCTACAGAGGAAATTAAACTAGATCCTGAACCATTGATTAAGGATGGAAAACCCCCAAGCTCTCTTATTGTTGAACCTCCTGTATCTGAGCCAATATCCAAAGATGAACCTGCAGTTGAGCCACCTAAGGTTGATCCAAAGTCTGAGGAGAAGCCAGTTGAAGTGGAGCCACCACCCAAAACAGTTGAAGTTCCACCTACCACAGCTGACATCAAAGACGAACCTGAGGCTAAAGAGATTCCCAGCGAGGAATCTGCTTCCATTCCTTCCGAGGTGAAGAAGCCTGAGAAGGACAAAACACCTACTCCTGAAAAAAATCCATTACCACCAGAAGAGCCGAAAATGCCAGAAACCAAATCTGATGAAGTGATTGAAACTAAGATCCCAGAAACTAAGATCCTGAAGTCAGTAGCATCCAAGGAAACACTAGCTGCAGAGAGAGAAGGTAATAACAACCCCTCATGAATATTATATTGAATATGAAGTATACCAAAAAGTGTTAATATCTTTTCGGATTATTCTGTGATTTGATGCAAAATTTTCCCAATTATAATAAATTTCATAATGTTTCGATCTTCTAGTTTTGCCTAAAGCAGAGATGGCTGTGTCAACGCCTCCCTCCCGAGGGGGTAGAGGTGGTAGGAAGCGGAAGGCTGCTGGTAGCCGTGGTGGCATATCGACGAGGCGAACTAGAGCCAGTAATGCTCCCAATACAACTCCATCAACCGACATCTATGAGTTTAGAGACGATTCCGAAGAAGAGACGGGACGCCCCAGGTTGATCCTAACAATTAAAAGTCCTCCGGAACCAATAGTCACACCTAAGGTACATGCACCGCCTCCTGCACAGCTGCCCCAGCTAGCTCCATCGCCCCCACCCCAGTCAACTCCTCAGTCCACTCCTTCTGCTGCATCCGGTGCGACTACTAGAAAGTCACGGCGATTGCAGGTATGTACTAGATAGTTGAATTATTCTAATATGGTTCTTGTTATCCGTAAACCTATTTTTGTATGTTCGGATATTAAAGATTTCTTTCAATTCTAGGAAAAGGATGGAACCAAACCCTCCTCCGATGACATCATTGAGGACATGATAGTGACGCGGGGTAGGCCAAGCAGGCGAGCAACAAGAAGCACAGTGCATAACCTCACACCAACGCCAGTTGAAAATACCAGGAAGTCACCACGCCGTAAAGGGGTTAGGGAGCAGTCTGTCAGGGAAACACCTGGTAGGGAACAGCCTAGTGTGGCCTCTACACTGCAGGTCCCTTCACCGGCTCACAACACAAGGCAGCGATCGGCTTCACCACACCCAGTTCCATCAGCAGCTACACTTAATCTTCCTCAAAGGAATAGATCTCCCACTCCTCAAAGGCAGCCATCACCTGCCAAAGCTCCTACACCCTCACCAGTAAGAAAATTATCAAGTTGATCTTCACTTGTTTCATTGTTTTGTCATTTGAAACATTGAATGCCAATGCTAAATTATAAGTAATGAATGTAATGATGATTTTTATTTTTAGGTTGTGGCTTCTCCAGTGCCAGTAATACCTCAGCCTCCTCCAACACCTCCACTACAAAGCCCTCAAGCATCAACGCCTGTTCCCCAACCTTTACCTGTGCCAACTACTCAACCACAGCCACCTCCACCTCCTGATGCTGCCTCTCCTGCACCAGTTGTTACCATGGCACCAACATCTATCGGCCAACCCACACCACCACCAACTCCCAGTACTCCCAGCTCTCAGCCAACACTTGTTTCGATGACACCTGCAATCATGTCAACTACCCATAATCTTGTTACAACTACTCATAGTCCCATCTCGACTCCACCTGCTCCAGCTCATTCGGCTTCCATTCCAGTGGTGACTAGCCATTGTCATACCACTCCAGTGCAACTAACTACATCTCATGCACCACTTATGCAGCCTTTGCCTGGACAAACTCCTCCTGCCCACAGTGGGCAACCTCCACCAGCACATTCTGGGCCAGCTCATCCACCTATCCCAACGGTGCATCCAATAGCATCTGTGCATCCAGTGGCATCAGTGCATCCAGTGGCATCAGTGCATCCAGTGGCATCAGTGCATCCGATTGCTTCTGTTCATCCAGTGGCATCTGTGCATCCGATAGCTTCTGTTCATCCAGTTGCTTCAGTTCACCCCGTTGTCAGTCACCATCCACCTTCGGCCCATATAGGCCCTCAGGCATCAATAATCAAACGATTTAAAAACTCCGCTGGGGAGCCGACAAAACTCATTGATCCTGTCACCGGTCTCCTCATACCCATGACAGAATCAGAAGAGGGTCAGTACATTCCAGTGGGTGACATGCATCGTACAGCTGGTGGTAATGTAGCCACCCATCTGAGCAAGGAGCCTTCTGAAGGGGAGCCTCCTGAGAAACGAGCACGTCTACTCAATCTAACAGGAAAAGAAGAAGCCATAGCGCGTACTCCTCTTCCACGACCAACTGCAGTCATCCGTCCCACATCTTCCCAGCCATCTCCATCACCTCCTGTGGCCACTCCTCCAGCTGCACATTCAGGTCCTGCAAAGGTGGGTTATAATTTCATATCTAAAGTAATATTTCTTTTTATGGTCTCTAAATTTTAAACATTGAAATTTAATTAAAATGTGTAAATATGTGTTGTGCAATGTCCTGTACTAATTACTGATATTTTTGTTTTCCAGATCATGGTTTCCACCAGTCACCCCATCGAAGCTCATCTTGGAAGAGGCGCCCAAATTCCACCACAAATCCCACTCATGGGTGGTGCTCCTCCCAAAGTTCCCATGTCAGGGGTTGTTCCGATGACGCCGAAATCCCACATTCACCAAGGTGTCTCCCCAAGCCGGATGAGACCACAAGGGCCACCTCCTCCTGCCCAGCTCTCCAAAGGGCCCATGGCACCTAAAGCACACATCCACCACCAAACCATGGGAAATGTAAGGATTTGGCTTATTATTTGTGGACCTTTTAATACAAAGTGCCTATCAATTTGGTTGATCCCAGACATATGTAGTTTTACAGTAGTTCATTCATAATCGTAATTTCATGGTATTCCAGGCTCAGGCGCGTGAAGGTGTGGTTGGTTCTCCAGCACCCCACCAAGGTGCTCTGCTCACCGGTTCTGTCGCAAGTCCACCTCTGCGAGCTCATCAGCAGCCCATAGTGACGGGAGCATCGAGTGCCAGAGTCCTGGTGAAGTCCGACTCTCAAGGTTCTAGGATTGGAGATGGCAAACACATCGTCGTCCCCTCACCATCCGCACAGGTCCCTCCTTCCAGGGGTCAGGTCGTTCAACCTGTAATGTCTCTCTCGGCGTATGAGGCGCCAATGGTAAGTTTTCGCCCCTCAGTGAGAAATGCACTTCTTCTTATTTATCAGGTTATCGTTACCCATGTTTTGCCTTGACCTCTTTCTCCAAAGAAGCATTATTACATTGCTAGAGAATTATTTCAATTGCTCTGGATTCATCTGCATGAATATGAAAGATGTCCAAATTGGTATACATTATGATGCATGAGCCTTGAAAATAACAACGGTGTCTGTGATTTGGACTAACATAATTTCTATCTTATCTTACCAAATTCTTGTGGGTATCGGTCTTGGGAGACAATGTTGTCCAAAAACTAAAATCAATTGGCACAATTTGTTTATCAATTCATCGTATTTCTTTATGCACCTTATGTGGTAAGCCATCTTGCAATGTGGAATAAACAAAAAAAACCTTTCGCTTACCACCAATTTATTCAGTACAAAGCTTTTATGTGAGTATCACCTGATGATGCTCAGAAGTTGAGTGAAAAGCTTTGTACTGAATAAATTGGTGGTAAGCAAAAGGTTTATTTTTTGTTTATTCCACATTACGATTTGTTTATTTTATCTACTATAAAATAAAAGTAGATGTTATATACAGTCGCAAATCGATAAATCGAACACCTTGGGACCAGGCAAAGCTGTTCGAGATATCGTTAGTTCGAGGTATCGGTAGTTCGAGTTATCGAACTGGGAGTTAGAGATATAAGTTGTACTAAAAACAGGAAAATGTAGGAGATGTATTTAAATCAGATTTTATCTTTTGAGACACGCGGAGCCATTGCACTGAAAACCCTATTCACGTTCAACCAACCACATCCTTCAGTCGACAGAGTCCACAAAAACAATGAACTAACTCACCTTCTGAGAAATGTAACGTAACCTAACGTGAGGCCAGGCGTTCGACATATCGAGTTGAGGTTTTGAGAAATGGGGGCATTTGTTCGACATAATAGTTAGCTTTGTTCGAGTTATAGAGGCGTTGAGCTTATGGGTGGGACTCTGGGACCTGAACAAATGCTAGGGGATATCGGGGACCTGAACCAATGCTCGGGGATATCGACAAATCCGAGATATCGATGTTCGACTTACCGAGTTGCGACTGTATTATTTCATCTATTGAATTTTAATTTTGGTTTATTATTTTCAATAATGAACCATTGGAATCGAGCATGAAAAAAAAAATTCTTACCCCCCCTCAAAATTTGATGGTTTACGTTTCAAGGTATGTAGAATCCAAAACTGCAATAAAAATATTTCTGTCTGTCCGCCGTACGCCGTACGGGCCACTTTTCTTAGTTACCATGAAAAAAAATTGATGAAATTCGGGTTATAGGTTCCGTTCGGCGTCTAGTTGGTCCTCGAAGCTCGACGTTACTGTGAGTCATCTCTAAGGGGTTCAAAATAGGGGTTGAAATTTTCAAAACGCCTATACCATTTTTTTACGTAAATATTTTTACGGTTTTAAATAGTTCTTGAACTTGCGAGTTTTTTAAGACCATCCGGAGCATCGTACGTCCAGCCGTTCGTTCACAGTAAGGCCCCGAAGTTTGCACCGACAGGCATTTTCGACTCCAGTGTGAATGAAATTGTATACAATCCAAACCAAATCTCGTAACCAGAGACGCGCCCACAATAGGAATTTGTGAATACGGCCAATCATTGGTAGGGATCACCTGATTATATTGGCGGAGTATGAAGTCGAGTTGGTTGTTCTGTGATATTATTTAATTTGAAAAATGATGGCTCTATTGGAGTTTGTTGGTAGGTAGTGAAACTTGAACAAACGTTGAAGTATTATTGATGGGTAAATTATTACTACGGTAAATCATTACTCAACGGTAAATTATTACACAACGGTTCATTATACCATCTACGTAGAAGGGGCTGGAGTTTGTTGGTAGGTACTTTTGCAACTTTTTTCACTCCTCATCAACAATTTATTTTCAGAACTTCATTATGTGTGTTTCTTTTTGTTAGGTACTGTTTGTCATCGGCAGAATTATTTTAGCAACATTTAACTCGTGATTTAGGTAGGTACCTAGTAACGAGTACGGGGTTAGGTACTAACCTACGGAGGGTCTGCGATCTACATAATATGCATATAATAGAATAGTACATATCATATTATATAGACGGGTTATCTATACATAGAGCTGTGATCTGTAACAGAAGGGTATTCTATACAAAATAATAAACCGTTGTGCAGGGATTTGCAGCGTTTTCGTTGTTCAACTCTTTCCAGTTCCAAATTTCGTTGACAAAAATTATAACATTTGCAAATCTTTACATGAAAGCCTGTCCTTCATTCAGTTCCACTCCATAGGTAGCTTTTAGCATGACACTAGTTTTTTGACAGGACCTGAAGAGTCGAAACTCTTGGCTTAGGTCAGAAACAAATATAATTGCAACTTGCAACAATATTCTGATGTGTACTGCGTCTGTGGTTGACATGATATAACTTAACTTGAAGAACTTAGAACGATTTTATTTAAGCTCCCCACAAAAACTCACTTTTATGACATTGTCCCGAAATCTTTCAAAATTATCTTGAACTGACCCATAAAATGTGTTGTTTCGACTCAGTAACGTTGTCTTCCATCTCCTTTCGCCTTGATTGCACTCTCCTCATTATCCGGGCTAACTTTTGTGGTGATGGTTATTATTATGTGATTGCTAACAGCATAGCGTGGTGGCGGACCTCCTGCCTAACCCTCCCTGGTCCCAGAGGCAAAGCCCGCCTCCCGCTCATCAGAATTCAACTCAGCAGCAGGTACTAACACCCCTAGTGGTTTTCTCCTTTATACCTTCTACTCCAGTTGTCACCTGTTCTCGCTCTCCCCTCACCAGTCTTCACCTTCTCAAAATAACTAGAGCAAAATGTGCTTGAGCTGATATTCCTCCTGATCATAATTTCTGTACCGATGTGTATTTATATACGAGCAACATCCATAATACTCGTACATTCCTTCGTTTATATGACATTTAGTTCATTCATGTTGTATTTTCTGGAGTTCAGTTCTATCTAGAAACCATTATTTTATAACGTAGCATTTCCTTCAACTACGGTGTCAACCCCTTTGGTGATTTTGGTACCCACCAAATCCTGCCTCACCTTGTTGCCTTACCTGAAATTGCCTGTTTGTCCAACTATCCCTTCCACATGTTATTATGTCTTACGCATGCACTAACCATTCATCATTGTTAATTTTGCTAAATGGATCTCATTTAAATCTCTGTGAAGTAGTCGGATGTAATTTTTCTAAAGCGATTTAGCGAATTTTCGAAGGTGATGTAACGTGTGGTTATGTATTTTTATAGCTAGGTATTTATAGGTCTTCAGACGATATTTAGCCTTGGGAACGAGATAATAAAATTCAAATTTCGTCAAAACGTTTGTGATGGCAATTTTAGAGTACACCTACAAAATGTCTGTTAGATTGGGATTGCTAAAATCTATTGAAACTTAGAGGATCCACAAAAATTGGTGAATATGTAGCCACCAGAAATATTAAAATAGAGACTCGATACAGACTATTCCAGTATCTTAAGAAGGAAGAAAACAGTTATATTGTAATATTAAATATTATAATTTATATAATTTGTAAATCTACTTCGAAAATTCGCTCATTAAGGTTGTGCTGCATGACTGGAACTTTTCGTGTGTGTAGCTAATCGAGTTCTCCGTTTTTCCCCAGGGAGAAGTGGTTCAGCATGTGTCAACGTACCCCCCACATCACCACTACGTTCATCCACCTTTCGTGTTCCAGCCGCCTTACTTACGCGAGGCCGCTGGCATGCCAGGACCTTACCATCGGTCCCCTGCTTCTAAAGGTATAATTTATACCTACTACTTATGCGTTTCTCCGAATGTTGTGGTCATCGAAAAATCTGTGACAGCACCACCTTATCTGTTGACAGTATTATTTTTGTGAACTCAGTATGTCGGAAAGTCTTAAGTTTACTGGAGATTTTGACAACCAGTAGTAACAATACTTCTGCTCGATGTGATAAGACCAAGTATGGTAAGCTGAGTTTATATTACAGCTAGGTACTTACTCAAAGTTAACAACTTGAGTACTTCCATGTGTTGAGGTTGGATTGTTATGGGAAGGTGACTTGGTTTCAGGTGGTGTTGTGAAGGGATCAGAGATGGACGACAGACAATCAGTACCAGCAGCAGCCACTGCAAGCACCATAGTGGCATCTCCTCCTCTGGAACTGCGTCGGAGGTCGCCCCACGACCGGACGACAGACTCCCCTCAGGTGGTGCCCGTGTACATGCACAGGTCTGGACAGCAGTTCTACTACGAAGGACCTCCCCATCCTCCGCCACCGGCTCATCGACCTCACAACCCGCCGAACACTGGACGTCTCCAGACACCGCCTCACGCGTCACAGGTGCCTCCTCAGGCTGACAGCCTGCTGATGCTCCTCCAGCGCTACCCTGTCATGTGGCAAGGTCTCCTCGCCCTCAAGAACGACCAGGCTGCCGTTCAGATGCACTTTGTCTTTGGAAATCCTGTTGTCGCCAGGGAGTCTCTCCCTTGTAACAGTGATGGCTCAACTCCACCACTCAGGATCGCCCAGCGCATGAGGCTCGAGCAGACTCAGGTTGAAGGGGTCGCTCGAAAGATGCAAGTGAGTCACTCCACCAACATCAGAGTTTTCCTTCCGTACCTTAACGGAATATCAGTATTTATTGTTATTCGAGCCAATACTTGACTGCCGGCACTATAATGTCATTATTTTTGCAGATGGACAATGAACACTGCATGCTTCTAGCGCTACCTTGCGGGCGGGATCACTTAGATGTCCTCCAGCAAAGTAACAACCTCAAGCAAGGTTTCATCACTTACCTTCAACAGAAACAGGCCGCCGGCATTGTCAACATCGCTGCTCCTGGCTCCCAACAGGTGAATATCAAATTGTGGAGTTTTAGGATCATACTCATTGACACTTTGCACCATAGGAGTGAAACAGCCTTATCTGTTAAATTCTCTAACTAACGGTAACTTTTTATCTACGAACCTTGGTTTTCTATCACTCCGAACTATTTTATCACTCCGAAAACGAACTGAAGATTGCTCCTGTATTTTATCGAGATCTGATGTTATCTTCTGTTTGATCATTGGCATTCATGTTTGTCATATTACGGCTAATTGACTCCCAGATGGTGTTTTCTCTGCAAAGAGAGATTCAAGTTTCCGAACGATACCTATTTCAGAATATTGAGTGTGGTTGGGATAGGGCTAGAAGTAGTGTGATATAATTAGCAGCGGGATCTGAAATAAGTAGGTAATCGACTATGGTATGACTCCCCGTCTGATTCAATATCGTGTCTTTACTGTTATAGCCTGCTTACGTAGTTCACATCTTCCCCGCCTGCGACTTCGCCAACGAGAGCCTTGCCAGGATCGCTCCCGACCTCCTTCACCGTGTCGCCGAGCTGGCCCACCTTCTCATCGTCATTGCCACTGTCTAGTACTTCTTTACTCTGCAGGCTCTTCCACCACTTAGCAGTCTTCTCCACAACTTGACGGTCTCCTCAGCCTCTTGACGGCTGTGGCATCTAGTCATCTGACCGTTCATCACCTACCTATCCATCAGTGTTGCAAACGTCCACTATCAGCTGTTGCAGGTTAGGGTTTGTTGCTGTAACTAGCTATGTCCTCCTCATCCTATATCACTAGGTAATCGTGTCTCTCACGACTCGAAAATTGTTTTGACTTCTTGAAGTGTCACTTGCCATATATTTTGCTCTTTTACACCTAAATGAGCTCCTACGGGTGGAATCCCGTTTTCTTCCTTGAATTAATACTGAGACGCTTTAAATCGTCCTTATAATCAACACGATGTATGACTCAGAGATTCATCTCTCTGCGAGATTTTCCACTCTCTCTCGCCCCAAATTTCCTACATTTCATCTCGACTATCTCGAATGTGACTCCTTCGAATCGATTTTATCTCGAATATCCCAATCTGTGACTTGATCTCTCGCGAATACGACTTAAAGACACTCGTGAATTCTCCTCCAAACGCGATATCTCTTCTTGTTCATAATTTATTTCTAGTGTACGAACGATCACCCTAAGAAAAAATTGAAATGGACTAAATACTTTTTTTTGCAATGTATTTTTTTAATTTTAAGTTTTAGTTTTAACTTCGTGGTCATATTTAATTTATGCAAAGATGTATATTTTGTTCTTTACTATAGATTTTATAGATTTTTAATTACCTAATCAATGACCGTGTAAATTTGTTCTTACGTATTAAAATGCAGATATATGTATATTGATATATGTATATACCGTTATTTTGAGAGAAGTGTGTATAAAAAACATTAGTTGTTAAGAAGATGTAAAACGTTTTAAACATTTAGTGGCCACTGCGTTTGTAGTATAATTCCATGTGGTTACCGAAAAAATAAATTATGTATGTTGTATATAATGTATATAAACTACCAGGTTTAAGCAATAATGGGTTAAAAAGAAAAAACTAATATTTCATTATCACTCCACTACTACATCGAATTACGATAATTTTTTTGTATGTACTATTTCGTCATTTTTATGTTGAATGCATTACGTATAATAGCAAATTATATTTAAAAAAATAACATACAAGTTTTGAGAAAAAAATAAATAAATTACGGATGTCTTAACTTTTGAATCACTGTCTACTAAATGAACAAACTATTTCATTCAAAGAAGTACAAAGCTGCTACGGTTCTTATCTGAAACATCCGAAAGGATTAAAAAAAATATAGTGACTGACGTTTTAGTTTAAAAAGTCGACCAAATGTGTATCTTCTTACTATGAGAAAAACGTATTTACAAATTGAAAACCAGTTTTAAAAATTGTAACATTTATTACTTAAATGTGATTGTATATCTTCGTATTACCAATGGTTAACAAAAAATTAATATTCGTATAAAAAAAAAACCACTTTCAACAGAAGGAAAAAAATATAGAAAACCCAAAAAATATGTATATATTAATTTGGTAAATTAATGTCAGTTTGCTCAAATAATTATAGAAAATACATTTTAATAACCTGCAGATGGCATCGGTTTAGTCACGTCAAGTTTTTGTGAACGATTAGAATATTTCTTGAGTTTCTTTTTCAGTTCTGGATAATATTTTTTCGTATTCTTAGTAATCATCTAGATTTTATTAATTTCGTCATGGCACATCCAATCATGATTCGAAGCATTCTGTTGAAATTAGTTCGTCTACCGAAAATTTGTCGTATTTCTACCCTGATGCATTCTGCGTAAAAATACAACAATTCGCTTCAAAATTTGAGAAAAATTGAAAAGTTGAGAAAATAATTAATGAGGCGTCTGTACATAATGGAATATTGTAAACTAGTAGATGTTTGTTTTGTGTGACGTATAGTCTTCATTGGAAACCCAACTTCTATTTTCTTTTTTATCTCGTTGAATACTTTGTAAATAGTTCAGAGTTTCTTGGGCTGTGATCTCTGCATTAAGTTGTATTGTGTCGTTATTTTTCAATTGATAAAAATATATTTAAAAAGAAATCATCCAGTGATTTAAGTTATTAAATGAATAAAGATGTTAGCGAAAATTATTTAAAAATGTTTCTATTTTCATTACCTACCCCATTCACCACAATTAAGAAGTAAGGCCTTAGCCGATGTTGGAATTTAAATTGTCCATTTCCATCTTCTTGTACTGCTTTAGCGATGTCATTTACATTTTCAAACCCATTAATTAGTTGCCTACCTTCTTTGGCTTTAGTCAGGTAAAACTAGGAAGAATATGTCGCGATAGTTCGTAGAAAGATAGCAAGTCGGTTGTATGCTGACATCTAACCCGGGGCTTCCTTACCAGTATGCTAGTGCGATTGTGGTTGAATTCGTGACCAAGAGCAGTTATTTTTTGGCGGGCGTTTTAGTGCCAACAGTTAAAGGTGTTCTGTTGTACAACCAATCACATTTTTACAACGTCGCCATCCTAAATCGCCTTGCCGGGAGTTGAGGCAATGAGAAGTTCGGAAATCAATAAGTGAATTAGTTGTAGTTGTGGATGTGACTGGTGTTTCTGTGTATTGCACGGGTGTAAGGGATCACTTCTAGTGCCGTGCATCGATAGGAAATACCACCAGGAGTTACGTGAGTGGGCGAGAAATGGCGGGGTTTGTGCTTGAGTACCAAAATCTCTTCATAGAGGTGATTGTTGAGATGATGAAAGAGTGCAAAGAATATGAGAAAGACAGATGTGGTAGCTGGAAGGATTCATAATAGATCGAATTTAAATGTAGTTCGGAATTTTTGCAACCTGATACGAACCAAAATTGTGGCCGAAGTTACGAGTATTAAGAACTAGTGATAATTTATCGCTATTTACTTCTGTCACAGCAGAGGATGTAATTACACACTTTCGGAATGTATAATCGTGTCTCAGTATTAAAGTAGGTATAGTTGGGACATTTTTTCGGTCCACTCACAGAAAATAGAATAGAACCAAGTACCTACCTATTCCATGTTCTATGGGTCCAATGGATTCAACGAGAGTTTTGGGCCTGTTCAGTAGTGGGAAAGATCAATGTTCAAAAACATTATAATCCTGTACCTAACAAGAGATTCACGTTTCTAGTCTCTGATCTGGAGGAGATAGGTGTTACGAGCCAGCCAGCACGATAGAACTGCTTTGGTCAGCTCGACCCATTTTTCCCGACCTCCCCTCAGGGCGTCGCCCTCCGGTTCAGCCTGCCGTAGCACCTTGTACGCGATTGACTCTCCGTTATACCAATGTGTTATTCATCTAATAACCACATAAAATTAATATTGTATTGTTCTACGTGCGGGGTTTATGAGTATCATCCTTCTCAAGCTGTACAGTAAATAAACGTACCGATCATTAGGTTTGGCGCAGCCGTATGTTCGCGGACTTTAAATACGTTCCCAGTAAGGAATTCCGTGGTTAATTATCGTGTTTCAGTGTTGCGTGCTAACGCAGTTGAGTTTTTGTGATTGCTGTTTCAGAACAACGTTGAACTCATCAGAGGGCATAAGTTGTCCGCCTTTAACCAGACTTCAAGCCCCCATTCTTTAGCTTCTCCTTACCGCCGCACTACAGAAGTTGGATAGTCGAACTTATTCAATCCCTTCCAAGCCAGTTGGTCATTTCACAAGCTCTTGAATGGGTAAAACGTGCACTCAAGTACCAAGTCGACGCCCATACCCTCGTCAGCAAAGCCTACTGGATCCAAGACGTGCATGCATTTCAACGAAAACATCCAACCATCACAGCCTGGAACGAGCGCCTTCGTTGGCATCAGGCATCGACACATCTCAAAGTGTTACAAAAGTCAAGGACCACCAGATCGCTCATCCCGCCCGAAATATCAAATCCTCTTCAACCCCACAGGAATATTGCATTTTCCTTGCAAAGTTTGCAGTGGACGTCATGCCCTCCGTAAATCCAAAATAGTAACTGCGTAAATTCTAACGATAGTCTAACGAACTGCTTTGCCTCGACACATAATTCAAACGTGTACTTCCCGATTTGTATGCCAGTGTCACAAAGCACACAATTCACAGCTTTGTAACAACCCGTCCAACTTCGCTCGAATTCGCGAAGTTGATGACGTAAAACAGGCTGTGGACTACCCCTTTCCTCTCCACCTGCGTTCATGGATCGGACATGTAATTCCAGTTGTGAGGAATCTACTTTGAAGAAATTCGCTCCACCCTCACTTCCATCTGAAGACAGATATTCTCAAAAAGGGGAGGGAGAATCAGCAATGAGAACCTGTATTCAGTGACAAAATCCTGCGACTATTCCAACTTCCCAGATGTACACTTCTTACGCACTACATTCCCATTCAGCATAGATACCTATTCAATTGTTGACTTTTAACAGCATTACGTATGTCAGATGAGTTGGAGCAAGTATGCTTAGGCATCGAACGTGACTTCCCTACGTTAGCTTACAAGCAAAGGAACTACGAACAAGAGGACGTCTACCAATCAAATTCAAAAGTTACGCTCGACTGAAATCGAAAAGTAAACCTCTAACCTGCAATCTCCAATCTGCATTTGGTGCTTGCTGCCATGGGAAGCATATCCCAAGATACAGCTTACTCTTCTTCGCCTGTGGATATGAATATCATTTGTAACGTTTTGAAAGAATACCAGTCAATACTCTCCATTGTTCCCAAACTCTTCGAATGAACTCAGAGATCTCTATTTGCTGTTTAATTCCAGTTGGCTGTGTTTTATTCAGTTTAGCTTCACTGTATCCTAGTTCACATCTAGGCTGAATTTCGTATATGCACCTGAGGGCAGGTGCTCCTCATAGGGGGAGGTGATGTTACGAGCCAGTTCGACGGAACTGCTTTGGTCCGGACATAGTTTTCCCGAACAACCCTCAGGACATCGCCCTCCGGTTCAGTCTGCCCTAGCTCCTTGTACGCAGTTCACTCTCCCTTATACCGTAGTGTTAATCGTGTAATAACCCAATAAAATTAATATTGTTATGTTCTGTGTGTGGGATTTATGAGTAGCCAACACGCAGGTAACAACATCTACCCCAAGACGCTCACCGATGCCCAAGGGAAGTACTCCAACTTCAACAGAGAACTCCTCGCCATCTTCAAAACCATCTAACACTTACGTGACTTCATCGAGGGGCATCAGTTCTCTGTCACGACTGACCACAAGCCGTTGACACATGTCCTTCTACAGACCAGAAATCCGCCTCCGTCCGTCAGCTCGAGTTCATCACACAGTTCACCACCGACATCCACTACATGCCAGGCCCGACATCTCAATCGCCGATGCCCTCTCATCGGCGATTGAGTTGCCCGTGCCTGGCATGTACTGGATGTCAGTCGGATGTCGGCCGATCGCTGAACTCCTCCCATTTCCCTCCCCACAACACCTCTGAACAAACCAAGACCCCTCTACAGATACCACCCTCAGGAACCTCATCGAAGCTGAAAATGTCCATGCCCCTCCCCAAACCTTCGACGATGCCCTGCCCTTTGAGCATCTCCACCTCGACATTGTCAGCTCGTTTCCCCCAGCTGAAGGGAAACACTATTGCCTAACGATGATCGTCCTTGCCACCAAATGGATCGAGTGCACCTCACTCGCCCACATCACCACGGACGCCGTCATCAAGGCCTTCCTTAACAACTAGGTGGCTAGATACAGCTGTCCACGCATCATCACGGTCGATCAGGGCCACCAGTTTGAATCAGCACAGTTCAGTGAACTGCTCAAATCACTCAGCATCACGAAGCAATGCACCACGGCCTACCACCCTCAATCCATCGGGAAGGTTAGTGACGGCACTCCGTTTTAAAGCAAGCCCTCTCAACCTCCAATAGCTTCCTGGATGAAGGCCCTCCCCTACATAATGTTGAGCCTACTTACCATGGCCGACCAACCAATGGCCTTAGTCCCGCCAAAAGGACGTTCCGTGTTCCTTTGTGCCTACCTCCCGACATTCTTCAAAGGACCATCGCCCGCTCTTGATGAAACACGCCAGACACCAATTACCGCGACCGCTCATCCTAAATGTTTCCACTCAGCCACCCAAATGTACCTGAAGGAACCGGGGATCCATAAAACCCTACAACCCCTATATTCCGCTCCCTTTCAAGTAAATGTTTCCACTCAGCCACCCAAATGTACCTGAAGGAACCGGGGATCCATAAAACCCTACAACCCCTATATTCCGCTCCCTTTCAAGTCATCCGTATCATTAATACGACCGCCACCCTTTTGATCGACGGGAAACCCTACACCACCGCACTGGCCTGTTGCAAACCAGCCTTCACCCTCACCACACCCCCACCTCGCCAACCTCAAACGGACGAACTCGACGACCCTCACAGTCCTCGCCTTGCCTCCTTTCGTCATGGAGGCTAGGGCTGATGGACATACCTGACTCCCCCCTCCACCATTCAAAGCCAACCGCCTTCTGCCACCACATCATCTCCTCTTATTTTGCATTTTTATTACCACATTTTGTATCTTTCTTACCATTGCCTTCAACACCAACCTTTTCAATTGTTTGTTCTTACTGATAAAATCTGGGGGGACATCTGTCGTGGTACCCCTATAACATAGCACTCCTGTAAAAACGTTAAGATTTTTAGCAGTAAACAACGGAGAAACCGAGCTACTCAGTGCGAGGGACGGCCCAGGTAACTCTCCCTCCAACATCTCCCTAGCGGTCATTCTTGTGGGACTCGGGGAGGTTAGAGGCGCCTTTATAAGGCACCCAGCCTGCCTAGCTAGGACATTCATCCAATGTCTCTCGTACAAATGCCTTCTCTCTCAAGCCTTACCTCCTCATCAACAACTAAGCCTTCTCCTTCCCTCTGCCCTAAGCACCTTTCCTCCTCAACCAGGTGAAAATCGGGCGAGAACTTCCTTCAAAACTGAACATGCTGAAAACCAGACGAGTATTTTTCCGGATATTCAATGTGGTGAAAACCAGACGAATATCCTCCCTATTTCTCTTTCAAATATCCAAGGAGGTGCAAACCGTGCGGATATTTTCCTATTCCAATATTCAATGTGGTGAAAACCGGACGAATATTTACCTAAATCCCAGAGGCGTATCCAAGGAGGTGAAAACGGCGTGGATACAATCCTTCACACTCCTCTCTCTCCTCCTTATTCAAAACCAACTTAGAGTCACCTTTTCCTCCTAGCCAAATTTCACATTTCCAATTTAACCAAAATCAGAGTCATCTCAAGCTTATTAGAATTACAAACCACCAAATCCCAAATTAATTTACCTTCTCTTCACATCTACTCACCGGACAACCTTCCCTTTTGAAGTTCTTCTTTGAACTTCAATAAGTAAGGCCCACTCATACAAGAAGCCTGCAAGACCTCAACACCATCCCAACCAACATTCACCATAGAACACACTGCCTATGTCAGACATGAAAGGAGGACAGTTAAGCAAAGCCGAAGGCACATGAAGGGAGAATCTCACATACACATGTAGTAGCATTGTAGCGGGAAAAGAGGCAAATAATTTATCACACTTTATGAAACAATTCCCGGGCCGGCCCCAGTAATCGACTTAGGGCTTTCCTGGTGGGGGGGGGGGGGGGAGAGCTTTGACCACAGAAAACAGTGATCTACTCAGAAGGAGCATCTATACAGGTAAAGAATAAACGTTGTGTAATAATATGCAGCGTTTTTCAATAGTTGCTAAGTATATAGGGGTCATTTAGAGTCACCTGAACCTTATTTACCATGATTTTTGGTCATCATTCTGACTAGAAACGTCATAATTCTCGAAATATTGGGCGAAAAAATACCCGTTCTAGGTACCTATCTTAAATGTTAGAGTTGTTTTATTGTAAATTCACGGGAAATGCCCAATTTCAATAAAAATACTACTACTAATTTTTGAGAATTTCAGTCCCTGTTTTCCACCCCTAGTGATAAGTGAGTGAAATACCGACCTTCAAGGACCAACTAGACCCCAAATGGGACCTTTAACCTATACCAGATTTCGTTAATTTAGGTCTAATAGTTTAGGAGAAAAGCAAAGGACGGCAGACGGAGGGATTTTTTCAACTCGATTTTCGGATTCTACGTATCTTGAAAGGATAGCAGGTGAAAACAAATACTGGGCGTACATCGAACTACCAGTTCTTAAGAAAATCCGGAACCTCTCGAACTGCTTATGAATGGTTACGAACTACTTTGGCCAAACATCAACCTTCTAGTTCGGAATCTTTCAGAACTAGTTCTGATGCTGTCTGAACAGTCAAAAATCGGCGTGGTCAGTTATAAACGGTGTGGAACTGCTTGTCCGATCATACCTTTAGTTGGTTATATATGAGGGCCTCTAGATGTATGTGGGATGTGGCAGCCCCAGCCCGACCCTTGCTCCATGCATTAGCGTTTAGTGAAATAAGAGTTGAACATTTCTTGCTCAGAGGAAGCCCCATGGCCAGCACGAATACCGAATCATCTGACACTGTGCATGCACTAGACAGCATGAACACCAATCCCACCTCAGCTCCATGGTACAGAGAATTAAGGGGACATGGCAATGGGTAGATTATTTTAAAATGAAATTAGCTTCCATCTTGAGAACGTTGACACAAACTGACTGTCCTATTATAAGTGCCCAGTTCTTTTCAATTTTCTCAAAGATGCCAGTAATTCTGATGAACCCCTGTGGCTTGGGCGGAATCCCCCTGCTTACTGTGAAGTCAGAATTACTGGAGACATACCTATGACATTAATTTGATGAACACATTGTTATTGTTCGTTTAAATGAGGTTAATGTCTTATGTATTAATAATTTAAATGCAATGTATTAATAATTTAAATGAACAACAATAATTGTTCATCAAATTTGTCTTATGTCTCCAGGTTCTCTTCTATCATCTAGCAATAGGTATGTTCCAGCCATCAGAACTGGTTTTAAAATGGCTGGAACACCTTGGAAACACGCTAAACAGCTGCGATGATTAGGGCTGAAAAATAGCTGACCACTGAGACGATTTTTTCAATATGAAGGTTGGGGGGAAATGACATTTTGGGGAGGTTCCAGAAGGATTACCTTCAGTTCTGTAGAAAAACCCATCCCTGATTGGGTGCTGAAAATGAGGAAACTCAGTTCTTGGACCTGACGCAGTTGGAACACTTTATCCATAAAACCTATATTAGTGAACAGTGCAGTTTCAACACTTGATGTGGTTGGAACAGTTTTTTTGTGCAGTGGGTTGTGCACAGAACTCACTGCAAAACGTGTCGGCTGGAACAAAGCTAGTAAGTTTCAAAACCAGAACCTAAATTTTCTGAAGGGTAGGGATGAGTTTTAGAACTGTTTTAGTTTGAGAACTCATTGGCTGGAACACCTTGGAAACGCGCCAAACAGTTGCAATGATTAGGGCCTAAAAATAGCTGACTAGGTACCACAGACGCATTACAAAACTCATCAGCTGGAACAAAGCTGTTATTGCTCATCATTTCAAATACGACCACCTCCTTTCTTCTGCCCCCGACATTCAATCAAATATCGGCTTAGCAACACGCGGCTTCAGATTCACTTCTAATGAACACCTTAATCTTATCCGACTCAAAATCCACTCTACAGTACCTGATATGCTTTAAAGCTGGCGATCAACCACCTTTTATAATTCAGCAGATCACCAGACAAATAACATCAATTCAGCCGCATCCGTAGCATTCCAGTGGATCCCTAGTCATGTGCACATAACATCAAACATGATAGCTGATGCTACTGCTGGAACAGTGGCGATGTTGGGATCAGTTGGACTCCACAACAATATCCCGCTCAGCGATCACGTGAGTTTCCTCAAGTCTGCTAGAGAATCCACTTGGAGAACCGAGCATGACAACATGACAACGAACAGAGTACAGTGGACAAGACCAATCGAATACCCCATGAATGTCATTTTCTTCATTAACTACAACCGCATCCTATTGGGCCATGGCAACACCACCTTCTTGAAGTTCCTCATGAGGAAAAAAAAACTCCCCTTACTGCACTAACTGCTCTGACCACGACGAAGCTGCAGATATGGATCATCTCCTGAACATCTGCGCCAAATTCATCGCCAATCGTCGTGCCTTCCTGCAGCATCGACACTCCGATCCAGTCCCACCTGAAGCATCGCCTACAGCCTACACGATATTCCTTTCCTTCGGGACATCAACATCAACCAATTAGTTAATAGAGAATGGAATGGAAATATAAGACAACTGAACGACGTTGTCGACGACCAAAGAGATGTCTCTTTGGCTTAGTGAATAGGCCCCCTGAACTCCTATGTCCGACATCCAAAAGAGGACAACTAAGCTGAGACCACAACCGCGATAACATGCGGCGGGAAAAGATAAGAAATAGATAGTAAATTTAAACTGCATGATTGGATCATCATTCTGTTGGGTTTGATGTTTACCGTCTGTTAATATTTAAATATCAAGGCTATTAAAGTTTTTCTTGGAGGCGAGGAAGGAGATCGAATTTCAGTTGGAATTTGTTT
This sequence comes from Leptopterna dolabrata, assembly GCA_954871275.1. Taxonomy (NCBI): domain Eukaryota; kingdom Metazoa; phylum Arthropoda; class Insecta; order Hemiptera; family Miridae; genus Leptopterna; species Leptopterna dolabrata. Next base: position 37,182,002 of record OX940976.1, read on the forward strand.
GGATCCGATAAAGGTATGTGCTCACTTGTCTATTTGCGAAGCTACCAAACTTCTAGTGTGGTACATTATTATACTCTTGACCTACGGCCGAAAAACGTCACGACACGAAAAAGCATTACGGAAGTGATTTTTCCGTAATGTCGTTTTTCCTTAGGTTCGTTCGCAGTAAAAATCGCGACTCTGTCCGTTCCGAATTCCGCAACACTGGGAACGCTCAGTGAATCTGGAACTGTCAACGTTACTAGAGGATAACCTGCGTCTTTCGTGGATGAAAGACAAAAAACGCTGCAAAGTCCTTGTCATGGATTTATTATCCTACTGGACATACCTGTAGAAATGTTGGCTGTTCATGAGATATATAATTGAAATAGCCATTTCTTGTGGTTTCCACTAATTTTGGGCCCCAAAAACATGAATTAGGTACCTACGCTCCTTTTTTTTCAAATTACCTATCTTTGATCATCGATAGTGCCATTTAATCGTCTTGATTCACGTGTTGACACTTTTTCTAGTGTTATTATACAAATTGATGGTGATTTCAGACGATTTCCCAGGTTTTTGACTCATATAAAATCAATTATGGGAGCTGAACCTTTGGTAGAACCTCAGTTTTCCACTCATTGGTCAAAATCGACTTCATATTCGGTCTTCTCGTCCCAGAAAACATGGAAAACGATTCCTCAAAAGCTCATGTTACTAAAACTCAAAAAATGCCTATTTTATAGCCATTTTCACTCATAACACCCCTGGGTATACTCGGATCGGGCTGCAAAGTTTCGGGACAAGAGCCATGTGGAGCCTGAGTGCGAAAGAACGAATTTTTTAGACCGAAAATGAAGTAGTTATGCACGATACTGCGGACGGACATTGCATTTTTGGAATCTACGCACCTTGAAATGTAAAAGAAAAAATTTGGAGGGGGGAGGGGGGTATTAACAATTTTTTGCTGAGCTATTACATTCTCAGAATAATAAACCAAAAATCTGGCGGGGTTAGCTATGATAACCATTTCCCTCCTTCTCACCAGAGTGCTTTTGCGTAGCTGCCCCCACAGTTCGAGAAAAAAACCCGAACTCCAGAACTGCATTCGGAATGTGTTCGGAACTTGGAGAAAAAATTACTGTGAACAGCGAACTCAAAACTAGAACTCCGAACGCCTGTTCTCCGAACGCTATAAACACTAGGGCGCCTGCGCGGAACTTGTTAGAACTGTCTGGAACTGTACGGAACTCCACTACGAACGAAGCTCTTTTCACCGTCCTTGTGCTGTTGGTACCGGACATTTCGTTTTTCGGTTCTTGCTATGAAGTTTTTTGTCATTATTTCCGGGTTATCGCTCGGGGAAAAACAGATTCTGACATCAGGGCCCTTTCTAGAGCACGATTCAAAAATTTCTATCAAAATCGGTCCAGCCTTTTAGGAGTTGCGCACAGTTTTCTATTTACCGTTGTTCAGCATTTTGAGCAAGAGCATGTACCTACCATGTTTCACTCGAAGTGAGTAATAGGTATCATCTGAGGTGAAGGGTAGTTTTTTTCCATTTTCGGATTCTACTTACAAATCACAAACCATCAAATTTTAAGATGGGTCTAAAAAAGTGTTTTATGCTCGAGTCCAAAGGTTCATTATTGAAAACCTTTGGAATCGAGCATGAACTACTTTTTTACTGAAAATATTATTGAAAATAGTAGGTAGCCTAACCAAAATTGAGATGTGTGTTGATGCACAGGAAACCGAAGCATAAGATATTTACGAAATAAATAAACAGCTTTGTATGTTAAACTTCCGTGTTTTCGCAACTCCCATTATCTGCTTGTTTTCCCCAGTTATAGATTATGTTAATATTTTTCAGGCAGCTCCATTTTTGGTTAACTCCAAATAAAGTAAGTAGGACAGGCTTTTGAAAAGTATGGGGGGGGGGGGATGCTGCAAAGTCGGCGAGGCGCGAAGTGCCGAGTTTTTTGTTTGTATAGGTAATTAAGTTCCTAAGTGCATGGTTTGTTTGTAACAACGCTATCATGAAAGCTGGCCGGAAAGTATAGGACACTCAGGCCCCTGAACACCACAAAACTAAAACAGTAGAACTACTCTGAAAGGATGGCGTTTTGAGGTAGAATATGTTGGTCGAATTGGGGTTGCTAAAAGTCAGTTAAAACGTCCAAGAATAGTAATATTTATAGGCACAAAATATAGAACCATCATAAATGGTATGAACTACCATTCCAGTCCCTGATCACGACAGCCAGGGGTTTATGTGCCTCCTGACTAGGTACGTATTGTTGGTCAACTTCTTGGCAGTCTGAGTACCCTCCTAAAACGCGGCAGCCTTGTGAAAATCATGGAATCAGAAAAAGGAGAGAACGTTTCCTGATTCCATGGACAAATCACCAACATGCTACAAGGCTGGAGGGCTGTAGTTGGTTGGTATCATTCTGAAGCAGAATTTGATTGGACTACAACTCACTTACACTGTTTAGGTACAGTCACTTTGTGCTATGATATTTATGGAAATTTAATGTAAGTGCAAGGCTCGGTGAACGGTTTTTAATCAGTTCAGTGTTTTAATCGCGTGTTCTCCTTAGGACAGATATTAGTAAAATTTCATTTCACAGGGAGGCCAAAACTAGCGCACTAAAAATCTGTAGTAGGTAGGTGCCTACTGCATTAGGCGGTTGCGCGGTTGTTCCTTAGTTTCATCAATAATTTGGCCAACCATTCAACTTTGGAGACAATCATTCTTTGCTTTGTCAAATTCCGCTTTTTGCTGATGATATCTCACCTGTACTGGCCTAAGTTGTTGGCTAAATTGCTGACTATTCGCCACTCCGACAAAGTTGTCGAATTTAATGTATCAATGGCGGAACTTGCATGGGAGCAAAATGTCGGATTTTTTTTTCCAGTGATTTTTTTATTGCAACTGAATATTTATATAAATATTATCTAGCAATATTTCATCTCTGAATAATTAATCTCACTCCAAGCAAAACCTAGCCCGTGCTTGTGGTGGGACCAGTATGGACACTGGGTTACACTTGCACTATATAACTGTTTGCACAGCACAATCAAGTCCAGTGGTTGGTTACGCTTGAGTCGCCGAAGTTACCCTTTGTTGATCAAAACGTTGAGCATCTCCAGGTTCTCATATTTGTGGAGGCGGTGTTTGTGCTTCCATGCATACTTGGCATTCGTTTCGTTGACTGACTACCCTCAGATCTGGGCGAATATCATAATTTCGCATGTACCAGGGGGCGCCTACTGTACTTCTTAGTATTTTGTTCTTTAATGTTTGAATTTTTTTAAATATTGCACTTCTTAGCACAGCCCCAGAGCTGAATCCCGTAGGTCCAGATAGGGCGAAGAATCCGCTTGTATATAAGCAGTTTATTGTGAACTGAAAGAAGGAATTCCTTCCCATCAGCCAATACATCCTTCTGAATTTGATCCTCAGTTCCTGCTTCTTCTTCTCGATGTGTGCATTTCAATTTAGTTAGGAGTCGAGAGTCATCCCCAAGCATTTCACGGTGTCAGTATTATATTCGAGTTGATCTCTACTTCTAAAGCTGAGATTCTTCGGTTTGTGAAGTTGAGGTGTACTGATTTTGTTTCATTCAACGTCATTCTCCACATCTTAGTCCACGTGGCAGTCTCATCAGAAGATGTCTGTAGTTTGTCAGATGTGATTTCTACGTCATCTCCCACAGAGAGAATTGCCTTGTCATCTACAAAAGTACCAAAAGTTGTGTCCTGTTGTTGTAATAGGTTCCGTGTACAGTACAGGACTTGGTACACAGGTACAGTACGGGACTTGGAACGCTTCCTTGTAGGACCCCTGCTTTTATAGGCTTCAAGCTAGAGTAATTGTCTTCTTGCTTTACCCTAAACTTTCGGGTGTCAATATAGGCACATATTTTTTTGCCTTCTAAAGGTCCTCACACACTAGGCGGGAACAGGACAGGAACAGGACGGGAAACAGCCGTGGGACGTGGGTCGTATTTTTTCGCTTCTGTGTATTTGAATGGAGATAAGCACACTAGGTGGGACGCGGCGGTCACGGCATGGGGCAGGAACAGGACGGGTTGCGGCGCAATCGCTCTCAAAGCGAAAAACGGCGCTTCCTGGCACGGGACGTTCTCCCTCCACCGTCCAAATTTTCTCCACGTTCACGCCCGCCTTCCCCACGCTCGCCTTCAACACGCTCGCCTTCCCCACGTTCACCCTCACACCAGTAGGGGAAAGAGAGTTGAGGAAGGTCCTACCTAGTGTGGGTATAGGCGCAGGACGGGACAGCGGCCGCCGGCCGGCATCCTGCGTCTTATCCACGGCGTTTCCTGTCCTGTTCCCACATAGTGTGTGAGAACCTTTTCAGTAATGTTAGTGATTCGGTGGTCTTGATCTCTCGTTGAGTGGCAACTATTGAGGCATATGAAACCTTTGCCCCAGTTGCGTCGGATTGTTTGAAACTTAAAATCGAATGTAGCGCTCTTGAAAATCCCACTGTGCCAATTTTAAGCTCAAAATTCCATATTAGTGCCTAAGCCATGACATAGTTTTCCTGTAGACATCCCCAACCTGTGTTTCCTCTATGTTGCAGCGTTTGGGTCGCTTCAGAATGTCTCTCTTTGGTCAGAGAAATCATTACTTCTCTTTGACAGACATTCTCGCGAGTCAGGAGCGCGTCCCTATCACGTTTCAGACGCCTGTCAACTATTTAGGTAAGTATCAGCTCTTTGTTTTCCACGTAGGTACTTTCCCATTGTTTATCGTATTTCAAGCCATGCTCTTTTATTTTTGATTTGATTAACGATAGAATTGTGCATGTGCAATTAATCTCCAAGCTCATCATTAATTTTTGTGGATGCCTCATCCCGTTTCTGTTTCTCTGCTTTCTCGTTGTAGCCCCCGACCGATCTCGCAAAAGTTTAATTGGTGGTTGGTGGATATATTATACCTATTTATGTTTACGTCGGTTAAGTGTATAATTTCTTCATCACTAACTAATGGGGCTCTGCACTGGAGATCGCAGTAGGTACCAGTCAGTTGAATACTCTGAGGGCTTTGAAAAAGGGTCAGTTTCTAGGTTTCTGCCTTGGCCTGTTAGGTGCTGTGTTTCAGAAGTCGTTAGGTACCTACCGAGTGAACCTTTCTTCTTGTTGCTGTTGAGAAAAATTGAAATGATTGAATTGGAATGATTAATGATTAAATTGTTAATTGTTGTTGGGGGTACGGGGGAAAAAATTCTCCACGGAAAAACATCGAATTATGTGTTTTGTACCCACAACATTACGGTTGCCATCTTGATGGTGTGTTTTTATAGAATAAGGGCAGACAAGAGGAATTAAGACAGGATGAAGTTGAATATGATAAAAAGCATATAAGGAATATGAGCCTACTAGCCCTAAACCCCTAGTCCTACTAGACTTTATTTCGAATTTGTACAACCAGGCCTTAGTGGGTAGCCTCAGTAGCTAAACTAGTTAGTCCAGGGCCCCATTTTATCTGAATGGAAGCTATAATACTGCCCTCTTATGGAGTTATTTGTATCTATTTACCCCCTGTGGACTGAGGTTGCACCCTACACCTAACTCAGGTCTTGGAAAATGAAGGCATCATCTCAAAGGACCCGTCACTCCATTATCTAGTTGTATCATGTAGCTTGGCTGCTAATTATTTAAAAATCATCGTTCTACATTTATGTAATCGGAGGACTGATTGTAGTCACAAATGGGATGAAATGAGGTAGGTAGGTACCAGTATTCAGTATTTTCAGAACATTAAGATTGAATACTGGTATGTACCTACCTCATTTCATCCCAGTCCATCATTCTAGGTATGCATTAATTTTAGAGGGGTTTTGTAAGGCTATTATATTCAACTTCCAAATTTCAGGTGAACTGGATGCAAGCTCTGATGAAAGTGCACTGCCTGGTGGCACCACTTTAGAGCTTCCCTACTGGCTGGTTGCCTCCCTCTACCAAGAAGATGGCGTTGGAATTGACCTTCCCAAGCAGTACAAACAAGCTTGGAGGTAATTCCTATGAGGTTTTAAACAACAAGTTCGTTTTTGCCTTTTGATGTGTCTTTGTCCATAGTACTTGACAAGACATGCGGCTCAGACACGCCTATGTCACACGCCCCTTTTTCCAAACTCCCAATTTCTATTTGCTTCCCCAGTTTACTGTTGCATTTTTCTTGGGGAACCGTTCGTTAGCCCCAAGCAAGGTACATGATTAAAAAAAAGATTGGACAACTCCATTGACCATAGCTTGAACACAGCTAAACCACATGAAATTTTCAGGGATATTTTGGCCGCTGATGCCAAAGTGGTGAATTTGCATCGATTGTGCAAGTATTTCTACGAATTTGGGAAGCTTGTATCCCTCATTCGGATCAGGGACCACCAGGACATCATAGAACTATTGATCCAGGTAAGCCTAATTGACTTTAGAATCGGGAGATTCAGAATGGTGGTATTGATGATGTGGTGCTCCCAATCTTCGATACAGAATTATTATAACCCAGCCTGTTTATGTGAATTCATTTCTTCCTCAGACGTTGGTCGATAGACATAGAGAGCTCACGAGCTGGGCCGTCCACTCTTCCAAGAAGGACAACGAGTTTTTTGAGAAGCTCGAAGACATCGAAAGGGAGCTGTCGAACAGAGCGACAGTGGCGGAGGTTGACCTATCAAATTGGATGCAGCACGACGGAGGCCGCATACGGAAAGCTGAGTTGGTGAATGCACATGACCGTCTCGTCACTTCCAGCAGAGCGTTCACCTGATTTATTGCTGCAAGGTAGATACGCTTCATAGAGATAAGAAAGGGTTTTGGGAGTTCATTTGGCATGCCTGATTGTGTGACATCCAGTAATGAAGATGATTCTAGCCCTATCACTGCACTGATACAACTAGGTTTCTCAAGAAAACATTGGGGAACAGAAATTAAATTTCTGTATTCTTTCAAAACTTGTTTCTCATTGAGAGCTTTCCAACACGACTCACAGAATTGTTTTCAGAAGACATGACCAGGGGCCCATTCCTAAAGACTCTTCAACTTTCCCTTTGCAAGTCTTCATTTTTACTCTTCACTTTGCGAATTATGAAAAGTAGTAGAACTTTCTGTTCCTAAAGACTTCACGCTCCCACTCTGAAGAGTAACCTTCGTTTTGTGGAGTAACCTCCAATAACTGTTATAGTTAATCGTTGGATGTTCCGATCGTTTTATTCCGAATTCCATTTCATCTTTCATCAAGTCTTCCGTCTTTCTGTAAGTTAACTTACTTGGGATTTGGTTAGACGAAACGACTCCCTGAAAGTTGTGTTGCTGACGACGAAATTAATTCGCACTCGATGAATGCGGCTGATGAGAAGTATTGGAAAATTTCCATTGAAAACAATTAGGTAGGTTGTCACTTTTTATCAGTTAACAAGAACAACCTGTCGCTTCCTAACCTTTCCTTCCTCCCAAATGTAGAGTATTTTGATGGACTCCTAACCTTTCCTTCCTCCCAAATGTAGAGTATTTTGATGGACTCCTAACCTTTCCTTCCTCCCAAATGTAGAGTATTTTGATGGACTCAGTGGAGCTAACTTCGGTGGTATTTTAGATGCTTGCCCTCACCTTTAGACCTGATCGAAAGATTGAATTCGCTTCTTTTTATTGGCACTACCAGACATTGAATTTAACGAAGAAATGTTACCTAAAAACCTATTTGAAAAGTAAGTCGTTCTACCACAGTCCATTTGGGGCTCTGCAAAGATATTGTAAATTCTTCATTTGAAGCGCACTTTGCACTTTACGAAAGATAACCTTTAGGAACGGAACTGTTCAAAACAGGGTAAAACTCTGCAATTCTACACTTTGCCTTTCACTCTTCCTCTTCAAATCAAGAGCATTCTTTAGGAACGGAAATTCGTTTGCAAAGTGCGGAGTGTGGATTTGAAGAGTGCGGAGTGAAGAGTGAAAGTCTAGGAATGGGCCCCTGCTCCGTGCCTCTCTCTTGTACTTGGAAGATAGGCGTTCCTGAAGGCTTCACGCGTATTTCAAACTCGCTTTGGGGCAAAACTAATGAGAACTTCGATATGGAAGTCGGCGGCCAGGGGTTTACGAGGGTATTGCATCTGCTCTTGAGGTCAACGTTTGAAGTTACTACCCACGTTTGCCTCTAACCCTAATAAGGAAAATATCACTTTTGGTGAATACGGCTACAAAGTGGAAAACATTTGCTGGAGGAGGCGGTTTATCGAATCCGTTCAACATTTTTGAATCCAAATGGATTGTTCGAAGCAAATTTAGGCCCGATTTCACCAAAAACTCACTAATCGTGATTAAGCTAATCAAGATTTGAGTTAACCAAACCTTTTAATCGTGATTAACGTCGTTTGGATTCCACCATGCAAATCATGGATCCCACTAATCTTGGTTAGCTAACCACAATTTACTTCACTATGGATGCTATATGTTCCGTATCAACAAGGCAGTGGTGTAATGAGGTTATAACAAAACCAGGTTATTTAGTGCGGTCAAGACTCAATCGCCTGTCATTTTAGTGATTGTTTTCTATGCCATTTCTATTATCATGAGGTATAACATTGGGTTCGTTCGGAGAAGCAGTCCTGGACTATCCAGAGCTCTAACAATCCTGGACTCGTGACGTCACCAGAGTAATTCCGGATCGTCCCGGTTTCGTGCCTTGTCCGAACGCTTTTTCTTTGTCCAGGACTGGAAGCCGTATTAGAACCTCCCACCATTTTGTTTACAAGCTGTCGTGCGTTCTCATCGATTTAAACTAAAACTACATTTACTACTACATCATTAAAAACTAAAACGTTTTCAACTTTTTCAACAATGGAGAAAAAAAAAGTAACTTCTTTGTCCTAAAGTCACTTTGTCCTTCCAATTAGCGCCTCTAAGTGTCGCATAGGTTTTTTTCTTGAGACTGATGTTCTTACCTGTCTCAACCTGATGACCTTTATAAAGTCATTCTCAGTTATGTGGTTAGTAATAAAATAAAAGGCTGTCATTGTTACAAGAACTTTATTTATTCAGAAGGCACCTAGAATCCAAATCACCACCACTCAGACAACATCACTTGACACAAATCAGACACCACTTGCTCAATATAATTTTGATTTTTTGGTCTCAAATTCGGGGAAAAAACCTCCCTTAATATCATTTCTTCTTCATCGCCGTCCGAAAAATTGATGTCATCCTCATTATCATCGTCGGAATAATCTGTATCAGACAGCATAATTATTATCTAACTTAATCCGTAACTGGAAATTATTACACACAACAAAAAACTGTAACGCTTACACTGTAAACAACTGTAAAGCATACGTTAAAAAAAAATACGGGTTTGGCGTGTGTGGGTTTGAGTTGTGCTTCGCGGGAAAGGAAAACATCGAACTGAGCAAGTTAGAGGGGAGGGGTAAAAATAGACCGATGCTCATGCTCCGGACTTTCTACTCCACTCCAGAGCTGGAGTAGCCCCGGACGATCCCGGGCTGCCCGAATTCACAATCCCCGCTCTCTCCGAACAGCGGGCAACTCGTCCGGGATCGTCCCTTGTCTTCTCCGAACGGCCAAAAGTGGGGAGGGGGCAATCCTGGGCAGTCCCGGACGGTTCTCCGGACAGACCCGTAAATAATGAACCCCAAAAAAAAGGAAGGGGGATCCAGCTTTCGAAGGGTCTGTTCGGAGAACCGTCCGGGACTGCCCAGGATTGCCCCCTCCCCACTTTTGGCCGTTCGGAGAAGACAAGGGACGATCCCGGACGAGTTGCCCGCTGTTCGGAGAGAGCGGGGATTGTGAATTCGGGCAGCCCGGGATCGTCCTGGGCTACTCCAGCTCTGGCGTGGAGTAGAAAGTCCGGAGCATGCGCATCGGTCTATTTTTACCCCTCCCCTCTAACTTGCTCACTTCGATGTTTTCCTTTCCCGCGAAGCACAACTCAAACCCACACACGCCAAACCCGTATTTTTTTTTAACGTATGCTTTACAGTTGTTTACAGTGTAAGCGTTACAGTTTTTTGTTGTGTGTAATAATTTCCAGTTACGGATTAAGTTAGATAATAATTATGCTGTCTGATACGGATTATTCCGACGATGATAATGAGGGTGACATCAATTTTTCGGACGGCGATGAAGAAGAAATGATATTAAGGGAGGTTTTTTTCCCGAATTTGAGACCAAAAATCAAAATTATATTGAGCAAGTGGTGTCTGATTTGTGTCAAGTGATGTTGTCTGAGTGGTGGTGATTTGGATTCTAGGTGCCTTCTGAATAAATAAAGTTCTTATAACAATGACAGCCTTTTATTTTATTACTAACCACATAACTGAGAATGACTTTATAAAGGTCATCAGGTTGAGACAGGTAAGAACATCAGTCTCCAATTAGAGGCGCTAATTGGAAGGACAAAGTGACTTTAGGACAAAGAAGTTACTTTTTTTTTCTCCATTGTTGAAAAAGTTGAAAACGTTTTAGTTTTTAATGATGTAGTAGTAAATGTAGTTTTAGTTTAAATCGATGAGAACGCACGACAGCTTGTAAACAAAATGGTGGGAGGTTCTAATACGGCTTCCAGTCCTGGACAAAGAAAAAGCGTTCGGACAAGGCACGAAACCGGGACGATCCGGAATTACTCTGGTGACGTCACGAGTCCAGGATTGTTAGAGCTCTGGATAGTCCAGGACTGCTTCTCCGAACGAACCTGAAGTGTCGAATGAAAATTTACTTGTAGAGCTCCTAAAAAAATAACTACTATGTTGAGTGCAAGAAAACTGTGAATATGCGACGAATTCAACTCTCTACTCAGAATTACTCTTCTACCTTTTACTTGAGAACTTTGTTACCGTAGGTACGATTATATTTCACAACCTACATACCCATTAGGACCTAAATAGCAATTCCTGTTTTTTGATTATTTACTATCAATTCATCGTTACACAGTGTTTTTGACTTTAAAATTTATGATGTAGGTAGGTACCTCCTAAAATGAACTTGCCAAAGCTTGGGTGATTGAGAAATGTCAATTAAAAAGGTTTTATTTATTAGAACAATACAACGTGAAAACTCAAATTCGCCTTTCATTATTCATCCTCTCCATTTCCATTTGGTTGTGTTGCCAATCTGAAAAGAAATAGTGATAATAGGTTTAATAAATCAATTACTCAGCGCCTAAAAAAATACATTTTGGTTTTCATTATATACATAAATAGGTACGTTCCAGTATTGCCGAATTGTACATAAATACTACAAATTCCTGTGGCTTTATAATATATATTTTCAAAATGTTTTTGGGCGTAATGATTAAAGGTAAAAAAGATTTGCAAAGAATAACCTCGTTATGAAAAGCATTACTTACTATCCCTCTAGATACTGTTACACCTACTTCAAAAATGTTACCTAGAGATTACTGTTATTTATTATGATCATTATTCGAAAAACGCTGCAAATCCCTGCACAACGGTTTATTATTTTGTATAGAATACCCTCCTGTTACAGATCACAGCTCTATGTATAGATAACCCTTCTATATAATATGATATGTACTATTCTATTATATACATATTATGTAGATCGCAGACCCTCCGTAGGTTAGTACCTAACCCCGTACTCGTTACTAGGTACCTACCTAAATCACGAGTTAAATGTTCTAAAATAATTCTGCCGATGACAAACAGTACCTAACAAAAAGAAACGCACATAATGAAGTTCTGAAAAGAAATTGTTGATGAGGAGTGAAAAAAGTTGCAAAAGTACCTACCAACAAACTCCAGCCCCTTCTACGTAGATGGTATACTGAACCGTTGTGTAATAATTTACCGTTGAGTAATGATTTACCGTAGTAATAATTTACCCATCAATAATACTTCAACGTTTGTTCAGGTTTCGCTACCTACCAACAAACTCCAAAAGAGCCATCATTTTTCAAGCGAAATAATATCACAGAACAACCAACTCGACTTCATACTCCGCCAATATAATCAGGTGATCCCTACCAATGATTGGCCGTATTCACAAATTCCTATTGTGGGCGCGTCTCTGGTTACGAGATTTGGTTTGAATTGTATACAATTTCATTCACACTGGAGTCGAAAATGCCTGTCGGTGCAAACTTCGGGGCCTTACTGTGAACGAACGGCTGGACGTACGATGCTCCGGATGGTCTTAAAATACTCGCAAGTTCAAGAACTATTTAAAACCGTAAAAATATTTACGTAAAAAAATAGTATAGGCGTTTTGAAAATTTCAACCCCTATTTTGAACCCCTTAGAGATGACTCACAGTAACGTCGAGCTTCGAGGACCAACTAGACGCCGAACGGAACCTATAACCCGAATTTCATCAATTTTTTTTCATGGTAACTAAGAAAAGTGGCCCGTACGGCGTACGGCGTACGGCGGACAGACAGAAATATTTTTATTGCAGTTTTGGATTCTACATACCTTGAAACGTAAACCATCAAATTTTGAGGGGGGGTAAGAATTTTTTTTTCATGCTCGATTCCAATGGTTCATTATTGAAAATAATAAACCAAAAACAATTGCATATATAGAAGTCCAGTCTAGTATAAGTGCGCACCTAAATATTTCAAATTTGTCATCTCATGGTTTACCTACATGCACAATAACTTGTAACAGGTACAGTTACACATGCGAAAATAATATGCAGTTACATGTAGGTACATTATTTTCTATTAATGTTCTGCATGTAACTTACTTGGCAGTCGGCGGGATTCTAGACGGCCTTCTATTTGTTCCAGTACGCTGAGAACAGTTGTTTTGATAGTCGGTACCGCATTGAAAAGTCGATGAAATCTTCACTGCTTTCCCTTGTCTATTTAGGATGGTCGACAGTATCATCTTCATCTTGGAATGATAATTCGAAAGCACGCACTAATGCGCGAGGCATCGTAGGTGTAAATATAATACCGAAATCACTATAAGAAAGACGTATTTGACGTAGTTTCGTTGCATGATAAACCAAAATGGTTGTCTAATTGCGGTTAAGGGCCGGTTTCACCAACGTAAACGAAGGTGTTGATCTCAGTTCAAATCGCGGTTCAAATCGTAAACGGAGATTGTCCGTCAGGTTGGGTTTCACCACGAGCGTTTAACCCTGAACTCAGTTCAACGGGAGTTTAGCGCTGAACGCTCGATTTTGGCCGATCAGCAGTGATAAACTCGGTTCAAGCCTACTTTTCCCTCCCGCTTATCCATTCCCATCAACAATGTCTCGATCACTAGTGCGATTTGTTAACATGATTTTCGACGAAGATGAAAGTGATGAACTCAACAATATTATAATTCGCCGCCCGAGGTAATTCCGCCAGAGGACAGAACATTTTGAACATCTTGATGAGTGACTTTTCTGTCGAGATACAGACTCTCGAAAGAATCTACGAAAAATAGATAAATACAATGTATAGTGAATGTATCAGCAGACAAACCCAAACTGAACCATTCATAATCACGTTTTCGGTGTGCATCAATTATTATTCAAAGAGCTGATGATAAGAATTCAATGAGACTACGCAAGCTGTGTGGTCTACTCCACTGCACAAACCAGGAAACGTATTTTGCAGAGAGGAAAAGCCGACGTAATGGGAAAATAGGATAAAAATTCAATGATTCCATAAGTAGTCGTGACATTGAATTATAGCGTTTATTTTATTTTCTGTCTACAGTTAGCGGTCAAAATAATCACATGCTCGCCATTTAGGCAAGTGATATAAGGAACTTTGTCACTTTCTGAATGTTCAAGTAATCACCAAATGTAATATTTGTCATAAATGCAAATTTGGTGACGAAAATGAATGCGTAGGAACTGGTGAAAGAGATTCAAAAGAGTGTCGAATATCTCCCAGTGGCTTTCTACTAGGTCGCAGGGAATCTCGCGCTCACTGGCTGTGAAGATCGGTTCTCTCTTGACTCGTTTTGGTTCCATTAGGAATCAGGAAAACGGGACACAAAACACAGAAAAACAAGTTTAGCGAGAAAAAAAAACGGGGAAAAACAACGTGTAGGTAGGGAAAGCAAAAACAGAAATGGTTAGCTGGGCTTCTCGTTCCCACGTTTATCAAAACAGCTGACACCCCCAATTTTACCTCGTTATCACCTGATCGTATCATCAAATCATCGAATAATCGAACCCCTGCCTTCCAAATCAGAGTTCAAACTGTGGATCAACAGCAGCTCGAACTTGGTTTTCGTTGATCTTAGTTCAACATGAACTCCGATCCTAGAAACTCGTTTAACTTCGTGAAACCAAAAACTTTTTAAACTGAGATCAATCCACCGGTTACGATGAACTAGGTTTCCGATAAACCGAGTTCATGGTTTAGTGGTGAAACCGGCCCTAAGAACGCTAATCGACCAAAATCGGCCGATTAGTTCTTAATCATGGTTAATGCTAAACCGAGTGTGGTGGAATCGAACAGTTCTGTTAACCATGATTAAGCAACGTAAATCGTGATTAGGATCGTCTAACCTTGATTAAAAATGTTGGTGAAATCGGCCCTAATTTGTCTTAGCAGCACCGCTCACCTTCTTGCGTTTCGCCTGAGAACCTATCTTGGAGTTGGGTAGGTGTACCTAAATATTTAGGAATTATTATTCTGGTTTATTCCTATTTCCGTCATTGGTGCATTATGCATTTTTTTGTCAAGAAGATACTTCAGTCGTTATTAAATGCTTAAAATGCTGCGAGGATAGATGAATTATAATCGGATGGATTGAAGATCTCGTTCTTGAAATATTTCTCTTTACTTTTGTTTTAGTGAACAGGTGAAAAATTAAAAAATTTAAAATGTATAAGCTGTAGGGTAACGTGAAATAGGCACGTAAACAGCCATTTCAGACTAGGGCTTTACGACCTACTGCCCTTCTGGCGTAGCAGGGTTACTCAACGTAATCATAGTTTTCCTTACCTAAATAATATCATGCATTGACGAGATCGCTTCTTTTACGAGTATGTGTGGGTATAACAGGTGTCGTTGGTTGGTAAAGCCAAACAGTGCGGGTATCCTACCATCGATTGAAGCTGGGTAGCACCTAGTTTGAATCTATAGAAATCCCGCAGGTTCATGGGATATTCCACAACGTCTCCTCTGCTAAGAACTCCTGTTATAATTATTTCAGCGATCCGTCCTTGCCTGACACCTTTGTTGCGTTTTTGTGATGGATTCTTGAGGCAACAGATGAAAAGGATGGTGGGCTGCCTGTCAGGATCGTGGTTAAGGAAGTTTCACCTACAGAATAACTAAAAACTTCATATATTCATCCACGAATAAACATCATTTTCACATTTGATTTCCAAAGCATAATTACACATTCAAGTACTTGATGAGAGGGCGTAAACTACCACGATGGATTAGATATAACAATAGTTTCAGTTTTTACACAATTTGTATAAAAATTCATCGTCTCCATTCTCTCATCATAATCTTATTGTTTCATAAAATACGCAATTACAATTTAAATAGCTCGACCCGATTTCATTCGGGTAACTCTTAATTTCAATCATCAGACGTAGGTACCTATTCAGAGTATCCTGTTTTTATACAAATTAACATTGTCCAAAACGTAGATACATAAGGTTTACAATAAGAGTAAGTAGGTTCATTTTCGTGTCCTTATCCTGATAAATTCTGGATTTATTTATTGTCCGTTGTTGTGGTTGATTTCTATCATTATTCTATATTGTGATAACCTAGTTGGTTTGAAAAATGAAAGAGGGTTAAAAAGATTTTGAATTCCTTGATAACTATGTAAATCGACGTGGAAGCACGGATATTCAAATGCACCGGGTTCCGGTTTTAAATTCGAGTACTTACTCGAACTTCGTTCCATGTGTGGACCAAACCCAAAAATTACCTACCTCAAGGGATTTTATTCTCAACATGAACATTTTTTTGCATGTTCGAGATCAAGTAATCTCTTACAGTTCTACACCTCTGTTGATTGGATGAGTGTATAATGTACTATGTAAACATTCAGTTTCTCAAGTTTAAATATTCCATCATTTTAAAAATGTGCTGGACAATGTTCACATTGTGTTCTGAATACCTGCAATACATAGTAATTCCGATCCATGAAATTTTAATGTCGCTCATTCTAACTTCTCGATCCTACTAATATATCTTACATTATCGTATGTCTTGTCTACTCAAGTGATATGATAATTGTCGCAGTTTAAGGCGTTTTTTTAGGCCGATTTACATCACAAAGTGAATAACTCTAATCGGCACATCGTTCCCTACGTCAGTAGTCCACACACCACAAGTGACTTCCCTACACCATTTCGGAAGGATGAGTTATCTGTAATTACAGTCGTCTCGCTCTCTGGGGGTTGGACCCGTTAACCCAAGAGATTAGTTAGTTCTCCTGTAGATACAAGTAAGTACTTTTCATGTCACTACAAGCCCAGTGAATTTATTTACGGTCATTGATTCAGAATTGAATGCGAGTGTTGGTAATCCCCTTTTCTTTAAATTTTACCACAACTTAGGAAAAATTTGGTTTTTGGAAATGTCTTGATATCTGGTTTTTCATCAAAGACATCATGATCAATCCGTACAAATACATTATCGCACATTCGAATTCTAGTTGAGTAACAGCCATCTGAATGGAGCGGGAGGGAGTCTATACCCCCACCCCCCCTTTTAATATCATGATGTCACGTATTCTGGCATGTCACTTGAACCAACCTTTTCTGTCTCATATAATAACGGTAGACTGGTGATATCTTCAGCTTTAGAGAATGCACTGCTACCATGCCCCAACCTTCACAGTCTACAGTGTGGGTCAGGGGAATAAGGCCAAAAACAGATAGACATTAACTCAGTATATTTTAGATGTACAACCAATTTATTGGCAATTTTTTGGTAGGGAAATGAGTGATTTCAAGTTTTGAAACTAACCGAGCGTGTGGCACTCATCTTGTTCATAGCACGAAGCTTCACCTTCATGCTTCTCACCCCGCACTTTGAATGAAGGATGTAGTAAGAGCAGAAATTGCACCAAATGACGAACGTTGCTGCAGCGCGTTCACGCAAACTTTCTCGATCGACTCGCTTCGTACTACGAACAAGATGAACGCCACATGCTCGATGTTATTTTTAAAACTTATATTTCCCTCATTTCCCTACCAGGAAATGATGGTTACAACCATTTTACCTATCCTAAGTGATGTCTGTCTGTTTTTGGCCCTCTTCCCGCGACCCACCTCTGTATATACCCTGGCGTTCAACTTTATCATTAGGGCTTTCAGTGCCAGACTTTTTGCAATAAGAACGCAAAAAACAGAAGAAACACCTTTCTCAATAAAAATTGGCAAAGCTGTCAGCCCACTTGCTTGAATTGCCAATTGGCACAGACTACCGATTTACTGATGGGGTTAAAGCTTGGCCAGTATCAATATTGGTGGTAACAGCAAAATGAGTTATTACCAGACCTTGAATAGTTTGATGACACTGATAGGATCAAAAACGGTTGTAGCGTGGATAACATACGATTGATGATGTCATTACACTGTGCAAAGTCTACACCTTTGTCAGTTTTTTGCAACATTCCGTTTTTATAAGAACTGGGAATTTATATAGGTTTAACATTGTAATTTTCTTAATCTAATAAACGAAAACTACTCGAGGAAAAAATTTGGTAACTTTACAGCTACGACCCTATGAACGAATGGGTACATTTTCAAACAAACTAACGACTGTATTGGAGTTCTATCTAGTTTGAGAAATCGGTGTAGTGAAGGTCTGTAAATGATGTTGTGAACCAGTAAGTTTTGGTTCTATCTTTGAATGGGGAAGGGTCAAAAAGACATAGGGTTGTGCGCATGGTAAGTTTTTTTTTTCAGAAATGAAAGATCTCTCTGATGTCAAAGGGCCGCAGCAGTGATTGTGAGATGGTTAATAATCGAAATTGCTCGAGTATTATTTAAGATGTTAAGCCTGGGGTGTCCTATGAGATAATGAATTTACAGTGGGACTGATAATTAGGGGATATTTCACAAAAAATGGGACACATCTAGAGGATAAAGAATGACTGCCAGGGTGTGGCACATAGTTTTGCAGAATGGGGCTATCAGGTAGATGAGGAAATCGTGGTTTCGGAGGATAAACATTTTTTGCTACTAGAATTAATTATAAGGCTTCTGCTACCTACGCAGTCTCGGGAGCAAAATAAATAAGTAACGATAAATTATAGTACCTATTATCAGAACAAAGGAAAACATATGAACGGATATTTTTTTCATTAGAGGGAACTAAATTGTACAAGGAAATAGCCAGGATGTAGCAACGATTAATAATTATGTTCTGCGTATGTACTCGTCCAGATTGTCTCCTCCATTCTCTTCAGGTTTCGTCAAACCAAAAAAGCCCATTCGACTGATGCATAACATGTGTTAGTCGCTATGACTGATTATGGGTAGCCCTGGTCTCAAAGGCTTACATTAAAAAAGACCCATGAAAAAATACAACCTGGTCGACTGACCCTTGACTGACTGACCCATTAGGGTGGTTTCTAAACCGACTGGCCGGAGTGAAGACGGAGCTTAGCAAGTGGAAGGAACGGCCGGCCTCAGTCGCTATCATCCTCAGCGTGGGGTCTGTTTAGAGGTCGTCGACTCTCCTCATCCGACCCGTAGACGACATCTTCATCTGAGTCGTTGATCATGGAGAACGCTGGGTTGTCTTTGGTGATGGAGGACGTATCTGGAATCGCAGAGAGAGAGAGAATTCAGAAACTTTTTCGCAAAGTGCTATTTTCTATTCTTCATGGTTTTTAAGGTTTTTAAACGCGTCCTCTAAAATGGTCCAGCGTAATTTTGTCAGGTTGACATTATTCTGTCACGTTACTGCGCCTAAATCAAGTTACATATCAGTAATAAGGAAATTTCCTTTATTTTTTAATTTTTAGTTTATTGTTTGACTGTATTTCATTCATGTTAGATAACTTTCTGAAGAGGGCCACAGAGGATCATATATATGCATAGAGCAATATATATATTTTAGGGTCTTGGATCAGAGAAGGGCGAAGTCCCATGAGGAACCCGTCAACACGGTCCACATATTTCATGGCCTCCTTAACTCTTCAAGCATCCCATAAACCCAGGCTTTCCTAGGAGAGGTAGTCTGATACCAGCTGCAATAATCTATACCTGCTCCAGCCCATGAGTTGAGAACGAACTAAAACAGTATCTGATTTAGAAAAAAAAAGAAAAAGTCAAATTGGATTTGTGGGTTCTTGACAGTATGATTGTTCGCAGTGACCATCTGATGGTTAGCCTACTGTCAGAAAGGCGTTGGGCTGTTCGTACTGATTCTCGGACTGTTTCTGAATGTATAGTACCCATGACCGGCTGTTCGCAGTTTTCCCGACTACCCGAAGCCAGTTTTCTGATCGTCATTCCAATCCACAGTAAATCAGGCGGACGAGAAGTGGCCAAGCAATGCCTTCTCGATTTTCCGACTATTATCAAACGCTTTTCTAACACGTACCAAGATGACACTGGATCTTGGATGGTTTCTTACCGTTTTCTAGGAGTCAGCTAACCGTCAGAAAAAGCCAGTGCGAACGGACCTATTAAATCACTTCTCATTATTTCACATCTCACCAAATATGGTTTTCTTGCTGGGAGAGTACACGAAGGCCATTGTGTACATATAAAAGTTGAGGAGACCATAGAAGCACATGAACTGAGCTGAGCTGTTATACTTCGTACTCAGCTCTGAAACGAAGTTGTCTTCCAGTTCTGTGACTCCAAACCTCATTACAGTAATGGTGATACTGATTATGATGACCATCAGCATCAGCAGCGTCAGGAATTTCAGCCTCATATCTGTGAGAAAGAAAAACATTGATTGGTCCGAGTCATTAGTGTCATTAGAGGAACTGAAAGATTTTTCATGATGATCTATTTCTATATCTATGATCGATTTCTATCATGATATTCCTCTGGTACTCACCAAAAAAAGGCATCGACCTCAGCTCGCTGTAAGCTCTCAGGATGAGGCATAGTAAGTAGACTACGTAGAGGCTTATAAAAATGAAGAAAGCTACTTTGGCATTCTGAAACAAAACGTCGTTGGATTGTAGAGTTGTATAAAACCCGTCCGTCTCCATCCAAAAAAGCATGGGGATCCTATAAGATAAAAACTTCATTTTCATGGATCTTCAGTAGAGAGTTATCTTGCTGAAGTCTCATCTTGGTTTTTGAAACATATCTGCCATAGTAAAATCGCAAGCGGTTGAAAGGTGTCTAAAATAAGAGGAACTGACTGTTGACAGTGTTTTGAGCTGTTGGCGAGGATTCAGATTCTTAGTTCACATATTTGGTGACCGCCTCACTACAAGATGACACTGCGGCTGATGCGCACTGTGGTTGATGGATATGTACTGAATGTCAGAGGGCCACAATCACTCTTACTTAGGTTGGTCACCAGTCGAAAAGTCCTAGGCACTCCGGTCTAGATCACATTATTATACTTCATATCTTACATAAAAGTTTGACGTGTCCAGCTTGTAACTGTAAGTCGGGTCTTGGAGTTCGTTCGACTTCTGCCAAATGGCCATTGCGACGGCTGTGAACCAGAGGGGCCCTACCAGTACAATTTTGGGCAGGTAAAACGTTAATAGCTTCCTCTCAGTCTGCAAATATTAAATATATAATTTATCACACAAATTAAATATATAATTTAGAGGAGGATGAATAAAACAAAAACATAGCTTTAAGAATATCATGTCATTTGAATGACCAGCTTGAAAATCATAGAGGTAACCTGTCGCAGCCCGTGGTAGATGCAAATCCAAAATAGAAGCAACCCGCACAAGAATGTAGCTTGGAAAACTGCATCCAACATACTTGGTACCCAAGAGTACATCATTAATGTTAAAGGAAATATTGGATCTGCAACAGAATTTATCAAACATAAATTTTATAGTAATTTTGAATGACATCTTGATTTCTAAATCAGTTGTAATACCTACATCTTATGATTCTGTTCATTACATACATGAATTACTATTACTGATTCAAGTTTCTACTCTGTACCACACATTCTTCATGTTAGGTACCTATATGTTGGGGCCGAATTAATTTTTAGCGAATTTTCAAAGAAAAGGACGCTATTGCAATGGGTCCAAAATGTTCAGAACATTTCTGAAATTTTTTGTAGGCAAATCCGTTTCAGAGCATCCTGAATTCATCCCTAGATTTTAACAAATATATATATGTCACTCCAGACTATATTTGTTCTAGAGTACATTATACGAATTCCAAATTTCGCCAAAACGTTCGTATTGGCTAACAAAAGGATGAGTTCGAGAATGAGCAATGAGATAAACCTTCTCGGAACTGAAAGGCTTTATTGAGCTGAATGAACGAAATTAAATGAAACGAGAAACTAAGGTATACAACCGCTACTAAGTGGTAACTAAGGATTCCTAATAATAGCACATTTTCCCCCACTTCGTTTTAGTTCCTTCCGAAGTAGTCAGGTGGCTGTCTAATCCGGCCACTCCTTCGGATTGCTTGATCTTGTTGCGGAGTGCCCTCATCTTGTCTTTGCAGATTCTCTTCCACCGATGCAGGTGTCTCTCCTGCCGGTGCTAGGTGTCTAGTCGAGACCGTAGATTCCCGACCATCAGGGAGGCGAATATGGGCGTAGTGTGAATTCGCCTCTAGAAGGTCGACTTCATCCACGAGTGGCTCGTATTTACTGTTACGTACTTGTCGTCGTAGAAGAACTTTCCCTGGCTCGTGCAACCAAGTTGGAAGGGCTTCCCCGTTTGCAGATTTTCGCGGGTGTTGAAACATTCTTTCGTGTGGCGTTTGATTTGTGGCCGTACATAAGAGGGAGCGTATGGAGTGTAGGGCCTGTTGAAGGACTTCTTCCCATCTGCCGGTGCTCATGTTTTTGCTCTTCAACGCCAGTTGTATGGCCTTCCACAAAATCCCGTTGTAGCGCTCGCATTGCCCATTCCCTTGTGGATTGTATGGCGTCGTTCGGCTTGTGGCAATGCCGTTTGAGTGCAAGAAGGTTTTAAGTTCCTTTGACATAAATTTTGCTCCTCTGTCTGAATGTACGTATGTTGGCGTTCCGAAAATAGAGAAGAGGTGTTGCAGGTTGTTGATGAGGGTCGTTGTGGCCACGTCCTGACATGGAACCGCAAAAGGGAATCTGGAATACTCATCTACAATCACTAGTAGGTACGGTCTACCGGTAGACGTCGGCAAAGGTCCCTTGTAGTCCATACTCAGCCTTTCAAATGGTCTGGCAGCTTTGATAAGGTGGGCCGATTCTGAAGGCTTGAAAAATCTTGGTTTCAATTCTGCACAGACTGAGCATGATGAGGTGATTCTTCTGACGTCTTCAATAGAAAATGGCAAGTTTCTGGCTCGGACCCAGTGGTACATTCTGGTAACCCCTGGATGACATAGAGAGTCATGAATACCCAGAAGCTCCTCTGACGAAGCAACCGCTCCACAAACTCGAGTTATGGTGTCTGCCACAACGTTCTCTTTCCCTGGTCGATAGCATATGTCATAAGAAAAGGCTGAAAGTTCAAGTCTCCATCTCATTACTTTCTCATTTTTGATTTTGCTTGTGTGCTTCCTATCAAACATGAAAGAGACACTTTGTTGGTCGGTAATCAATTGAAAATGTCGGCCCATCAAGATGTGCCTCCATTTGCGAACAGCCTCTACGATGGCTCCCGCTTCTTTTTCGATGATTGAGTGATTCATTTCTGAAGAGTTCAGAGTACGAGAAAAAAAAGCTACTGGTCGGTTGTTTTGGCTGAGAGTTGCAGCCAGTGCGACGTCGGACGCATCCGTCTCTACTGTAAGCAGTACATCTGGGTCAATGGATTGAATGGCTGAGTTGGCAATCTCCTTCTTCAACTCTTCGAAGGCCGCCAGTGCTTCCGAATCGAGAGGGAAAGACTGAGCTCGTACTAAAGGGTGTACTTTATCGGAAAAGTGGCTGACCCATTTTGAATAATGGGAAAACATTCCTAGTATTTTTTGCAGGTTTGCGGCGTTTTTCGGAGGTGCGAGCTCCAGAAATGGTTTAAGCCTGTCTGGATCCGGTTTGTATTGCCCATTAGAGACTTCATACCCTAAAAGTTTGATTGATTTCAAGTTGAACGTGCTTTTTTCCATATTCAGAGTGAGGTTGTACTTCTTGGCTACCTCAAGAAATTTATGGAGGTTTTCTGCGTGCTCTTGTTCGTTTCGTCCACATACTGTTACGTCATCCAAATATGCAAAGGTTGCTTCTAAGTTCTCCTGATTGATAATAGTCGTGATAAATTTTTGAAATGCAGGCACCCCGTTCGTCACCCCAAACGGAAGCCTGTTGAATTGGTATAATTGTCCTCCAACCTCAAATGCAGTGAAAATTTTGTCTTCGTCGGCGATTTGAACCTGATGATACGCACTTTTTAAATCAATTTGACTGTAGACATTATATCTTGCAACCCTCTCCACGACATCCTCTATCCTTGGGATAGGGAATGCATCCAAGTGCGTAAATCTGTTAACCATTCTCTTCTTGCGAGCACTGGTGACAACAAAAGGTTGTGCTCTCCAAGGAGAATCACTTATTTCAATTATGCCATTTTTGAGTAGGCTATCTACCTCCGCCTTCATGAAATCCGAATCTTCCTTAGTATGTCTACGAGATCTGACTGCGATTGGCTTGCAGTCGTCTGTCAGGTGGCTAAAAATCTTGACTGGCTTGACTAATGCTGCTTCTACGCTGCTACAAATATTCAATGAAGGTCGTTCTCCGCCGAAAGAGAACACTACTGAATCGTGAGCACGTAGAATATCGTGTCCCAGAATCAAATCTGAGCAGAGGTTTTTCATGACGTACAGCCTAACGTTGTCATAAGTGTTTCCTTTGATTTGTAGCAACCCTATGCAATACGAACGGATTTTAGTGGCGAGCGAAATTGTTGCCATTGTTATCAGACTACTGCATGGGACTAGCTGAAAAGATTTGCCTTGAATGAAGGATTCGTTAACGAAACTTAACGAACTCCCTGTGTCAATTAGTGCCTGGGCGTCATGGCCATTCACCGAAATGAGTACTGTTGATTTCTTTAGTGAAGGTGCGGCAACTGCGATCGGTACTACTGCTGAAGTAGTGTTTTTCAGTGATGAGGACTTTTTGGATAGACAAACTTTAGGTAAATGCCCTACCTTATTACAGATCTTGCACGTATTCTCTCTTGCTGGGCAGATTTTCCGGGGATGCCGTTTTCCCCCACAGAAAAAGCACGCCGTATTGGAAGCTGCTCCAACGGTATCTGCTTCGTGGTTCTCCTCTAAGGCACTTACTGGTGGAAACCCCGATGACGTTGCTGGTTCGTAAGAGAGGGCCTGTTGTTTTGCCATGTCAAGAGCCCTGGCCTTGTCGAATGCCTCCCTCAGTGTAAGTGTTTTGGTCTCCAGCAGTCGTTCTCGAATTGAAGAGGATTGTAGTCCAGAAATGAAGGCGTCCCTCGTGCAGTCGTCCTTGTTCTGTTGGGCTGAAACAGTTTGAAAGTTGCACTCTTCACTGAGAGCGGTCAACGCTTGTAAGAATTGATCCAATGATTCCCCGGCGTTCTGCCGTCGAGTCGCTAATCGGTGCCGTGCGTAGATAATATTGGTAGGTTTGATGAAAGCTTCCTCCAAGATTTTTATTGCACCGTCGTAGTTCAAGCAGTTTGATATGTAAGAAAACAGATCCGTAGAAACATGATTGAATAAGAGTTGAAGTTTTACCTCTTCTGAAGGTTCCTTACTCAAGGTAAGAAAACTGGTAAAATTTCTCTTCCAGTGCGTCCATCTCTTTGATGCGTCAGGTTTGGTTGGGTCGGCGTCTAGTTTCTCCGGTCGTAGGAATCTCTCCAAGCTGAAGGAAGGAGTGCGGGTTGCGTCAGATTCATCCTCCACGTCGTCTTGGCGCTTCCTGTTTGCTTTGCGAGTTTTCGACATATCGTTGTCACATTCAGCTCAATAAATTGAGATAAACCTTCTCGGGACTGAAAGGCTTTATTGAGCTGAATGAACGAAATGAAATGAAACGAGAAACTAAGGTATACAACCGCTACTAAGTGGTAACTAAGGATTCCTAATAATAGCACAAGCAACTTTAAAAAATTCTAAAGGGGTCAAATTCAAGTTTTTAGGGGTCAAAATCGGTAAAAACTGATATAAAATCACTGGAAGTGGTGTGGAAGGGTGAGTTAAGACAGAAAAATACAATTTCAGTTGTTTTTCATACAGAATAGGGGTCATATTTGAGTTTTTAGGGGTCAAAAATCAGTAAAAACGGCTAAAATCGATAATTGATATAAAATCACTGAAAGTGGTGTGGAAGGATGAGTAAAGACAGAAAAATGCCATTTCAGTTAGTTGTTTTTCATACAAAATAGGGGTCAAATTTGGATTTTTGGAGGTCAAAAATTGGTATTAAAGGCTAGATCAATATTAATTCACCTGACGAATGGAGACCATATCGATGGTGAAAATATTTTTCTCAAAAAAGAATGGGTCAAATTTGACTTTATAAGGGCAAACAAATCGGTTAAGATAGCTAAAATCACGAAAAAATTATAGTTTTACGAAAAGTATGGTTTCTAGCTATATCATCTTTTTACACAATAGCGCGAATATTTCTTTGAAAATTCGCTCCTATAACCATGCTGCATGACTGGAAGTTACTTGTTTTAATTTGCTCCGATTTTCCCACCTTTATGATTTAACCGTTTTGTCATGAGTTCTGACCACACAAAATTCGTTCAAGTTTGCGCTTTGAAAAAGTTGGAGTCTTAGTTCGTGCCAAAAACGCGTAGGTACTTAAGTGATCAACTTTTCGCTTCACATGGTATTGAATCACCGCAGCCTTATGTCTGATACCGTTTTGCTGCAGAGGCCTTCAAATGACAACGGATATGGGTACGGAACTGGAGTGTGAGCTGAGTCATAGCTTTTTCCTTTGTTCAGTTTGCACAGAAATAATAAAGTCATGCTGTTGAGAAGCACAAAATGATCATAACTGATCAAAAATGTATTGCAAAATCAACTAAGGCACACGGGGATTTTCTTCTCGAATTTGTTGTTGGACTCCTAGGCATCTATCTGCTCGCGAGGCAAACTAAAACGAGGGAAGCGACGGACGTCCGCTCATGGGTCGATTTTAATCTCCTCGATTTTGGTCTCCGAGTTCAGCCGGCGTCTTCTAACCAGAAAGGTGCCCCATAGTTCGATAGTAGCCCGAACGAATTGCAGTGAAGGAAGAGAAAAGGGCGCAGAGAGCATGGGTGCACCCATACTTGGAAAGAAATTTCCACAATCGTTTGTTTGTTGGTGCTTCTTTCTTTTCCATTCTACACATGTGTAACCTGTGACGAGAAGTGCGCAGTCCACACAAATAATACCAAATACGAGATAAATAATATTTTCAACTTGAGAATATTACCTCCATGTCTTGGAATTGCCTTGTAATGCTCGAACTTTCCCATTCACTGCCGTACGCGCCGCTCGAACAAATCCTCAGCTGTATGATCGACCCATGTGTGGAACCCCTCTCACTTACCTATTAAGTTTGGGGGGGGGGTTGTCACATTGAGTTCGAGTTGCAGACACGTTGAGTACGAGTCGACCCGCGTGGGGACAGCCTTACAAGGCCAAATGTCACTATGGCGGACCAAATTCATTGGGAAAGTTAAACGCATCCACCTTCGTGAAGATCAAGCAGAGCATAGCATGGGGCCAATATCCGGAGATTCAATCCATCCGTTGCTGGCCTCCTTGTTTGCCCTGAATAATGTAATTGAATTTCGACGCCATGAACTACCTTCAAATCCTAAAATTCAAAGCTGGAAGGTTTCTGATTCCAATTTGTTCAGTCGCCAATGAAATTTCTTTAAAATTTTACTTCATACCATTTACAGGGAAAATATCTGGAGCCTTACTTACTGTTGTAGAAAAGCAGGAGTGGGAGCATCCAGGACATCCATTTCTGCTCGATGGACCAATCATGAACAGGGAACTTCCGCAGGGTATGGGCAAACCAACACTATAACATATAAGTAGGAATGATGTACTCAACACTGCCATATTCCGCGACAGTTGATTTGCTGTGCTATTACTGCCATTACTTAGAAATATATCACAATAGTACCTCTGCTATTTGGTTTTTCTATGAGGCAGTAATTCTCTTTTGTTGTAGAGTGCCAAAATGCGGAAATCCAAGTAGTGCTTTACATATCAAGTACAAAAGTATGAAATTCGAAAAAAGTGTTAGTTTTTCCTCAATACTTCTTGTGCTCTTTCAAATTATCCCATTTGCATCATCTTGACGAACCTCCAGTCTTTCACAGAGTGTGAAATAGCACATGTTGAAATCGAATGCAACCTCCTAGTTTTTCAACCTGAATTTTGTAAAAGTGGATAATAGCAGATCTGAAATGATGCAGTGCAGTTGCAACCCATGTATTCACGACTTCTAAGTCTTATGGTTGGAAGGTCAGTCTCACCGTAGCGACAAAGGTGAAGAGCAGGAAGATGAATCGAAACCAGATCTCGATCTGAGTGAATCCAGGGTTGTAGCTTTTGAAGTGGAAAGTCACCTCCCTGATCCTGTAGTGAGCGTTAAAAGACTCAAGGCCGTAGAATCTGACTGTGAAGACGTAGTGGGGGTAGTTGAGGTATCCAAGATGAAGGATTGTCACCTGGTTGCACACATGGTTCTCACAGTGGAGGTGGTGAGTCCTTCAATTTTGTAAAACCATATAGGTAAGTAGCAACAATAATAATAACATCAGGTACCTACCTATTGTTGGACAACTTTTCATTCAACACCTACAATGCCCCCCCCCCCCCTCCCATACATTTATTAGTCTCGTGAATTTTGTTGCTTTTATTGCTATTATCGATTTCATAAAGCCATAAGTGATTGTTGAGTTGTTACCTAGCAATGATATCTGCTATTTAATCCCTATGATTCACTCTCATTTTGATAGAACTTTTTGATTCAATCTTCAGGGCCTCACTATGAACGAATGGCTTGATGTACAAAATGCTCCAGTCGATCTCAAAAAACCCTATTGAAAGTTTTCGAGCTATGGCGTTTCGAAGTTTTCAACCCCCATTTTCACTGTTAGAGATGACTGACAGTAACACCGAAGACCAAATTGACCCCAAAAGCAAACCAACAAACCAAATTTCATTAATTTTGGTTCATGGCATCTAAAGAAAGTGCTGCGGATGGCAGACTGTCAGAACTTTTAGCATGGTTCATGCTCTTTCGATGACCCCTCTTTCGATGCTGGCTGGCTGAAAAACGTCACAGTTACAAAAAAGTGTTACAGAAGTGACTCATCCCTGGGCTTCTTCCACTTACAGAGCTTCTGCCTGCTGGTCGTCCTCCACCCCTTCTCTGTACCCCCTTTGCTCCCATTCCACCATCCACCTCCGTGGTCTTCCCCATGCTAATTCCCAACCCCGCTTGAGCCTTCACTCAGTATCTGGAAGAGCTCTTGAGGGAATGCATGCTTGCCATGTTTCATAGTTTGAAATGAAGTAGTAAATAGGAATCATCTGGGGTCAAGGGGGGCGTTTTTTATCCCATTTTTGGATTCTATGTACAAATGACAAACCATACAATTTTAAGGGGGGGGGGGGGGGGTCAAAAAAGTATTTCAGGCTCGATTCCAAAGGTTCATTATTGAAAAATAATAGGTTGGTAACCAAAATTGAGATGTGTGTTGTCGGGTGCTGCACAGAAAACTGAATTATAAGACATTTATGAAATAAATACACAGCTTCAGAGAAGAAAAACAAATAAATACAATCAATGTGTTACACTTCCTCATTTCCACAACTTCCATTATCAGTTTGTTTCCCCTAGTTATAGGTAATGTTAATATTTTTCAGGCATCTCCATTTTTGGTTAACCCCAAATAAGGTAAGCAGGTAGGCTTCTGAAAAATTAAGGGGGGGAAAAACGAAGTGACCGGAATTTGTTTGTTCAGTGTGGTGAAAAAGCTACTCGCAAACCTCTTGAAAGTCACTTGGGCATTCCCAGTGGATTTCCTGACTCTTCTCTTGCTGTATAGTATGCATGCCGGCCTGTTCGCCGTGTTCATGTGAACGCTTGAGTGCGGTTTTCTAGTCGCCACTCGCCACATTGGTTAGAGGATTTTTTGCTTACCATACTTTCTAACGGGATGCCCCCCACCATTTCCTGTCAACGATAGCCGGCCAAAACATTTGATTTCTAGCTCTGGATTCAAGCGAGCGGGTTGCTTGCGCTTCCTCTTCCTCGTTCTGTAAAGTTCTGACAAACTCATTCGCAGTGCTCATGATGTTCAAGTGGTTTCCAAGTCTGCTAGTGGTTGCAAGTCACCCGTAAAACCCACAGCAAACAAACCCAGTGTCTGTCCATGGATGCTGGTTGGTTGGGGGGGGGGCACTGTGGATGTTGAACCGCCCCAGTTTAGGAACGCAGTTTCAGTAAGTTAAATACGTTCTTATTTAGCTATAATTACCGGTTGTGCGCTCTATCTGGATGGATAATAGTGACAATTGTGGATTTCTTCTCATCGTGGGCGTCGATGGCCACTGTGACATGAAAGGGGCGGTCCACACTGTCATCTGCCAATCAGAAATTTCCCAGTAGGTTAGTTTCCTTGTGTTCTTGTTTTATTTATTTATTTTTAAATGTATTGTTAACTTACATTCGAAAAAATGAAGTATAAATTAGGTTCGTAACTAATTTGAATAAGTAGGTACCTACCTACTTTTACTATGAAACATGAGAAAGGTTACTATTTAAAATATTATATTATAACCATGGACTTGGCCTGTAGGCATATTAGGGGGGAGGGGGGGGGGGCTTCAACTCATCATTTTATTTAGCTTATCTCCATTAAGGTTCTCGTACGGGAACAGGACAAGAACATGCTGGGGAAACAGCCGCAGGACATGGGCCATATTTTCCGCTTCTGCGCTGTTAGAAATAAGGTTGCTCAGAACTGAAAAACGGCGGTGCCTGGCACGGGAGGTTCCCCTTCCACCTGCCCCATGTTCTTTTCTTGGTTCTTGTAATGCTCATAAACCTTCTGTTAGGTTCGTTCAGTGAGGAGAACTAGGTACTGTATTGCTTCTTCTTTTTCAGAACATGATGATGATGGTGAACCACTCATGATTGTAGGTATTATACTTGTAATAGTACATATAAGCAGAAACAAATGAAAATACACTCACACTGAAAAGCAAATGAGAACTACCAGTCTTTTTTGAGAACGAGGTAAGCTTGAAACGTAGGCAGGCGAGTGGTGGGGAAAAGAGAGTTGAGGAATATTCTGCCTTGTGTGCGAGGAATATTCTGCCTTATGTGTGCATAGGCACAGGACGGTATGGTGGCAGTGTGTGTGTCCTACTGACGACTTTTCTGTCTTGTTCCTTAGTGTGCAAGAACCTTTAGGTTCCACATGGTCCTTGTACTGAGGTGAAAGGCAATAAATGCCGATCGCATGAACACATGCAAGCTTATATTGGTGCCAGCCCAAGACAAACTGAAGACGTTAGTGACATTTTATCCCAACAAAGATCGCACTCCTCAGACTGCTCGAAAACCCCATTAGCTAATAATAATAATGAAGCCATTCCCCTTATGGCCTGGGCTGTTAATATCTATGCATCCTCCCTACTGACACTCATTATGAAGTGGTACCTCTCACAGTGAACCAAGAAAGTTAGCATAGGTAGAAAATAGAAAGGTGGATCAGGTACTAATGTAGTGGGAACTATGAGGGAGTGCATTCCCGTGGTCTTTTCTGTCACAGGGGTGATACCCAAGATGCTCCATGAAAGTCTTAAGCTAGGTTCACATGGATGGGCAATTCCGGATGGCAATCCGGGACGGCAACGCGTTTGCCGGAATTTTTGCCACAGAAGCGTTCACCTGGCAGAGGAATTATAACCAGAAATGTAACCGGCAAAATCAACCAGGAATGTCGAATTCCAATATGACTGAACAACCGAATAGGAGAGATGTGTGCAGTAACCTATGCACAGATACGGCAACAGATCGGACAGTGGAAAATATTATCTAGAGATTTTGATATAGTATCCATGACATTGCGTTGCAATAATCCATTTTGTGTTGGCCAATAGTACGAGTATTGCAGAATGACTTGCTGTACTGGACTGCCATCCGGAATTGCCCCTCCATGTGAACCTAGCTTTAGGATCCATGGGTTGTGTGTTGGCCTCTATGAGGACATGCAAATGGCAGTGATAATTTATTGCCTTGTGCAGCCTGGAGAGGCAGTTCTTGGGGCAGCCTTCTACGCCTAATTCCTGATCCCACATAATTATGCTGAATGGGATCAGGCCTTCTCACTGGCTTCTCCACTGGTACTTCCACTTGGTACCCCTGGCATAATAGAACTATTAAAATAGGTACCTACATCTTCAACTGTATATTTGGTTATGTAAAGCCCACCTTCAATATTGGCTTTGATGACAGCTATAACCCACAGCTGCTGGTTGTACGTGGAGAGTGCTGGTGTAGGCATTAGGAAGGGCCCACTGTGAATTGCCCCCGTCGTGTTGTGTTTCTTCAATATTTCCGTTCCTTTGTAGACCGTCTCCGTTGTTATTGGGGGGCCTGATACAGAATAACTCTATCAATAAGGATGATTATGGTTTTCCAGCGATTTCGTCCTTTTGAGAATTCATAAACAGCTTGTTCTGACCTGTGAATCTGAAAGCAACTAACCAAGGCCTTCTAGTTGGGAATTCCATTATATCCCCCAATTCCACAGTTAATTCCCCGAATAGGTATGCTAATGATTGAAAAGTATACATTTGCGAATTTTGAAAGCCACTAGGTATGGCTAGTTGGTGTGGTGCATCTCATGAAATGTACATGGTAAGTAAAGTTATTTAGATACCTTTCAGATTATGATTTACTCACCAGCGAGACCAATGAACACTGCTAGACCCAAACAAACGTAGAAGCAGAGGAAGACCATCACAAATTCTCTTTTATGCATCGAATACA
Source organism: Leptopterna dolabrata (assembly GCA_954871275.1). NCBI lineage: Eukaryota > Metazoa > Arthropoda > Insecta > Hemiptera > Miridae > Leptopterna > Leptopterna dolabrata. The sequence goes on from OX940976.1 coordinate 37,214,087, forward strand.
ACCTCATCTGTACGGATCTGCAATGTTTCATTCATTAACATTTAAACTCATAATAATATGAGTGGATGATTGGAAATAAAAACAGGAATGCTAATTGAGAGAACATTTCCTTATTGCTTCCTCACTATCGAAGGCTTTGTGTTCGTGCAAGGGTAGAAAAACATTTGTGTCTTCCAAAATGAAAATTTCTAGTTCCTTGTCCAGCGCAAAACTATAAAAGAAGTAATGGTTGTAGGTAAAGCAGTGAAACAAGGAGGGTAGATGCGGGTTTGGCCACAGATGGTCCCATATCAAATTCATTAAGAAAGTACTGTAACGTTCGTCCGTGGATGCGCAAACGCGAAATCCTTGTAAAGCTCACTAGAACTACCCTAGAAATCGTCGAAAAGAACTGAAAGTTGGAAGGTAGATGCAGAATGGTACCCTGATGGTTCCAAATCGATTTCATCAAATTCGGAATGTAACATTCGGATGCGCATGCGCCAACACGAAATGCTTGCCAATTCCTTGTAACACCCATAACTACCCAAACAATTGGTCGTAGTGAGTTGAAATTTGGAGGGTAGGCGCGGGTTGGTGCACAGATGCTCTCATATTAAATTCATTGAAAAAGTACTGTTACTTTCGTCTGCACCTGCGCCAACGTGACATCCTTCTAGAGCCCATAATTATCCTAGGAATCGTCGTGAAGCGATGAGGTTTGGGGGGTTGAGTCACACTGCCACAGATAGTCCTATATTAAAGTCATTTTTATAAAGTACAGTAACTTTCGTCTGCGCATGCGCAAACTTGAAATCCTAGTGGAGCCCATACCCTAGAAAATGACGTGTATTTGGATTTAAACTTAAAACAACATGTATTTCTCTCTGTTTTAATTAGTTTTACTAATTTAATCCAGTATAAAATCTTGTTATTTATTTTAACTTGCTTCGACACTTTTGAAATAGGTAAGACTTATGCTTCAAGTGGCATGATACCACAAATATACAAAACACTTGTATGAATGCCTACAATAATCCTATTACTGCAACTCCTGTTCCATCCTACTATTTTGTCATTTTTGAACCTCTCAGTTTCAAATTCGTACGCGTCAATTCTCTATCAGTCCACCGGATGGACCCACCAACTAATTAAGTATATAAGTACGTCCATGTTAATACGGGTCCATAGGTGAGAAGGCTATACTGCCTACCCGACTTGGCAGACGTTTTTCCTTAGTGCTCTTCATATAGGTAGGTACCTACCTTGGTAACAACAGGTAAGTAAACATACCTAACAACACGATTCTTGGTAACGATAAGTACAGTGTTTATCTTTCGTTGGGGGGTAGGATTTGGGTAACTTTTAATGAAATTTTGTTTTGATAGGTCGGGTGCCTGTCCGATATTTTTGGAAATCGAATTATTTATAGTTGTTCTCCTGGCCCTGTTTTGGTACAGTATGTATACTGAGGTAGTTAAGTTACCTCACCACGCCCCCATTCGATTTTTATCGGTGCACGTGAAGGTACGTCTACTCCCGGTAATACATTTAGTTAGGTAATTACAATATTCACAGGCTCTGTCATGTTCTGGACTAGAGTCGTTGCACTTAATGTGAATAACTGAATAAGTAGAAAACATTGAATGAGATTGAATTTGAAAAATCCAACATTGCTGCGCTGCGGCCGTGTGGCTTGTATAAAAAACATCTGGTTTGTTGCTAGAGTTTTCCTCTGAATAATAGACGTGCTTACCTTTCACATCTATCGTGGTGGTATGCGGGAGCGATGTATTTGTTGAACTCGCTGAAAAGGTCGCTGAACTGCGACAAAGTATTTCTACATTTCATCAAAAATCCGCCGTTCGGGAGGTGATAGGAGTATCCGAAGTTGGGCCCGTCCATTTTATCAACGCGACTTCAGCTTGATTACAGGATACTTAGAACGAACTGCACGTAGCTCGGAGACAGAAAATTTTGAAAAATCCTCAACGTCGCGATCTTTGTTTTCTGTGATACTTCCAAGGCCAAACTCTACTTCTTTACGAACTTCATTCCATTACAGACACAGGTAGTTAGTACAACTCAGTACGGGGGAATCACACATGTTTTGCGAGGATTTGGGAAGACCAGCTGAGGCGGGCGATTATTGATTTTTCCCTCACACCGTCACCTCGACCCCTGCAGCCCTCCTGCCCCGCCGTTGGCTTCTCTAAGCAACCGACCACTGCCGGGGTGGGATTATTAAATCCGTCTCGCACTTCCAATCTCAGCTAGACCATGAAAATCTTGATTTTATCAAGTCTACCCGCCCCTACACTCGAGTATCAGCGATCGGAAACTCGGGTTTCTGAAATTCGGATTCAGGAGTGGAAGTGGCGGGAATCCGGAAGTTAAGTCATGCTGCATGTCCTAATGAGAGAATATTGTAGAGTAATGAGCTTCAAGTAAGTATAATACTAGAAGGTCCTTCAACTACCTTCATTGTTTGAAGGGTTTTAACTATAAAATTTATTTAAAAATCCTCTTGCCAAATTTAGGTCGTTTTCAGTACCTAATATTTTTTTTTTACAATTCAAACAAAAAATTATAAAATTGCTTGCCTGCGGGGAAAAAAAGCAGGGAAGGAATAATCTAGTTAGGAATGTTACGACTGAAGAAATGAGGTGGATTATTACCTACAGGTACCGTATAATGGTAAAATTTTGATAAAATTATAACTTCTAAAAGGAACAAATTATTATCTGAAAAACTAAAAATAATCTCAAATCTTCATAGGGTCTAGTTAAAGTGTTCTTGAGTATTGTGGTCAAACTAGTGGGACGTCTTGATAAAGAATTAGGGAGAATGATATAATTAGATGTACCTACCAGAGTTGATGAGATTAGATGTACCTGATGCATCATGTACCTACCTACCTACTTACCCCGATCTGAATGGAAGTCAGGACCCAACCCACATGATCCCTGAAAATGATTAGTAGAACGAAGTTACGAATTTCATGTGTGAGCACATGGAGTAAGGCAGGGTGTCGACGAGTCATGAATGAATTTTCTGTTAATCTTTGAATAGGCCATAACGGTTATAAGGAGGAATATAACAAGCCTGAATAGGTCATAAAACCTTGGGCTCAAGAGGTATAGAATTTATTAATGTATTTTCTGATGATCTACGATATCATAGGTACTACGTTGTAAAAAGCTGTCGTTGAATAAACTGAAGTGCGTCGGGTGCAAATTTGTTCCACAATATTTGTAACAAATAAGAGTGACAATTTTGCATTTTTTGAGACTACAGTTTTTTTGTTACGCACAGCATACATCCATGGCATCTTCCTCGTTTTGCAGCAAGGAAGCAAAATAATCGCACATTCCGCTAAACATCAAGCCCTAATATCAACAAGAGGGATAAGCTCGGCGCCAATAAATAAAAATCAAGTCAAATGAATGTTTTATTTGATCAATTGTTTCAGTTCAATTCATTCTAAAATAAATCGTTATTGTGATGCTCCTAAAACTAATTTTATGTACACCGCATCTTACTAATTTAATGCAATTTACAAGTGAGACTTGTGGTACAAATAATATTTTTTATAATGCAAAAGACTTCTTGCAATGCGCAATTTGGAAAAAAAAATTCTAAGAATTGAAAGAAATGTTACACAGGTACCGAGTTATGAACGGAAAATGTGAAACGTTTGTTCAAGATGTTTTATTGGGAAGGAGTACGGTTTTCGTTCAAATACAATTAAGATTAGAAAGTTGGATCATTCCGAATTTAGTCCCAATACTTGATGAGTCCGTCCCACCCGGCTGTGGCAACTTTGGATGACTCGTGAGGGTGCCAGAGAGCTCCGATGCAGACGGCGTCGTGAGCTTTCCATTTCTTGAAGAGTTTGGTAGTTTTCCAGTCCCAGACGTAGGCCTTACCATCAGCGTCGCCGGAAACGATGTAACTAAACAGAAGAACATGTCGTGAAGAGTCCGGTCAATGAACGCCCAAAAGTGGGTTGTAGAAAACATGGTGGGGAGGGGGGGGGGGGGTGCGTTGGTAGTACTTAGGTGACGCATAGGTACCAAGTCCCCAGTTCAAGGTGGAACACTGAGTGCGGAAAACGGAGTGGAAAGGTGCTGATTTTAATTTACTATTCTGCGTTTATTATAGTGAGGGGGGGGGGGGGGGGGTTATTGTCGTGAGATTGAAGGGTGCTATGATTTTCTTGTGTAAATTTGAGAAGAGCTGCTGGCGTTCATCCGCATACCGTGTACAGACAAAGACTATGTGGTCGAACGTACCTTCTTCATCACAGTAATCGCAATTGTGGGTATTCGAGGTTCCTGTATCAAAGCGATGTAAGTATGCATTACAAATTGTGTGCCCACTCCTCACTCGATTTATTACGCGGACAAAATCTTTGCTCTCTGACGGGAACGAATTGAACCAAGGTTTCGTTGGAAGAGCGGGGTAGAGAGCTCTATAGTAACCACCTGAGGGGTAGGTGGTGGACTGACTTTGCCATTGCTCATTTGTTCTTTTTTGAACCATTTGGTGCGCATCTCGGTATGGTAAACTCACACGTAGCACCTCACCATCCACTGCCCCTCTCTTTGCACCACAGTCCGCCTTCTGATTTCACGATATCGACTTTCAAGACGTGAAACAAGACACTCTTGGAGAGACCTCTTCAACTAAATGTGATGCCCAGAAGAGTATGGGCCGATGTTTTTGAGTTTAACAACGTGCTGTGGGAGTCTGACACCACAACTACGTTCCCAGCTGTGTTTGATGGGATAAGCGAATGTTTTAGTGCCTCAATTATGGCAATAACCTCCACTGAGAATATGGCTGCGTGGGAGGTTATCTTAAAACAAGCACTTAGTTGAGAGGTGACCTCAAAAACACCACATCTTCCACATCCACCAGTTCTTGTGACTTAGAGCCATCTGTATATATTACATTCGAGTCCGGCCATCTTCTGTCAACGTATTCCAACGGTGTTGATTCAGCCTCACTGGATGATGTGTTGCGTTTGATCGGCGGTACTGCTACGTGAGGTACTGCTACGTAAGGGATTTCAAGGCTTGTTCTGCTAGTGAAGGAATGGTATAACGTCTGCCAAGGACGTGACACTCTGGCCGTGCTTAGGCATGGAACGGTGAGCCCAAAACCTATGGGTTAGTACTTCAGAGGTCAAGTGAACAATGTTGATGGAGAATATTTGGGCACCTTGCTGTGACGGAGAGTAACTGTCGATCGGAAAGCATGGACCTTCGAAGAGGCGGGATACCAGCTTCTGTGTGCATTACGTTGAGTGGCGTGGCTGGGAGGTACCCCATTAGTATGTGCAAACATCTGTTCGGGGGCATACTTAGTTTTTCCAAGTAGTGGTTACTTGCGGTGCCATACAAAAAGGATGCATAATCCAAGAAACTTCTTACTGTCGCTTTATAGATGATTAATGCAGTGGAAGAGTGAAACCCCCACCTCATTCCATATTGACCATCCAGATATTGACATACAGTTGCGCTCGACTCATAATGTAATTGATATGAGCATTCTCCATTTAAGAGATTTTGTTAATGTCAAATCGAGAAACTTGACTGTTTGCTGGTAAGTGTCTGCACCTGGTGAAGGGGCACATAACTGAGTTTCAGCTCCTAAAATTCATTTTTTATGAGCCAAAAACCTGGGAAATCGTCATAATTTGTATAATAACACAAGAAGTACAAGCGAATCAAGACAAATAAATGGCACTCTCAATGATCAAAGATAATTTATCAAAAATAGGAGTAATTCGTGTTTTTGGGGCCAAAACTGGTGGAAACCACCAAAAATAGCTATTCCAATTATTGCACATGAAAGAAACAAACATCTGTAGGTATGTCCCCCGCTTATGTATATCACGAAAACTGTGTGTGTCTGCAAAACATGACTCTTTGCCAAATGAAAGGCCATTAAATTTCCTACAAGATTATTCATTTGCTTCCTATCCCTAATAGTCTGTTTCGAGATATTGGCCAACGAAAATCGCTAAATTGGAAAAAAAAATTTTTGCCTCGGGTTTTTTGTCAAACTTGTGTTCCTAGCACCTCAACTCTTCGATTTAGATTACAGTTTAAGTTCTCAGAAAAGAAATAGTACAGCGTTAAATTTATTTTAAAACGGTCTAGAATTTTAATCTTTTATTTCCAACTTGTCCAAAGTTCCAGCATACATTGACTGGAGTAAATTTATTTTGCTGCTTTCTGAATAAATTTTTGATGATTCAAGAGGAACTGACCCAGAAACATTACACCTTCAGACAGAGAAGTATGGTGACAATAATAATGAATATCCATTGTAAGAGTGAGTGCACACAAAACAGTAGATGCCCTCTCCAACGACTAGTAACACGTTTCTTCTACTTTTTACAATAATTGATGCAGCTGGACATTGAATAAAAAACTATAGTAACGACCCATTGTAAGATCCTGACGACTTTAAATATTAGATGAGTCTAAAAACTTATAATTTAATACCTCATGTCGGGGGAGAAATCGAGGGAACAAGCATATCCAGCAACCATGTGCCCAGTGAAGGTCTTCTTCCTGTTCAGCTTGAAACGGTTGAGGGCAGAGAATATGACAATTTTGTTGTCCATGCTCTGACACGCCAACCACTTCCCGTTGGGCGAAGGCGTCACAGAGGGCATAGAGTGCATCGAGGGGTCGGCTATGTACTTCATGTCCACAGGAATGTCCCTGTACACGATTGAATTGGGCAAATTGATTGAAACGTACAAAATTCCATTACTGAATGGGCAAAACAAAAACAACGAAATACTTATTAAATATCAGTACTGACCGCAAAGGATATTGAAAATGAGGTATTTCAATTTCTTGCCAACCTTCTTTTTTTTTAAATCATCAATATAAACATAATAAGCGTGTTCTCTGCGTGCAGTTATAACTCCGCAACCCACCCCCGCAGCCCCATGGAGGTTATATTACATTATACCCCTCCATCTCCCATCCATGAGGTTTCCGTTTGGAACTGCACGGGTTGGGTTCGGAGATGTGGGTGTCAAAAGAGGGCACCCAACACGGGACTTCTGTTCCAGAACGTTCCCCACAAAGACTGTGGGGAACTTACGGAATCTCAGAAGGGATATACATAGGCGACGGCGAGATACTCAGTCAGTATACTTTTGGAAATCGATTAGAGTGGACCATGGAAAAGTCAAAGTGACAGAAAGTGAAATAAATTTCAGGGAAAAGTTTTAAACGTACCTACCTAATTAGTGAAAATGGATTGCTTAAGGTAGTAAACAGTGCACTAAATGGAATTTTAGTGACATGTTGCTGCCCAGTAAAATTATAAAATAAATACCGGTGCAACACCGGTTACCAGTAGCGGTGCGTGGGCTCTGAAAACGGTGGGGCACTAAACCAGAACACAAAACCAACAGATTTGTCTACAAAATACCCCAAGGCTGTTATATTGATAGATTGATATTCATCAAAGCTTATCTCTTTTAATCAACAATCTATCGTCGTACGAAAACGTCAACAATTTCTACTTCAAATTAGCCACCGAATTCATATGTTACAAAAATATAGTAAACTAAAATACAACAAAACAATAACCCGTCGGCCGGTACCTACTTGAATGAAGAAGCTATTGACAAGAAGCTAGGTAGTTATCTGTATGTTACGATGCACGCCGATCAATCCACAAACCACAAGACCATAAACAGCAAACAGGAAAAAACGTATGTAGGTATCACAAATACAAATCAGTCATCGGAACCAGACCGAACACAAAACACACAAAATTTGACACAAAAAATTGAAAACTGGCAACAGACTCAACAGAGAAAGCGAAAGTGATTCACAAAACGACAACTTGAATTGAATAGAAGGGAATGGATCGAATCGACTGCTAAATTGAAGGATTTTGGGGTGGAAATCTGATTCGGCGACGAGACCCAAAGTGGTTGTGGGCAAACAAAATTTTTACTCGATTGAACATGCGCGGACAGGCCACTTTTGGTTTATTATTTTCAATAATGAACCATTGGAATCGAGCATGAAAAAAAAAAAAAAATTCTTACCCCCCTCAAAATTTGATGGTTTACGTTTCAAGGTAGGTATGTAGAATCCAAAACTGCAATAAAAATATTTCTGTCTGTCCGCCGTACGGGCCACTTTTCTTAGTTACCATGAAAAAAAAATTGATGAAATTCGGGTTATAGGTTCCGTTCGGCGTCTAGTTGGTCCTCGAAGCTCGACGTTACTGTGAGTCATCTCTAAGGGGTTCAAAATAGAGGTTGAAATTTTCAAAACGCCTATACCATTTTTTTACGTAAATATTTTTACGGTTTTAAATAGTTCTTGAACTTGCGAGTTTTTTAAGACCATCCGGAGCATCGTACGTCCAGCCGTTCGTTCACAGTAAGGCCCCGAAGTTTGCACCGACAGGCATTTTCGACTCCAGTGTGAATGAAATTGTATACAATTTAGGGATGTGTCGGTCAGGAGTGACCGTATCAAAAAGACCTTGTCTCTAAAATGAACTTGTCCCAACTGAACGTATGGAAAATTGAACCAGTTCCTTCACACGTTCAATTCGTTCGTCCGTAAGCCTAGCATGGAAGTTCACTCACTCAGTTTGTCACTTCTCCTTCTTCCAAGAATGACTTGGTCGTCATCGGTCATAGAACTTGAATGTTGGCAGGGTTGTTTGTTGCTCAGTCATGGAAGAAGAAGACATTTCTGAGGATGATGTCGGACAGAGCCATGGGGGAAGGACACTTCATGGCTCAGTTCGACATCTTCCTCCACATTTCTTCTCTGTCAGTGACCGCACCGCTGACCGTCAACTTTCACCATTCCCATCCAACGTTCAATCCGTTGCTGATTCATTAGAGGTTAGAGTCCAGGAATTATTCTTATTTCTTATTCTTCACTATTATTCTTCTTCATTATTATCATTATTATTATTATTTTCCAGGAATTAATATTTTCGTCACTGATCAGTCACATCATTCAAATTTGTTATTTGCATAATTAGCCCTGCTTTTGAAGTTTCTTGTTTTATCTTTTCATTTTCGCTTTTTGTTTTCTTTTTCCGGTTAATAATGTCCAAGAGAACCAGTAGCATTTGGCTACATTATAAAACTTCTGAAAACGGGGACAGTGGGGTATGTCTCTACTGCAAATCTAAAATTAGTATAAAAAACAACTCAACCGCTAATTTGGGAAGACATTTAAGGGCAAAACATCCTTCTATCTCAATAAGCAGTGCTACGATTTCTAAAAGTAAGAACCTCCATTTGTCAGTACCTACCACACTACCTGGAAACCCTGTAACTGAGGCGGCAGATGTAAGAGCATCCACGTCAAATAATAATAATAATAATGAAACTCCTGTATCTGCTACTACTACCAGTCAGTGTTCTACATCTATTACCCCTGTAGTCCCATTGAATCAACAAAGCAGCATGAAAAATTTTGTTAACGTCATAAAGCCCCTTTATGCATCAAGGGTTAAAATTCTCAACGAACAGCTCCTCCGAATGATAGTAAAAGAATAGTATCCTTTTAGTATTGTTGAAGACAAGGAGTTTATGACGTTTTTGAACATGCTGAACCCTTCCTACAGACCTCCAACGAGAAAAACACTCACCCAGGCCATGCTACCTGCATGCTATAATAGCGTAAAAGAAAAAATTCTTAGTCAGCTAAACGATGCAAAAGCAGTAGCTCTAACAACAGACGGTTGGACTTGTTTGGAAGGCAGAAGTTTTGTAGCTGTCACTGTTCACTTCATTAATCCAAATACAACTGAGCTGAAGAGTGCCTTACTCGGCTGCTCACGCTTTGACGAGGCTCACACATCAGAAAACTTACTGCTGCTTTGCTGGAAATGTGTAGCGAATGGGGGATCGCTAATAAAGTGGCAGTTGTTGTCAGCGATAATGCGGCAAACATGAAGAAAGCTGTATTGGATGCAAACTTCAGGAATATTGGCTGTTTTGCACATGCTTTGAACTTAGTAGCGCAGAATGGTATTAAGTGCATAGAACATGTTCACTCCAAGGCCAAAGCACTTGTCCAACATTTTAAACACAGTTCTAAAGCCCTGGCTAAAATGGAGGAAGTGCAGAATCAGATGGGTAAGCCTAATCTGAAGCTTAAACAAGACGTCCCAACAAGATGGAACTCAACTCACGAAATGTTTGAGAGGTTGCTCCAAAACAAAGAGCCCCTCATATCTTGCTGTGCCCTGTTGCAGTTGCCTCAAGATTTGATTATCACCACCAGTGAGTGGGAAATTTTAAAGCAAAGTGTGGATGTTCTATCTCCATTTTACCACGTTACCCAAGAAATTTGTGCAGAGAAATCAATTTCTCTATCCAAATCCTTCCTTTTAATAAATATTCTGAGGAAGCGTATGGTGCAGCAATTCCAAAACTCCAGCAACTTGGAGTCATCAGTCTCTCTGATGTTGACGAAATTGTTAGACGATTTTAATTCAAGGATGAGGAACAAGGATTCTGAAAGGGTGATGGGAAAAACCAAAGAATCATGGGACAATAGTGACCTAATAAATCAGGCAGCCTTCCTTGATCCTTGCTTCAAGCACAAATCATTTGTGAAGAAAAGCCAGTTGGATGATGTAAGGGCCAAAGTGATCAAGAGCATATTTTCACACCAGCCTACTAGAGCAGTTGATGATTTACAGGACGAGCCATCCATTCAACCGAGCAAGAAGAAAAAGCATGACCTTTGGGACGATTTTGACTCGGATGTTAATGAACTGCGTGCTTCAAAGGACCCCATGGCTGCAGCAATCGTAGAATACGATAAGTATTTAGCTGAGCCTCTACTACCACGAGAAGAGGATCCCTTGAAATGGTGGAATGAGAGGAAAAATGTGTACCCTCTTCTGTACGCACTGGTCTTGAAGCGCTTGTGTATACCGGCCACTTCAGTACCATGTGAAAGAATTTTTTCCAAAGCAGGAAATATAAAAACGGAAAAAAGGAATCGCCTTCTCTCTGAACACTTTTCGCAGATTCTTTTCCTGAATCACAATATGTAGGAAAATGGATTCAGTGAACAGTGGCCTTTCTTATTATAGATAGAGATATTATTTTCACATTTCCTACATTTTGGAACAATGTTGACTTCAGTGACCCCTATTTTTATGGTTACCTACCTCAATGACTTTTTTTATGAGTACATTTTTCCTTTATGAGTACAATTTTTGTATGAGTACTTTTTTTTATGAGTACAATAATCTCTTATTTCTATTCCTCTCTTCTCTATTTCTTTCCTAATGAAAAAAAAAAGTGTCAAAAAAGTAAGTAATATTTGGCTGCATTACAGAGTGTGAACGTGTATTGCACCACAACACAGCTCAAGTGCTCATAGAATGAACGTGACTGACTTGGAAGAGCGAGTCATCGAACGAGCGAGTCTTTGAACGAGGGAGTCATCAAATGAGTGAACGAGTGCAAAATACCTGTCTTTGAATGGACAATGGAGTAGGAGTGACCGCATGGAAAATTCTTCTTCCATGGAGTGACCGTTTGGTACTCGAGACCGATAAGTGAACGTGTCGGGAAAAGGAGTCAATGAATGTAATAAAGGAGTGAGTGAGTGAAACAGTTCAAAAGACCTTGTCATTCAACTGAGTGACCGTTTGGGACTCGAGTCCGACAAGTGACCTGGTCTTACACATCTCTAATACAATTCAAACCAAATCTCGTAACCAGAGACGCGCCCACAATAGGAAATTTGGCGGAGATAAAATCATTGGTAGGGATCACCTGATTATATTGGCGGAGTATGAAGTCGAGTTGGTTGTTCTGTGATACTATTTAATTTGAAAAATGATGGCTCTTTTGGAGTTTGTTGGTAGGTAGTGAAACTTGAACAAACGTTGAAGTATTATTGATGGGTAAATTATTACTACGGTAAATCATTACTCAACGGTAAATTATTACACAACGGTTCATTATACCATCTACGTAGAAGGGGCTGGAGTTTGTTGGTAGGTACTTTTGCAACTTTTTTCACTCCTCATCAACAATTTCTTTTCAGAACTTCATTATGTGTGTTTCTTTTTGTTAGGCACTGTTTGTCATCGGCAGAATTATTTTAGCAACATTTAACTCGTGATTTAGGTAGGTACCTAGTAACGAGTACGGGGTTAGGTACTAAGGGTTAGGGTCTGCGATCTACATAATATGTATAGAATAGTACATATCATATTATATAGACGGGTTATCTATACATAGAGCTGTGATCTGTAACAGAAGGGTATTCTATACAAAATAATAAACCGTTGTGCAGGGATTTGCAGCGTTTTTTCAGTAGCCCTGGGAACACCAGGACCCAGGACCTACCTGCCAGTTTCAGGAGCCTAGGTTTCGATTTCGACTGCAGGACATCGATTACTGTCGCTTTGTTCTGATAACATGCTTGGTCTATGGAGCTAACAATGGAGCTAGCTCTACTAGAATATTGAATATCCATAGCCAGAGAAATCTGGCGTCACTGTTGAACTTTTGAAAAATGCTAGGTACAGTGTACAGAGGGAAATTCAAATGCCAATTGAACAATGGTTGGAGTTTTTTTACTCCTAGTGTTTTTGGGTGCCGGGGCAGTGGCCCAAGTGGACCTTCAGCTAGTTATTTGAAAAACCTTGCAAGGTTCGAAATTTTGCACATCTAAACATACAGGATTCAGCGCCTTCGTAAATTTCCAAAGGTTAATTTCTGGTCGAAATTCCCGAGTGGGAAGAAGCAAGTGGAGTTATGAGAGTCCCACACTAGGTGGGCACTGTGGGTCCTCCAGTGGGTCATAAGAGCCTCATTTTTCAGATAATCTTCATACTGGACAGCGCTTACTCAGATCTTTTGAATGGAATACTGTCTGTCCAGAGAAACTGAGAATTCTGGTCATCAAGCCACCTTTTGACTTACCATTCCCAAACTCGTAAACTTTTGTCATCCGAAGTCGTGACAAATCTTCTATTCTCGTCCACAAAGGTGATGGAATTCACGGCACCCAAATGTCGGTCGTACTCTTGAACGATTTCTTCAGATCGGAGGTCCCACTAAAATAATAACAGCTGAATTACTTATGATAATATTGTTATTGTAATTCACGTTTTTTGTTCCCATCAGACCTCATGCTGTGATGGCATGAGGGATTGTCAGTCAATAGCTAACAAGCCAATAGTTAGTAGTAGTTAATAGTGTGTTACAGGAAGTGTCGCAAGTAATTACCTTATAAAGTTCCTTGGTTACATACGTCAAAACGTACACCATGAAATTTTACAGACAGATTAACAAAAATTCATAAATAAGCCTTTGTTATGTTGCATAATGTGTTGAAATTCAGTCCAGCAAAAACACATAAGCCAATAAGTTACACAATTCGTTCTGATTACTATTTTTAATAAATTATAAATTCTCGCATTTGTCATGAGGTACCCAAGTATCCCTATTTTAGTGCTGATTACCCAGTTAAGTTTATTAGTAAGGTTATTTCTATTTTACCGCTATACAGATGATAATAATGCTTAGATTCATGTAACACCGTTATAGCAAGTGGTTATGCCCATTATGTGTGAAAAACAGGGGGTTACCCTTCAGAGGGTAGGCACCTACGCATAAACATGTGACATTAGATATTATTTTTATTATTACTTATTTCAACCCCCCCCCCCCCCCCCCCCGCACACACACCACTACAGGTTAGGTCAGCGGCTCTTCCCCCATGCTGTCTTTTGCAGCCCAATATTGAAATCTTCGACCATTGGGTCTCGTATCGGTGAAAATGAGCTTCGTACGACGTCTATGTTAAAATAGATTTTTCTATATAATACAGGGTGGTCCGCGGGAACCTGACGGTTTTCGAATGGGTAGTACTCGGCAGGTAGGTGGAGTGGGGCCATCGGAAGGGCCCCGTTTGAACCGTGGGGATGTGCCATTTAGTGTACATCATGAGTGGGGTGTGAGGCATGGCATGTTCGCGTTCGAAGCTTTTACCAAAAATGGTGAATCAGTGGTGGCGACGCCAAATGTTCCCAGAGCGCTTGATCTCACGGTTTGGGGACATGCCTTGGCCCCCGAGGTCACCTGATTTAACCACCTGTGACTTTTTTCTGTGGGGTTTCCTCAAATCTCGTGTCTACGAAAACAAACCGAGAACGTTAGGCGAGCTGAAGGAAGCGATTCGAGCACAAGTCCACGCGATTGACACACCCTTATTGTAGCGCGTCCACCAAGGGTTTTTGAACAGACTTGCCACATGTTATGAGCAGGACGGTCACCACATGACAGATGTTATTTTTAAGGTTTGATTTCTTAAATGGCATGGTACTGGCTGTAAGAATATGAAAAAATAATTTTTTGTTTGTTGAAAAACAAATATGTACTACTCATTTAAAAACCGTCAGGTTCCCGTGGACCACCCTGTACTTCCTAGGAAGGTTCAAGTATGCATTCTATACATTTCGCAGGAATGCTCAGATTTTCAGTGCACAGAGGAACATCTTGTTTACCTTTACTCAGCTTTCGCAATTTAGCAACTAGGAATGGAAGTTGTCTATGTGTTTGGTGTCTGCCCGGTAGAGGCTCGCTCAGGTAAGAAATCTTTACAGCTTGGAAACGAGGACATGCCACCAGAAAGAAGACTTATAGACTCTTTTAATAAGGTATAGAGTAATCTATGGATAAAGTAGATGGCACGGTCTGCCAGCTATTCAGTGATATTTTGTGAAAATTATGTGAGCTGATTTCCAACTACTCTCTGCATTGATTACATGACGATTTGCTTTGTTTTTCACTACTGAGCCTGAAATGGCAGTAACTGTGAGATCGTGGTTGGCGATCTTTAGGGAGTACACTTACACAAATGATTTTCTTATCAGACGTTCCAGCAACAAAAAGATTCTGTTTGTCTTCATCCGGATGGAATTTGACACAATATGGAATCTTCCGGCTGGTGAACCTCGAAATGCACTCTCCAGTTTCTGTGTCCCATAGCTTGATATATCGGTCGTATGCTGAAAAAAATTAAATGATTAAAATGAAATGATAATGATGGGAGTTGATTTACTGCCACCTTGGGCAACAACTAGGTAGGTGGTTAACAAACGGGAACACAAACCCAGCCCCATCAACATAATATGAGCATCTACCTATGCCTATGAAAACAAATTATTTTGAAACAATACCTGCAGTAAGGAACTTTTTGCCACAATTATTGAAGCTGATGTCTCTAACAGCTTGTCTGTGTCCGTAATAGGTTCTGACGCATCGCCGTTCGTTGAATACTTCCCACAGCTGGAAAACATGGAACGAAGCATTCGACTGATAAACGAATTAGGTGCAACAACAAAGGGCAATTGCCAATTTTTTCCTACTTTGACACAAACGAGTTTTACGAAACGATGTTATTATGGTTTTCTCAGCCAGGTCTGTATGAAACTTCCTAGGTAATCTTATTTTTATTTTACCTTGACGCGGCAGTCCATGCTGCATGACAGCAGGAGATGGGCAGACTTGGGGAACCACTTGATGGCGGAGATGCCCTTGGTGTGACCCTTCCAAACGTGGACTTCCTTCTTGGGAATGAAGCATTTGTCGGGTGGCGAGTCCGAACGGAGGTTGACACCAACGTCTTGTGGTGGATGGAGGAAGTTCCTTCCCTGGTAGTCGACTGGGTCTTTGACTGCAATATGGAGATATTTGAGTAACAACATTGTTAGGTAAATACATAGGAAGACGCCCAGATCCGGAGAACTAGCGATCTTCCTAAAAACGAGGCAAGTTTGACAGCTTACAAGACGAAGGGTATAAATAGAACAGACAGAATATACAAAACGCTACAGATGAGTAACAAAATGTTGATACTCACTGTGCAGAACGGTCTTTTCTTCAAGAGGTTTGTCATCCACTTTTTTCCCAAGTTTCTGTTTCTTTGCGAGGTATTCTTCAAGCTCTTCCGCCACTTCCTGCAATACAAAGCAAAACATTCAAACAAACTGAAAACGAACACTGCCTTCTGCCTAAGGACATGTAACAAACCTCTAACTGAAGATCTGGGGAGAAAGTAGCTAACCATCCATGAAGTTCTCATGGTACAGTAATGGTTTCTGCAACCACACTGGCCAACAAATATGGAACCAGGCAATACTAAGCATAATAATGAGCAATCTACTGACAGACCTTGCTTAGATTCACACAGGTATAAAGAGTACACAACTTTCCTGTGATATTGTCAACCACGTGGGAATTCGACTTCCTGGTTTATTTGGACATTTTTTATCAACATTTTGATGAGGGTGGGTATTTTTGTCCCGGTTGTATTCATCACAAGATGAATAAATAGATTTTTAGGGTCGCCCCTAGAGAATTGGAGCCTTGCGTAGGTAGGTACTTTGGATATCCGAGTATTACTGTTAAAGAAGAACAAAAAAAAAAAAAATCGAAATTATACAACTTGGTGCTCGAAAATGGGGCTGTCTTTCCCTTATTTGAAAAGGGTGGCCTGACTAATGTGGCGCAGTGCCTCTTAATTCATTAATTGCGCGGGAAAATTGTCAGGCATGCTGGCCAGTTGATTTTGTTGAGGGTTGCCAAATCAACAAAGAAGAAAACAAGTCTCTATTCTGACAGCCTCCTAAGATCCTATAATCTGGTTATATTCAGAATTCGTTCACGAACTCACCCCTCAGAAAGATAAAAGTGGTGTGTACAAATTAAAGTGTTCATATGGACTTGAATATTAATTGTGGTCAAGCTGGTAGGAAGCTTACAAGGGTAAAGGAACATGAAAAACATTTCAGGGATAATAAGGGTGATTCGGCCTTTGCACGTTACTTGAATGAATCCAGTCAAAGCTTCAATTATGATATAACAGACAGGAAGTTTCTGTAACTGTATTTCTGTAATAGCTTAGTACCCCCACCTTTCCACCCTACCGCCCTTTCACGTTTTGTCATTCACTTCCACGGCCAATCAGACCGACCTCCTTCATTTTACTCCCTTCTCCTTTTTCACAACCAACCCCAATCGACTACCTTTCAGTTTTAAGAACTATAAGGTCACCTCTCTCCAACGTGCCTTCAGTTATTGTTACTAACGATGGTTAGATCACCGAAACTGGTACAACAGTGTATTTTTCGTGTATTACTATAAAAAGACAACTTTTCAAGAACTCCCTTTTGATTCTCTGAAATGGCTTTCCATGATTTCGTGGTCTGGTTAAGCTCAAGTTGTGCTAGCCATATGAAAAAGAAGCTTTCTTCGTTGACTTGAAGTATGTGTTCTACGATTGGCTGTGGGTTCCTCTTTTACAAACTGACAGTTTTGTGTAAGTTGGTTTCCGTCTTTTTCCTGTTAAGGAGTTTGTACACAAGGGTTTTAATATGAACCTACTACTAGATTTGTACTACAAACAAAAGAGATTTTAAACAGCAAGAGGTTGGGGATACGTTCAGGTTGGCCCCTTGATGTTTTCGTAGGAATTTAATCAAATTCCGAATGTACCTAACTTTTGTCTGTGAAGAACGCACATGTACATAAAATATCGGCCATAATGAGCTAAGAATTAATGGCAAGGGGAATCAAATGTAATTGATCAACAGCATATCAAATGCGCTTGTAGACGGACACGCTTTTCATGAAATGAGTTTAACTGGCAAGGCAGCTTATGAGTCCATTTAAATACCAGGCCAAGCCAAGTCCATGCAAAGAACTAACAGTTTATAGCTGATAATATTTAAGGAGGTAAAAATTAATTTCATTTATTCCAGCTTCACAGTCCTGCAGTGTAATGTGGAAGCTTCAGTGGTAAAAGTGGTGGTTAAGCTTCAGTGGTAAATATCGCTACAACGGATTACAGCAGCTACTCATCAAATTATCAACGGTAATACAACACAAATATACAACAGAAACTTGCTGACTGAATCAGATCAGTCGACAAGACGAGGCCACTCACCGCTTCTGGTTTCATAACTCTCTTTTCGTCAACGAAAGTGCCCCAGGGGCCCAAGAACCCCTCTACGTCTTCAGGGTTGTCATTCTTGTTCCTTTTCCTCTTGTCCAGCGGTCGCTTGGAGGTGGATTCGAAGACGGTTTTCTTCTTGTCAGAGTTGGGGTCACCTGCAACTCCGGCCCCCACGACTTCGTCGTTCATCATCCGTCCTTGGTCGTCAATTGATGGATCAACTGCATAACCTGGTTTGAAACGGGTAAATTGGTAAACATACATATTTCAACTGCCTGACAAAAACTTGTTTCTCCACTGGCCTATTATCTACGCCATCTGATATTGTCTGTCACGACGATCCCCTTTAGCGGGTAGGTAGTTGAGCCAAGGACGTGTCTGATGTGCTTTGGAATGATTAGTTTTTGGATGTGTTGACTCTACTCACCCAGGGGAAATGTCCATGTAAGCGGTGCACTGTACATTGATGAATGATGAATCTGGACTTGATGGGGAAACAAAGAAATTAAGACCAGAACCTCCTCCTATGTAGCAGAATATAGTAGGCATATAGCACCAAAGGCCTTCCCGTCCACACCAGACGAGCATTCGCATTCGTCAATGTTCCAACCGACTCTGATGTTCGTGACGGCTCTACATTGTGTACACACCGGAAAGCACGAATAAAGAACACCCTTTGATGTACCGACTCCAAGCGGGAACACTCGCGAATACGTCCACACCTACAGAACATTCGCATTCGTTGGTGCTCGCCTGGTGTAGACGTTCCTTAACGTACTAAGCTAGCTAGGTGGAAAGTCTCGTATTGACTGACAGATATTCTGCACTAAATGGAATTTCTTCTGTTAAATCTTAATGCATAATCTTTCTCTTTCTATACATCTTAAACACGTCACCTTAGCGTGTTAAAAAGTGGTCGTCTAGTTTGCAGAGGATTCATTCCTTTCCCAATGGCGTCACCCGAATACATCCAATACTTAACCCTGCGGAACGCGTGCCCTGTGAGGTCCCCCTTGTTTCTGATTTTCCTCGCCCACCATTAATGTGGGAGGATGGCCGAATGGGGAGGCAGGTCTATGCCTGCCTTAGCATTTACTTCAAACTTCAGTTTACGTCCAGCGTCCAGTGAGGGTGCACCGCACAACTGCCGTCAAAAAAGACCTGGTGGGTCACTTGCGCCTGCTTGTTCGGATACCAGTTTTTACAGGTAGTTGCAACCACAGGTACCTAATTAGTTCATGGGACGACGTATTTGAGAGTCAAAACTCATATTTTATGTACCTACTGCTGAGAATAACTTGGCAATACTTCGTCAAAGTGAATATACCGACTTTTGAACTCAGCTTGACTGAATTATATTTTATTATTAGAATATTTAAAAATGAGCAACTTTCATGTTTGAATAATGAAGAAATGTTTCATACTTCATTTCAAGTGCCATGGAGTACTTTGACCAAAAACAAATGAAATATATTAGGTTTTTGTTGTTACTGAAGTGAAAGACCTTTCAGGTCGAGTGATTTTCTGATTGCGCGCACCCTAGGTTTAAAAATACTCGGAAGAAGTTTGGAAGTACTTTTCACTCACTCACCATAACTTGTGAATGTCTTCCTTTGATTTTCAAACTGGAACTCGCTGACGTGCGCCGGCTCTACATAACCTGACAAGGTATTTTTAGGCGCTCGCTGCTGCTCGGTCAGGAAAGGATTCGCAGGACCGAGTTCTGGTGCAAACAGCTCTTCATACTTGAGGTTCACCATCAGCTCCTTCGTATCTGGATTGACGAATCTCATGGAATCGTATTCGACCTACGCAGATTTTTCAACATAGGTAGATAAATAAAATAAAAAATAATAAATTATACGAGAACCTAATGAGGATTTATGAAACTAGTCGAAAACTGTTTGGAAAATTTAAAGAGATTTATAAAGAGGGCATCAACAATTCTTTATAAAGTCCAAAAATTAAGCAAATTGCAACCTAGTTAATTCATACGAGATTGTACCAGCAACACCTGCTGTTTTATAAATTTTAATTTTAAAATAATATTAACAACATTATGAAAAATCATAATACTTGAACTGTTCACAATACTTATGAACACGAGAAGTATTCTCGTGTTAATTTCACTGTTAAAAGAATGAACAAACATTTTGAATAAAACAATAAAAACTCGAGACGGACTGAACACATTAAAACGTACAATTTCACAGGGTGGGTGTAATGCAAAGAAAATATTTTGTGGTGATCATGACAACAGATCCATCAAGCTGCATTGTTGTTTAATTATCTATACTGTCCATGTTCGCATCAGCCATATGGATGATTCTTACTCCTGGTGACACTGCTAAATGGTAAGGATACGGCCATATCCTCGGCTTGTCCCGGCCCCTCTAGCGGGGAGGAATTTTCTGGGAAATATAATGTGCTTGTTTGCGGAAGTATTGCAAAGCTCCCCGACGCAAAATGAGTGAGTTGTGGCAGCGATTCACCATGAACACGATGCACTGGCCAGAATCAAGTGATTTTAAAAGCACACAAGCGTCGCCAGAAAATATATGATAAGCAAGGTGGCTGGCTGTACCCATGGACGAATTGCGAATGCCATAAAGTTGGTAAAATACCCCTACATCGCGCATGGCTGCCGTGTTTTGACCGCACTTTCTATGGAAACACTCGTCTGAACAACTTATGATGTCTGGAAGCCGTGAACGGATTTTGTTGTTTGGGCACCACTTGGGGCAGCCATCCGGACACGCAGGAGCAGCTCTTCAAGCATGTACTGCTCCCAAAAATCAACTACTGCA
The DNA here is from genome assembly GCA_954871275.1 of Leptopterna dolabrata. Classification (NCBI taxonomy): domain Eukaryota; kingdom Metazoa; phylum Arthropoda; class Insecta; order Hemiptera; family Miridae; genus Leptopterna; species Leptopterna dolabrata. The sequence goes on from OX940976.1 coordinate 37,234,884, forward strand.
TGCACCTTTATGTGTGGGGACTTTCCAAAAACATCAAAAAGCTGCAAGTCATTCAGAATGCTGCATTAAGACAGATCACAGGAGCAGTAAAGTCCACACCAATACCATCATTGCATGCAGTCACATCCACCATCTACATGACCTCCCATGCGCAATTCGAACTTGAGCGTTGCTTCTCAAGACTCCTCATATACCACCCATCACTCCGACTTGTGGTACAAGATTTTGTAGACCCTCCGCATCGAAGAATCAGCCAATCTTGGAATATATATCGAAACAAATTGTCAAACATACTGCAACTGATACAAGACAGCGACACACACCTTAACACTGAGACAGAAAATCAATTCCGATACACAGAAGCACTTGAGCTCAACATTTTCGCAACAATTCCGACCATTGACAAAAAATCCAATCTCTCCAATGTACAACTTAAAACCTTGACCCTTGAATACTTACAAACCAAATTTTCTACATACCCAGACAGAATATATACTGATGGATCCAAACTGGATAATGGAGAAACAGCAGCAGCTTACTTTTGTGAGAGACATCACCACTCGGCTGGGTCCAAATTGAATAGCGCCTCAAGTGTCTATCATGCCGAGCTCACAGCAATTCTACTCGCACTTTTACATATAGAAGAGTTCCACCATACTTCTAGCAACATCATCATCCTCTCAGACTCAAAATCTGCTTTGCAAGGTCTAGCAAACGTCAAGTTGGGAGAATGCCCACCATCTATACTTCAAGACATTTTCAACACTGCCAGCCTCCTAAAGAGTACTTTGCAAAGTAAACTTGCGCTGCAATGGATCCCTGGCCACTGCCAAATATCTGGCAACGATTTAGCTGACCTTGCTGCTAAGAACATCGCACGAGACGGACAAACCCTACTCCACAATACTGTCACATACATAGACTTGGTAAAAACCCTCAAACAGAGACGACATAACGACTGCCTAGAGGAACACAACCGACTCACTCTGACTAAAGGACACTGGACCAAACAGATAATACCCGAAACTTCGAACATCCCATGGTACCGCAACACGAAAGAGACCCCAAAATTTTATACAACTATTAACAGACTGATTTACGGACACGCTAACACTCCACTTTACCGGGCAATGATGGACAGAACCAACAGAACATCTCCCAATTGTCCCAGCTGTCAAACTTTGGGAAATTTAGACCACACCCTCAACCATTGCGCTCTCTACTCTCGCCAGAGAGCGCAATTTAGAGAAGACAATGACATATCCTTACCTTCCCTACAAGACCACGTACGACAACACTTCGACTTGCCCACACTAAAATACATCTATGATTACTTACAGACTAACAGTGTCACCCTTTAAATTACTAATAGCCTACCTCTATATTTACAACAACAAAAATCACCAAGATTACCTAAATCACCTTCAGCTATCTTCCTACCCTACCATCCCCTCATCTAACTTCGTCAAACATCCCCCTCATTGAAACTTTCAAGACGTCAGTGGACTTTAGGCGACATCAAGATCAAGACATCATCATCAGATCCCTTCACACATCACCATCATATCTTCCTTCAACCTCGACTACAACCAGAACGAAATATGCCCTACATGACTTTCGTCGAAGGCATTTAAACGAAGAAACAACAACAACAACAACAACATTGTTCCTCGTCACGTTCCCTGATTGCGTCAGTGAGCAATCATTTCAGTATAGAAGTGAACTTTTGACGGGAATGTCCAAGATAAGCGGCACAACACAAGGTCAGCCCAAACACAGAGGTGACCCTATTACGTAATGGGATAGGGCGCAGGTGGGGAAAACCTTGGGCACTGAACGTTGATCTTGAAAGAGTTGAGTCTAAAATTAAAATGTACAAAAAGCTGATGTACAGATTGAAATTTCCACGAAAAATCCATTGCTGGCTTGAATGCTACCTGGTTGATTGACTCCAGCGGGTGAGATTGGAGGGTATTTTTTCTTCTTCCCTCCCTGATTCGTCTGGAGTGCTACAAGGCTCGAATATTGGGACATTTCTCTTTCTTTTGACTATTAATAGTGTCCCTGCTGCATTGTAGGCAGTAGAATTCCTTATCTTTGCAGACGACCTCAAAATCTTCTGTTGACTGTCACAGATTTTAATCTGATCTGGACCGACTTCTCTCTCAGTGATGACCTTTTGCAGAATGAGACATGCACGAGCACTCTTACACAATTAGCAGAACCCAGCTGACTCGGAGGTCACTGACCAGCAACCTCAGGGTGCTCCTGGAACCCCGGCTTGACTTCTCAGCTCACACTGATGGGGTTGGCAACCGGGCGCTGTGGCTGTTGAGGTTTCTGAAGAGAAGCATGAGTGACTTCAGCAGTCCAGTGGCCACACTCCTCTTGTACAGATCACTCGTGCTGCCAATCCTCGACTGTCGCAGTGTCCTATGGTCACCCCAATGCTTTGCATAAGGACCATTTGGGGAGCATCCAGTGTCGTTTTCTTAGATTTCTGGCTTTCAAACTGCGCATACCTCACGATGAAATCAACTACAAATGACTGCTAGACGACCATGGCCTTCAAACACTGTAGAACAGGAGACGTGCTGCTCTTTCTTACTTTCTTTCTTCTTTCGTCTTGTCAGAGGTGACACCTCCTGTGCCGGGCTCCTCCCTGATGTCTGCCTGTAAGCGCCCGCATACCCCATTTGCTCTCACCAACCGTTCCATGTCCCATTTGCCGACCAAAACTACCTGTACAACCGCTCTCTGCTTCGTCTACCAAGGGAGGCAACGCTCTCATGGAAAGCACAGCATATGACTTCTTTGCTGACTCACTTCCCCACCTCAAACGACTTCTGCGCTCTTATAGCTGATGGCTGCACACTGATTGGTGCACAACCAACGAATTTGTACATCCTCGCATTTGCTCTTTTCCATTCATACTTACTATTACACTTACTTTACTTGCTATTCTCGTACCTTCTTCAATAAATTATTGTAACTGGCGCTTTGTGCCGTTTTTGTATCGACAGAATAAGTAAATAAATACCTACATAAGCTGAACTAAACTCAAAAGCAAACCAAAGCTCAACCACAAACTAAACAAACCAACCTAACCAAGCTAAACTTGAAACAATTCAGATTTCTGAACAAAATTTACTGGGTAGGTAGGTACTGCATTTATCGAAAAGGTAAGTAGAAATTAATAAGACTATGTTACACTCAAAGAAGCTAAGTGGGAATTAATACTCAGTTCCTACATCGTCTAGTTAATTAGCCGCCTCCACAACTATAGACAGGTAAGTTCTTATTATTTTCTTCTTTCTAACTAAATCCTAAGAGAGGTCAAACACTAAGCATGTTCAGAAAAAAGGCCTTTTTCGAAAACAGCTCATTCGATCCACAAAATAATGTACGGGAAGCGGATACGAACATTTAAAAGGAAATGACACGCTTAAGATTTATAAACACTAGTATACACGTATACTTATACTTACAGTGGTTGAACATAATGCATTAGTTGTAAAATATAGGAACTTGAGTTCGCTTCACTATAGCTGTAATTCCAGCATTCATAAATACTGAGGATTTTTCCAGAAAACAGTCAGTAGTTTGGTGACAATATTATGTACTAGCTAAATAACAACTTACACAAGTTAATCCTCGTGGATCGGCGTTTGATGGTTCTAATATCAGGTGGGTTCTCATCTAATACCTCAATCAACTCTGTCAGAGGACAATGGCACTCTTTTTTTCCTCCCTGCACTAGAACAAGATACCATCGGTATTGTCTGAGGAAGCTATTAGAAAATGGCTACAGCGGGGAGGATTTACTCATGCCACTGTTGATGAAGCCATGGCCAAACTTACTAAAAGAAAACTCAAAAATACTGGATACGAAATTCTATCACATGCGTGATATGCTGAACAGAAATTAGTACATCCCCAAGAAGAACGACTCCGGGTGGTCAAAATCGCAGCTGAACAGTGCCCACGAGGATATTCGCTGTCAAGTGTACAGCACCACACGATTTTTTGCAGGACGTGAATTCTGCAACACCAAACTCGCCGAAAACGTTTATGGAGACAGTTACTGTTAAAAATAAAAGGGGCTGTCTGGACAAGAGGGGCAAGGAATGTGTTGCACTGTCCCACTCAGCAATCGGACCTTCCTCATTCATTTCTTCATTGCTCCAGTGGATAGGGCTTCTCATTCCACAGCTCATCAACCCCTATTGAAACTGTAAAGAGGGTTGTACCAACAATTGTGGGTGAAGGAGAGCGGGACTGAAATACTCGGGTGTTAGCACCCAATGTGTCGTCCAATCCTGTGAAAACGTGCCGGACTTGAAGTGTCATGACCTCACGACATACCTACTTACTTAGATGATCCTGTATCTGCCGATGAGTTGAACCTGCCTGAATGAGAAAACTCTTCAAATGAAGAAGCGGTGCAAGGAAAGCAAACCACCCCCAAGAGATGTGTAGTTGACTCAAGAGGACCACCTTGGTCCACCAAACGTTTACCTACAGAATATCTTTCCTCAAAGTAATATTCAACTGTATGTAAGTGTACACACAATGAGAAATTACCTAATATTAAATACATTTCAACAATAAATCTGTTAGTACCTACTGTACTGTTTCTATGATAAATATAATGCATATTTCGCTAACTTCGGGACGTATTTCATTTCGCTGACCCTCCGTCTAATATTTGCTTACTGTCCTCGTTAACTTTGAACAGCTCTATCTCAGGAACTATTAGGTCTACATTGGGCGAACTCAGTCTAGTCAAAAAATTATGTGGTCACTTTTGCCGTAAAAATGGGTCGTTAGGGGTCAAAACTTACAAAAACTGAGAAAAAACAGTGACAATTTGAACAGCTTATCTCGAAACCTATTTGGTTTACAGAGACCAAATCGGCCTCATTTTGTTGAAAATGTAGTACTAAGTTGTGCATATTAGTGACTTGCCGAAGCATGGGACCTTGGGGGGTCAAAATTGACAAAAACTGAAGAAAGTCTGAAAACTTAGTGGTTTTTCAAGTATTTCACCATGATCCTTCCGAGTTGAAAAACTTGGATTTGTCATAACCACTTCAGCTACCTCATTTGTCATAACCTGAATTTGAAAAAATGTACCATTTCTTTGAACTGGTACATGTAGCTTTCATTAACATATCCACTATTAAGTTATGATCATCAAAGCTAGTACCTAAGTACTTAGCATCAGTATGTAGTATTTAAAGAATTATTGTTTTGTAGTACGTATGTACTGAAACTTACAGGGGGAAGTGCAGCAGGAGTAGCGCATATTGCAAGTGACGATGAGATGCTGTGGGATTTTTCGACGGGCTGCAGGTGCATCGTCATCGCCTTTATTTTCTCTTCTGTACCTTCCCCATCCTCCTGATCACTGTCACTTTCCCCGTACTGCTGGAGAGATAGCATTCTCTAAAACTAAAGCGACAACAGCAAAATTTCAAGCGCTGCAAACCACTCCGGCACAGATGGAAAAACCTAGCGCCCCTAAAATCACCTCTCAAACTTAGTAAGCCCAAGCTTTTAACATAGTAACTACAATAAAAATTCACACGTAGCTTGCAGGTAAATTCAAATTTACACTTTACACAACACAGTACAGAAGCCCTCACCAACTCGAGTCGTCCACTGTGAACTACTGAAACCTTTACGAAACCTTCTCCTCTTCTTTTTCTAGATTCCTCTTTACTCCACTGACTCTGTTGGCGGACACTGAAGTTGAGCGATGTCTCATCCATTAACACTTAGAGCGGAATTTATTCATAGTCCTCCCTCAAGGCCAAGGGTACCCTCCAACAAGCCCCTCAAGGGTGGATGCACCCTAATCGGTATTCATGGCATAGCCAAGGGTACACTTGGGCGTTTGAGCAGAGGGTACCCCCAAGGGGACATACCAATCCCTCAACCTATGATTCATGCTCAGTTCATAAGGGTTTAAGGTACCATTTCGAGTTCCTATTCATAAACGAACTTCCTCGCTAAGCCCTCCAACCGGCTGGAAAGCATCCTCAAGGATGCCTAGAGGAAGGGACGTGAAAAGAACCCTCAAGGGTGGATCACCTTGCATTTCGTTCTTGTGTTAGCGCATTGTGTTCCCTATTTACGCATATTATATTCCTGCTTTACCCAACATGGATTACGCATATATATTCGAATGGGATGATGAGATGGAAGATCAGCTGGCCCGAGCTCCCAAACAGTAAGAACGAACCCTATCTACACACAAAAAGTACATAGGCTACTGGTCCGTAGCTCCGTTTTCATCACCCTGTTTTTTGTTACCTGGACAGGTACATCCGGGATATCCAGAATCCACTGGAGAAATACGACGACGGCCAATTCAGGCGGAGATTTCGGTTTAACAAAGAAACGGTGGTCAACGTACTGGTGCCGTTAGTATTTCCCAGGGAAGGCACTACCTCAGAGGCCTACCCTATTTCTCCATTGATACAAGTATTGGTAGTACATACTACGTTATTATGCATCATCTTCATACCAGGTAGGTACCTACCTCACATTTTGGAGGTGGCGTAACTGTCAATTTTTGGGTGTTTCTGTGTGCCACTTTATGTTTTAGGGCAGGAAAGGAAATGGTGAACCGTTTACCAACCACTGGATTCAGGTAGTTCATCAAAAGGTAAGCTAGTTGTTCGTTTTATGTGGCTATTTCATGTTCATGTGTTGTTACCTATGCTAATAAGTAAGCATTGTAAAGGTGCAGATGGGTTGTATGAATATTTGGTAGGTAACTAGCAGTTTTACCCATTTTTGTCCCCTAAAACCCCCCTATTTCCCCGTTTTGAGTTTCTGAAATTGATAATCTTCATAGAACGACATATCTACTTCAACTACGTCACCATTTCAAACCACAGTCGGCGGTTACAATTTTGTTTTTGATTTTTGCCACCCCCCAAACGCCCCATTCCCCCCCATGAAGTACTTGGAAATTACTCACCTTATAACAAATTGTTTCTATATTGGTCCAACATCCCACAATGGTGGTTCATTTTTTGGCAATTTCTCCCCCTAAAATTTCCCATTTCCCCTCCTTAGAATGCTTGAAATTTGCCCGTCTTGGAACGCATCCTTTCGCTGGCCAAGACGAATTTTTTGACCAAATTTGAAGATTTTATCTCGTTTTTAAGTGGAGTTGTCGTCAGGAGTCACACACACACAGTCAAGCGCAGAATATATTCGTGTCGGTCCTTCAAATTGTGGCTCCATCGGGTTTCTTCGAAAATTCGCTAACAACGTGATTTACAAGTTTTGACCTTAACATTAATATGACCATATCTTTGTTTCCAGACAGTTTGCGCTGACCTGTTTGAGATCACCCAACCAACGGTTCATGGTATTAGTAAATACGTATTCAGAAATACTGTGCCGAAAAATCACTCAGTTCGTTAAACTTCCTGAAACGGCAACGGATGTTGAAAGAACCTGGAGAGCCTTCTACCAAAAAGCAAGATTTCCAGGTATGTTAACGTTATATCGAAGTGAATTAGAGTAATAAAACAATTAGCAATCCGTATATTCTATAACAGAATTTTCAACGAAACTGAGCTGGCTTCAAAATTAGCACATGGAATGTGTTATAGAGAATTTCATTTCTTGTTTCAGGAGTATAATTATTGGACTTTTTGATGGCCCCCACATCCCAATCATAAGTCCTGGAGGTGATCAGGCTGAGGTGTTCCGCAACAGAAAAGGTTACTTTTCTTTAAATGTCCAGGTTGTTTGTGGACCCAATGAAGAAATAATGGATCTAGTCTGCCGATGGCCTGGCTCTGCCCACGATGCGAGAGTACACAGTGGCATCAGGCTTTGCCTTGAGGGCCATCACGCAGCACTTATGCACCTACTGGGCGACGCTAGATATGCCCAGAAACCGTATATATTTACGCCCCTCCTCAATCCTACTTCCAATGCAGAGAGGAGGTAGGTACAATAAAATTCTCTTAAAGTGACGAGAAGTTTGGTAGAGCGTGCAGTCGGAAAATGGAAACGACGCTTTCCTTGTTTATATTTCGAATTGCAAACGAAACTGGATCATACGCTTCGCATCATCCAGCTTGCGCAATTCTATACAACATAGGGATACGTGCGGGAGACATTTGGACATCGGAAGATGACGCCGTGCTTCTATATGACGAGGTTCCTACTCCTCCACAAAGTCAAACAACTGACCCAAATAGAGGGGAGTTCATAAATAGACATTTCAATATTTGAATAAACGTTTTAATACACTAAACTGTTTTTTAATTAGTGAGTTTTTTAAAAAGAAGTTGCTTCTCCATGAGGAGAATCTCCTTCCTCAGCAACACATTTCCCAACTCTGCTGTGAACATTTCTTCCCCTTGCCTGATCTGTTGTTGAACAAGAACTGTCCTCAGTCGAACCTCTTCCATCCTGAGTTAGTGAATGCTCCAGATATTTTCCACTGTCGCATTCGTTGCTGTGTCTGCGCAGAGGTTACTACGCACACCTCTCCTGTTTGGTTTTTCAGCCATATTGGAATTCGACATTCCTGGTTGATTTCCTGTTATGATTCTGCTACCATGTGACCGTCTCTGCGGCAAAAATTATGGCGAATGCGTTGCCGTACTGGATTGCTGTCCGGAATTGCATCTCCATGTGAACCTATATAGCTTTACCCAGTCTACCCAATTCATCTGACCACCTATATGACTAGGGTAGCTACAGATTTCTCCATGAGTTTTTTACAGGTTTCTCCATGCATTTTTTTGTTCTGGATTGGTCCCTACCAGTTAAACAACCAAAACGCTTAGATGAGGGATTTCCTCACTAGAACGTATACAATTGAACAGCTACTCTAATAGGTACCTAATTATAATTTTTAATATGTCATAGTATGTATATATTTGAAGGTAAATTAACCAAAACTAAACAAGTGAAAAGATTAATGTTAGGTTCACGATTTATAATCACTGTAATTTTTGATTGAATAAGGTTGGTAGGTAGAAACTAAAATTACCTAGTTATTTTAACTATTCAAGTATACCATGTGTAGGTAGGTAGGTACACCCTTAAGGTTTGTTCGGACAAGCAGTTCGTAACCGTTCGTTACTGGGCACGCCCACTTTTGGCTGTTCGGACGACATCCGAACTAGTTCTGAAATTTTGCGAACTAGCAGTTCGCTGTTCGGACGTGGTAGTTCGTAACTTTCAGAACTAGTTCGATTGGTTCTGAGTTTTCTCCAGAACTTATAGTTCGAATCTTGTTATCACCTCTTATCGTAGCCCGCCCACAATCAAATCGTTCAAATCAAATTCAATCAAATAGTTGCTGTTAGTTTGTTTTGCTTGTTTGTTTTGCTGATACTTTTTTGTTAGTTTATTATGGATTCTTCAAGTTCCAGTTCCAGTGAAGATCCAGACTTCCAGATCCAGACTTATCCAGACTTTAGTTCGGATGATGAAGTGGGGTTTTTATTTGGTATGAGGCCTAGGCCAAAAAATGAAGATTATGTGGACAGCGTTGTACCCAGATTTAATGACCAGGAGTTCTTAGAACATTTCAGAGTCAGTCGGCATGTTTGGCGAAATCTTGCGGATAGGTACGAGGACTAAAGAGAGGACGACACGAGGAATTGTACAGCATCAGCGAGGAATAACTTTATGACGGTGTTATCACGGTTATCACTTCAGAACTAGTTCGCAATCCGTTCGGAGAGACGGAGTTAGAACTATAAGTTCTGAACGGTTATCATCCCCCCCCCTTTCAAGTTCGATAACGAACTAGTTCGATAACGAAGTGGTTCGTAACTGCTTGTCCGAACAAACCTCTAAGTAACTCATTTTATTTAATAATTATGAACTATGGATTTAGTTTAAATCATCTTCTAGATCAGTCTAGGTACTATCTCTGAAATGCGTTGAACCATGGTAGAATAAATGCTGTGATGAGCTTGTTGAGGACATGGGCGCAATTAGGGTCATGCACAATGATGTCTTCTAAATACACCAATCCAAGATGAGCTGGTACGATCCTTTCCATCGGCCTCTGGAAAGAGGCTGTTGCATTTGAGAGGCCAAACGGGAGCACCTTGAACTGCCAAAGCCCCTTTCCATACAACGTAAATGCTGTTTTTTCCTCGTCTGCCACGCTCATGGCCACCTGCCAGTACCCACTTTTCAAGTCAAGACAGCAAAACCAACTGGAGCCACTGCGGGCATTGAGCTTGCTTTGAATGCAAGGGATGGCGTACGAATCATTCTTTGTCACTGAGTTAAGACAGCAGTAGTCAACACAAAACCTTGTTGTGCCACCATTTTTGGGGACTAACACTATGGGGGAGGCCCAAGGACTTTGGGAAGGTTCTATCACTTCTTGTTCCGGCATCACCTTCACCAAGTGATCGACATGCTGCTGTTGGGAATATAGAATTCGTCAAGGGTTTTGCTTGATGGGTCTTGTGTCACCGGTGTCTATTGGGTGTCTCACCACTGTGCATCTACCCAGGGGACAGTCTCCGATAGCAAAAATCTCGGCGTATTTTGTCAAAACTGCTGTGGCCCTCTTGTACTCCTCGCTTCCCTCCCTTAATGCTGAATCAGCCAGGCCTGTGGCTATCCAGGATGTGTCTAAGGCTCCGGATATCAATTGGAGTCCCCTCTCTACGAATTGCTGTCTTTGCCACAAGGGCACATCTTGATTTTGCACTGACAAGGTTTTTAGTGAAAGATCTAACCAAGCGCCAACTTGTTCCAAGAAATCCAAGCCCAGAATTCCTTTATCTTTCCCTTCCAAAACTAGAAATCTTTGCTCAACTTCCATATGGGCGATCCTTACCTTGACAATACACTCCCCAGCAGTGCTATTCCGGAGTGAATCTGTACAATACTTTGAACCCCCTCGTTCATAGCCAAAGGAGAGAGACACTTCTCCTTCTTCCATGGGCGCGATCAACAATGTTTTGTTCGTCCCTTCATTGAATCAAAGTCATAAAAGCAAGGAAACGCGTTTACACACATTAGGATTTTCCCGCGCTGTGGTTGTAATTATTTTATTTTCTAGCTAGGTACATCTTATTCTTATCGACTATGTCAGACTATGATTGTATAACTGAAATATTATATTGTGTCTAGAACAATACTGGGTAGTAAGAATTTATTAGTATGAAGTATGGTTAATCCTGTACGCGTGGATTTTTAGATTCGGTAAATAGGTGCTTTTTTTGTGTTGTTTTGTTATAGTGTTTTTTGTTTTGTGTAGCAGTAGATATTTTGTTGTTCTCAGGTAAGTTCACTATACTTGAAGTTGGTAGACAAAGGAGCTTTAAGTGATTCAGTAAATAACTAACTGTTAATCCTACTAGTTCTATTGTGCTAGGCTGAATACGGAATTCCCTGGTAGATGAAGGAGAGGATCCACCATTTAGTACTGATCATACAGTTTACTACTAAAAATATTGAGGATTTTCATTGCTAAACGTTGGTAGGTTGAATGGAAATGGGATGTCATAGCTTACATAAAACGTGATATGCCTGTGATAGTAGAATAATTAACCCTCTGCAGATGCCTTCTTTAGGCCTCTTGTACACTAGGTACTAACAAGTTTACATCTTAATTTTGTTATAGAACCTAGATTCTATCGTCAAAAGCCTGATTTTTGTCCCTTAAGAGCGCGCTTTAATGTCCTACATGATGCGGAGCATGGATCTGATGGAGTGGGCCAAATCTATGGGATTCCCTGGTGCTGACAGCCTGGAATTCGAGGCCAACGCCGGAAGGTGAGTTGAAATTTATGCGATATCACGAAAATCATATAATAAAGGTATTGTTTCAATGTTGAATCAACAGAAAACATTTTGGTGATTATATTGTGATGCGATACAGTGTCATTTCCAAGTTACCCGTTCTCCTTGAAACCCAGTATGATATTCATTGGGATAGTAGGTACCTATAGCTATTGTACCTGATGGTTTAATACCTTGCTTATTGATTGGGTGCTATTCCCACCTTCTGAGGGGTTTGAATAGAGCCTTCACATCGCCGCCTTGGATGAGATGTGTCCTCAGGGCCATGCTGAGTCAGCGGGTGCTCTGAAAACATAAACCCTTTGGACATCTGGAATTGGGGACCCAACCGAAAAGTTTGTCTGACACTCAGGGTCCCTCGTGACCCTGGGGGTCGTCCAGGGTTGCCAAAAATGCGTTAAAATGAAAGAGAGGAAGATAATATAGTGATAGTAGTATTGTTGCCACTAGAATAACCTTCTTTATAATACTGGCTATTCTTTTCTGGAAAACGCTAATGGGCACACAACTCTGTGTGTTAAACCCATTCGCTAAACCATTGAAGACGAATACAAGGAAAAAATTTGTCCTTATCTTCTTCTAGTCTCTGGCTTAATTCTATGTTACCTATCCTTATAGGTAACTAATTAAACAATCTACAGCTCACATTAATGATTTTATTGACCTAGTTTTTATTAACCAAAGTTCATTAAAATTCATAGCCATGAGGACTAGAGTAAGAGTTAACACAGCCATCAGAATGAATAGAATGTATTTCAGGGAACTTGACTGATAAAATACCAGTAAAATAGGTAGGAAACATTTGAAGGAGCAAATTACTCGTTAATTTGAAACTTTGTGCAATACAAAAATCGCTGAAAGTCTAGAAGCAATTATGCTGTATTTGCATAAACTTATAATTTCTCAACTCCTTGTATACAAATGAAAGTTACAATGTAACAACTAAATGTACAAAAACTGCTAGAGCGAGAAGGCGCCTTGATGGAAAAAACCGGACATTTGCCGCTCTTTCTGAAAAAACCAGACACTAGGCGTCCGCCTCGACTCTTAATTTTTGGCTGGGCAAAAATCCCTGGGGGCTAAAAAAAGGGCTGGGGGTAAGGATTTCCCGGGCCACAACCGACACCTGGCAACTGTGGGGTTGTCTGATGACCAGAGCTGTCAGAGTCGGCCTGTCCCCGGCACCTCTATTCTCTCATGTGGGAACTAATAGGAACAAGGGCCCATTGGTTGTGTAGTGACACGAAAGGTAAAATAATATGTAATGGATTGTTCTCTGTTGGTGCATTCAGGCTGTTCACTCCTCAGCTTGCAACCATGATGAGGCACTTGATGAAACACGTGAGGCCTGCAAATGATGTGACTCACATAAGGAAACGACTCCTCACATACAGGCTGGGCATTGATAACTACCAATCTATGAAAGCTTCGGTAATCAGATTAATCTTTAATAGAGAGTTCCTAAAGACTAAAGTCGGGAAGATGTGTTCGGATTTATCTCAACTGCGCATGCGCGTCGCCCAAGTTCAAACTTATTTCCTTAAGTTCGACTTATTCGGCCTTATACATAAGGCGCGTTATCTCCCAGGGCACAAACTTTAGGAATCGTCTTTAACCTTACTCAGGGGTAACAGTGCACAGCTTTTTGCCGCGTTTTGTCGTTTTTTTTAACGCGTCATGTGTCGTCGGTCCTCGCCATCGCCAGCGTCTTTCAAAGAATTTGCTAGATTGTTGCGATATCAACTTAGGATAAAAAACTGAGTATACCCTACCTATGCTGAAGTAGGCAGCTGAAGCTGAATGGATTTCGCGTTGTGCTAAGTTAAGTGACGTTACTTTTTAATTCACTCCTACCCCCACCACTTCTGTCAAACCAGACTTATTGGTTAGCATCCAAAGTTAGCATCTTAGCTGCTCGCCTTAGATGTGGCCAAAAGATATGGCTGTTCCGTAATGAACTTATCTCTTAGGAACTCTCTAATATTGAATTGAATTTGAAATGTTGTTGGAATGCCAAGATTAAATAGGGTTCTGTGCTTACCATTTCCACATTCCAGTATTTTCCAATGGGAAACAAGTGATTTGATGTTTACTTGTACTTTGTTGTAACATTTGAATATCCTGACAGTATGCGGACACTAGCGGTTGACCACCAAAAGTAGGCAGTTCTGGTGCGAGTCATAAACCAAGTTGAAAAAAAATAGCGTCCAATTGCCCAACTCACCCAATGGGGTATTCCAGTGAGTCTAAAAATAATATGATTTTCGGAATATATTAGTTCAAGTCAATGAGAAAAAGACATAGATTGTGGGAGGTGAGATTATTGTGTAATATTAAGGAAGGAAATGCGAAATAAAGTTGCCGGCTGTTGAGCCAGGGGGGGGGGGGGGGGGGGCAGAAAAACTGGTAGGGTGTCAGTTGCTGATGGGAGCTCTGTGATTCACATAGTTGTGGGTTTCACACAAACTCTCCGTTGTGGGTTGCTCATTAGCAGCACAGTTAGAAAGCTGTGTGTGGAATTTTTAGTTGAAATTTGGCGCCGACTTCAAAAAAGGTCGTTGTCTCTGCTTTGAATAAATTACGTTTGTTCAGCATAAAAATTAATATTTTACTTGTTTTTGGTCTAATCAGCTTTTTTGAAGTCGGGGTTTTTGAAAAATATTTTTATTATTTGATTTTTAGTGCGATCAACAGATTATACAAAATTTTCACTTTGAAAAGGTGTTCATGAATTATATTACATTAGATGCAGCTTATTGCGGCTTTTACCCTTTGAAATCTAGGCATTCCAGTGTTCATGTTCTTTTATATCGGCTCTCATTCTTAATGTAACAGCATGTTTTACTGTCTTCACAAGGAATTTGAATCTGTTGCTGATTATGAGGCATTTTTGAAAAATAATGCCCTCGAGGCCAAAATGATGCATTGCAACATGCAGGTCGAGAAGAAACAAGAAGACATCAAGAAATTATTGACTAAACTGGAAGAGAAAGGTACTAATCATTGTTATTAAAGTAATTAAATCAATGATGGTGTGCTATTTCATCAGTTATGTAAAATGCCTTGCTCACGATTTTGCATCCAGGTGAGCAACACCAGTCGCAAAAGCTGGTGGAGAAAGAGAAAATGGATAAGTTACGGCTGTTGCGAGCAAAGCGTGAAGAGCTTGAGAAACAAGTTTCAACTTTCAAGGAGATGGTCCCCCAGCTAGAGAGTATCTGCATGCCCAAGTATCACAATGCCCACAATGTAAGGAGAAATTCAAGTTCACGTGGTAATTGATGTTTACACTCTGCAATAATATTGTCATCACAAATATGGAATCCCATGCTTTTGGATCAGAAGTGATATCCTCATCTACTGGCTTGTTCCATAGAAGGCCTTTCCTTCACGATTCGTGCTGTGGCATTAATTGTAAAAGGGCTCCCAACGGCATGAGAATCCATACTCACTGTTGATGAGTATTCCCACATTCCAACGGTTTTGATTCCTTTTCAATGAGTTTAGCGTCGTAACAAACTCGCTTTGTGAAGAAGCGCTCTGTTCCTAGCTAGTTGATGAGACGAGAGAGATGTAGTTTGATTTTGTTGGTTGTACATGAAAGGTCCTCCTTAACTCGTTAGGTACGTATTTAGTTACAGGGAAGACTCGATTGTAGATAATGTTGCTATGCTACGTTCAGTGCACTTTCCTCTCCCCTTTAATTTTCAACTTTCCTTAGTGCATGCCTCTTGAGGCATTCAGCTTGTTGTCCACACTTGGTGTGTGGGTATACTCCAAGATACCCTACATCCATCCATTCATTTAGGTAATCCACAAAGCTCAAAGGTGGGTTGACTGTTCCTATGTCTTGTTACATGGCTTTCATTTCAAGATACACATATGGCTAGAATGTTAATATTTAGACGCCTTTGGGCTCTGATGGACACTGAAAGTTACAATTCAAGTTAGCAAACTAAAAAAAAGGCTCTGTTGATACATCTCCCCAAAATGTCACAGCTTGGGGTAGCTGGTACTTTTTACTCTTACTCTGGAAGTCCACTGAAGCGATACGGCGCCGAAAGCTGGAGGGCAGATCAGATTGGCTGCCCTACTGTTTACTGGTGCCACACCTATCACCGACCAGTACAGGTCACGTCTTTGGCTGTACGCCCATGTCTGTTGGAACTACCTGCCCAACTGTTTACCGGTACTACACCTAACACCGACCAAGGCAGATCACGTCTTTGGCTATATGCCCATATCTGTTGGAATTACCTGATGTTGTCGGACGATCGGAAGTCAAATTTGTGTTAGTGGCAGCGGTAGAAGCTGAGGATGAGGAAAAGGAGACAGGAAGAAATAAGAGGGAATGGTTTCATAAAAGCAATGCAAAGACGCAGGAAAATAGAGAATTCCACCTTCTGTTCTGGATTCCTTCCAGTACTAAATAAAACACTAAGTTTTTATTAGAGCCTACTCACCTTGGTTTGGACTACGTTATGGTGATGTAGTATTTTTCACTTCAGCCTCTAAACTCCTGGGAGCTTGAAGTGCAGAAATATTGTTCAACGCTGGAACGAGGTCAGGAAATAGCTGTGATGTGTGAACACCTCAGAGAAGCATTGAAAGCTAACAACCATCTCAAGATGAAGGACACTTCTAGTGGGTAAGAAGTACTGCAAAGAAACAACTTATCTCTGTATCACTCACCCTCCAAACCACCTTGACGTGTCTACCAATCTTCACGTCGTTAACCTTTCAGCTGCCTACATGTTGTCTCCTGATTTTACCTATGATGCATAGTGAATATTTCAAGTACATTGATTTGTAAACAATAAATTAGTGTGTACCTACCCATGTTAGATGCAAATATACCATTTTATATGATAGATTTGTATGGTGAGACAGCCAGCGACCCTCCCGGCATTTACAGGCAACATATTTGTCTGCGTGCTGAGAGGGCGCCGGCGTATTCACATTTAGGTTATGTGGAAACCCCGATTGGTTTCAAAGCCTGCTCGGAAATGTAAAAAATGTATATTCAATATTTTTTTTTTTTAACCGCTCCGCACCTCGCCAGGGGCCCCATGTGCTACCACCTACAGCATAACGGCTAAAATTGAAGAAATGTGGAACACGCTTTTCCTTCTGGCAGCTGAAGTTCTGATCCTAATTTCTGTGCCAGCTGATTCTCTGTACGGTGGATATCTGAATCCTTTTCATCGTTTGCTGATCGGCCAATCTCTTACGAGAAACGTTCTCATAACGTTGAACAAACACTTACAGATTCATAAATATGCGGTGGATTCAAGAATTCTGTCATTAGTTATTTGTTGTTTTCATGAAGCATAACTTTTTTCAAGTTAGAAAAAGTAGGCACCTGTGAACAGAATGTAAAATAACCGTATAACGTTGCATTCACGATCTTGTTGACAGAGCTTTTCGGTGCAAACTTCAGGCCTTACTGTGAACAAACGGCTGGACGTTCAATGTTCTGGGTGTTCTAAAAAAATTCCGTACTTCGAGATCAATTTAAAGACGTGAAAAAAATTGAGATAACGGTACCATGGAAATTCAACCCCTGTTTTCACCCCTTAGGTATGACTGACAGTAACACCAAGCTTCGTGGACCAACTAGACCCCAAATGGGACTCACAAACCAATTGGGACCCATCAAATTTTCATGGTTTGCGTTTCAAGGTACGCGGAATCCGAAAATGGAAATGGATGGGTCTGTCCGCGGTACTTCGCCCTTCCTTAGTTACCATGAACCAAAATTAATGACATTTGGTTTGCATGTCCCATTTAGGGTCTAGTTGGTTCTCAAAGCTTGGGTTACTGTCAATCATCTCTAAGGGGGTAAAAAATAGGGGTTGACATTTTCAGAACGCCATAGATCGAAAACTTTCAATAGAAATGTATGGTTTTTTAACGTTTTTAAATCGATCTCGAACCTGACACACTTTGTTGGTACACTTAATGGACAAAAAATTATCGTGGTTTAAAGATTTTGATACATAACAAAAGAACACTTGAACTGAAGCAGAAAGCGGGGTTGGATAGGGAAATATCACGCTCTTAATTTATGAGAGGGTTTCAAATATCCGGATTTCATAAAAGAAGCGGGGATAAGGGGATATATTGTACGAGTACCTGTTGCAGGCCAAACCCAAATTGACTTGGGACTGGTAGTGACCAAAACCTTCCAGCAAAACCAGTTTTGACTGGTCAGTTCAGCCCTTGACCGCTTTTGTCATCCAATTTGACTGCTGTGATTTCAGAGAAAAGTAGTGACTCGTCATGTCAGTATACTGAAATGCCCCTCCTGAAACAGTGGGCTTACTAGAAAACACATTGAACTAAAATTTGAACTGAAGACGAATTTGAACTAGAGAATAAAAATTTGAACTGAAGACTAGACATTTTGAACTAGCGACTAGAAATTTGGACTAAATACTAAAAATGTGAACTAAAGACTAAAAATTTGAGCTTAAGACTTAAAATTCGAGCTAAAGAATAAGAATTTGAATTGAAGACTGAAGACTGATCGAAAGACTAATAATTTTGTACTAAAGACTAAAAACGCAAGAATACAAATTTGAACTGAAGACTAAAACGCTGCAAATCCCTGCACAACGGTTTATTATTTTGTATAGAATACCCTCCGTTACAGATCACAGCTCTATGTATAGATAACCCGTCTATATAATTTATGATATGTACTATTCTATACATATAATGTAGATCGCAGACCCTCCGTAGGTTAGTACCTAACCCCGTACACGTTACTAGGTACCTACCTAAATCACGAGTTAAATGTTGCTAAAATAATTCTGCCGATGAAAAACAGTACCTAACAAAAAGAAACACACATAATGAAGTTCTGAAAAGAAATTGTTGATGAGGAGTGAAAAAAGTTGCGAAAGTACCTACCAACAAACTCCAGCCCCTTCTACGTAGATGGTATAATGAACCGTTGTGTAATAATTTACCGTTGAGCAATGATTTACCGTAGTAATAATTTACCCATCAATAATACTTCAACGTTTGTTCAAGTTTCACTACCTACCAACAAACTCCAAAAGAGCCATCATTTTTCAAATGAAATAATATCACAGAACAACCAACTCGACTTCATACTGCGCCAATATAATCAGGTGATCCCTAGCAATGATTATCTCCGCCAAATTTCCTATTGTGGGCGCGTCTCTGGTTACGAGATTTGGTTTGAATTGTATACAATTTTATTCACACTGGAGTCGAAAATGCCTGTCGGTGCAAACTTCGGGGCCTTACTGTGAACGAACGGCTGGACGTACGACGCTCCGGATGGTCTTAAAAAACTCGCAAGTTCAAGAACTATTTAAAACCGTAAAAATATTCACGTTAAAAAATGGTATAGGCGTTTTGAAAATTTCAACCCCTATTTTGAACCCCTTAGAGATGACTGACAGTAACGTCGAGCTTCGAGGACCAACTAGACCCCGAACGGAACCTATAACCCGAATTTCATCAATTTTCTTTCGTGGTAACTAAGAAAAGTGGCCCGTACGGCGTACGGCGGACAGACAGAAATATTTTGGTTTATTATTTTCAATAACGAACCATTGGAATCGAGCATGAAAAAAAAAAAATTCTTACCCCCCCTCAAAATTTGATGGTTTACGTTTCAAGGTATGTAGAATCCAAAACTGCAATAAAAATATTTCTGTCTGTCCGCCGTACGCCGTACGCCGTACGGGCCACTTTTCTTAGTTACCATGAAAAAAAATTGATGAAATTCGGGTTATAGGTTCCGTTCGGCGTCTAGTTGGTCCTCGAAGCTCGACGTTACTGTGAGTCATCTCTAAGGGGTTCAAAATAGGGGTTGAAAATTTCAAAACGCCTATACAATTTTTTTACGTAAATATTTTTACGGTTTTAAATAGTTCTTGAACTTGCGAGTTTTTTAAGACCATCCGGAGCATCGTACGTCCAGCCGTTCGTTCACAGTAAGGCCCCGAAGTTTGCACCGACAGGCATTTTCGACTCCAGTCTGAATGAAATTGTATACAATTCAAACCAAATCTCGTAACCAGAGACGCGCCCACAATAGGAATTTGTGAATACGGCCAATCATTGGTAGGGATCACCTGATTATATTGGCGCAGTATGAAGTCGAGTTGGTTGTTCTGTGATATTATTTAATTTGAAAAATGATGGCTCTTTTGGAGTTTGTTGGTAGGTAGTGAAACTTGAACAAACGTTGAAGTATTATTGATGGGTAAATTATTACTACGGTAAATCATTACTCAACGGTAAATTATTACACAACGGTTCATTATACCATCTACGTAGAAGGGGCTGGAGTTTGTTGGTAGGTACTTTTGCAACTTTTTTCACTCCTCATCAACAATTTCTTTTCAGAACTTCATTATGTGTGTTTCTTTTTGTTAGGTACTGTTTGTCATCGGCAGAATTATTTTAGCAACATTTAACTCGTGATTTAGGTAGGTACCTAGTAACGAGTACGGGGTTAGGTACTAACCTACGGAGGGTCTGCGATCTACATAATTATGCATAGAATAGTACATATTATATTATATAGACGGGTTATCTATACATAGAGCTGTGATCTGTAACAGAAGGGTATTCTATACAAAATAATAAACCGTTGTGCAGGGATTTGCAGCGTTTTTATTGCAGTTTTGGATTCTACATACCTTGAAACGTAAACCATCAAATTTTGATGGGGGGTAAGAATTTTTTTTTTTTCATGCTCGATTCCAATGGTTCATTATTGAAAATAATGAACCAAAATTTGAACTAAAGACCAATTTGAACTAAAAATTAAACCCATCTGAAAGACGTAGTAAAGCCTACTACACAAGCCGTAGACAGAGGGTGGATCTTGAACTAGTCAGAGATAAAGAGGAGAAAGAAACAAAGGCTAAAATATGTTCTGGTTCGGAATACGTTTGAAGATAACCAAAATTGGTTTGACTGGTTAGGTGGTCAAACCCCGAATTGGTTAGTCAAAACTAGTATGGACCGCACAGATTACCAGTCTTCCCTAGTCAGTCAGGCTTTGGGCCGATTTCTGGTTTGATCTGCTACATAGGTCTGTATTCACGTCACTTTAGGTTCCTCATATGTCAGCATTTCCTCCCTATTTTATAGAATAGGAGCTTTACTCGCAGTTTCTTTTTAGAAACGAGAATGAGATGTTGTACCAAATTATTGAAAATCATCACTCCAGTCTCGGGTATGAAATTATGGAGTTAAAGCAGAAGTACTTAATCGAGTTGGAGCATCTGGAAAACAAGAAGCTAAACATGATGTCCAAAATTTTGTCATCTGAGGTAAATTAACAATATATTAATTTGACTTCATTTGTTTGAATCTTTACTCAATCATTTTACAAGTAAATGCTCATGCACAATGTGTATGTGCATGTGTGCATTGTTATAATATTGGTAATCAGTTAGTTGTCAACATTTTGATTCAGATCCAATTATCAAGTCCAGGGCAGAATTTATGTTTATTTTGCACCACTCGCACCTAACTCGGATGACGATTTCAATGTTCAGGACATTTCTCTTATTGCTCGAGCAAATGTATTGAAGAAATTTATTGAGAGCGGGCAACTTGAGGCGATCGGGAAGGCAGCAGAAAGGGCTTTTCTGGCGAGGTGGATCCGCAAGAACAGGACTAGCTTTGACACGTCACTCTGTACCAGCAATGTCGAGGAAAGGGAAAAGGTTGCTGAGCTGGATCATATGATCGTAAGTGGTTTTTTGTGGCTTCCCAAAGTCTTAAAGGGAGTTTCGCTCACCCTGTATACATACAAAGTACGTATTGAAAATAAAATAACAATATATCTGAAAAGATTGATGGGCGAATCTTTTTACGTTTATGAGATGCTACTGTTAGCAGTCGCTGATCTAGGCGGTGATATATAAAACTTGCCGTATTGGTATTATATTTTATTCCCCACTGAATTGATGGCATATGCTTGCTACCAATTACGGACTTATTGAGACAGATATTGGTAGATTGATGGTGACTTGATGCACCGGTCTCACACTCTTCCTCATCTTTATGGTAGGTAGGAAATGATGATGAATTTCCGTTCCATAAGGACCAAAAGTTGATTTAAAAGCTTGTACGTGTTGCTAGCTTTCTTCTTGAGCAATATTCATAATCCACATAACTTTCGCTAACATTATTTCGATCTCAAATTAATGCAGGCTCAAGTTCAAGACGAAATCTCGTTCTTAGCCAGTGTCCCGGCAACTAAATTGCGTAGCTCGCTCACGGCAATCATATCCAAGATGAAGGCTGAGGCGACGGCGGCCTGTTACAAGGAACAAACGCCGAGTACAGTTGTCGACAAGATCTTGTCTGATCTTCCTCAATTGATAGAATTATTTAGAAAGACGCCAATATTCATGTAAGTTTTGTCATTCGTTTGTATGTAGGCATTTTTTGTTTTGTTTGGTTTGGATTTGTTGAGTTTAACAAAATATTGCTAATTGAGTATTCATATAAGTCATATAAGTAAGGTCATAATAACAATAATTACGAGTATATGTACATCTAATCACGGTGATGATACCTTTTTAATGTTTGTTGCTACGCTTTAGTTATTAATGTTGATACCTTATTAAGGTTGGCTTTCCATGTCCATCGTCCATGATGTGTCGCGGTCTAGAAAGCCTTCGGATTTCTGGTGGATTTAATCCCACAGCTGCTAGCTCATTGTGACGATTTCGGTTGTTTTGCATGAATGTCTGTGAATGCTTCAGCAGGATTTCTAAGGGAGTTTCAATTTTGAGCTGTTTCTCGCAAATGGAGGAGTATGGGCGATTCTTCTTTGCAATATCGAGTTCTGCTGCTGTTCAATTCTTTTAAATTCTGATTGTGAGTGTGTACCCTATATGCCAGTACTGTAGGTCCATACGAGGCGGGTGAGTGATGAACATGGTAATCTTGGTTTGGATGGACATGTTTGAGGAAGGGTCTGAATTCAGATATGCGGCATTTTACTTTTTCGATCATCAGTTCAGAAAATTATGTGCCAGAGCATTAGGTATGATATACCCACGAAAGTTCTGCGGAGGTGTGTGGAATGGTGCTTATACATATAAACGATAACAGTTTACTTGCCTTAGTTTACTTTTACTCACCATACCTCAAGATGCCAGTGATGAAGTGCTTTGTAGCCTCCGAAGGATCGACGTGACATGTTGCATTTAAACCAGATCGTCGGCATAGAGGCCTGAAAATTCATCACTCTCTATGTTGTTTGGGTAGTGGCATGTCATAGAGTAAATGGAGTAGAGGCACAGTTCTAAAGCGCTGCCTTGGGGAACTCCAGCCCTCATAATTCTCACTGTGGATTGCTCGTTTTGTATAGTTACAACAAAGGTTCTTCCATACATATAGTATAATAATATGTCATTAGTGATTGTAGATTATTGATACTAAATCGCCATGCCATGCTCTGTTAAATGCTTGTTTGAAATCGAAATAAGCAGCTCAGTAGTTTGTGGAAGGCATTCTTGATGAACGACGTGAACCGTTGTAACAGAAGAGGTCAAGAATGGCACAGCCGGAAGCCAAACTGCTCATTCGGTGTTAGACATTCCGTATTACCTTTGGAGCAGTGGCGGCTCCTGTCCTGAAACTCAAGGGGTGCACATAGATCAAGAGGGGCTATCGAGAAGTGGACGGGAGAGGTGCTTTTCTCAGCCAAATACAAATTTCAACCATATGGAAATGGGATAAATCCTATAAGCTTTCTCATCTTCAAATTACAAACGCGACTAAATACATACTCGTAAATAGACATGAAAAATGTTCTCTAATGGAAGAGGAAATTCTGAAATAATCATTGAAGGAGTAAACCCAAGAAATGTATGTTATGTTAAAGCTGAAATGTGTATTTGCCCAGCAAGAACCAACGCGGAGGTGAAAGCAACTCTTGCCAGGGAGGGGAAGGAAGGAGGGTGGGAGATGAGAGGTTTATGGGGAAAGGGAGGGGTTAGATATCATTGAGGTAAATAATGGGGAATACAAAAATAAAATAAAATAAAAATTTCGTACACAAACAGGCGATAACACCCCATGAACAAAAATATCACGAATAGGGTGTCTACCCTAGGAACAAAACATGTATCACCAACACCAATGGGTGTCTACCCGAGGAACGAAAATATCTCGAATTGGGTGTCTACCCTAGGAACAAAATATGTATCACCTACACCAATGGGTGTCTACCCCAGGAACGAAAATATCACGAATAGGGTGTCTACCCTAGGAACAAAATATGTATCACCAACACCAATGGGTGTCTACCCGAGGAACGAAAACATCTCGAATTGGGTGTCTACCCTAGGAACAAAATATGTATCACCTACACCAATGGGTGTCTACCCCAGGAACGAAAATATCACGAATAGGGTGTCTACCCTAGGAACAAAATATGTATCACCAACACCAATGGGTGTCTACCCCAGGAACGAAAATATCTCGAATTGGGTGTCTACCCTAGGAACAAAATATGTATCACCAACACCAATGGGTGTCTACCCCAGGAACGAAAATATCTCGAATTGGGTGTCTACCCTAGGAACAAAATATGTATCACCAACACCAATGGGTGTCTACCCCAGGAACGAAAATATCACGAATAGGGTGTCTACCCTAGGAACAAAATATGTATCACCAACACCAATGGGTGTCTACCCCAGGAACGAAAATATCTCGAATTGGGTGTCTACCCTAGGAACAAAATATGTATCACCAACACCAATGGGTGTCTACCCCAGGAACGAAAATATCACGAATAGGGTGTCTACCCTAGGAACAAAACATGTATCACCAACACCAATGGGTGTCTACCCCAGGAACGAAAATATCTCGAATTGGGTGTCTACCCCAGGAACAAAGATATTACCAATCAGGTGTCTACCCAGGAATAAAATATTCATCTGTCACAAAATGGTAACTAGGATGTCCAACAAAATGGTAACTTCAATGAATGGTCTTGTAAATAAAATCAGCACGCCTCTCCTTCTTACTTGCAAAAATATCAATAACGTTCTCATTAAAATCTTGAACGGATCTCACCAAATCTTTCTCAATTGACAGCATTGAAAGCGCCACCAATCTGTCCTCTGACATGGAATTGCGCAATACGGTTTTGATTCTCTTCAAAGATGAAAACGTTCTCTCACTTTCTGATGTTGTCATAGGTATCAGGAGCTTTAAAACTTTTGTCACTTCAGAAAAAACGGAACATAAATTATTCTCAATGAAAAATTGAAGTAAAGGAACGGCCCCTCCTTTACTTCCAAAATCTGTCCTTGAATACAGAACTTGAAGGTCAGTTTTAAGTTTTTCTTTCTCAAAAAAAGGGAATGTCTCACAACACTGATCAAACTGTTCCTGAGGAAAACATTTATTATAAGCTGAAAATCTTGTCATATCTAATAAATTTGAAGCTGTGAGGTGCCCAACAAATTGGTACCTCTCACGAACCTGTAAAATGATCGTGTCACAAACCTCCTTGGCAGCGACTTGCTTTGATGAAAAAGTATCCTCTCGGAACCGCTTTCTGCTCGCCATCTCTTCAAAGTTTGGAGATGCAGCAATTGCATCAACGTTTTCTCTCACGGTCTGAATGCTAATTTCAAATTCACGTATATCACTCATCGCTTTCAAGGGATCGACTGATCGTTTTTGTAGTTGATTGTAGAGAATATCAACATGGGGCATAATCTCATAAAATATTTCTAGCCAAAAACGAAAGTCCGATTGTTCACACTTAAGGCGTAGGCCACGAGCTTGTGCAATGGTAGTAGTTTGAATACTCTCAACCTCTATCTTTTCAAAGCACTCAATCAGGCTGTCAAAATGTTCATGTACTACTTGAACCGTACGAGAATGGAAGTTCCATCGAATAGCAGAACCTCGAGGGACCCTCCTACCTACAACCTCGTCCAAAATGGCAACACGCTGCGAAGAATAAGAGAAAAACGCAGGAATTTCGTTGAGATCACCAAAAAAAATACGAACGAGCCTGTTTTGGCTTGCAGCTTGTTTCATAATTAGACTAAGTTGATGGGCATAGCAGTGAACATAATGAGCGAGAGGAAACTCTTTTTTAATCAATGCATGAACTCCACCTTCTTGCCCCCTCATAACATTCGCTCCATCGTAACATTGGCAAATTAATTTTTTGGCATCAATTGCTGCATTGTCTAATTCTTTTTTCACACAAGTCGAGAGGGAAACGGCGTCATGACCTGCTGGTTCTACAAAAGACCAAAATCTCTCAACGGGTCTTCCGTCCGTTCGGATGTATCTGAATACAATAGACATTTGAAATTTAGCTGATATATCAGTAGTTTCATCAGCAATTACAGAAACAAACTGACACTGTTCAAGTTCAGCCTTGATTTTTGAGTGGCAAACTGTCAGCATACAATCCAAAATGTCGTTTTGAATTCCCTTCGAAGTTCCCTTGAAAACAGTTGCGTCCTGTAAGTGACGTTTCAAAACGTCGTCCAAATCGGAAGAAAAATTAACGAGCCCCTTGAAGACTCCGGGGTTCAAAGAATCTTCTCTCTCATCATGCCCACGCAATGCTAGCTCGAAAACACCACAGAACTTGACGCAATCAATGATTCTAGATAGAATATACCTATTTTTCTTAACCGTTTCGTTTTTTTGTATGAGATTAAGACGATATGCACTGTCGAGTTGTTGCATTATATTTTGCCGACCCAGTATACGCAAGTCCACCAGAGCGTTCTTATGAGAGGCGGCCAATTCGTGTTTTTCGATTTTTTTGGTCAAATGAGCCAGATCACTAATGCCATCTTTAACCCAAGCCACATTTCGATTATTACAACAAAGGACGCAAACAAAGCAAAATAATTTGTTACTCACCTCACATCCGCAAAGCCAGTCTACTTTTCTGTAATATTCGGCGTTGAACTTACGATACGAATCTGGACGATTTTTTATTTTCAATGTTTGCCGAAGTCCAGGAAGCGCCGGCAAGGGGCGGCCGACATCACGAATCTTAGCCTTATCTTCCACTGACAAACGGGAATAGTTGAGTTTGATGAACTCTACTGAATTATCCATCGTCGGAAACAGAAAAAGGAGGATGACTAGACGAGAAAACAACGGACGAAACCACGAAAACGAAGACCAATTGAGAATAACAGATAAATGCAGGAGGGAACCGAATTGAGATAACAGATGATAATGCAGGAGTAAAGATACTGCCCTCGAGCGACTGCAGCGAACCTGACGAGGTGCAACAACAGTCTGTGCACCGAGCTAAACATTTTTGCTGCTTTTGATTGGTCAATCTCACAGGCCCGCCACATTCAAACCGAAAAATGTCAGGCAGAAACAATGAGGAAATACGAGTCAAGGGAGGGGACGAGAGCAACTGCTCCAAGTGTGTGTGTGTTTTTCTCAATATTATCGGTTCTTGGCTCAGATGCCCAGTGGGGTGGTGGGGCTCGGTTTCGCGCGTCGATTCAAATAGTAAAATCCTGTTATCTGTAAATAGCCGACTTACTCTTCAAATGGGATGGGGGAATTTGGTTATTATGTTTGGTTTATTGGCTGGGGGTGCACATGCTCCTATGCTCCTATCAGGAGCCGCCACTGCTTTGGAGGTATGCCAGCAACAGGCGTTTGAATACATTGAAAAGGAAAGACAGTAAAATAATTGGTTGGTACGAGCTGTCTAAGTCTGGGGCTTATTGGGCTAAAACCATGCGTATTGATGCATGTTTCCAATCTCATGGTAAAACAACCCATCCTTGCTACTGTAGTGTAAATTTTGTGGGCAAGATTATATAGGTAATTCCAGTCTGTGAGTATCCCTGCATTGGGGAATGGATTTTGTAGTAGTGGCACTTGTCTTTAGTTCCCATGTTGATTAGGGAATATTTACAGAGACCAAAGGCAATGGGGTATTCCTGTTATTTTTTGTTTAAATGTTTTTCCAAAGTATATTGCTTGGGGTTGACGAAAATCGGGTCTGTTCGTCAGGAAAATGTTGGCATAAAATTAGAGAAGCAAATAGAAATTGGGAGTTAGAAAAAAGCGGGCTGCGACGTAGAGATATTTCAACGCCTCCTAGTATCAGGAACAAATTGAAACGGAATAAGGAAGATCGAGATGGAAATAATATAATAGCAGACGTTTTCTCTAACGTTACTTGACCATTCTTGAACGCTAAAGACAGAATGAGTGGAAACCTTGATCTCAGAGATCCCTATGGATACTATAAAAATAATACCTTGTCACTTTTACGTGCACATACATATGCACACATAGCCTGGCCGTGACGTAAACATAGCTTTAGCAATATCCGATCTCTTTGTTTCGCATTTCCTTCCTTATATTACACAATGGTGAAATCATCATACATTTATATAGTAACACTAGAAGTAGTATCAACAGGTGAGTCAAGACAATTAAATGGAAAAAGATCATTTCTAAAAAAAAAACCTAACTCGTGTTTTTTGGGGCCCAAATTTATTGCACATGAAAGAAACAATAAATGAACAGCCAGTAGAATAATAAACCCATGTGACAATGACTGCAGCGTTTTTAGACTCACTGGAATACCGTATTTTCCTGATGTATCTACTATAATAAAATTGAAACGTTCCACCCCCGTAAAATACCTACCGTGGATTCATTGAACGAGTTTTCACCTTGCTAAAAAGTTCCACTTTTGAATAACGTTCCTCTTACTGTAAGTAGCTGGGTCGTTCCAGCTGTAACCAGTCGAGTTGGATAATATTAGAAGTCTCACTTGTTATCTTTGTCATTTCTGACGACGTGATTCCTGGATCGCATCAAACCTCCCAACAGCCCAATCAGGTGGAATAAACCGGTTCCCCGTGAGATCACCAGAGTTAAGATAACTTGAGCGTGGTTAGTACTTGGATGGTTGACGACTGTGACACGTCCAAGTTAGTATGACCCATGTAGCTGTTGGGCGAACTCCTCTTCACTCAAGGGGGCCAGGCAATGAGTAGCCAAATAAAGAGCGAAATGATCAGGTCGAATTCTGATCCTCTCATTAGAGGACAGCTGATCACATCCGCGACGCTGGCAGGGCAGTCGGACGAAAAGCCCCAGCCTGGAATGGCTGTTTACTTTACTTTATTAATTAGAAGTCTCTTTTCAGGAAAAAAGTCGACTCGGGTACTCAGTCAATTCAAGCATACACAGAATTGAAACATACATTTTTGAAAACTGCGACTGCCAAAGCTTTCGCCACTCTGGATGTTTCCGTTAAAGAAAAAATCTCAGGTAAGTCAACAAATCCTCTTATAGTCAGTAAAAATCAGCTGAGTAGACCCAAAACCAGAGTATTTCTGCAAAGAACTAACGGTTGAGACTTATATGTTTTTGGTTTATTCTATACCAAAATTCAGTACTTGGTAAACTTCAGTTTCCCATAATTTACCAGGGAAAAGTTGAATTCAACTCCGTAAAAATTTGTTGGGTTCAAGATAGGTACCTACCTCTCTACTTACATAGTATCCGAAAGTCGATTACAAAAATCCTTCCATTCGCTATACTCCAGTTATATTATTTTAAATTAACTTTGAATTTCGAAATGTCTTCTTTTCATAGCCCTTAGTCGACTGGAAGGGGGAACGACGTTGGACTCCTGAAGGTCACTCAACGTTTCACAACTCTCCCAGTGAAACGGGAAAGTGACTCAGGTGTTGAGTGACCTTGTGGGGTCCAACTTCGGGACCCAAACTGGAATGGGGTGAAAAATATGGGTTGAAATTGCTCACTGATGGTTTACCTAGGCATTTTTTCTTTGCAACATTCGAGAACGCTCGAAGTGCTTTACTTTTATAATTTTGTAAATTTTATGAGATAAAAATCTATTGATAGAAAACATTGGCTACTTCTATTGAGGGAGGTGTAGGTAGTTGCTGATTTCCTTGGTTGTTCCTTGTAGATTCTGGTTCACTGATCCAGCAAGTTGAAGGAAAAGTAGCCCGGGAGAAGTCGAGGATGGGCTTCATGGTGAACGACCTTACTGAAACCCTGTGGGACATCGATCGGAGTTTACAATACATCAGTGGACATCTGGCTTGTTGGTATGTACCTGATAGTATGATAGGTTAATAAAATCGTAATTCTGTTTGTTTGTGCTCTTATAACGGCTCAGCCGACCGAATTGATTGAGGGATCAAGGGGACCAAGGGATTGAGGGACGTCAAGGGTAATCCAACTAGTATCTGCGACCGTTAGGGTTTCGAAAGTAGAATGGGGGGGGTTATGGGCTTCAGTCCGGCCACTACTGCGGCCATTTTGGATCCAACCTTCTGGCTCGGTAGGTCTTGACAGCTCTGTAAAACATGATTCTGGTCGCCGGAGGAAGTGTCAAGCCCATAGCCATACATGCTTTATAAATACAACGATATTTCTACCCAGTGAGCAGGGTATTGTAGGTTACTGCATTAATATACAATAAATTACTTTTTTTGGTGTTTGTAGGGAGAAATCTTCTACCACTGAAGTTATCTGTAACAATCCTGATTACCAAGAGCTGCTCACCCGACTGAAGAATTTACCGTTAAAGTGATCCACTTACTTGCGAGTATGATCCTGTGGAGTATGATCTGTCACAAGAGCTGCATCCAGGCTAATCCTTCCTATGTATATCAACTAAGGAGGTCCTGTGTACCTGTGTCCAAGGACAATTATGTCATAACAGAATTAATTGAAAAACGCTCTGTGTAAACAATGTAAATACAATTGTTTTTCAGCAGTTTGCATCAACTCCAATCCACCCCCAGAAACTAATCTTTCATCTTCTTAGTCCCATGACGTACTTACTGGGCGGTAAAAATGCAAACGCTGAAATTATCCCGACAAAGTGGAATCTCCCGAACAGTTAACGGTGTGAAAAACGCTGCAGAGTCCTTGTCACATGGGTTTATTATTCTATTGGATTGACCTACAGAAATTTGTTCATTTATTGTTTCTTTCATGTGAAATAGTTGAAATAGCTATTTCTGATCGTTTCCACCAATTTTGGTCCCCCAAAACACAAATTGCGCTCCTTTTTTTCTGTCATGTTAATTATGTTTGATCAGTGATTGTGCCATTTCATTGTCTTGATTCACCTGTTTACACTTTTTCTAGTGTTATTATTCAAATTGGTGGTGATTTCAGACAACTTCCCAGGTTCTTGACTCATAAAAAATCAATTTTGGGTGCTGCACCTTGGTTATAACCTCAATTCTTCACTCTGGTCAAAATCGACTTTATATTATTCGGTCTTCACGCCCTAAAAAACATGGAATAAGATACCTCAAAAGCTCACTACTAAAGCACCAAGAAACCCTATTTTTAAATCCATTTTTCACCCATAACACCTCTGGATATATTCCCATCAGGCTGCAAAGTTTCCGGACACAACGGGCCTAAATGGAGCCTGTGTGCGAAAGAACGATTTTTTAGATCAAAACTGAGGTAGATATGGATGATACGGCGTAAGGACAGCATTTTTCGAATCTACACAACTTGAAACGTAAAAGAAAAATTTTTGAGGGGGTGTTAAAATTTTTTGCTGAGCGATTAGGTATGTGTATTATTCACAGAGTAATAAACCAAAACGATTGACGAAGCCAATTTCAGACCCATGGGTGCTCCTAGTTCAACACAGGTACCTGGAACTCCTCACAGGTACCTGAAATTTTAAGAAACTGTTCAACTTGTTAATGTTAGCCATTCACCATCGTGCCAACATTACGTTTATCCACTTGAGTGAATTGGGGGGAACAGCAATATTGGAGTGAACATTGGCAAAATTAGCAATATTAGAGTGACTTCACGAACCTGCGTCTATAGGGGAGCAGAAAATTAAACATGGTAAGTTCGGCGGTATTCATGAAGAATCGAGCTGAGGATTTTCGTCCATCAACAGAAGTCACGCGTGTGACCTAACCACTAATTTACATAGGTACCTATTAATTTCATATTAAAATTATTCATAAATTTACTCATCACCAATTTGGTGGCATACAACAAACACCTAATGAGTTTTAATTCTTATGAACCAATCCAAATAATGGGTTCCTAGACCTACTGACAGGTTTTCGGTAGGGATGGCTAATTAGAGAGTTTTTGCAACACACTCACGACGAAACGAACGAAACGAAAGCAGTGCTGCGCATGCGCACTTAAGACGCCGAAAAGTTTGACGAACCGTGACGACGAAAAATACCGGGATCTCGCGGTGTCAACTTTCGTCGTGTTGATATGACGAAACGTAATTTAACCTTACATCTGTATAACGCTACCTACCTTCATCTGTTTTCCTTGGAAAATAAAAATGTCGAGCGTCGTAATCACAGCTGCTTCTTGGCAGACTTGACGCCATGTGTGGACATAGATTTGTATTAGAGAGTTCCTAAAGACTAAAGTTGGGAAGATGTGTTCGGATTTATCTCAACTGCGCATGCGCGTCGCCCAAGTTCAAACTTATTTCCTTAAGTTCGACTTATTCGGCCTTATACATAAGGCGCGTTATCTCCCAGAGCACAAACTTTAGGAATCGTCTTTAACCTTACTCAGGGGTAACAGTGCACAGCTTTTTGCTGCGTTTTGTCGTTTTTTTTTAACGCGTCATGTGTCGTCGGTCCTCGCCATCGCCAGCGTCTTTCAAAGTTACTCCAAGCGTCTTTCAAAGAATTTGCTAGATTGTTGCGATATCAACTTAGGATAAAAAAGTGAGTATACCTACGGATACTAGTATACCTACTGAAGCTGAATGGATTTCGCGTTGTGCTAAGTTAAGTGACGTTACTTTTTAATTCACTCCTACCCCCACCACCTTCTGTCAAACTGGACTTATTGGTTAGCATCCAAAGGCTGATCGCCTTAGATGTGGCCAAAAGATATGGCCGTTCCCTAATGAACTTATCTCTTAGGAACTCTCTATTAACCATGGAGTAAAATGGATGAAAGAGAGGTTGACATAACGTTAGCGTGACTCCACCAGCCGGTAGACGCCAAAGCTGAACGAAAACTGAACCGAAAAAGGTTAGCATCTGACTTCGGTCGCCCTATCCACCATTTCCGTTTCGGTGTCGTTTTCCGTTTCGTTTCGTCTCGAGTGTGTTGCAAAAACTCTCTAATATATCGATGATTCTCCGACTGATGTTTTCCGGTCGATGTTTTTCAGCCATCAACGTTTTTACTCAGACATCCATGTTTTTTTAAATTTTTATCCCCGCGATTTTTATTTTTTTCACAGTTCTTCCGAATTTTTGATGAATTATTAATTTTTATTAAAACATCTCAGAATCTTCTATTATATCAACAGTCAGGACTAAATACTATTTGAATCACTACGAACATACAACGAAGTCATCAATCTCATCCATCCCTTTCATAAAATGTTTCATACAAATTTCTTTCAACATAATTTGTAAACAGGTGTATATAATGTACACCTGTAACGAATTATTTTAAACTCCTGAATTTCTCCTTCTGTTGGTGAAGTGGTGACAATAGAAAAATTGCTCTGAATTTTCAATTACCAAACTAATAACAAGTAGCAAAATAATTAAAATTAGCTTTCAAATTTTTTTTAGAAGAGAGAAAGTGTTTGGTTATCGGTACCATCCCTACTTTCCACTGGTTTTTATTGAGGTCTTTCATTTATTTATTTTTAACCTTTTTTATGCTTGAGATTGGAGTCTAGCACGTACATGAACAACTTTAATTTTTTTGCTGAAGAAATGCCATGTAAAAGAAAAAACATCGATGTTTAACCCCCGATGTTTTTCAACCATCTTTGTTTCCAGTAAGAAAAAACATCGATGGCAAATATCGCTGTTTTGGCTATCGATACCCATCCCTATCCGACCGGTGTTTCTATAACAGGTTATAGTTCTCTTCTCGGGCGGGCGCCATTTTGATTAATTAGTTACCTACATGGTTTGATGAAGTTTGCAAGTGCTCACTTCACCAGCGATAAGGGCTCTGCGAAGTCTCTATAAAAGCTGTTCATGTAAGTAATTGTAAAATGCTGCAAAGCGCTTGTCACCTGGGTTTATTATTCTATTGGACATACCTAGAGAAATGTTGGCTGTTCATTTATTGTTTCTTTGGCCCCCCAAAAACACGAATTAGGCTCCTATTTTTTGAAAAATTATCTTTGATCGTTGTTAGTGCCGTTTAACTGTCTCTATTCACCAGTTGATACGACTTCTAGTGTTACTATACAAATTTATGGAGATTTCAGACAATTTCCCAGGTTTTTTACTCATACAAAATGGATTTGGGGAGCTGAACCTTCGTTACAACCTCACTTCTTCACTCTGGTCAGAATCAACTTCATATTCGGTCGTCTCGCCCTAAAAAAACATGGAAAACGATACCTCACAAGCTCAAGTTCACTAAGACCTTTAAAAAACCTCGAAAACCCCTATAGACGCCCCCTCCCCCCAACACTCCTGGGTGTATTCCGCTTTGAAGTACAACTAGGCCCCAGATGTGTTCCCAAATGGGGACCCAAACTGTGCGGAAGAACGACGATTTTAGACCAAAATTTAATGTAAATTTAATGCTGAAACTTCACTAACCTCAATTTTACACTCTTCGGTCTCCTCGTCCTAAAAAACATGGAAAACGATACCTCACAAGCTCATGTTAATAAAACACCAAAAAACCCTATTTTTACACCATTTCTCACCCATAACACCACTGGGTATATTCCGATCGGGCTGCAAAGTTTCAGGACACAGCTAGGGAAGAACAAATTTTTTAGACCGAAAATAAAGTAGATGTATGGATGGTATGGCGGATGGACATTGCATTTTGAGAATCTACGTACCTACCTTGAAACGTGAAAGAAAATTTTTTAAGGGGGTGTTATAAAAAATGTTTGCTGTAGATAGGTGTATTATTCACAGAACGTTAAACAAAAGGTGCTAGGTACCTGTCGTAAGCCTTGGCGTAGGTTTACGACACGGGGGGGGGGGGGGGGGGTGGAAGGTAGGGTTGGTTTGGATAAGTGAAGGAGGTCTCCGTAGGAGTCTTTTGCTATCGTCCCGTGGTCATCACCACAGCAGGCGTTAGTAGGAAGAGGAGAATAGTACCTGCGGTTATACCACAGCAGGCGCCAGGAAGAAGGAGGCTAGCACCCCACTGTTATCACCACAGCAGGTGGTAGAGGTAAGGGCGCCCCACGGTTATCACCACAGCAGGTGCCGGGAGAGAAGGAGGCGTCCACGGTTATCACCACAGCAGACGCCAGGAAGAGGGAGGTTACCACCATAGCGAGTATTCTAGAACGTAGCACCCTGTGGTTACCACCACAGCAGGTGTAAGGAAGTGTAGGGGGTGGAGAGAGAGAGAGAGAGGGCATAAGGAGGTCGAGAGAGAAGTCGTAAGTCTGAGAGTTGTCGTCCGTGGAATGAGGAGCTGGACGTCATTATAAGGTCCTCCTTCCTCGCCCCCGGTCCACCAACGGCTGTTGAAACCTTTGAGGGGCGATGGAGTTCGATGGAGGGGACCCTTCTACTTTTCCCTAGGCGTCGCTCAGCTCGTCGTTCCCCTCGTTTATTTGGTTAAATCTACCATATTACATAGGAGTGGTAAATGTAGAATTCTGAGGGGTACCAGTACCTGTGTTCAATGTACCCACAAGACGTTTTTCATAAGGTACATACCTACCCATTTTGTAGTACTAGAGAACTGTTTTTTTATTTTTTTAAACTATTTAAATTCCCCACAAGTTTAAAACCGCCACAGAATATTACACAATGGTTTATTATTTTCTTCTATAGATGCCCTTTCTGCGTAGATCACCGTTTTCTGTGGTCGTACTTACCCTCGAGCTCCCCCCAGGAAAGCCCCAAATCGAAATGCTACCAATAATCCGTGCAGTTCGCAGGGAAAACTTCTAGGAGCTACATCCACCGCATACAGCACACGGATAGAAATTTTCGTTTTATTATTTTCAATAATAAAGGAAGAAGAAACCGCGGAGCGTGATTTTTGCATAGCCACTGCACTACATGCGTAATAGCCACACCTTCCCTCCCACACCCTTCCTCTTAGCCCCTCTTTCTTGGAAAACTGCTAGTGGAAAATTACGACTGCCAACTGTGGTTCGTTTCTGTTTAAGCCAACATATCGTGGCAATGAAGTGTGATTTATTTTATTATTTCGACTAGGGTATACTTTTTTAATTATTTCGACGCCTGATCAGTGATGCCGACTGTGCCTGACTCGTCGTCTGGGGACACGCCACAGTGCTAACTGAGAGCAGTAGTACGCTCGTTTTCCTCATCAAACCAGACCAGTGTCCGAACAACCTTGAGCAGCCGTTTAATTTCAAATTTCCTTGCTCGAATCAACCCGGTACTTCCCAAGACTGTCAGTGCACCGTATTTCATCATGACAGGCAAACGCGCCTTTTGGCTACGTACCCCCATCGTGGCCTCAAGCTGCTAGGTTTGTAACATCCAGAGGGGACAAATCTCCAACTCCTGGGCAATTCTTGGAGGTATTTCATACATCACCGGAACTCAGGACAGCCAAGCATTATTTCTCTCTCATTTGCCTGCATCTGCACCCCTTCTCGAGATTTCGACTTTTGGTACTTACGAATACTTATATTCGATTCATTTGTGACTACTCTAACTTTTGGTCGCCGAGTAATATTCTTTTTCTACATCCACTGTTTACAAGTACCTACCTACCTAAACTAAGTTCGAAGGAGCTCCTTTCATTTTTCTTTATAAACAAAATTATAATTTCCTAAATAAATTAGGTTGTACCTGTTACTTCGGTTTTCAATTTATTTACCTCAAAACTCCGCGCAAGTAATTGAGTAAAGTAAATTTAACAACAAGTAAAGTTGTTCATCAGAGTCGGGTAATATCCATAATATTATTGCAGTGGGTCTCATCCTGCCACGAGCAAACAATTTCTGTAGGGCTATAATGCAGGTCTACGTACAAATAGGTAGATGTGTAATCATCATAAAAGAGAAAACTGCCTATTCCCAAGTAAATCCGGGAACTTGTCAAGCCTATAACTTTGAGAGGATTGATACTATGACAAAAATGAATAGGCCTTTTTGTAGGAAATACTGTCTACGGTAAGTTTGTATACAATAATTTTCGCTAGGATATTTATGGAGATAAGTAGGTACTGTATAGTAAACAACGTGGAAACACCACCTTTGAACAGCTCCCCCACCTCCCGCTCGCCCACCATCCTCCAGTGCTTTTAGTATGATGTAGTTAGGTGCTGTAAGTTCCAACCAACAACCATGCCTAATTTCAAAACTCCTGGATTTTTCTAGCCTGACTGGCTATACTTCTAAGCAGTTTTCATGAGAGATAATTCTAGAACTATTTTTCCACAAGTACTACACATACCACCTAATAAAATATGCCCATCCCATACGACGCTTTATGCATACCTACACACGTAGAACCTTATTTGAAGATGAAGGAGCAATAACTTGGAAAGGACAACGGGCACATCGTAAATTCAAGTAACTCTCATCTAACAATAAAAGTCGTCGGTTTTCTCGGATATGGAAGGAATATTATTTATATTGTAGGTATCTTTACCTAGTAAAGTCATGTTGCTGTCCCGTCTCCCTGTTGAAACCTTATTTCATCCAATATACGAGTAGCTAGCAAACTACCTATCTACGTATCTAGATAGGTACTTATACTCCTAACCTCAGTGTCTTGAAGGTTCAGTGGGTCTGTACAATGGTACTGGCAATCGTGAGTTAAAATCAACGTTCATTATGACCTACTCAGTAGAATCTAAGCAATTTTCATTAATGAAATTTTTCCTGAAACTATTTTTCGACTAGCATTAAGGCGGGTTTAGACGGCGCGCACCCACTCGCGCACCAGCCTCACTTCCGACTCGACTTCAACTCGCCCGGCAATAAACTCATCCTCGCCTCACTGTTTAGACGACACGCATTCACTCGCACGGTGCGAGGTTAGAGACCGAGTGTCCTTTGATGCGCGACCAAAAACCGACAGACGACGGCTCACCCCGAGTTGGCCTCACTGTGAGAGGCCTCGAGGGGAGGGAGGTGTTTACATTGCGCGAGGGACCGGAAGTGAGGCTGGTGCGCGAGTGGGTGCGCGCCGTCTAAACCGGCCTTAAGACATACCTACCTACCTAATAAACGATGCTCGTCCCATACGACGCACCTTAATGTTATGCATACTAGGTACGTAGATTCTACGTAGAACCTTATTTGGAGACGAAGGAGCAATAATTTGGACACGAAAAGGGTCACATATAAATTCAAGTAATTCTTTGATTTTCGCTGGATATGGAAGGAAGATTATTAGACATATTTATATGTATCAGTTCCTCTTGACCTTCTTCGCAGACCCAGGACCTCTACAGCAGAGAGTTCTGATGAAGGCTGCAAGCATCTTGTACAAGAGCAGGAGTACGAGGAGAGGGGTGACAGCGAGGATGGCGAGCACATCGAGGTTGTAGTACTCGTACCAAGTCATCCACCTGGCTGGGGACCTGAGGTGATGGGCTCCTTTATGGCGGATCACGTATTCCGTCCAGTAGACTGCCGTGTCCATAGGGCTCAACGGGCGGTCCAGGAAAGCTGCTGAGACTCGCTTGGCGTTCTCTTTGTACCTGCAGGTTAATTTTGTAAATCGATATTATTATGTAGATTAACTTGTACCAATAGCATTCAAAGTGTGGCGCATAAAGATGGGAAATTTTGAAATGAATCTTGAGAGAGGAGTCAGTAGAGGACAATATGACGGCAAGCCAAATAAAAGATCTCAAAACTGGAGTAGCATAATATACCTAACAAGGGCATACAACAATAGGAAAAATATTCCTATTGCCCTACAAAATCAAAACTTCATCTCGGGTTTTTGTTTCTTTCTGAACAAATTTAGTTGCATTTCTGTCCGTGTGTCCACAAATTCCACACACATAAAACAAAAAAACAAAACAAAATATCGTAATGAGGTGAAATTTGGAGGATAGTTGCGGGTTCGGCAATAGATGCCTCCATAAATAATATAAATTTCAGGAAAATCGGACCGTAATCCTTGTCGGCGCATGTGCAAACGCAAAACGGTTGTGAAGATTTTTGACTGACAAAAACTCATACCTTGGTACATTTTTTGCTATAAAATTTCCCTTCTTCGGACTCATCTCTTCTTCTGTAATGACAAATTTTAGGGCGACATTTGAAATTATACCTACGAGTTAACAAGGTCAAATATCGTTAAGACGCATACAAATCTCTTAGAATCTGGGATTTGATTCAGAATGGTTTAAAACGGATTTGTACGAAAACATTTTCCAATGTCCAAGTTCTTAAAATATTGGGTCAACTGCAATTTTAAAAAGGTCGCGAAAAACATGGAAAAATCTAATGAATTTTCGGGGTTTCGCAGAACTATTTACTGAATCGGTCGAGAAATGATAAACTTCCCACCCATTCGGTGTAACTTGAGACTCTATTAACATTTTCAGAACCAATCAAGAAGTCAGTTTCGGTGCTTGTCGCATCTTGCTAACCCGAGCCAATGTGCAGAGTTTTTCAAGACAATCCCCCAAGCCATGTTTTCCTTCTGACTCAAACTGGGAGTAGGGAAGTACGAGTACAATGTACCTAAGTTACTCACGAAGGGGTTTTGAGGACTTCGTTGATGGCATTTCTGAAGAGTTCTTCATTGATGTCAGCGTAGTTGAGAGAGAGGCCCATTCCGTTCTCCTTGAGGGCGGCAGCGTTGAAATGCTGATCCCCGAACATAGGGAGGCAAATGATTGGGACTGCCTCCGTCACTGCCTCGTGTATACCCAGAAGTCCGCAGTGGCTGACAAAGAGAACCACGTTGGGATGAGCTGTATGAAACATGAATATTAGACAGTTGAAGGGGTCAGTCTAAAAACGTTTGAAATGTCTAATGGGGAATTTTCGTGAAGTTTTTTGAAAAACTCTTGGGAAAATGGTAGTTTGAAGCCTGTTTCAGAAATAAGTTTTATTTTTTAAATGAGGGTGGTCAAAAAAAGGATGTTTTTCTTGACCGACGTCTGTAGCTTTTTGATTACGCGGCTTCCGAATATTGGAGTCCTTAAGTTTGGCATGCAGACCAACAAACTATATGATAGGGATACCTGCTACCTTGCCTCGTCCTTCAATAATTCTATTACCCAACTACTTTCTTATTCGCAAGTGACAGTCAAGGGTGATGATTAGGATAGTTGCTGAAATCATTCAAGTTAACTACCTATCTGTATTCTCAAATTTATCGTATATTGTACACGTAGTCTTAGTAATTTTTACATATGGGATGAACCCACCCTACATACTATCCATCTGTATCCATATACATCTCCTCTCTACCACCAAGAGATGGACGGAGGGGTTACCAAATTTTTCATCGAAGGTAAATCTAGCGTTGAAATTTGTTCTGTTAGCTAGTTTCGTAATTATCGAGTCGGTGGTTACCATTTGAAATCTTTTAACTTGCACTTGTTCATCACAGGTCGTCCTAAGACGGAGTTTTAGGTTGATTTGTAGTAATCTTTATCGAATTCCGAAATCATTGACATCGAGACGGATTATGTGTTGAACACCTTCTCAGAATTAACACCTGACGAATACGACGATTGGAATCCACCTATACCAAGCATGAATCCCTATGAAGAAATATGGTGAATGAGGGGGTGGGGAGGTAGATTTGACAACTGTAGCGATATTATTATTATTTCATTTTGGACTTTGTCGATTGGCAGCCACCTTCTTTTTCCAACTTGAACAAACTCTATGCTCATGAATAACAACAAATAATAATATTAATTTTAGAATGCTTGAATTCATTATGTATTTATGAAACTTTAATCCTCCCCCGACCGGGTCCAGTACTCGATTTTGGTGACACACAGGGAAATAAACATTAAATCATGTTCAATGTTTTTCCCTCGCAAGGGAGAAATTAGATATAGTTTTTTAATGTCAAGAAAAAATGAAAGCCACAATTTCACTGAACTCTACAAGTATAATGTTGCATTTACTGTACTTATTATAGAACTCGCCATCAACATATGGTTGCTACAACAGAAGGTAGTAACTGTGTAGTAACCAATGAAAAACGTAGCTATTGACTCTTGTTTCTTTCGAGTGCGATATTCTTTATGGTTGCTACAACAGAAGGTAGTAACTGTGTAGTAACCAATGAAAACTTTCTCCCTTTGGGGAAAAAGAAAGGATCATGGATATGTCTCTCCCTCACATAATGTCATGATCACTTTTAAAAACATCGTTAATATGGTGGAAATACCCAAGTAATTTAATCGCCTTCAGTTTTCGGGTTGCATTCAACTATTTGAATACTCTTTACGACCTCTTCTTCACAATACGTGGGGTACAGATCAGGTGAGTGGCTCCTAAAACGCAACATGCCGCTCACCACCATCACCATCATCACGACAATCCAAAGTGGGGAAACCCCATTCTCATGATGACGTCACAGCACTTCGTTTATTGAAGCGGAATTTAATGTACGCGAAAAATTTAATCTTCGTGAAGATCACATCAACTTCTTACGGTTAGTACGGTGGAAATTAGATCTGGGAGCCACTCAGCTGATCTGGAGCCTGTGCATCGTCAAGATGACGTCCTAAGGAGGCTACATGCCGAACTTCAACTTCTTACGGTTAATAGGGCGCAAATTAGATCTGGGAGCCACTCAGCTGATCTGTACCATGTGCATCGTCAAGATGACGTCCTAAGGAGGCTACATGCCGAACTTCAACTTCTTACGGTTAATAGGGCGGAAATTAGATTTTGGAGCCACTCAGCTGATCTGGACCCTGTGCATCGTCAGGATGACGTCCTAAGGAGGCTACATGCCGAATTTCAACTTCTTACGGTTAATAGGGCGGAAATCAGATGTGGGAGCCACTCAGCTGATCTGGACCCTGTGCATCGTCAGGATGACGTCCTAAGGAGGCTACATGCCGAATTTCAACTTCCTACGGTTAATAGGGCGGAAATTAGATGTGGGAGCCACTCAGCTGATCTGGACCCTGTGCATCGTCAGGATGACGTCCTAAGGAGGCTACATGCCGAATTTCAACTTCTTACGGTTAATAGGGCGGAAATTAGATCTGGGAGCCACTCAGCTGATCTGGACCCTGTGCATCGTCAAGATGACGTCCTAAGGAGGCTACATGCCGAATTTCCACTTCCTACGGTTCATCATCATCATCTTCTAAAGGCAGCGCCTTGTCGGTGTAGCCATTCGTCCCTATCCATTGCAGCCCTCTTCAGCTGATGGTAAGAGGTGCATCCCATTAGGTGGTATATATCTTCCAGGTAGGATTTTCTTGGTCTTCCTCTAGGTCGTCTTCCTGCTACTTTCCCCTCAATGATGTTGGTGATGAAGTTATTATGCCTCAGTAAGTGTCCAACTAGCTTTACTTTTCTCCTCATTAATGATGTCATGATGTTTCTCTTCTCTTCTATTTCCTACGGTTAATAGGTCGGAAATTAGATGTGGGAGCCACTCAGCTGATCTGGACCCTGTGCATCGTCAGGATGACGTCCTAAGGAGGCTACATGCCGAATTTCACCTTCTTACGGTTAATACGGTGGAAATTAGATCTGGGAGCCACTCAGCTGATCTGGACCCTGTGCATTACGGTTAATAGGGTGGATCTACCTAGCCTTCACTTTTCGAGTTAATAATAATCTAAAGTGCTCCTACCATGTCGCGGAATTTCGTGTCGCGAAAAATATGTCGTTTAAAAATTCCTTGACCCCCAGCCAAAAGACATATCCATGTCAATAAAAATGGCGTATCAGGTCTATTGACATCTAATTGGCTGTTGGCCCAAGGAGGCGAAGGTTCTCAACTCAGTAAACATAACAACCCAACATTAGAAATGGCAAACCTTTGAGTCAACCTTCTAGAACCGTTGTGGTCACCTTTCCCTTGGTTTGATTTTGAGGACGTGTTTTTTAGTTTATTTACAAATTCGCGGTTCCATCCATCTATCCATTGTGGTTCTGTACATCGTCTGACGTGATGCACTAGCGCTGTAAGCGGGATTTGAGTTGAACTACTCGGCAATTTACCTGATACCTACGTCATTTCTAGCGGGAACAGAGAAACTAAAATTTCACACTCGTTTTCTGCTCAGACTTTCTGGCATAAACACCTCTATGTGGTCAATAAAAATGTTAATTTCCGTCACTGAACAGAATTTGGCCAAAAAAGAGAGAATTTGTTACCCAATGAGAATTTTTAACCTACGAAAATTGCCAATTGGCCTTGTTCGGAAAGGAGATGTTCATGGGACAATGAAGCTTTTTACCCTCCCATTCCAACTTTTCTGAATGGACACGCCCTATAGGGAAGCTTCCCTAAAACTCAAATTTTCGGCGTTTGAAGCGTTTTATACCAACTCCCATTCAAGAAATTATTGATTAGCTCAGAAGGCAATCCTGCATTTAAAATTAATTCTATTTGAAATCTGCAAGCTACAAGCCGCCATTTGGGTATATTGACTTGACAATTTGGCAGTATACTCCTTGGTCCTTCAGAATTGTCTGTATAGTTCTTGGTGCCACCTGTCAGAAAAATGTGTTTAGGCCTCCAGAATTTGCTGTATAGCTTTTGGTGCCACTTGCCAGAAAAATGCTGTCTAGTGTCTGACGGCACCATGGTGCCAGGGAACGGCGCAACGCTGGCACCAGTGGTTCCATCTGTCAGAAAAATGTGTGTATGGTATAGTTTTTCATGTTTTCCAGCATGGTGAATCGAATGGAATAACTTTCTAAGCACTATGAATCATCCTTAGAGCGATTGATAAATACTTAGTCATTAAACATTACGAAAAATAGTTATTGTTGAGCGTGGTATATAGGCAGAATTCCAGTCGATTTTAAAAATTGTGTGAGGCACCTGATCAGCTGACCCACTAGTTATCATATGGTTTGAAGTCTCAAAGAACAGCAAGAAACTAAATAACCTGCAAGTAAAGTTGCCATATCTACCTATATTAATATAACCATAATTCTGTCAGCCGGCACAACATTTCATGTTTTGGCTAATTTGCCAAAGAATTAAGAAAGGATTTGCCAAAGAGAATTAAGTTACCTATTGCAATGTGATAAAAAATTTAGTAGTTACCTAACAGCGTGTATTTTTGGAATCTATTTCGATCCGTTTCAGAACCTTCTCAATCCATCCCTGGAGTTTATCAACTTTTCCATATATTATATATATATATATATATATATATATATATATATATATATATATATATATATATATATATATATATATATATATATGGAAACGAGGGGAATATGGAACAGGATATTGGGACCATTACATATCACAATTTTCTGTTCTTCTACCTGACTAGATCTCTGGTTGTCTGTGTATCTGTGTACATCACGGCTAAAAACTTGGGGATAATGTCGAGGGTAGTCCAATTGGAAATCTGCGACCATAGGAATTTTTAAAATCGCACAGGGATTATAATGAAGTCCGATTATAATGAAACCACGAGAATGTAGGATCCATAAATTGTCGACATTCCTATTTATACTAATGACATAGCGATGATACTCGTAGAACCAGTTTGTGATGGTGTTGCTACTCATTGTAAAGCAATTAATCAAAACCTTATGTTTGATAGGGCTCTGTCA
The DNA here is from genome assembly GCA_954871275.1 of Leptopterna dolabrata. Taxonomy (NCBI): domain Eukaryota; kingdom Metazoa; phylum Arthropoda; class Insecta; order Hemiptera; family Miridae; genus Leptopterna; species Leptopterna dolabrata. The sequence goes on from OX940976.1 coordinate 37,279,441, forward strand.
CAAAATAACTTTGGTAAATTTATATCCGAGCCCCATTAGTACGGTTTTAGATACCTATTCATAACTCAGTTTTAATTTGTGCAACGCACGATTCTTCCAGCAAGTAACACAATAATACAAGGAGGAGAGTGCATGCTGTACCATCATGTTATGTAGGTACCACTTATGTTATTACTGGGTATACAATGTATTTCATCGAGATAGTTGTTGACTGACCGTTAAGAGTTCGCCAATGATACAACTCTCGTTTGCATCCCGTACCTACGTAAAGAGAATCGGAGTTGAGGTTCTCCTATGATTCTGAATGTAGCGATATCTTGGTGCATACAGACTTTGACCCTCAGTAATTTACCCACCTATTTACTAGGTAGGTATGTTTACTTACCAAATATATCCCTTTGGGGGAACCAGGGACTCGTGTGAAGGTTAGGAGGCTTGTAAGGCAGGTCTTCTTCCCATTTCCACAAAACGGTTTCTTTCAGTTCGGAAAAGACCTTGAGGATTGCATCCCTTTTGTCGGAACTTATCGAAGAGCCCTTGAGAACAGAACCCATGCTGAAATAAACCACCTTGTTTTTGGCTCCGTCCAATAAAGTCTTCAGATCCTGAGAAAACACATACGAGCATAAACAAAACGGTGAGGATGTTAACTTTTCAAGGAACATTTCGAGAATCTAGGAAAATTTCATGGTGTTTAATGGGCGAGTTTCAGAAAGTTCAGATAATGTCAGACTGAACCAAAACGATTTTACTCATAACAAAGAGGCGACTTCTTTAATTTTTTTTTCAAAATTTGATTAAAATAGGTACGCCTAGTTTTTCAGAAAAATGTCAGCTGTTGTTTTCCTTTTTATTTGTCTTCAAAGTGCAGGTATACAAGTAGGTAGGTAGGTAGCATGGGTAGGTAGTGGGTAGGCTGAGCAGGAGCACCACGTGAGATTTAGGTAAAAGCTACTTGTAAGGCAGTTGAATGGTGAGATTCCGAGTCGGACGTCCAAAAGTAGCTGTGTTGTCTTCCGTGTCACCATTGCCGGCACCGTTGTGACAAGTGATCGAGCAAATAATAATGTCGGTGGTTTACGGAAGTACATCGTTAAAGTTCAGGGTGTAATACCCCAAAATTACTTTTTGGATACGAAGGCTCCATTGCCAAACCAAGTTCCTCAGTATATAAATATAGGTTCCACCAAAAGTGTCATCTACCAACGGAAAGAGTGTTTCCGGTGACGTGACAAATTATAGTCACCATGCCCAGTTTTTTTTCATTTCTGTTTTGAACAATCTGTCTACACCAGCTCTAGAAATGGGGACTTTTTTGGATTTATTTTCAATTTTTATAATACTGCTAATGAGACAAATCCATACCTATTTTACCGATGCGTATCTGGTAAAAATGGAGAGTCCGATTAATATACCTAATCGTATTTTGGCAATATTTCTGATAAAACTGGTAAAATTTCAACCCTACCTACTGAAGTCAAAGTAGGATATAAAACTAAAATAATCTAAATTCTTTAAAAGTGGCGTCCTTTTGGACTTGAGCATTAAAAAAAAAAAATTCAGGGACAGTTAGGGTCTTTGCAAGTAATTTGAACGAATCTAGTACCTAATGGCTTCAATATTATGACTTAATTTATGTAGGTACTTGAAAAATACGAAACAAATTAGAATAATCGCGAAGTGAAGTCAAATGCCTAGCCCTAAATCAGCAAGAGCTACGCGAAGAAGAAAACCGTCCTCGAACAGCACCTTGTATAAAAATAGAAAACCCTCCCCCTTTGAACATAATATTATGAACTAGTGAAGAAGTTCGAACACAATTACCTAGTATGCAAAACGAACATGAAATGGACTTGTGGAAATGTGAAGTTCTTAGTGGAAATGTACAGTCTAATACGTTCAGTATTTATCTATGGGTCTTTGTAAGACGTGAGCCATCTTGGTGTTCAGAAGCAAAAGAACAGAAATAGAATGAAGTGCCCGGAACTGCAGCCCCAGTGGACAGCACCGTGGGTTGTCCACTGTGCAGAGCAAAATAAATGACGTGCTCTTTCGGGTGGCGACTGGAAGGCGCAACGGCTCCTGTATGCGAACAGGTTGGCTCAAGCGGATGTTCAGCCCACAACTGTTGCCCTTGGCAATCCAGATCCATGCCGAGGAACGCCAACACCCCCCCCCCCCCCGGAGGGAGAGGGGAATCATGTAATGTGGGAACTCCAGTCGTTGTTCGAAGATGTTCGTTGAAATTCAAAAAGTTCATTGTCATAATTCGTTTGGACTTGTCAAAGACTGTGTTGTGTTCAATATAATGAGAATGACGTTGATCACGAGCCTGTTGTTACAATTATTAAACTGCAAATGAGGACCAGGCCACAATTTCAGGTAGTGCGCCATCCGCGGCTTTTTCCTTAGTTCCCATGAACCAAAATGCACGAAATTTGGTATATGGGTCCCGTTTGGGCTCTAGTTGGTCCTCGAAGCTCGGCGTTACTGACACTCAACTCTAAGGGGTAAAAAATAAGGGGTTAAAATATCCATAGTATCCCTATCTCGGAAAACTGTATTTTGAGGTGTGTTCCCATTTTTAAATATTTCGATTTTTTCTGAATTTTTGAGACTATCCGGAGTATTCTAAGATGTTGCCATAAAATTTGAATTTGTCCTAAAGAGCAGCGTGTATGCAGGCATCAACCTGGATTGGGAGTCACTCCTCATCAACAATTTACCTTCAGAACTACTCCTGAATTTTGCATAGGTAATGCTTTTTATGAAACTGTAATTCGCGAGCCGGCTCCAGTACCTACTCGATTTAGGGATTTCCTGGGGGGAGCACAAGGGTAGGTATTGACCACAGAAAACAGTGATCTACGCAGAAGGGGCATCTATACAAGTAAATAATAAACTGTTGTGTAATAATTTTCAGCGTTTTCCTATGGGCTTTCAAAGTTTCGGCAACGATCGACGTCTCAGTGGGTAAGGGGGTCCCGCCAGGTGGGAGGGGTGCGATGATGTCACTCGTTGGCGAAAAGTTGAAAGCTCATAGAAAAATAACTATTCATCGTAGGAGAGTGCGTGCGGTTGGTCCCCTAAATTCTTAGAATGGAATCTGCTTTCACTTGAAAATGGGAAAGTAATATAAACAGAACTTATGGGTACTCCTCATTGGTTCAGAGAGGCCTGAAACAAACTTGTAGAGTTCCCTCTCAATAACAGCTCGGGCTAACACCTCATTACGGACCCTGTCCACCCATGGGATGCGGAACATATGGTGTAGGGCCTACATTTCAAAGGAATCCGGAATCAGCTTTAAGCATCCACACCCCATAGCAGCACAGACCAGACATATATAATTTAACCAAGCAGCTAATGTCGAAGGACAGATGGCGGTCATACAGCAAAGAGCGGAGCCTCTTGAAGCTATTCCTAGCCTGTGCTCCTGCACCTAATTTCTGGCTGAGGGTCTCAAGAGGTATTTCCTAGGTTCCTTAAGTACTGGAATCTCTCAATGTACTCATAACTTACCGCAATACGGTATCATGATGTTGAGACCTAACTTACCGCAATACGGTATCATGATGTTGAGACCTGCTGACTAGGGCGCATGTACGAGCGTTCCCAAGGTGAAAGTAGTATGTACGAGCGTGCCCGTCCCCGTAAACCATCATGTATGAGCGTTCCCATCTCAAGAGCCCACCGTTCCTGCTCTACTTGTCTTCTTTTCTGGTATTTTCGAAGGCATTAAACAGTCTTCTAACATACCTAACATTACATTCCACTAATCTATTCAGAAGTCCCAAACAACCTGCTCATTCACGGGATAGTTTCTGGGATTGTTTATCTTTTTTGAGATGCGAGCGCTAGCGAGCATCCAGATAGCTTGACAATGCGAGCGGCAGCGAGCAGTATTACTCACAGACAAAACCAAAACCGAGCGGCGGCATAAAAAAAAAATGAAAATATTCGGGTGAGTCCCAATAAAATTTTGTTTAAAACTAGAGTGAAAAGCCTACATTGGGTCCGAGCTCGGGGGCTCCAGGAGACGGGAACGCTCGTACATGCGCCCAACACAAAACGATTCCTTTCACGGCACACGGGAACGGTCGTGTAGTGCGCCGCTGACTACCATGGTCTTATTCAAATTGAACAGCTGACAATCCAGCTTCATTAATCTTGTCGAGCACAACAGCTGCCCGCCACAAACACTGTGTCATCAGCATAGTGCAGATTGTTAATTGGGACTCAATTCACTTTTATGCGCAACTCTGTCACCAAGCCCCCCCCCCCACCTCTTCGCCATAAGTATGCTTTCAACATAAAGGTTGAACAGCACTGGCGACAATATACAGTCTTGGTGCACTCCCCTCTGAATATCGAACTCATAGGTAAGATTGTAATCTCTGACCCTCACTGCTGCCACTACAGATTTTGTATTGATTGCACATCCCTCTTGTCAATGTCCACCTCATTCAGGCACCCTATTAGCGGCTCGTGAGTTATGCTATCAAAGGCTTTCTCATAGTCTACGAAACAGAGGAAAACATTTTTTCTTTGATCATATCAGCTCTGCATCAATGAGTTAGGACAGAATACCGCCTCGCAAGTACCGTTTCCTGACTTGAAGCAAACTGCATCTCGCTGCTAAGAGCCTCCAACTTTCTAAACAGCCTTGTATGCAGAACTCTTAGGAGCACATGGCTTAACAGACTTGATGGGCAGTGATCGGTGTGTCTCACAGCCCCAGACCTCTTCGGAATCATCACAAACGTTGAATAGAGTCAGTCCCTGTCTATTCTTAGGCTTCTTTAGCTTAGCCAAACAGATTGATACCACAACTGTAGCAAATTGTTCCTATTTACTAACTAAAATATGGTAACTAGTCAAACAACGACAATGCTAACAATAAGTGCACATCCAACATACATGCAACTGTAGCTGGCACAGCCTACTGCCATATTCTGACTGGAACAACCTCCTGTGGTGGTTCGAACCTTGGCGCGTGAATATGTTCGTATTACGCGGGATTCCACAGCACCACCATCGTGGAATGAATAACTTCATTGTGAGAAGCCTACCGACGGTTATGAAGTGCGTGTGAGGTCCACGTTTAGCGTTAACCACTGTTATAAAATTTATTATTATTCTCATCTGCGTTCCTAGCCTCTACATACTTACCTATTGTGATCCTTTCTGAATATAAATTATATACCCCAGCGAGTGTAGCTCCTTGACCCTAGCTTCGCTAAATTGGTGACCCCGAGTTTGACATCTGCGGTTTTGGCTACTTACCGGCTTGGCTTCAACGTCTGGAGTTGTGCAGAACGGCGACGCGGCCTGTGCGTGTGGTTACTCGTTTCCTAGACAAGTACGTCTGTAACTCCGATTCGCATACTGCGGTAAGTCAAGACACCTTTTGACGGATTTCGTCTTGAGTCGAATTCTGCTTACGGATGACCATGGATGGTACCTCTTCCGACAAGGGCCAGGGTGCAGGCGGCGACGTTAAGCCCCCTGAGCTTGCTCAATCGGTGGTGGCGGTGAAAATAGGGCCAATCTGGCGCAAGCAAGTGAAAATATGGTTTGCACAAGTTGAGGCGCAATTTTACAATGCACGTACATCGTCAGAGTTATCTAGGTACAACCACCTGTTAGCCAATCTCGAATCCGATGTAGCAGAGCGCATTTCTGATTTTTTTGCTAAACCGCTTACCACTACTCCTTACTCTGACATCAAGGCCCGCATTATATCAGAGTTTGAGGAATCTGAAGGTAGAAAGGTACATAAATTACTGTCTGAGGTCCTCCTAAATGGTTGTGAGTGAACTGATGACAGACTTTCAAACGACTGATGACAGACTCGCTGTCGTACAACTGGTGACAGACTCGCTGTCCTAATGCCACTTATGAATTGGCTGGAATGGGGTAACCACCCCGGCGGTCTCCAGCTCCTCTACAACCACTCCTTTCCTCTCCTGCCTGAACTGAACTGACTATATATCTGGTTTACACAGAGCTAGCAAATGAATGGGATCAATCTATGATATGAGTGGATGTGCACTATCATGGTATCTAGGGACATGATGCTCACCTCTGAGACCTGAACATCTGAACTTGAGCACTCATCGAACTGATCTGGTTTCTGTACATCACTGAATCCACTCTTCTCCTTCCTCTACTGAATCTGAAAATAGTTCTAACCAGAGCTACTAAAGCGCTGTTGTTAGTGCTAGCTGTTCAAACTGATCCTATCACTAGGAGCGCTAATTTCATACACTGGATTCGACCTGTGTAGGTTTTCCTGTATGGTAGGTAGCTCGCCTACTTTGGCGACAACAACGACACTATGTAGCAAACTTAAAATTGCCATTATTTAGAAGGAGATATTTCACGTAATTTCTGTTGTGTTTTAAGTCTATTGTAGGATTTGCCATGTACTTAACTGGGAAAAATCAGAGCATTACTGTAAGTTAAAAAACTTGTTTTTCCCATCCTTAAACTTTTTTGTCCTATTTTTTTCACACCTTAAGTTCTCCCGCCCCTTGAAAACTGACGATATGGGCAAATGCCCAGTTGGTCTGTTCGGAAATCAGGGCCTGATGAGGACCAAGGTCCAACAATCTAGAAGCGAGTTATGGAGAAAAGCTTTATCAGGAAATGTGGCCACTACACTGGGAAATGCGTGAGCCCCTATGCTGGGATTAACTGAAGCCCAACTCCACCGCATAAAGTTTGCAGATCGTGTATAAGTGTGTCTGTGGTTCGGTAGTTGGAAGTTATCAGGACGAAGAATAGAATCAATGTACTTACCTTTGGTAATGGTTTGGATGGGGTCATATGTATCCCTCCAATCTCAACTGTAGATGGGTTCATCGGACGCGGCCCATACAAGCTGTTGTGCATATTAACCATGTACAAACTCGCATTTTTTGTGATCTCATCCAACGAAGGCAGCTTTCCAAGATGCTCTGTCGCTATTTTCTGAGCTGTTGGCAACATAACCGTTCTGTAATATATCATCATTTGTATCACTTCCACTGTGTTCCAAAATCGTCCAATGAAGTCCATTTTCGGGCCTCTCCGTCCAAAAACTTGTGGAATAAGCGAAGGCGAAATAGGGTCACCCAGAGTGTCTCTATGCCAAGGAAACGCTTCGCAGGTGTGAATGACGATGAATGGTGCACCCAGCTTGTTTGCATATGACATGAATAAGTCTGACTCGAAATACTCTACTATAACTAGATCATATTTGTCATCCAAAATTTGACTGTAGTTGTTCATCGCCATCAGTTCGCTGTACCTTTCGAGGATGCCGTTGATTAAGTACATGGTGGTCATATGATCAGAATTTTCGTAGTCCCCGGCTGCAAGAAACCCTCTGAGGGGAATTTCAGGTTTTGTTTTGAACATTATGGCCTTGTAGTTTTCGTGAAGTGTTTTAGGTTCAAAGTATCCAGCCACCGTCACTTGGTGTCCTCTTTTTGCCAGTTCTTCAAACAACGGCATCGTAACCAGATTATGGCTGGTTCCGTAAAACGGCAGAAGTCCAAGAATTTTCGTGGCACTAGCACCTCCCGCCAACATTAACAAAACCAAAACGCTGAATTTGTTCATAATTAATTTCCGGAAGATTTACAAAATCTTCGCAAATAAAAATGTCGGTCTTGTGCTTGAGCACAATCAGGAATTCAAGTGCCAATTCAGACATCAATAAGTTGATGAATGAGGGCTGTAATCCAAGTCACTCACCGATATTAAAACATTTCAAAAAATGAGAGTTGTAACAAACTGGTCTGAAATACGGAAACAGGTGCACACACTTCCCGACTTGTTTGATCTGACGCGAATACGAGCCTGATAGTTTACGCAAAACTGTCTAGTAGTTCATTGAGTGTATCGTGTGGGTAAGAGCGATGACCTTTACCACGGAAATCACGCCATTCCTCATAGTTCGACCATCGAAATAAAAATCCAGAGGAGATTTTAGTTCGATTAGTTAGAATGGAAGTGGGCAGAAGACCTAACTGCGCTAATCATTTATCAGTTCATGAGCCGCGTAAACAAACTATTCTTCTCGATCATCCCAAATCAGTTGGTGACATAAGTTTACGTTCCCTACATAATAATCTAGCTTGTGTATACACACACGGTCTGCTAACATGTAGTCAACTATCTTATCAGTAGATACAGCAAACATAGTGATGAGGGGGGATATGAGTACTAATACGTACATTTCAGTAGTCCGTGCGATTAAATAAAGTCCACATTCAACGTGAATAATGTAAAATACGCTGAAATCTGCCTACCAACCGCCGGAACCTACTCTTCAGGCCAACACCCCATGAATATTAAAAACGTATGCCACTCCGAGTAGGCAATGTAACTTCCTCACTTGAATCTCAGGAACGTATAGAATTTTGATACGATACAGGGTGGGTTCATTTTGATACGAGACCATCTGCCACCACCGCGTGTCCAACCCGCGTGTACCCGCAAAATTTCAGCTCTCTACGACTATTTTTCGCTTAGTTACTCGTAGAAGCTTTACAAGGAAACGGTCAACATTTCATGTTCACTTATGCGCAAACGAAAGTTACGGTACGATTCCAATGAAATTCACTTGGAGCTATCAAAGTATTATTCCTGATCGACCCTCCGAGTTTGAACTCATTTCAACGATACGAGAGGGATGGGCGTTTCAAGTATTTCACGTTTGCGCATGCGCATTCAAAAGTTACAGTGATTTTTCGATGATTTTGGTATGGGACCCAACCCGCACATACTCTTCACATTTCAGCCAGTTTCGACCATTATTTCGGGTAGTTATGGGCGTTACAAGGAATTGGCCTCAAACAGACACACGGAATCAAAAATGCTCCTTGGTGTCTGAAACGTAAAATGCGATTAGAAATTTTCATTTTAGAGGACATAATATACGTTTTTTCGACTCTTGCACGAATACAAACTCCTTCCCTTAGATAGTGAGGAAGCAAAAAATGAAGGACCTGAAAAGAATCAAGAAATACCTTCTTAATCAAAAAACGCTGCAAATCCCTGCACAACGGTTTATTATTTTGTATAGATACCCTTCTACCCTTCTGTTACAGATCACAGCTCTCTGTATAGATAACCCTTCTATATAACATATGTAATATTCTAAACCCTCCCTTGGTTAGTGCCTAACCCCGTACTCGTTACTAGGTACCTACCTAAACCGTTGTGTAATAATTTACCTGTATAGGTTCCCCTTCTACGGAGATAGAATAATGAACCGTTGTGTAATAATTTACCGTTGTGTAATAATTTGCCGTTGTGTAATAATTTGCCATTGCGTAATAATTTACCCATCAATAATGCTTCAACGGTTGTTCAACTTGCAAAAGTACCTATCAACAAAATCCAGCCCCTTCTGGGTAGATGAGCCGTTGTGTAAAATTTACCATTGTGTAATAATTTACCGTGGCGTCATAATTTACCGTTGTGTAATAATTCACCGTTGTGTAATAATTCACCGTTGTGTAATAATTTGCCATTGTTTAATAATTTACCCATCAATAATACTTCAACGTTTGTTCAAGTTTCAGAAGTACCTACCAACAAAATCCAGTAGTCCATCACTTGTCAAATGAAATAATATCGCAGAACAAACAACTCGACTTCATACAGCCATCCTTGATTATAATCAGATGCTCCGTAGTTATGATAGCCGGGCCGGAGTTATACCGTTTGATTCACGATCGTGTTGACGAAGCTACAATGCTCCGGGTGGTCTCAAAAAATTGTTTAGCTCAAGAAAAATTTAATAACGCAAAAAAACCAACATCCTTCAATCGAAAGTTTTCGAGATACGGCGTTCTGAAAATTTCAACCCCTATTTTGAACCCCTTAGAGATGACTGACAGTAACGTCGAGCTTCGAGGACCAACTAGACCCCGAACGGAACCTATAACCCGAATTTCATCAATTTTCTTTCATGGTAACTAAGAAAAGTGGCCCGTACGGCGGACAGACAGAAATATTTTTATTGCAGTTTTGGATTCTACATACCTTGAAACGTAAACCATCAAATTTTGAGGGGGGGTAAGAATTTTTTTTTCTTGCTCGATTCCAATGGTTCATTATTGAAAATAATAAACCAAAATGCCACAATGTGAAAAGAAAGATGAAAAATAATAATCCATACAGTGAAATAGGAAATACAGAAATGGGGAGGGGGAACACTATTCACCATTAGCATAAAATCTATCTATTTTTTTAGGTACATGAACATAGCTTGATATTCCTGCGTTTCAAACCACTTTACCCCAAACGCTCATCTCTACTCCTAGTAGATAGGTACCTGCTAGGTACCCTCGTCACAGAGGCGTAGCCGGGGATATCAATCACAACAGTAACAAACAAATACAACAATAACAGATTAAACGGTAAATCAAACATGAATAAACAGTTAAATAATATTTGTCCTTGGGTACCTACATGATAAAAATTCCAAACTTCGCCAAAATTCGTATTTCCAAACAAAAGGATAAGTTCGAAGATGAGCAATTTTAAACAAATCTAAGGGGGTCAAATTTGAATTTTTAGGGGACAACTGTCGGTAAAAACGGCTAAAATTGCGAACAATTGATAGGAAATCACTGAATGTGCTATGGAAGGGTGAGTAAAGATACAAAAATACCATTTCATTGTTTTCCATAAAGAATAAGGGGTCAAATTTTGATTTTTGGGTGTCAAAAATTGGTATTGAGGGCTAAAATCAATGGTAATTGATCAGTTCTTCGAATTTAATTTCACACATTTTGTGGTAAGCCATCTTGCAATGTGGAATAAACAAAAGACAAGCCTTTAGCTTACCACCAATTTATTTAAAACAAACTTTTCGCTCAACTTCTCAGCATCATCTGTGTCACATAAACACTGTGTTTATGTAAGTAATGTAAGCTATGTAAGTAGCTACCTGATGATGCTCAGAAGTTGAGCGAAAAGCTTTGTTTTAAATAAATTGGTCAGCTAAAGGTTTACTTTTTGTTTATTCCACATTGCAATATTAATTCACCTTACATTGTGTGGGATGTTGAATCACGACGGACGGACTACTTCGATCGGTAAAAATAGCTAAAATCACGAAAGTTATATAATTTTATGAAAAGTGGTATGGTTTCTCGCTATATCATCTTCTTACACAATAGCAATATTTTACGCAATAGGAATATTTCTTTGAAAATTCGCACTTGAAACCATGTTGCATGACTGGAACTTTTTCTATTTCCCACAACCCCCCTCCCACCATTCAACAATCCTGGCTACGCCACTGCCTCGTCATTTCAAGTTTCTGGGAAGCAAGTACCATCCAGCCAGTTCATAAAGTGTCCATTTAACAATGTGAAAATCAATTACGCGAAATACATCATAGAATCACATGAAATATGTCCTACATAAAAACCTTGTCTATACCATTCAAATAAAGTACCTACTGAGGGTATTCATGGTTTTCTCGACTATGTTAAACATGTAAATGGGAATCATGAGGCTCCTCTGCTATGCTACACTTGTAAATTTAAAACAATAAGGTAGGTACCTAGTCCCTTCACTCCTAGGTTATGCTGTTTGTCTGAGCAGAAAAGTATGTAAAGGTAAATCTACTTCTCGAAGTTTAATACATTCAACACGTTTCGACGTCGTAAACTTCCTGACCATGAATACCCCTTTTATTTGTAAAATGATTGATTCCAGCACTTACTTTAGATAGTGGTCTGGGAGATGAGACGTGTAGACCGCCGATTTCTATAGTTGTAGGATTCATGGGACGTGATCCAAACAGACTGGAATGCGTGTTCGTGAAGTACAGACTAGCGTTTTTTGTTATCTCGTACAATGGGGGTAGCGGCCCCAGATACTTTTCGGCTATGCTCTGAGCTCTGGGCAACATTCCCTTCCTGTACTCCAACATCAACTCCAGGACCTCTAGCGTGTTCCAAAACCTTCCGGCGAAGTCCATCCTGACACCCCTTTGCCCAAAAACCTGCGGAATCACAGACGGCGCCAGCGGGTCCCCCAGGGTGTCCCGGTGCCAAGGTAACGGCTCACAGTTGTGTATGATGATGAACGGAGCGTCGATCATCTTCATGAACCCCATAAACAAGTCAGACTCAAACATCTCTACGATAACGACATCGTAAGTTTCTTGATGAATGTCTGAAAAATTATTGTTATACCCAATGTTATCGTCGTACATTTGGAATAAAGTATGCAGCAAATGCATCGTGGTCATGTGATCGGGATTCTCATAGTCTCCGGCAGATCTTGATGCCTTCACCACGACTCCTGGAGCTGTTTTGAACTGGATCATCCTCAGATTAGTGACAGGCGTTTTGGGTGAGTGAAATCCTGCCAGCGTCACATTATGTCCCCTTTTGGCCAATTCTACGAACAATGGCACAGTGTTCATACTGTGGCTGGTACCGTGGAACGGGAGGAAACCCAGGATTCTGGCAGCATTGGAGATCCCCAGGAGAAGGAAAACAGCAGCAAACTTCAGCATAGCTTTAGCGTTTATAAGACCATAAAACGCTGCAAGATCTTTGTCACATGGGTTTATTATTCTACTGGCCATACAAATTTTGGCTATTCATTTATTGTTTCCTTCATGTGTAAATAGATAATATTAAAACAGATATTTTTGATGGTGCCGTGATATCCTCCCAGAAATATCACTCCTTGTACCTATTTAAGACTGCCCAAATAAAACCGAACGAATGGAGGATCTAAGTGACAAAAGTAGGGTAGGCCTCTCTTCCCTCCAGCAGTCCCTCAATGGTTCGGTTAGGACTGGGGGAGGGTTTCTATAAAACCCGCTCTCTTCACAAGGCTCACCATTCTACACTCAAACCTCCCTCTCTCTCCCCTCATACCTCTTTACCTTTTTCACCTAAAAGAACTCGGAGTGGTGGAACCGGTCCAGTGTTAACCGACTTGGTGGAACCGTCTGGGCATATCCTCTAGCGTTCTTGGTGGTGGTAACCTTCCTGGCTTCGCCATAGGTGTTAACCTTTTAAACGCTAGCTCCATCACCTCTTCCCCATCTAAAAGCCTCACCTCAACCTTTTCAAACCACCACAGATGGTTTTCACCAATTTTGGTCCCAAAAACTTCAATGTGTGTGTGTGTGTTCTCCTATTTTTCAAATGATCTCCAATCATTGAAATTGTCATTGAACTGGCTTGATTCACTAGTTGATACTACCTCCTACTATCTGTCCTATTTCTGGCAATTAGAACCTCAATACTTCAATCAGTGGTCAAAATCAACTTCTTATTTGGTCTCCTCACCCTAAAAAACATGGAAAACGATACCCCACAAGCCCAAGTTCACTAAAACCTAAAAATACCTAATTTTGCGCCTATTTTTCACCCATAACACCCTTGGGTGTTTTCCGATCGGGCTGCCGAGATAGGGGACACAACTAGGGCCCAAATGAAGCCTGTATGCAAAAGAATATTTTTTTAGACCGAAAATTACGGTATATATCGATGACACAGCAGACAGACATTGAGTTTTCGGAATACACACCTTGAAGCATATAAGAAAAACGTATGCCGAGTTGGGTGGGCAGTATATCTTCGTCACTTATTAACTTGGACGTGTAGAATCAGTTGGTAAAAAAAGGCTTAGTCAAAATGACTGAATAGCAATAAATAGAGCAGTAATAAATTACCTAACATGCGTAATAGGATCAACTATTTCAACCCCCCCCCCCCATCATTTCATGTTCGCGCATGCGCAGAAGAAAGTTACAGTACGATTCCAATGAAATTTACTTGTAACTGTCAAAGTATTATTCCTCATCAACCCTCCAAGTCTGAACTCATTTCAACGATATTTAAGGTAGTTATGGGCGTTTCAAGTATTTCACGTTTGACCCTGAGCAGACGAAAGTTACGTTACGATTTCAATGATTTTGATATGGAACCATTTGCGAACCCGCGTGCACCATAAAATTTCAGCTCTGCGACTATTGCTTCCGAGTCTGCGAAGCAGCGGAAGCCTTGTGTTCACTTTCGTGAGCCAAAAAATTTTTGTCTTCAGAAATCAAAATTTCCACTTGCATTTTGCGTTTCAAAGCCTACTGAACAAATTTGGTTCCGTGTCTGTCGGTCTGTGAGTCTGTGAATCTGTGAGTCTGTCCGCATTTCCTTGTTACAGCCATAACTTCCACGATTTTGAATTGATTCAGCTCAAATTTTGAGGGATGGTGCGGATAAGGCCCCTTGAGGTCCCATACAAATTTCAACATGATTGATCCAGCGGTACGCCCTGCGCATGCGCTAACGTTAAATTCAACAAACACGCATAACTTTCACAATTTTGATTCAATTTCGCTCAAATTTTCAAGGGTTGTTTGGACAAGGCCTAGTGAGTTCCAGTATGAATTTCAGCATGATCGGACCCTCGGTGCGCTCTGCGCATGCGCTGGCGTGAAATAGATTCAATTTCCTTGTTACAGCCGTAGTAACCAAAGATTTCACCCAATTTCAATGTAATTCTCAGGGATTAAGCGGGTAGGGCCCATTGAGGTCCCATATAAATTTCAACATGATAGAGCCAGCGGTTCGCCCTGCGCATGCGCTCTGTCTGTCTGTCTGTCCTTCTATGCACGGCCAAACGGCTCGACGGATATCGACCAAATTTGGCACGAATATCCAGTAGGCTCCCAAGTTGTGCAACGTCGCATTTTCAATTCCCTGACCATAGCGGAACTATGGTCGACCATGGTCAACTCCTGAATGGCTTGACGGATATCGACCAAATTTGGCACGAATATCCAGTAGGCTCCCAAGTTGTGCAACGTCGCATTTTTAATTCCCTGACCATAGCGGAACTATGGTCGACCATGGTCCCAGTAGGCTCCCAAGTTGTGCAACGTCGCATTTTTAATTCCCTGACCATAGCGGAACTATGGTCGACCATGGTCAACTTCGTTTAATTGAAATGGTAACCCCTATTTTTTATCGCGTATTCGTAATCTACGTGAAATTCTATCTACGATCGACCCTTCGGACTACCCCCGCGGTCGACCATAGCGCATCCATGGGCCCCTCCATGGTCGAATCCCGAATTGCTCAACGGATATCGACCAAATTTGGCACGAATATCCAGTAGGCTCCCAAGTTGTGCAACGTCGCATTTTTAATTCCCTGACCATAGCGGAACTATGGTCGACCATGGTCAACTCCTGAATGGCTTGACGGATATCGACCAAATTTGGCACGAGTATCCAGTAGGCTCCCAAGTTGTGCAACGTCGCATTTTTAATTCCCTGACCATAGCGGAACTATGGTCGACCATGGTCAACTTCGTTAATTGAAATGGTAACCCCTATTTTTTATCGCGTATTCGTAATCTACGTGAAATTCTATCTACGATCGACCCTTCGGACTACCCCCGCGGTCGACCTTAGCGCATCCATGGGCCCCTCCATGGTCGAATCCCGAATTGCTCAACGGATATCGACCAAATTTGGCACCAATATCCGGTAGCCTCCCAAGTTGAACGTAGGCGCATTTTTAATTCCTTGACCATAGCGGAAATATGGTCGACCGTGGTCAACTCCTGAATGGCTTGACGGATTTTGATAAAATTGGGCACAAATACCCGGTAGGGTATGGGATTTTTCCGTCGTTTGTTGGTTCCACGATACTGCGTACAGCGAAAAGCAAGCGAAGCGAAGCGAGCGGTCAGGCTAGTTATGTATAATGGACGTAATGTATTATGGAAGTCATGTTATGTATAATATGTATATTTCATGTAATGTTATGTAATGTAATGTTATGTAATATGTATATTTAACGTTATGTAATGTTATGTAATGTAATGTAATGTTATGTTATTTTGCTTCCGAGTCTGTTCTATTTTATAATGGGTCACTCTGATTGTGACGACGAAGCTCCTGTGCCATCACCTTGGCAGTGTATTTTTAGTTAGAAGCGTTACAAAGAAATGATCCAACATTTCATGGTCACGCATGCGCAGACGAAAGTTACCGTACTATTCCAATGAAATTCATAAGGAACGATGAAGGAACTATCGAAGTATTATTCCTGATCGGCCCTCCAAGTATGAACTCATTTCAACGAGAGTTAAGATAGTTATGGGAGTTTCAAGTACTTCACGTCTGCGCATGCGCAGACGAAAGTTACAGTACTTTTTCAATGATTTTTGTATGGGACCATCTGGGACCCAACCCGCACCTACCCTCCACATTTCAGCCCATTTCGACCATTATTTTGGGTAGTTATGGGCGTTACAAGGAAGTGACCACTGACAGACACGGAACCATAATATATATATGTTTCTTGGTGTCTGAAACGCAAAACAGTAGGTAGTGGAAATTTTGATTTTGGAGGACATACATGTATTTTTACTCAATCACGAATCCAAGGCTTCCCTACCTTCGGCAGTGAGTAAGCAACAATTGTGAGGTGTTCCAAAAAAATTTTCTGAACCGAATATACAGCTAGGTATATTATTCAGAGAGTAACAAACCAAAAAGGTGGGACTTCTAGAACGTCTAATCTAAGATTAGAACTAGAAGATTAGGCTATTACGACTATCGTTTTAGTTACGTCCCACAAGGATATCAATCTCCAGATTTGAACTTCTCATTCAATAGAACATCTATTATAAGTATAGATGCACAACTATAATATTATAGTTGTGATGGATTGTCACTTGCCAGAATATCTATTATAAATAGCCTGTCAGCAGGTACAAGAGCAAAGTTAGTTACCCATATTAACAGAAAGACCTCTGCGCATATATGTAGTTTGAGCGTTAACAGTAAGTTTAGATTTCAAAGAGAAATGCAGGTGCATAATTATAATGAAGGAAATTATATGAACCGCGTTTCGTTGAATTCGTAACTAGCACTTTTCGCTTGCGTGGGAATAACATAATTTGGAAACATGCAAAAAGAAATGGCCGATGTCTCAACTCCTTGACTAGGCTATGAGAGTACCTATAGGTATGGAGCGTGGCAGGGGCGGATCCAGAATTTTTTTCCGGAGGGGGTCACAGGTTAGAACAATATAAAAAATAACAAAATAACCAAACGAACAATACAAACCGAATTTTCAACCTTATGCCTAAACTCGTCCAATTTGTCTACTTACAAAATTAATTGTATTTATTTATAAAATTCATTGTTTATGTAAAAAATATTTTTCAATATCTATCAATTATTTAACTGATAAATGTATTTATTTTCAATTTTCTTCTAAAAAAGTGTCCTAATGTGTTTTCAAACAAATTGGCGCATTTTATGGCAGCGTAGCTAACTTCAGAGTTTGCAAATCAAAACATTGAAACCACAACAGTCTATTGTTGATCTCAGTGAGTTCAGTATCGTTTTTACTGAATTTGGCAGGAAAGAAAGCGAGAACGAAACAAAAACAAGATAATAATTAACAAAAATAAGAAGAAATAAACAAGGTGTAATTTGACGGATACACCAAGGTAAATTTATTGACATAATTGTATACAAAGTAACATTGGTAGGACCAAGTGTACGATTATATTCGACTAATTTTGACATTTTCGATCGAATCTTTTTAGATTTTTTATAGTTCTTTTTTGATTTCACAAAAACTGGGTTCGTTTTCGTTTTGTTTTTTTTTGTTTTCGGGTTTGTGAACAATTCCTTCAGCTCTGCTTTTTGAAATGCAGGCTGATTCTGGGGGGGGGGGGGGGGGGTCATGACCCCTGTGACCCCCCCCTTGGATCCGCGCCTGGAGCGTGGTACGTACAGCATTCACATTTCACACCCAGGCAAAGTGGCCGATGTGATATGGATTCGTTTTTATAACTGAAATTTTCTGAACGGCTCTTCCGTCGATTTTTGGTCAATAATGAACCTTCGGAATCGAGCATGAACAAAAAAAATCTAACCCCCCCCCCCCCCCATAATTTTATGGTGTCCGTTTCAAGGTAGGTAGGTACCTACGTGGAATCCGAAAATGGAGTTGGGGGAAAAAAATTGCTGTCCGTCCGCTGTACTTAGTCTTTTCCCCTTAGTTATCATGAACGAAAATTAATGAAATTTGATTTGTGAGGTCCATTTGCGGTCCAGCTGGTCCGAGAAGCTCGACGTTACTGGTAGTCATCTCTAAGGCGTGAAAAATAGGAGTTGAAATTTCCAGGGCGCCAATATCTCGAATATTTTTCGTTTTAAGGGGTCGGGGTATCCGAACGGGCTAGAGCGTCCGATCTTTATATCCCCAGGGATAAAAAACGTTCGCGGCGTCTCTGGTTCTCGTCTCGGGCGGGCACTATTACAAGCTTTGAAAAGCTTGCATGTGCTTACCTGACCAGCGATTAGCTCTTCACCTCTGATAATAATCATGTGACGCCTACAGGGACTAAAGATTGAAATAACGTGTAGTCATATCGTTCGAGAAAAAGGGCTATACCCAAGATGTCAAATCCAGGATTATAATTATAAGAAAAAATATATATTTTTCTTTTTTAAATTGAGAATTTTTTTAGACCACCCGGACCTTTGTACGTCCAGCCGTTCGTTCACCGAAAAGCCCCAACATGATCGTGAATGAAACGGTATACATTCAGCCCAGATATCATTGCTAGGGAACAGTTGACTATAATCACGCATGGCTGTCCGAAATCGAGTTGGTTGTTTGATATTCATTTGAAGAATAATGGTTACTTTGGATTTCGTTGATAGGTATTTCTGTAACTTCAACAAACGTTATGCTTCATGAATAACAACAAATAATTAATGACATAATTATTGAATCCACCCCATACTTATGAATCTGTAATTCCCCGGCCAGCTCCATGTACTCGTTTTAGGGATTTCCTGGGAGGAGCTCTAGGGTAGGTATCGACCACAGAAAACAGTGATCTACGCAAAAGGGTAAATATAGGTAAATAATAAACCGTTGTGTAATAATTTGCAGCGTTTTCGCGTAGGTACCTACACGTGCAAGGTACACGATCTATCTACCTATATAATTCATAGTAAGCTACATAAAAAAGTGCTTCCATACTTATGTGGAAAAATCGCCTAGGTTTGTCAGATACGTCCTTTTGAATTTACCTATTGTTTTGAAGTTAAATGCTATCTACCAATAACTATATAGGTAGGTATCTACCTATTCTCAGATAATTATTATAGTTAATAATATCGATGTGAGATAATGTTACATTATACTGTCAAACCGAACGGCACCGAGAAGATCTGAGAACCACTTAGTTCCACCACTCGAACCACTTACCGCTGTCGACTACCTCGTCCATCCGATCATTTTGAGCTTATATAACAGGACGGTTGCCACGGTTACATGACTCTTCACACTTTCACAGGCGACGAGTGTTTTTCAAGGTAACTCTTTAAGAATTTATTCGACCGGTAGTCACAACCAGTTTAGTTTAGGAGGGAGTTAAACACATCGTCGCGAGAGTGAGAAGTTTTGGCGTAATATGCTTCACCCCAGAATTCTTTGTCGTAGCATGGATAGGCCCCATTTTGGTTCACAATTCTCACTAATGTACCTAAGGAATCGAGCTTAAACCAAGATATTGTCTCCTATGAATTACAGAACGATCGGGTCACTGTACGACTGTTGTTCATGCGCAACCGCGTATCTGAGGTACAAAAATTTCTCGCGAACCAATGGCCCGATTTTTGTCGTCGACTGAACTCAGCATCGATTCGAATCCCAACTCTCGCTATTGATCACTTTTGGGAAAAAACATCTTCAGCATTTTGCGTTTCAGACCTCTTTGGACCAAATGGGTCCCGCGCCAGTCGTCCTCGAGCCCAAGCGTAACTACAAAGAATGGTTGTAGTGCGCTAAAATTCAGGTGGGTAGTTGCCTACGGGGGCTGATCCTTGGATGAACCAATTTAGTGAGCTACAATATATATTATGCATGAAAATCTAACGGAAGCGGTCCACGCGAGCTAGAGTGTCCTATCTATATATCCGCGGGATCTATATATACAGTGTGGTCAAATCCAGGGTTATACAAAGAGAGAAAAAAATACTAAGTTCGTCTGCGCAAATGCATTCGGAAGAATGAAACTGATACTTCGAGGGTAGGTACGTAAAAGTAGTGTATCAAGAAAAAGCTTAAGGCTGTGGTGATAGCCACAACCCTTCAAGAATCGACCTGAATGTGGGTAAATAAAGTAGTGTAGCCTTGCACCTGACGTTTTTATTTATCATAGTTAGTTATTTACTTATCCATTACCTCTAAAATCCTCTGAAGCCAGTCCCGAGCCCGGTAGTGAAAGGAGGATAGTGTGAAAATGAATAACCAACTCAGTACCATTTTGGTCCGACACTGACAGATGTTTTCCTTGATATCGGGGTAAATCGTAGGTTCATGGAAAACATATATTAAAACGATCTAGCATTAAAAGATGCGAAATGATAATTCACACATAACTCCTCCAAAAGTATTGATGGAATGGATGGAAAAGTATGGATTAGGCACACTTGATTCTCAGAGTCAAATCTTCATTAAACTATCGATAGAGTTCGAATTTTCAATAACAAAAAAGGGGATTTCTCATTTAAAATTAAAATTGACGTGGATTACACAAGTTTTGCGCATGCATACAAATTATTGAGCACAACTTTTTTGGATTGTTCGTCAAAAATTAATCAACACTGATAAAAATATCGTACGAAGTAAACAGTGTGTGTCCAAGTTCATGAATTGCTGTGTTTAAGTATAGTGATATTTGTTTACAGGTCGACCGGTTACTCATGAATGTTCTGGGCGGGGCCAGGAGGGTTGGTGGAGTAGGGAAGCATTCCCTTACAAACATGGGGGGGGGGGGGGGGGAGGTTCGTGAGACGCTGTAGGAGCAACTTCCCCCTCATGGAGTGGGATGGCAGGACAAGTAGGGGCAACATGCAGGGGCGCTGCTAGGGTACAAGGTATCGAGTCACATTGGAAACTGACATGTTCCTACCTCTCAATTACTCTTTTCATGTCTTGAAATGGAAAATAAGTATTAACGACCTATTCTATTCTATTCTTCTAATAGTACGATCAAGCTTTACTGAGAAGGAATGTAGATTATAAATAACATGATCGATTATATCATGTTGTTGAATATAACCAGTTATTATTATGTTATTGAATTTGAATTTAAAACCTGAGTATAATCAACTGTCAAGATATCACGGACACACCAGGTAATTAGGAGGAATTTCAATAAGTGAAATAGGGTGGACAAAACATAGTAATTAAGAAAGAAACCCTACTATTCATTGAATCAAGTAATATAACGAAATACCTGTAATATAATAAGCATAAATATCTGGATAACAAAGAATACAGTAAAATATGTGGCTACAAGTCGGTATTACTTGTGAAATGGAACAAGTACGCTGTAGGGTGGTCTCATGGAGGAGACGGTATGCGGAACTGATGTGCTGGTTTCCTGGTGAGCTCAGGCGCCGTAAATTTTCTGCGGCCTTTTCTGGGTCATGTTGATTTTGTCTCCCAGACTGAGAGCCATTCCCTGGGGATACAAGAGATTATGATTATTTATTATAAACGTTTGAGTAATAACAAGTAAATGGGGTAGGGAAGCAACGGCTCTTGGCAATATAGGAATACAAGATACCTAACACAAACAAACAGCAAAGTTGATGGGCACAGCCTTTACAACATCTTATTTATAAGATTTTGAAAGGAAATCACAATATGGAGGGTAATTTCACTCTAGAGTACAGTGAAATACTATGTGAACAATCGTGTACCTGGCTCTTAGCACGAATACGGATATGGCCAGTGACAGGTGCGTCTGGCTTGTTGAAAGGCTTTTCGATGCTAAGGTTGGCCAAAGCGTCTTCTCCAAAAATCGAACGCGCGTACATGTTGGCAGCCATGAACCCACACTGACCACACAGCGCTTTCTCAGGTGTCAGACATTTCATGTTAGTGCTCTTGAGCAAGTGGGCCAAATACTCGTGCAGGTCGGTGAGGTTCGTATTGACAGAAACCTGCAAACCAGTCACAGTTCAAGGAATAGTTGCAAACCAGTGGGATTTGAATATTAACGAATTCAGGGACTAAGTTGGAATCCAACAGAAGTTAACAAATTTACAGCAAAATTATTCTATGCTGCACCAAAGAGTTAGGAACTTAGATGCGAACTGAATGATTTCCAAAAGCTCTCCTTGGGCTCACTGGCACGATTCGTATGAGCGTACCTACCCAAATACTTTTCTGTGATGCCCCAAATCATCATTAAGAATCTACAAACCTTGTTTTCCCATTCAAACTCTGCCCACATTTGACGGAACTCAGTGTCAGAGCAAGAAGCCGGAACTATGTAGTCCATGATGTCGATATGAATGTCATTGAGGACGACTACGTTCCTATCTGAAGCTGCTCCACTCACGTCATAAACTGTTAAAAATCAGAATAACACTAATAAACAAAAATCCTCAGATAATGCCCATGTTCAAAGAATTTGCTTCGAATTGAATAACATAAGCGCTAATTTATTTCTTTTCTTTTCCAGGGCTCACCTATGTTCCCAAAGATTATTCCGTTTTCAGTGGAAGCTACTTTGACATTGGCCTTAATGTTGCAGAAATCGTGTGGCGCCAAAACACATGGCTGAGGCTTTTCAACCAGCTTCAGGTCGCCAAGAGTGGCTAATTCGAGTGTGCAGTTTTGAAGAGTGTCAGCTGTGGGTGGAACAACAGTACTATATTTAGATTTGAATAGTGTACCTATGGATGGAGAAATAGATCGTCATGGATTTATCTTAAAGGAGCGTGGGATTGAAGCAGGTGAGACTAATTATTCAGGTAAAGGACATTTTCATAAACATAACAATTACCAGTTTGGTTAACGATGAGGACATCCAAGACAATGTCGTACTGGTTGACCTGCACATAGGCTTCAGCATACACTGGATCAGAGAAGCCAGTGAGCTGAGTTACCTTGTTCAGTTTGCTGGCAGAGAAAAAGAGGTCAGAATTGGAGGATCCTCCACTAGTTGGACCACCAAGCGCTTGTGTGAGGCTTAGCTCAAAGACGTTTTCACCCAGTTCAGCATTTCTCAAGGTGGACAGCTGCAGGAATGAGACAGGGTCGTCTACTTGGATGAGATGGGCTGTCTTCTCCTTCGCCTAAAAATTCAAGTGAACAATTAGGTTTTGGAGTGCCTTCTACAGTCCAAAATACAGTAAACAAGCAAGAAGAAAAGGGGCGACTCTGGGATACTTAGCCAGCCATGACATAAACAAACTGGATAAACAAAGCTATGCTTCTTAAGGCTGTCAACTTAGAAGATGATTTGCAGTAGAAAAGTGTGCAGACAAGATACAGCTAAATAAAGCATCGTTAAGAATCCATGCTTGGTAAGCATTTTGGGTGTCACTACATAATAACTGTCCTTACGGACTGCAATTAGCTCAAATTTCAACACATCCAATTTTATTACCTTGTTCAAGGCCATTTCCTCGTGGTGCTGAGCAGTCAGCATGGATGCAAGTGCTTCTCGGCATTCGTGGGTGAATATCCTCTCGATGGTTGGGCTTCCATCCCAAAGGACTCGAAGACAGAACAACATCCTCTCGGCGTCATCATTGTTCAAGTTCTTCGTGCAAAGGCCTGTAGGAGAACATTTGCAACATGAAATTTGATTAAGAAGGTAGGTACTTTAATCTGACTTAAATGCAGATGAAAAGGTCATATATCTTCTTAGGTAGGTAAATATCAAGTAAAGGCTTACCAGATCTTCCAAGATGGAGGATGCAGGCGATGATAAGCATGCACTCATTGCAGAATTCGTTCTGAGCAGTCTTATTGGGCTCCAGGTTGTCGAACTTCAAGGAAAGCTTGACAAGAGTGGACGAGATAGTTGAGCCAATGAAGAAATCGCCGTCCATAAAATACTGTCTCAATGGTGGTCTGTCCTCCTTTTTAGATGTCCTTCAAAATTGAGATTAAAATTGATCAACCTTCGGATAATTTCAACTAGTTCAACAGATGTGAATTAACCAAACACTTACGACACGGTGCTGAATACAGACTGAGAAGCGTAAGTTCCGTCTGATGTGACCAGTTTGGTAGAGCTTGATGTCATCACACTGCCGCTGCTCTGCTCCGAAGGCTCGTCGGTCTTTTCCCCAGCTGCTCGTTTCATTTCATCTTCTACCATAGGGATCTGACGAAGAAATCAAGATATAATACAAACTAACTTATAAAATAACTAGTTACTTAGCTGACAACGCCTAATGAACCACCTCACTAAGGCACTTCCAGTTCGAATGAACCACACCATTATTGCTAGGATGAGCGTAGGTAACCACTTACTTCGCCCAAATTCTGTTTGATTTGTTTCATGACTGCTTTGACATCGTCGATAGAAGCAGCGTATTCTCCTAAAATCCACAATGCAGCGCGATGAACTTTGACAAACTTGATGGATGGGAAAGCTTCGAGCAATTTCTGTAACAGGAGGGCACGATAAGAGAATGGATTTCATTCATAACTGCTCTACAAAACAGCGGAAACGAGGAATTCGATTTGAATACGACGCCTTCCATCCGAAAATAACAGATGAGAATTGAATTAACTGATATATTTATAATTTTTTTATACCTATTATTTATATGAGGTGAGGGAGGAAAGATGACGACCTCTTGTGCTGATAATTGTTTATTATGGAAGACCGGTTTCGGTTTCGTAAACCATCTTCAGTTCCATGTGTGGGATTCGGAAGTTTTCCCTCCAGAAAACTGTACTTCGGAAGGAAAACTTCTGAATCCCACTCACGGAACTGGATAGTTTAAAAAACGGAAACCGGTAATCCATAATGTACAATTATCAGCAGAAGAGGTCATCATCCTTCCTCCCTCCCTCATTAAGAGACTTCTCCACAATCAGTCTGCCATCCAATCTATTATTTTTTTATACTGTGGTAACAAGAAAAGCTCGGATGATCCGTACCTCAATCATGGGACTGTTTGAACAATGGGGATATTTACCTCGATAATAGTATTTCTCAAGTTTTCGAACTTGTGTATGGCTTCCCTCACAAAAATGAGGACATCCTGAGACGCAAGCTCGTTGGTGTCTGACAAAAATTCCATGAGGACTGGAATGACGGAGGCAGCAACGTCTGGGAACTGCGGCATAAAACAGTGTTGATCATTGAAAGTGTTTCGTATTTAAAATTGAAACACAAAGGTGAGTAATAAATTTATGCAGGTATATCAAACGTTAGCTCTTACACATCATAGGATTATACTATCAAAAAGGGCGATACAAGATGACAATTATTAATAGACGATAGCCCGATAAGGGGCAAATGTACACAGTAACTATAATTTTATTCAAAGATTAGCAGAAGGTGCCTTGCCTTCATACTGCAGGAGTGCAGAGTCCTCACGAGGAGCTGCCTGTACTTTCCAGTTTCTTCATGTTCGGACAGATTGTGAGTTTTTGCGACTTCTTTCTTCAGCATTAGGACAACTTCTTCTACACATCGCGACGTCGTTAGATCAAGAGCTGTGGATATTGATGGTGTCAACAGGCGATTTATCGAACCACGGATGGGAAAATTGGAGGTAATAATTTTAACCAACCACAAATAACGTTTTACAACATCAGCCCACAGCCCTAGTAACCTAAAAATTAATCAATCAAAGTGCGGTGACAATGAAACTGTGCTTAACCCTAAGGACCAAATGTCCTTGATTCCCCTTCAGGGTTATTCTGAACAAGAAGTCCTCACCATTAAGAGTACGGACTAGTGATTGTTGCGAAACCCCAAGCAGATAATTTCGTTGAGTGATCGATTAACAAGCGCATGATAAATGGTCATCTTCAGTTTACTCACCCAGGTTCAGAGCCTTTTTTCTGACCTCCATATCAGGGCTAGCCAGAACGCGGAGGATGTCCATAACAAGATCCTGCAGAACTCTTTCATAAGTTGGGATATCTTTCAGAGCTACCAGGCGGTCGAGGACGATCAATTTGACATTGTTGTCACTTTCTTTGATGATTAGGTCAATGTAGCATGATGCGGCAGCCTAACAAACATGGTAAATACCAAATCACCCCACTAATAAATTAATCAATAAATTCACTAAACTAACCTAAAAACCGAAATTTATTTGTGACATAAATAAATATGGAGAAACCATAAACTATTCATACCTTGATGGCAGTAGGGGCATTTGATAGGGTTATCAACGTTCCAGCAGCTTCATAACGGACAGCCGGGCTGCTGGAATTCAACAAATTGTAGATGCACCGAATGAATCGGGAACGTTCAGCGGGATTAGCATGACAAACCTGCGAATCAAACAAGCCAATGAGTATTTCAAGACTGACAAATTACACTCTTCCAAAAATGAACCAACAATGCGGTATGTCTGTGCATTATGCGATACAGGCACCGATCAGACGTATTACCTTATAGATCAGTTCGACAATGACGAGTTGAAGGATGTCACCAAAAGATGTGACTTGGTCCAAACAAGAAGCAAGGTAGGATAGCGCTCTGTCCTGGTCAGCGTGTAGGAGCATGAGGAAGGCGTTCCTCTTACAAGACATATCCTGCTCGCCGTCCAGGAAATTGGCAATGAGTTCAGGGGCATCAGGGATGAGGAACTCGAAATTCCTAAAGGCGTTCAACGAAAACACAGTTTTCATGGCCAATCTTCATGAACTCATGGTATTCCTTATTTAATCATACAGTCCCATATTTGTAGTACAAATATTCTATTTGACACACTTACAGAAATGCTGGCTGTTCATTTATTGTTTCTTTCATGTGCAATAACTGACAAAGTTATTTTTTATGGTTTCCACCAATTTTGACCCCAAAACGCTGCAAATCCCTGCACAACGGTTTATTATTTTGTATAGAATAACCCTTCCGTTACAGATCACAGCTCTATGTATAGATAACCCGTCTATATAATATGATACGAGTATGTACTATTCTATACATATTATGTAGATCGCAGACCCTCCGTAGGTTAGTACCTAACCCCGTACTCGTTACTAGGTACCTACCTAAATCACGAGTTAAATGTTGCTAAAATAATTCAGCCGATGAAAAACAGTACCTAACAAAAAGAAACACACATAATGAAGTTCTGAAAAGAAATTGTTGATGAGGAGTGAAAAAAGTTGCAAAAGTACCTACCAACAAACTCCAGCCCCTTCTACGTAGATGGTATAATGAACCATTGTGTAATAATTTACCGTTGAGTAATGATTTACCGTAGTAATAATTTACCCATCAATAATACTTCAACGTTTGTTCAAGTTTCACTACCTACCAACAAACTCCAAAAGAGCCATCATTTTTCAAATGAAATAATATCACAGAACAACCAACTCGACTTCATACTCCGCCAATATAATCAGGTGGCCCCTAGCAATGATTTATCTCCGCCAATTTTCCTATTGTGGTCGCGTCTCTGGTTACGAGATTT
Organism: Leptopterna dolabrata; assembly: GCA_954871275.1. NCBI lineage: Eukaryota > Metazoa > Arthropoda > Insecta > Hemiptera > Miridae > Leptopterna > Leptopterna dolabrata. Next base: position 37,306,937 of record OX940976.1, read on the forward strand.
GGTTTGAATTGTATACAATTTCATTCACACTGGAGTCGAAAATGCCTGTCGGTGCAAACTTCGGGGCCTTACTGTGAACGAACGGCTGGACGTACGATGCTCCGGGTGGTCTTAAAAAACTCGCAAGTTCAAGAACTATTTAAAACCGTAAAAATATTCACGTAAAAAAATGGTATAGGCGTTTTGAAAATTTCAACCCCTATTTTGAACCCCTTAGAGATGACTGACAGTAACGTCGAGCTTCGAGGACCAACTAGACCCCGAACGGAACCTATAACCCGAATTTCATCAATTTTCTTTCATGGTAACTAAGAAAAGTGGCCCGTACGGCGTACGGCGGACAGACAGAAATATTGGTTTATTATTTTCAATAATGAACCATTGGAATCGAGCATGAAAAAAAAAATTCTTACCCCCCCTCAAAATTTGATGGTTTACGTTTCAAGGTATGTAGAATCCAAAACTGCAATAAAAATATTTCTGTCTGTCCGCCGTACGCCGTACGGGCCACTTTTCTTAGTTACCATGAAAAAAAATTGATGAAATTCGGGTTATAGGTTCCGTTCGGCGTCTAGTTGGTCCTCGAAGCTCGACGTTACTGTGAGTCATCTCTAAGGGGTTCAAAATAGGGGTTGACATTTTCAAAACGCCTATACCATTTTTTTTACGTAAATATTTTTACGGTTTTAGATAGTTCTTGAACTTGCGAGTTTTTTAAGACCATCCGGAGCATCGTACGTCCAGCCGTTCGTTCACAGTAAGGCCCCGAAGTTTGCACCGACAGGCATTTTCGACTCCAGTGTGAATGAAATTGTATACAATTCAAACCAAATCTCGTAACCAGAGACGCGACCACAATAGGAATTTGTGAATACGGCCAATCATTGGTAGGGATCACCTGATTATATTGGCGGAGTATGAAGTCGAGTTGGTTGTTCTGTGATATTATTTAATTTGAAAAATGATGGCTCTTTTGGGTTTGTTGGTAGGTAGTGAAACTTGAACAAACGTTGAAGTATTATTGATGGGTAAATTATTACTACGGTAAATCATTACTCAACGGTAAATTATTACACAACGGTTCATTATACCATCTACGTAGAAGGGGCTGGAGTTTGTTGGTAGGTACTTTTGCAACTTTTTTCACTCCTCATCAACAATTTCTTTTCAGAACTTCATTATGTGTGTTTCTTTTTGTTAGGTACTGTTTGTCATCGGCAGAATTATTTTAGCAACATTTAACTCGTGATTTAGGTAGGTACCTAGTAACGAGTACGGGGTTAGGTACTAACCTACGGAGGGTCTGCGATCTACATAATATGTATATAATAGAATAGTACATATCATATTATATAGACGGGTTATCTATACATAGAGCTGTGATCTGTAACAGAAGGGTATTCTATACAAAATAATAAACCGTTGTGCAGGGATTTGCAGCGTTTTTTTATTGCAGTTTTGGATTCTACATACCTTGAAACGTAAACCATCAAATTTTGAGGGGGGGTAAGAATTTTTCTTTCATGCTCGATTCCAATGGTTCATTATTGAAAATAATAAACCAAAAACATGAATTAGGCTCCTATTTTTGAAAAATTATCTTTGATCACTGATAGTGCCATTAGGTTGTCTTGATTCACCGGTCGAATTTTCCGGGTTTTTGACTAGAAAAAATGAATTTTGGGAGCTGAACCTTTGTTGCAACCTCAATTCTTCACTCTTTTGTCAAAATCAACTTCATATCCGGTCTCCTGGCCCTAAAAAACATGGAAAACGATACCTCACAAGCTTATGCTACTACAACACCAAAAAAACCCTATTTTTACACCCATAACACCCTTGGGTATATTACAATCGGGCTGCTAAGTTTCGGGGCACAACTAGAGCCTAAATGGAGCCTGTGCGCGACAGAACGGATGTTTTAGACCGAAAATAAAGTGATATGGATGATACGGCGGACGGACATTAATTTTTGGAATCTACGCACCTTGAAACGTAAAAGAAAACGTTTTGAGGGGTGTTCAACATTTTTTTTGCTGAGCGAACACAGGTGTATTTTTCACAGAATAATAAACCAAAATGAGTGGATCTCACTTGTAGATGGTGAAGATAGCAAGGACAGCGTTCCTACGAACATATGACACCCTGTGCTCGAGGCAGGACCGGATGGCGGGCATCAGTGGTTCCAAAAGTTCTGGCTCCTTTAGCTTGCACAGAAACCTCAAAGTTGATCCACGCACGAATTCGTTGGGATGTTGTAAATCCTACACAGTCGAACGACAGGATTAAAACCATTGATACTTTACATACACCTTCTAAAATCTACACTGATAACGCAGATTAACTTGCTTACCTTCCTGTAGGCATCGCAGACAAGAATCATCTCCTGCAGGAGTTTTCCATCTGGATATGTTTTAGGTACGATCTCCCAGAAAATGAGCAGCAGCTTTTTAATGGTATGATCCTGAGAAGGAAGTATGAATCTGATGATATGCATCAGAAGACCCGGTAGTCGCTCCCCGTTGGAAATCATGTGAATGGTTTTCTTTAGCGCCTCAATTTTCAGAGCAGCGCTCCCAGATTCTGAAAACATTTTGGGTTTTGCAATCAAAATGAATATATCATATCGTCCCCTGAAAGGAAGAATATGACGTGTTCACCATTTTCCAAATTTTACTGGAGAGACGAAAAACTGTGGCCGGATCCTTTTATTTAGCCCGTTAAAACTTGGTATTTTGAGTAAGTTGTTGATTTATGGGGGGAAGCCATTGGAAGTAGTACTTTTTCGAGAAAAAGGAGCTTATGTTATTCTTGATGTTTTGCTGGGACGGAATTATTTGGAAAACTGGACGACGTGTATCGTAAGCGACCTCTAGTGCACTCAGAAGGGGCGCTTACGACACTTTGATCAAATTCAATAGATGCATGTGATACACTGCTCCCTGGCGCAACAATGTATGACGTATATTAGCACATTGCCATTTTGACGTGACAGAGTAAATTGGGCATGTCGTGAGTCCCTCCCGGGAACACTCCTATAATATTAAGTTCTCACCAATATCCAAACGCCAAACTAAAAGCTCCGTATAAATAAACGCATGAGTGGGGACACGAGCGACAGAACCCAGGGTGCTCAACCTGGGGCCCCACTACCAGCTCCTTGCAAGGAGTTGGAGGGAGAGGCCCCCAAGTCCTATAAAACCCTGGATCCTGGAGCTCAAGCTTCATTCGACACTTCCTCTAACCAGCTCTCTCTTCTCTCTCTTACCTTCCCTCTCAGATGATCGGTTGACTACAGCCGCCTGAGAATTTTACCTCCTCTCCTCCTCCTTGTCTAGATGATCGGTTGAATACAGCCGCCTAGACAAGGGACCTCTCCTTTCCTTTCCTTTACCTAGATGAACGGTTGACTACAGCCGCCTAGGTAAAATTCACTCATCCACCTCCCTCTCCTCCCAAGTCGTAGATGTTCGGTTGACTACAGCCGCCTGCGACTTTTCCTCCTTTCCTTTACCTAGATGAACGGTTGACTACAGCCGCCTAGGTAAGATTCCACTCATCCACCTTCCTCTCCTCCCAAGTCGTAGATGTCCGGTTGACTACAGCCGCCTGCGACTTTTCTTTCCTTCCACGCCACCGTGATGAGAATTTTAAATTCATCACAGGGCACACACAATAATTGACAATTTTTACCTCAGATTTACTTTCGACTTGTGGTGCTTACGTTCTGAATGAATGACGGATACGATATTTTACCAAATTGGCGGTTACGATTCGAAAACTTTGAGGCTGTTTTTGAATACCTTAGAGATGTTACATCGCTCACGATAAGTAGCCAGATAGATGCGCCTTTTCAAGACGAATACAACGGTTACCATTTAACTCAAAATTGCAACAAAGAATAAAAAAGGCGATCACTATATTCTGCCTTTCAGGGGACGATATTGCGTCAATAATCAAAGCGTTAATGTAAATGTACCAAAGAAAACAAAAGCTTACCGAAATCCTGTTTCAGCTGCATCTCGCTAACGGGCTCCGAGTCCGCGGCGAAATTGATGAGCGAGTAACATGGCTGCTCTACTACCGTCCCCATTCTTACCTGAAAAAATGAAAAACATTGAAATCCAAGGATGGGACCAGTAAATAATGGCCCAGGGTAAATAGTAGAAACGTTTGGCTGTGGAAATATACCTACATCGATAATATGAATCGACAGCACGTACGCAAATTTTTAGCTAAACCATAATATACGCTATTATAGTAAACCATAGTTTACACAATAAAATTCCTAGGAATCATTGTGAGGAGTTGAAACCGGTGAATTATGCTCCAAAATCAAAGTTATTTCAACGCCACACGATCATCATTTTTTGGTGTCTGCAGATTCAACAGCAAATATGTGAAGTAAACGTTTTGATTGACAAATTAAAAAAAAAAATATTAAGACGTATGTAATAAAAAACTATTATGTTAACAAACCATCAAAATGCCAACTAAAAAACAACTTTGGTGGTTGGTTAGGCTGCAGAATTATATAGGTGGTTTGTTAGGCTGCTTAGGTTATTAGGCTGCAAAAATTGTGAAAAAGGACGTAGTGACGTGCAATACGCCGAATATTTATCTAATGATAATATTATAAGTATCTACTTCTATCTCTGGGACGAATGCCGATTTACTAGGTAGGTGATAATCATTATGAATGTACAGGTAGGTAACATGTCATACTGAAGCCGCTGGACCCAACGAAGTAGTGTAGCATATAAAAATTCCTGCTTATCTACGTAGTCAAATTTTTAGTAGAGCACCGAATAACTAGGTTTAGTAACATACCTAATGAAACGCTAGGAAAAGCAAAAGAAGAAAGGTACAACTGTAGTCAACTATGGACCACGTAATAGGTAGTGGAAAAGTGGTACGAGGGTGGTGGACTTAGCACGCATTTAATAATGGTGTAGGTAATTATTGAAGATTAGTCTCGAGAGCCGGATCTTTTAAAGTTATATTTTTGATAGAAATGTTAAACAGTCGGAATTTGATAAAAATCTATTAGACTTCGACGAAAGTCCGGGAAACTGAAAAGCTTGATGTGGAGACATAAAACAATACAAGCTAGTGACACGACGTACGACCACAATGAGATAGAACACATTTTACAGCTTACGAGAACTAAATTTATTACTCACCGTGAAAGTTAATCACGAAAAGGTCTACTGCCAGTTCCCTACTATGGATGCAGGTAAATATCAGAAAAATTAGCACAATTTTCTCGAAAAACACCGATAAATTAATGACAAGCCACAAGACCTCCGTGTTATCAACTATCAATACGTGGAACAAGCCTTCTTCGTATTGCAGGTTTGTTGCCTTGGCGCACACATCTACCAAGCATCAGTATGAGGAACTTCCTCCATTCAACTTGAGCGCCACTGCGCTAGTCCGTGCACTAGAATAATGCCCTCCGACCCTGCCATCTGACGGAGAAGGTGGAAATCATTTTCAACACGGAATTCCCCGTTTTTTTTTGTTTTTTCCCTGCCCAGTGGCAGCACTTTCCCCCTGTAATCCTTTTTCCAGCTGAGTGTGTGAAGTGTGAACCGTCATAAAAACAAATTTTTTCGTTATAAAAAATGATACTGTAATAAAAGCCATAGGTACCTACCATAGTGAATGAACGTAACATTTTCCCGATTTTTGTAAAATCGGACCCTTGAGCGTGACTCCTTTGAGCTGACAGACAAACTCGTGTGTAATAGGATCTTTCTACGAAATGTTTCCTTGAAAATTAGGAGTACAACTTTTTTGAAAAGGTACAATGAGGTAAATAAGGAAAATTTTTTTGAAGGTAGGTAGGTATGTTACGAGGCGGGGACTTCGGGGTGTAGCAGAGATGGTTTCGGTCGAGGCTTTCACCCCATGGCGGCATGAAGCCCCCAAAACCACCCCCGCTAAACCCTTCTCTCCCTGCCGTACTCCTAATCCTTCCCTGAATCGTGGGAAACAAATGCAAACTTCTAACTAACACTTTGGAGAATTGAAATACTAGGAGAAACGAAATTACCTATCCATACGTTATTATTCTAAAGGGGGCGTTCCACCAACTGTTTCCCTCCCAGGAAAGAGAGAGGAAACAGTAAACAAAAGATTAGTTTTTAGTTTATACAAAAAACGAGGTAGAGCCATAGGGGAGAGTGGGGAACAGTGAGACAAGGGGAACAGTGAGACAAACGGGTTTTTAAAAAAGAAGATGCGCGCCAGCGCCTCCAAGCATGATTTTTATTAACTACTTGACCTTGTGCACGATTGGCACCATTGAGGTGCCAGTTTCCGCGAGGTGTAGGTGTTGTGGGAGCATCCCCCGGTTTCAAGGTAAGAAAATCGTCTCTTTTTCAAAATTTTTCAACCTAATTAAAGTAGGATTTAGTTGCTTTCATGAGATTGAAACTTTTTGACAGCAATTCTGTTGTTATCAACTTTTTTTTTGCATCAAAGCCATCTTTGCAACCTTTCTCATTCAAACAGAAATCCAATATGTCTGGAAAAAGAGCCTTTGGGGAACACTGAGACGGCAACAGTGAGACATCTCTTGCCACTGCCTCATTGTTCCCCACTCCTAGGAATCATTATGCTCATCTTCTTATCAAGTTGTTAAGCTTCTGGCAAATAGTGTTGTTAATTAATAATAGGTTTTATTAATTAATAATAGGACTAAAGGTGTTTTTTTTCTAGATGAGAAACCCTAAGAGAAAAACTTCTCAAGGTACATTCACTGCTGCCACAATGAAGGCAGCTGTGCAGGAGGTCCTGGAGGACGATTCATCCCTGAGGGTAGTAGCGTCGAAATACGGTATTGCCCATCAAACATTGGCATGGTATGTTAAAAAACAAAAAGAAAATCTAAATGATGAAGTCCGCATGGTACCGAATTATTCAGTGAGGAAAATATTCACACCTGATCAGGAAAAGTCCTTGGTTGATTACATAATCAAATGCAGCAAAATGTTTTATGGACTCTCCAAAGATGACGTGAGGAAACTTGCATTCCAGATGGCGACCATAAACCGATTGAAAATACCAGAGCAATGGAAAAACACAGGGAAAGCAGGTATAGACTGGGCGTATGGGTTTATGAAGAGGAACCCTCAGCTTTCCCTGAGAACTCCCGAAGGCTGCAGTCTGGCCAGGGCCATTGCTTTCAATCGCCACAATGCGGAGATGCTTTACAATTTGTTGGAAGAAGTGCTTATTCGCGGTCAAGGGTTTCTCCAGGGAACTAGGATATACAATTTGGATGAGACAAGTACGACCACAAATGCTAAAACTCAGCAGAAGGTCATAGCAGAAAGGGGAACCAAGCAAGTGTCGTCCGTGACAAGTGGAGAAAAGGGAACTCTGGTCACAACATGTGTGATCATTGCAGCTGATGGCAACTGCTTACCTCCTGTCATGGTATTTCCAAAAAAAAAGTTCAAGAGTTGGATGTTGAATCAAGCTTACTTACCTACTTTAAGAAGTTCTCAATTTTTTTTTTTATTCGTCATTATCTAAGTCAACATGGTTACCGAGTTTTTCCTAAGCAAAATAAATGTCTCTTTAAGGTAATGTTGACAATTTTTCACAATTTAATCCTGTTGTATGCTAGACTTTCATAGCACATGCGTTAAGATTATAAATAAATAACAATTATTTCACTGTTTCACGTAGTGTTTTCATCCTTTCACCCTACTGTCCCAATGTTCCCCAGGGGTGTCTCACTCTACCCCTTGGGTGGGGAAGGGTGAGACAAATGACATAACTTTTTTAAAGCTTGATAACAACTGTTTGGACCTGTATAAATCCTTCTACTGAATACTTTTGAAAAGGTGAATAGTTTTTGGAAGCACCCTGAAAATTTCAGCTCGCCAGATGCAATCTTGAGCCCCTTTTTGCTGACCCAAACAAAAAGTGTCCCACTGTTCCCCACTCTCCCCTACACCATCATACACCATCCCCACAACCCAAGAAGTCAGTGACTTCCATACCATCGTCGATCTCGCAGCTCTGTCAACCTCATCTTGTCCCAAATTCTAATAGTGTACCTACTTTGAATTTTTGCAATTAAAAGACCTATCGGGTGATTATTGGGTTATTTGCGATGGGTCCTCCACTTCGGGAACGAACCTACTCTGAAAATCGGACCTAGCCTAACTTGTAAAAGTGATAGTGTAGTGTCAGAAAAATATCCCTACAAGAATTCTAGATCACCTCCAGAAGAAAACAACCATCAATCATGGACTTACCTTGTTTCCTAGAACTCCACCATAAGACCTGAGCTCAATTTAGCAAAACTCCGAAAATGATGGAGTACCTACTTATCATTATTTTAACCCTCGAAAACCCCTGATATAACTCCCTTCTCCTTTATGTAGGAAGCTGTCCAAACATCGCCCTGGGGGAAAGTAAGATCCATCAGGGGATGATTCCCTAAAGGATCCGTCTTATCCCAAGGCACTATCATTGGCCACTGTGGATTCGTGAGGTAATAAGCCAAAATCCCCAAAGAAAGGATTAAGGCTCACTAGCCCTCGAAAACACCGAGGTCCACCACAAAGGTCAAGGAAGTTCGCAAAAGTTCGGCATTTCAACCTATTGAACGAAAAGAGAAGTGTTTTTCTGAATTTGAAAAGTTACTTGAGCTCAGGATCCTATGAGAGGAGCGGCCAAGCCGACAATGAGCAGCCTATAGCCACATGGTAGGAGGTGACCACATTTAAAGTTACTTCAAGGAAAACATAAAAATAAAGCCTAGCTTCTCTCGAGGGGATAGACGAAAAATACTGTGATTAAGAAATTAGGTTGTAAGCCAAGAGAGAAACTAACGAAGTCTAGATGGAGTTTTGGAACGCTGGGAAAAGTGTGTACTACCTACGAAGTGGGACAAGATGCTACCAAAACTGAATCACGAGGAAAGGACATGGGTTTTGAGATAAATAGGAACAAAATCCATGTTCAAGCCCTCATAATTTATTAAACTAAGAAGAATGGGAAGTGAAATCGGAAAACATGAATAGGAAGTGAGTACAATGATAATGAGTTCTTAGATTCTATAAATTCTTAATAAACTAGAAATGTACCTACTAAAACCTGAAGGGATATAAAAATAAAATAAAAGGCCTAACTTCTACCCACAAAAAAAAATCTATAGCATGATCTAATTAGAACCTAAATTAATAATTTGGTCGATACTTTTACAAATTTTTCTTTAATGAATAATCTTTTCCGTAAAGTAACGTAGAAAGGAAAATTCTCCCCAAAATCCTAGAAAATACTCTCACGGAAACCCCAAAGATAAGAGTTTTGAGATGGAACCACCATCACAAGATTTGAATCAATTTTTAGTGTTTTACATTTATTTCTTAGGCATGGAGATAGAGTTAAGTTAGAAAAAAACCCCTTGAGGGCAAGGTTAACTTATAAGGGGAAAAAAACCTAACCCTATCCCGATATGATCTTATAATACTTCTCACATGATCAAACCACAAAGAACAATTTAACTAAAGGCCAATTGCCAACGAGACTTTCAAAATTATTACGGGAAATTTGAAAAAGAAATAGGTTTCTTTAAGTACCTAGATTCTGTGACTCCGTTACGTTTTTGCAAATTTTCAATTAGGACTTTAGCTTTGGTTGGGAAACTCTAATAATTTTGGACTAGGAGGAAAGAACCAAGATCTTACCTTAATGCAGCAGGAGGAGAGCAGCCCAGGGAATCTTCAGCAGCCAAATGTCCAGATTCCGACTTCTCCCTTTCCCAAGTCAACTCCGACCTCCCACTCCCCGTTTAATAAGAAAATCTTTTACTCAGAGGAGAGGGGCGACCGAGCGAATCCCAGGAAAAGGGGCCCCCGGTAAAACGGTGGATTGATGACTGAGGCCATACTGAGAGAGATTATTTCCGAATATTGGAGAGTTTATATGGTTGAAAAATTGAAGGAGGGACATGACGAAATTCGCCCGTATTTCATTAAATATTCTAATTTATTACATCAACAGTTGCTTTGGGAATTTCGTCACGTCACAAGGTATAAAAGGAAAGATTGGAAACAAATGTTATTTTATTATTTATTTATTTATTTATTTAGTACTTATTATTATTCATTTATTTAGTACTTACGTAATTTAACTGTGTTACGCAAAACTTCTAATCAGAAAAATCCGAATCCTCATCGGAACTGCTATCAGTATCAGAAGCCCCCCCACAACATTAATGATCAAACTATTGATCTCCGATTCGACTACATATTATATAGGTACGTGATCTTTTTGACGGTAGTCGTCCTCAATTTTTTCGGCTGGACTGACATTTCTTCCACCTGAAACCGCTACTAACGAGTCGTTTCCAAAGGTAACTTCTACCATACTCGAGAACTCCGTCACTCGCCAATTCCGCACAGTGTTTTCAATGAAGGGCACTCTTTCCAAACAATGTAGAATTCGTTCATTTGTTTCGTGTAGCAGCATCGGTGAATTCATCAGCATCGATGACCTTCTTGTGCGGTGTGGACTTGGTTGGCGTAGCAAACGAAGGACTCGCCCGATCTGATGTTGTTTGGTTTCCAGCTTCCTTCATAATGTTGCCGACTGTTCTCGCCGAGACGCCCGTTGCTGCACCTAGTCACATCGCGAACGTTGTATTTCGCGTCATCCTCTTTTTTCTTCCTCGTAAAATACTGGCACACATTGTACACAATTTCTCGTGCCTGACTCCTTAGAGCCCTGTCTCTTGCGATAGCAGGTTTTCGGTTTCTTGCTGACGATGAAGGTTGATCTTCCATCGCGAGATTTGTGTAGGCGTCACACGGAAACTGACAGGTGCGGGGGATTGTGATGATACTCAGTTCAAAAATAGGATGACGGGGATTGTGGTGATACCTGCTCACAGTTAAAATAAGAAGGGTTAATACGACGATATAGGTAGGATGGTGAAACGAAAAGCAAGATCTTTATGCCATCAGGCTGCCCACTGTGGCGGTTGAGTCTTGAGTACCACAATGTGAATTGAAAAACATCGAAGTAAAGTAGAAAAAAAAGACAAAAAGGAAGAATACACCGAAGAAAAACTAGCAGCAGCAGGTAGTTATCCGTGTTTTCTTTCATGTTAATAAAAAAAAAAAAAAAAAAAAAATCATTCATGTTATTTCTTCAAAGCAGATCCTTACCTAGGTACCTACTTTTTAGGGGAAATCTACCTTTCATGCTAGGTACCTAATACACAAATGGAGAAATGCAGAACATTGAAAACAAAAAAAAATTGCTGTCGGTAGTACAAACTTTTTTTCTTCAATCATTCATCCTATTTACTTAGGTATCTACTTGTTGTTCATGCGTAGCTAGCTCATTTCTTGCAGTCTCGGAAAGATCTCTATAATTCTTCGGTCATCTTTTCAGATATATAGGTAACTGGTGGGCGACCTAAAAAAATAACTTTAACCCACTTATGAATAAAACATGCATTATCTGTATAGCACTTGACATAGTTATTCAAAGAGTCCGAGCTTGGTTGTTCAAGAGATATCATGCTGTAAAAATGTCTATAAATGTCATACCATACCAAAAATAAAAATACAAGGGTTTTGATGAGCCCATAATAACAATGGGTGTTTAGGAGTCTGTTAAAAGTTTTACACAACAAAGTTAAAAGTTTGCACAGTAATGTTAAATTGAAGTAGGAAACATACTTCCTGTTTTTGTGGACCACTGTTGAAACAGTAGACAAATACCTACCTAAGCATATTTTCGGCAAACAACGTAGGTACGGAATTGTTCGACTGCAAGCTGTCTTTGAGGAGAGGTGCATAATCGGTGGCAATAGGTTTGTTCGCAGTGACCATCTGACCGTCAGAAAGGCGTTTGACCCTTCTCAGTGATTGTCGGACTCTAGGTAGGCTATCCACTATCCATGACCGCTGTTCGCAATGTTTTCCTGACTAGTGACTACCCAACACCAGTTTTCTAGTCGTCATTCCAGTACACAGAAGATAGGGCGGACGAGAAACTGAACCCCAACCACCACTGCCTTCTCGATTCCCAACCATTATCAAACTCAAACCCTTTTCAAAGCTTATCAACAAGGCAATGGATCATGGATGGTTTTTTACGGTTTTCAGAAAAAGCCAGTGCGAACAAAGCTAACAGGTTGGGGTTAAGATGTTTTAATTTCCCTTAATATAAATTTCGAATGTAACTTCTGTCTGTTCGTGGGCAACCCGCCGTAAAATCCTTGAAACGTCAATAAATAAACGAAAAAATGGTCAAAACGAGCAGAAATTAGGATGGTTTGTGTATACAATGGTTGTGCGGGTTGGTGTCCAAAAAAATGGTCCCTCATAAATTGTATCAAATCGCACCGGTACATTTTCGTCTGGTCATGCGCAAGTGTCCCTTTAAACGCCCATAATTCCCCCACCCCCCAAGAGGGTGAAAATCGCATGTTGGAGGGAGGGAATGGTTAGCATATTTTAGGTATCATAACTGCACTGCGAATTTCGTCTGCACATGCGGAAGTGTCATTCTTGAAAAGTCCGAACAAACAAACCTTTTCTACCCATTTTCTAGGACTGTAGGAAGTTTTTTATATGGCTAGGGGGTGTTGCGTGTTAGAAATCTGGGTGACGATACAAAAATAAATTGTATAAAATATCTTTATTTTTTCATTTGCAAACTGAATAAAACGCACTTTAAAATGTTATACTTTAAAATATTTTATTTTCAACATCCAATCCATTTTCAACACAATATTTATGTAGATACCTATATCTATGGCATATAAACATCTATACGTCTTGGGCAAGCATCATTGAACAGCGTATTTCCACAGTATTACATCAACGCACCACAACGGAAATCACCAGCGATACAGTTGTAACGAGAGAAAGTATAGTATTATAGTATATCCTACTATAAGGCCACTATGAACTATGGTAGAAAACAGTCATACATCTGTGTTTCAAGTAGGTATATTGATAATATTCATTTCTAATATTTGGAAAAAACGCAATTTGTTTCTGAACATTATACAACTTATGTAACAGGTCAACAAGTATACCAAAATACAATTTGAATTTCACAACAGAAAAATAGAACGATCAAGTATAAGTACATGTACAAAGATGTCTGAACACTGAATTCGAAAAATTGAATATTTATTCATTTTATATTATACACATAAATTTATATATGTTTCATGTTTTACAACAGCTATTACACGTATTTCTCTTAATCGCATATTTTTACTTTTTTATTTTAATTCTTTTTTTAATAAATATATACATCGAACTGTAAAGTCAGTTTTTATACATCGTTTCACAACCAAATGATGGATCATTCAAGCGAAGTTCTTCGGTATAACATGAGGATCTCGAATAACTCGGAGTAATGAATATTTATAAATTGTAGCACAACATGGCAATTTTACACCAGCATCTTCAATGTACAAAAAACAAGTTCAGCAATTTTCGATGAGTTGACGAGTGTTAAAAATCTTTTTATAATAAATCCAACTTCATTTGCTTTCGAAATTCACACCTAATTCCCCTTATTTTGCAATCTAGTACCACCCAAAAAGTAGGTACAATATTCAATTCATCCTTTTCGTAATAAAACAATTCTCCTCTCAATAAATTCTATGTAAGTAGGTACCTATGATTTGTTAATATTACCATACCTTCCGGAGGAATCCGTCGTCACTAGCTGGTTGAGTACTGGAGCCATTTCATACACTCACAATGTTAGATGTCTTCAATGCTTTTAAGCGAAGACCCAGTAAATAAATTGACAATGAGCGAATACCTAGGTAAGTACCTACTTTCTTTATGTTTTGCCACTGTTACTCCACCAAATATTTTATTATTATTAAAACGAGTTTGGAAAATGTATAAATGCCAGACTGGTCAAAAAAAATAGTATAGCTCCAGAAAAAAATCAGGCGTAAGTACTTGAAACAATAAGTTAACGATTATGTACACTCGTCATCACCTCATGTGAACCCGAAGTACGTAGAATTCTTAGTGGTACGTACCTAATTGATTACACTATTTACATAGCCTACTTAACTAGGGGTTTCCACAAATGAATTGATGATTAACAACCACAATATAAACAAGATTTCTCATTTCTCCTTCCGAATTCAAATCTAACTTTATTAAATACGTAGAACGCATCTAAATGTTCACTCAAAGGTGGGTTAATCAAACTCTTCTTTATTCAAGTGGGTGATGTACTGCTCAGTTTAAATCTTTGGCCCCGATAACTTCTCAAAACAAATTGGAGCTGCAAAGTGGTTGTTAGTGATGTTACCATGTTAGTGGTGTTAGGTTACCAATTATTCAATACCTAATTGATACCAGAAGATTACAAAAATAGTTGAAGACATCCATAGGTACTCAATCAACAACGATAATTTGATAGTTTGACAAATAATTCCTCGCCGAGATGAATTAATTTTACATTTAAATGTATTACTTCATTAATTCGAGAGAACACATCGAATGGTAACTACTGGTGTCGAATACATCTTAATAACGTGTAGACGAACACAATAATAATAAACTTATTTTTCTCACACAGAGTAGATGTCAAGAAGAAATGGACAGTGGAAAAAAGGAAACCTAACTTCTTATTCTGTTACAACACAAATCTACGAACATTCAACAAATTTCTGTGGAGGAAAACTTGGGAGTACGATTTTCGTACCATGACAGCTAAAACTGAAACTGCAACTAGTCTATCCGAACTCTACCAAAACACAAGGTCTAGTGGAATAGCGATTTCAAATCCTCGTATATCGTGCAATGAAAAGATCATGAAGATTTTAGAAGAATTAGGACAACGTGTGTCCCGTACCAATGGTAGAATGCAATACCAAAATATATTTGAAAATCCTACGATAACATTTTCTGTTTCAGTAACTACCATCATAATCCTCGTTATAGTTTTACTTTTTTTTGGAACGTTCAACCTTCATATCTCATTCATTATAGATCGTAATGTTATGTTGAGGGCGAAATGAACATAATAAGAAGGTAGGTATGATGAACTTTTATAAATATATACATATGGTGAACCATAAATAAATATAGTATTACTTTAACCATAAATAAATATGGTATTACTTTTACCATAAATAAATATGGTGGACCATAAATAAATATAGCATTAATTTTACCATAAATAAATATGCTGAACCATAAATAAATATAGTATTACTTTTACCATAAATAAATATGGTGAACCATAAATAAATATAGTATTAATTTTACCATAAATAAATATGGTGAACCATAAATAAATATGGTATTACTTCAACCATAAATAAATATGGTGAACTTTTTCTATTAGGCTATTTGAAAATAGCTGGCTAGTATTGCACTCCCCACCCCATAATTCGCTGAGGCGCCTCCCTCTATACCTACAACTGGAACATTCTGTGGTTGTATGACGTGAAGCGTTCTTGTATGATGTGTAGTAGAAAACCAACATCTAAAGAACTCTATTCCCAACTGCAAACTGATATATTTGGCAAGCACTGAGGGCGATGTTACATAAATTATGTAGCTGTTCAAAAATTGAGGAACAGGAACTAATACTATCACACTAATAAACGCTACCTAGTTTTAGACTTTGAGGGAAGGTTCGATGTCAGATTCCTGTCACCACAGCTTTGCATTTTCGATTATTGATTGATGATAGACGAGACTGAACGACCACATGATATAGTTTATTGTACGTCCACTTTTAGACTGGCAATCAGCAACTTTATGATGTACGTAGGAATGAGAGACAGGAACTCAAGAAGAAAATGAAAAGCTATATTCAATATTGATTTGGAACCATATTGACTTATTGAGATCAGATACGTCGCATTCTGACGTTGCTCCATCCTTGTACATACGGGAGATATTACGAAGAAAAAAATAAATAAAAATAAGTCGAGTGATTGACTGAATTAAGATCTTCAACAATTTTTATTAATTTTATTATGATTTCTGTTCTTGTTCCATACGGCGCGGCGCCGGCACCCCTCAGAGCTTGGCAGCAATCAACGACTGCGGGGTCTGCTGTACAGTAATGCCGCCTCTGATGTATGGGGACCGGGAACGTGGAAAGATTGTTGGCCAGGCTGTACTACCTACTTTATAACAAATTCATGATCGTGTGTTTCGGAGAAAGGGGCACGCGGAAATTGATGAATGTTAAACATGATTAGTTACATGCAAAAAACGTATTATACCTATTTAATATTACGGTTGTATTGTAAGGTTGTAATATACATCCTTAACATATCATTAACATAATTAAGGTTTTATGTTTTTCATACAACACAATAGAATACAATGTTGGATGTGTCTAACAAACAGAGTACCTAGGTAAGACTGTGCTGTCTTGTATTCATGATTTATGTTGTCAGCAATCATGTATTTTCAAGAAGCTTTACTGATTTTATTGGCTAAATCAAAATACCTACTGTCGTGATATCCTCCCAGACTATCACTCCATGTACAATATTAAAGATATCGCAAATAAACCAAGGAATGAAGTGGCGGACGTGACCTGGCTCAGGTATTACGAAGGGATCCCCTACCATCCCTCAACGTGAGTTGGGTGGACAAAGCCCTATATTAACTCGCCTTTCTCTCCTGTTACTTCTTCATTCTACGCTCTCCTCCTGATGACTTATCTCTCTCCTCCTCGCTCACGCCTCCTCTCCCTCTCTCCTATATCTAAAAGATCCCAGACTGGTGTTAACCGGGTAGGAAAAACTACCCAGAGTGGTAACCACTGGGCAAACATCCAAACGACCCGCAAAGATCCCAGAATGGTGATAACCACTGGGCATATCCTCCTAGCGTCTTAGTGGTGGAAACCTCCCTGACTTCGATTAAAGGTGTTAACCAGAGGCGTTAGGTCCGATGCCTTCTCTCCATCTCACTCACTCACCTCACCTCGCCTCGCCTCTTAACCTAAACCACCACACCTACTAATAGAGGATAACAATATACCGCTTCACTTGATTCCTGATTTTTTGGAACGTTTCACGTCGATATTGAGGCGAAATCGCTATTCAGAGCAAGAAACTAACTTAGACGTACGTGACCATCTGTGAGCGCGGACCATGACCAGAGGCAGTTCTGGAGTGTCAGACGTTGTCCTGGTCCTTCTGAGGGGTCTCCCTGGGCGTCCGCGGGCTCTGGAGGAGAACTGCCGTCCCGACGGAAAAGTAACCTCCAGGCTTCGGCTTCACGTGCCGGTTATTCATTTCCATCGAGACGATCCTCATGAATTCAATTTGCCCAGCGAGCTTTTGTATTTCTTCCTGTAATATGAAATTATTTTATTGAACACACGACCGTATATCTACTTGCACTACCTGCTTGTATTCAAACTATAATTCATTTTTTATTATTTTATAATCCTAACTATACTTCATGTTCAACAACGCATAGCTTCCAATTATGTACCTTCAATTCCTCGTTTTCTTGATAGAGATCAGTCGTTTCTTCGGCAACCAACCCGATACCGTTGAGAGAGAAGGAGGCAGTAACTGCCCTCGCTCTGGCTCTTTTGTCCCACTGATCTCCTTGACCTTTCAGGACTCGAACAACCTTCAATGAACACAGAATTGATCGCATACATTTTCATGACGCCTTCAACAGTCATACGTTGAAGTAAGTTGAGCCATAGAACGAGGGTGAAGTGGATTAGGTATGTTTGGGAGAGCGGATTCGCTTCGTGTATAGCAACAGGACATTCAATAACAAGTTAGCTAAGGGCCTTCTTATTTAATCAACCTACAGCCTTATTTTCTTTTAGTAATGCAAATACCTACCTACGTAAAATGATTTGAGAAATCAATTTCTGCGTTGTTACTTCTCGTTTTAAATGGTTTAAGACAAACCCATGATTTGAGCTTGAGGGTTTCAATGTAAAGTGCTTCATGTCATGCAAATGTCGAAAAAAATAAATATTACTTATTTAATTACAATGGGAAGTATGGTGTATTCATCTGCTCTTAATAAAAATACTGGAATATGAGAACTCCTTACCTTTGGACCAAATACGAGGCCAACGGTAACGGATGTGCTAAGTTGGGTTCTAACGAACCCTAAAAAATATTTCATGTCAGGCCCGGCATTCGGGAACAAGCAAAGGCTGGAACAGAATTTATGGTTAATAGATCACAGGTGCAAACTCTTATAAGTATTTGAGACGTTTGAAACTTATACGTAACCAATTAAAATTCAATAATTTGAAATTCAACACGTTAACTTACTGAAAAGCAACCATAGCTGTATTTACGACAGCTATATTGTAAATGGCGTAGCTAATCAGTCTCGCCTCATTGAAAAGAGATTCAGCGTTCCGCACGCTGTAGCATACCCGTATTCCCCAAGCAAGAAACAGCATTTCACCTGGAAAAGACGAGAATACATAGACTATAAAAATGATTGCAATCTACTACCTACCCACATAAGTGAGCACACATTACACTGGGGAGGTACCTACGTACAGTAAATGAAAATGCAGGAGTTGGGTAGATATACCAAAATGCTGAAAATTGTCACAGAATGGTTTATTCTTTTCCTGTGTGGATCCCTTCTGTGTTGATCACTGTTTTCTGTGGTCAATACCTAACCTCGTGCTTCCTCCAGGAAAGCCCTTAATCGAGTTTCGGAGCCGGCTGGGTAATTACAGTTACATAAATGCCGGCCGGACGCGCCATTTCGGCCCCACAAACCCCCCCACCCGGTCATCCTAAGTAGGACCTTGGAAGAGCTATTTGCTCAGTTCGAGTAAGAAACCAGTGAGCTTGGATTGGTACTGAGTACCTCCAAAACCGAGTACATTAAATTATCAGCTCCCGATCAGCGCGATGTAGAAGATGTTTCCCTATATGGCACGACGTTTGAACCTGCCACGCAATTCAAGTACCTGGCAATCTTTCAAACAAAGAGAACAAGGTGAAAGAGGAAATTCTTGTGGTTGCAGGAGGGAGAGCGGTCAATATTTCAGGTCTAGGTTGTTGTCCAGGACAGCCCAACTAAGACTTTATAAAACGATGATTCGACCCATAGTCACCTATGGCTATGAATCTGAGAAGATGTCTGCCAAGGATGACCCCCCACCCGGGCATTGTAACCCTCGACATAAATATAATACCCAAATTGTCACCTTATTTTGATGATTTGTGTGGCCGTGACTGGCAGCTATAATGAACAGGTAGGTAAAAAGTACCTATATACAAAACTCAAAATAACGATTCTTCTTCAAATGAACACGGAACAGTACAAAAACAGTTCAAAAGGCCATGCGTGATCATAACCTAGACCCCAAATAGGATCAAAAAACATAATTTCATTAAATTTAGGTTCATGGAAAGAACTACTAAGTAGGTACGGCGGACGGACAGACAGAGTTTTCATTCAATTTTCGAATTCTACATACCTTGAAACGTAAACCATCAAATTTTGAGATGATGATGGTGGGTGGGGGGGTTACAATTTTTTCATGTTTGATTCCGAAGGTTGATACGAACTGGAAATACACTGCCAAGGTGATGGCACAGGAGCTTCCTCGTCACAATCAGAGTGACCCATTATAAAATAGAACAGACTCGGAAGCAAAATAACATAACAATACATTACATTACATAACATTACATAACGTTAAATATACATATTACATAACATTACATTACATAACATAACATTACATAACATAACATTACATAACATTACATGAAATGTACATATTATACATAACATGACTTCCATAATACATTACGTCCATTATACATAACTAGCCTGACCGCTCGCTTCGCTCGCTATCCGAGATTCGCTGTACGCAGTATCGTGGAACCAACAAACGACGGAAAAATCCCATACCCTACCGGGTATTTGTGCCCAATTTTATCAAAATCCGTCAAGCCATTCAGGAGTTGACCATGGTCGACCATATTTCCGCTATGGTCTGGGAATTAAAAATGCGCCTACGTTCAACTTGGGAGGCTACCGGATATTGGTGCCAAATTTGGTCGATATCCGTTGAGCAATTCGGGATTCGACCATGGAGGGGCCCATGGATGCGCTAAGGTCGACCGCGGGGGTAGTCCGAAGGGTCGATCGTAGATAGAATTTCACGTAGATTACGAATACGCGATAAAAAATAGGGGTTACCATTTCAATTAACGAAGTTGACCATGGTCGACCATAGTTCCGCTATGGTCAGGGAATTAAAAATGCGACGTTGCACAACTTGGGAGCCTACTGGATACTCGTGCCAAATTTGGTCGATATCCGTCAAGCCATTCAGGAGTTGACCATGGTCGACCATAGTTCCACTATGGTCAGGGAATTAAAAATGCGCCTACGTTCAACTTGGGAGGCTACCGGATATTGGTGCCAAATTTGGTCGATATCCGTTGAGCAATTCGGGATTCGACCATGGAGGGGCCCATGGATGCGCTAAGGTCGACCGCGGGGGTAGTCCGAAGGGTCGATCGTAGATAGAATTTCACGTAGATTACGAATACGCGATAAAAAATAGGGATTACCATTTCAATTAACGAAGTTGACCATGGTCGACCATAGTTCCGCTATGGTCAGGGAATTAAAAATGCGACGTTGCACAACTTGGGAGCCTACTGGATACTCGTGCCAAATTTGGTCGATATCCGTCAAGCCATTCAGGAGTTGACCATGGTCGACCATAGTTCCACTATGGTCAGGGAATTAAAAATGCGCCTACGTTCAACTTGGGAGGCTACCGGATATTGGTGCCAAATTTGGTCGATATCCGTTGAGCAATTCGGGATTCGACCATGGAGGGGCCCATGGATGCGCTAAGGTCGACCGCGGGGGTAGTCCGAAGGTTCGATCGTAGATAGAATTTCACGTAGATTACGAATACGCGATAAAAAATAGGGATTACCATTTTATTTAACGAAGTTGACCATGGTCGACCATAGTTCCGCTATGGTCAGGGAATTAAAAATGCGACGTTGCACAACTTGGGAGCCTACTGGATACTCGTGCCAAATTTGGTCGATATCCGTCAAGCCATTCAGGAGTTGACCACGGTCGACCATAGTTCCGCTATGGTCAGGGAATTAAAAATGCGACGTCGCACAACTTGGGAGCCTACTGGATATTCGTGCCAAATTTGGTCGATATCCGTTGAGCAATTCGGGATTCGACCATGGAGGGGCCCATGGATGCGCTATGGTCGACCGCGGGGGTAGTCCGAAGGGTCGATCGTAGATAGAATTTCACGTAGATTACGAATACGCGATAAAAAATAGGGGTTACCATTTCAATTAACGAAGTTGACCATGGTCGACCATAGTTCCGCTATGGTCAGGGAATTAAAAATGCGACGTTGCACAACTTGGGAGCCTACTGGATATTCGTGCCAAATTTGGTCGATATCCGTTGAGCAATTCGGGATTCGACCATGGAGGGGCCCATGGATGCGCTATGGTCGACCGCGGGGGTAGTCCGAAGGGTCGATCGTAGATAGAATTTCACGTAGATTACGAATACGCGATAAAAAATAGGGGTTACCATTTCAATTAACGAAGTTGACCATGGTCGACCATAGTTCCGCTATGGTCAGGGAATTAAAAATGCGACGTTGCACAACTTGGGAGCCTACTGGATATTCGTGCCAAATTTGGTCGATATCCATCAAGCCATTCAGGAGTTGACCATGGTCGACCATAGTTCCGCTATCGTCAGGGAATTAAAAATGCGACGTCGCACAACTTGGGAGCCTACTGGATATTCGTGCCAAATTTGGTCGATATCCGTCAAGCCATTCAGGAGTTGACCATGGTCGACCATAGTTCCGCTATGGTCAGGGAATTGAAAATGCGACGTTGCACAACTTGGGAGCCTACTGGATATTCGTGCCAAATTTGGTCGATATCCGTCGAGCCGTTTGGCCGTGCATAGAAGGACAGACAGACAGACAGAGCGCATGCGCAGGGCGAACCGCTGGCTCTATCATGTTGAAATTTATATGGGACCTCAATGGGCCCTACCCGCTTAATCCCTGAGAATTACATTGAAATTGGGTGAAATCTTTGGTTACTACGGCTGTAACAAGGAAATTGAATCTATTTCACGCCAGCGCATGCGCAGAGCGCACCTAGGGTCCGATCACGCTGAAATTCATACTGGAACTTACTAGGCCTTGTCCAAACAACCCTTCAAAATTTGAGCGAAATTGAATCAAAATTGTGAAAGTTTTGCGTGTTTGTTGAATTTAACGTTAGCGCATGCGCAGGGCGTACCGCTGGATCAATCATGTTGAAATTTGTATGGGACCTCAAGGGGCCTTATCCGCACCATCCCTCAAAATTTGAGCTGAATCAATTCAAAATCGTGGAAGTTATGGCTGTAACAAGGAAATGCGGACAGACTCACAGACTCACAGACTCACAGACTCACAGATTCACAGACTCACAGACTCACAGACTCACAGACCGACAGACACGGAACCAAATTTGTTCAGTAGGCTTTGAAACGCAAAATGCAAGTGGAAATTTTGATTTCTGAAGACAAAAATTTTTTGGCTCACGAAAGTGAACACAAGGCTTCCGCTGCTTCGCAGACTCGGAAGCAATACTGGAAATACACTGCCAAGGTGATGGCACAGGAGCTTCCTCGTCACAATCAGAGTGACCCATTATAAAATAGAACAGACTCGGAAGCAAAATAACATAACATTACATTACATTACATAACATTACATAACGTTAAATATACATATTACATAACATTACATTACATAACATAACATTACATAACGTTAAATATACATATTACATAACATTACATTACATAACATAACATTACATAACGTTAAATATACATATTACATAACATTACATTACATAACATTACATTACATAACATTACATTACATAACATAACATTACATAACATTACATGAAATATACATATTATACATAACATGACACCAATAATAAATTACGTCCATTATACATAACTAGCCTGACCGCTCGCTTCGCTCGCTATCCGAGATTCGCTGTACGCAGTATCGTGGAACCAACAAACGACGGAAAAATCCCATACCCTACCGGGTATTTGTGCCCAATTTTATCAAAATCCGTCAAGCCGTTCAGGAGTTGACCATGGTTGACCATATTTCCGCTATGGTCAGGGAATTAAAAATGCGCCTACGTTCAACTTGGGAGGCTACCGGATATTGGTGCCAAATTTGGTCGATATCCGTTGTGCAATTCGGGATTCGACCATGGAGGGGCCCATGGATGCGCTAAGGTCGACCGCGGGGGTAGTCCGAAGGGTCGATCGTAGATAGAATTTCACGTAGATTACGAATACGCGATAAAAAATAGGGGTTACCATTTCAATTAACGAAGTTGACCATGGTCGACCATAGTTCCGCTATGGTCAGGGAATTAAAAATGCGACGTTGCACAACTTGGGAGCCTACTGGATATTCGTGCCAAATTTGGTCGATATCCGTTGAGCAATTCGGGATTCGACCATGGAGGGGCTTATGGATGCGCTATGGTCGACCGCGGGGGTAGTCCGAAGGGTCGATCGTAGATAGAATTTCACGTAGATTACGAATACGCGATAAAAAATAGGGGTTACCATTTCAATTAACGAAGTTGACCATGGTCGACCATAGTTCCGCTATGGTCAGGGAATTAAAAATGCGACGTTGCACAACTTGGGAGCCTACTGGATATTCGTGCCAAATTTGGTCGATATCCATCAAGCCATTCAGGAGTTGACCATGGTCGACCATAGTTCCGCTATGGTCAGGGAATTAAAAATGCGACGTTGCACAACTTGGGAGCCTACTGGATATTCGTGCCAAATTTGGTCGATATCCGTCAAGCCATTCAGGAGTTGACCATGGTCGACCATAGTTCCGCTATGGTCAGGGAATTGAAAATGCGACGTTGCACAACTTGGGAGCCTACTGGATATTCGTGCCAAATTTGGTCGATATCCGTCGAGCCGTTTGGCCGTGCATAGAAGGTCAGACAGACAGACAGAGCGCATGCGCAGGGCGAACCGCTGGCTCTATCATGTTGAAATTTATATGGGACCTCAATGGGCCCTACCCGCTTAATCCCTGAGAATTACATTGAAATTGGGTGAAATCTTTGGTTACTACGGCTGTAACAAGGAAATTGAATCTATTTCACGCCAGCGCATGCGCAGAGCGCACCGAGGGTCCTATCATGCTGAAATTCATACTGGAACTCACTAGGCCTTGTCCAAACAACCCTTGAAAATTTGAGCGAAATTGAATCAAAATTGTGAAAGTTATGCGTGTTTGTTGAATTTAACGTTAGCGCATGCGCAGGGCGTACCGCTGGATCAATCATGTTGAAATTTGTATGGGACCTCAAGGGGCCTTATCCGCACCATCCCTCAAAATTTGAGCTGAATCAATTCATAATCGTGGAAGTTATGGCTGTAACAAGGAAATGCGGACAGACTCACAGACTCACAGACTCACAGACTCACAGACTCACAGACTCACAGATTCACAGACTCACAGACTCACAGACTCACAGACCGACAGACACGGAACCAAATTTGTTCAGTAGGCTTTGAAACGCAAAATGCAAGTGGAAATTTTGATTTCTGAAGACAAAAATTTTTTGGCTCACGAAAGTGAACACAAGGCTTCCGCTGCTTCGCAGACTCGGAAGCAATAATAAACCAACAACTAATAGTTGATTCAATGGGATACTAACCCGCACGGCCTACCAATGTTGATGGCAGGGTATAACCTCCGCTTCGTCCACATCTCAGTACAGAGTTTGAAACACCTCATGTTGGTACCTATAATCTTTATGCCATCACCCGAAAGTAGAAATCCACAACCGCCTCGCAATAAATGAGGATGTTCTATAAACATTGACAATAACCACGATTCTTAACATACCTAACGCGATACTGTGGTCCCACCAATTGTAGGAACATTGCTTGAAGCTAAGCCCGTGGCTGTCTTGAATGTCTTCTCCGATGGGAGGTGCGCTAAGCGTCCACGTCCCCAGGTATATCAGCATCACCAGCAGAATCGGGAACATCCATTGCAGCAACTGCTTGTCGGTCAGCTTGACCTTGTGGGCACTTTTGACGCGGTACGTCAAGGAAACTCTGAAAAATGCGACTCATTCTCAAAAATCACTCAAAACTGGTCACCAAAATTGAATAATATTAAACAGTGGTGATCATTAAAGGCACAAGAATATAATCCTTAGGTGACCTATAGAATAGAATTAGGTACGTACTTGGTATTTTAGTTTCATTAATTTATTATAGTCAACAAACCTCCATGTTTTCATTAATAGCGCCGTGTACGTGACACAAAAGCCAAGATGTCTTGTCCACTTAGTGGCTATACATGAATACATATCTAAAATCGGGAAGATTGCGGCCATCTGAAACACACAAAGTTTGAGGTTACAACAGGTTACAATCTGTTTATTCCGCGAAAAATTTTCTCAAGGTTACCACGTTTCAAAACTTCGAACACACAGAAGCAAATACACTGAAAACCTTGTCAGCGATGGTCTAGGAGAGCTAGACTTTTCATACGTCGCAGAATTTGAACAAGAAAGAACCCATATTGGCATATTATGACAAAAAAAAACTCCAAAATAAACCAAGGACAAATGCCCACACAACATTCCTATTCATATACGAAAACCATTTTAATCGCCCCATGTGTGGACATTTTTATGGTTTTCAGGGAAGCGCAATTGATGAGCTATTTTAGGTGTAGCGGACAATGGAAGGCGGTGTAATCAGGTGTAAACTCAGGGTACAAAAATTGTTTTCGCCCTTTGGAAGCGACCAAAATGGTTCTATAAGCGAAAGATCGGATGTAAACAGTCACATGCTGCAATTGAAGAGACAACGACACCTCTTTTCCGATGCAACTACGATGATTATTTGTATAGTTTTTCCAAGTTTTTTGTGTCCTATACTATTAGTTGTTGTGAAGTGCGGTAGCTTAAAAAATGCAGGGCCTACTCTGAGAAAACGGATTTAAAAAAAAACTTAAAAAAAAAAAACTGCTTTCTGAAATGCCTTACCTCGAGGTACATAATGGCGCAGCCGAGGAGAGTAATACAAAGAAAAATGGGGCTCGCCACCTTGAAGACCTTCAGTCGACGGTGATGGAAGACGTAAGCGACCAACCCCAGAGTTAAGGCCACGCAGGTTGCGGATATTGAAAGAAGAACAATCCTGAAAAACGGGAAAAAGCCAAATGAATCTTGAACCAACGTAATAACAATCTGTGTTATCCTTATAAAATATTGAGCAAACCACAGTGTGCTCATTTCACGTGTTTTCATTCGGTCTACTTAATTCATTTCGAACATCGTCCGGTGTGATATCGTCCAATTCGGATGATTCAGTCTTTCTTGAATTTTCTCCCTGATGAAAATGTCGAACTCTTGTAATTGTAAACAGTACAGTTTGTAATTGTAAACAGCTTCGTAATAATGGAGCAGTTACAATTTTATTGACGTTCAAGGCTGGTCAACATATAGTCCATAACATGAGTACTTCTATCTTGTATAACTCTCCCAAATAAAATCTCGAGCCCTCGTAACCGTACAGTTAGTTTCGAATAGGTACGCAAAAGATTTGATAGCGATTCAACAACGGAGAGGGTTGCAGTATATTGGCGTTCAAGGTTGGTCCATAATATGAATACTAGCTACTTATGATTCCAGTGGGAATCATAAGTAGCTAGTATTCATTCACTATACTATACCACTTTCCAACTCACATTCCTTAAAAAATGTGGTTTCATCAAAATTAGTTCAGGTGATGAAATTAGCAACAATCAGCTCATTAGTAGGCGATGAAAAGTACAATGGTTTTAATCCGTTAATTATAATCCATAGGTGATGAACCGTCGTGCACCGCTAATGATCGTCTTTCAATCGTGGCTTTACCCCATACTTTTAGCTAATTTTCGGGGAAAATATGCTATTTCCGTTCTACCTCATTCTACATTGATTACAAAATCCGAAGTCTAGAAATAGAGAAACCCAACAGTCACAAGCCAGAGGCTTACATGGTTTTCACAACCTACTCGTATTTCAAAAGTGACAATATCGGTCAGGATTCATGCCATGACGAAGGTTCAAGTATTTCCCAGGGACGCTTCTTACAAGCTAAGCTTTTAGATGAGGGGGTGCCCATATCGTTTTAAACTGTTAGAGAAGGGGGGGGGGGGGGAGGGGGTCATCCTAAAGCCTAGAGGAGAACGCTGCAAATTATTACACAACGGTTCATCATTTTACCTGAATAGGTGCCCCTTCTGCGTGGATCACTGTTTTCTGTGGTCAATACCTACCCTCCTGCTCCCCCAGGAAAGCCCTCAATCGAATATTTGTAATTGGCTCACTTTTGCATCTAACTAGAAACGCAGATTGTTTGTAAGTTTACTGATTTCGATTTACAAATTTTTGACCTTAACATTTCATATAATTGTTTGGGTACAATATTCTCTAGAGTTGTGCAGGGCTCAATACTTCGCCTACTCCTTCCCATGATTTTTACCTCAGATTTCATTAATTTTATCACCTAGGTAGTTGCGCACATTATGTTGCTTAGTAACTTGATTACAAATAGTTACGAGTTACAGGTTGGCGAAGAACATTCGACTGTTGTTGCTCATGTCGTTCTATTTATGTTTTCACCCACTGATGTGCTGTCTTTGTTTGCTTTTATTTAAATCCATATAATGACGAAAATTCAGTTGCTGCAAAAGATGCAGCGAGTGCTGTTTCTGACAGCCAGGAAAGCTAGCGGCTTCTTTTGCAAAACTGACCTATATCAACTACTCTTGCCTACCATGAATACCTGTGTTGTCTTATACAAACCTGCATGGCCAGTTGTACTGGGCTAAACAGGGCTCGGGACCATCACAAGTTTTGCAGCCCTCGGCGCAGGGCAAACACAGAAAATGGTCGTTGTGTTTACTGGATCCGTTTGCGACCCGTTCAAGCCATGTAGCTGCAATAGGAACAAATTGGATACAGCAATGTGTAAAAATGTTGCGAATTCTTCCTTAACGGTTCATTGTTTTCTGTAAAGATAACTAAATTCTGAGGCATGGATCGTAGAAGATAGTAAATGCTTGCCTAAATTCTGTGTAGGCCGCTGTTTGTCAGATAAAAGTCTTTACTATAATTTCTATTGTAATTAGGGGGCGGTAATTATGTTCACAGTAAGATTTAGTTGTATAATTCTGAACAGAAGCAGTTAATTCATTATCTCAGGGTTGCCCAGTCAATCTTAGGTACGTAGGTAGTCTGAGAATTTAGTAATCTTACCTTCCATTAAGCTTCCCAGAAACGGCACTTGATGTCGTTCCATGTAGAATCCGGGCCTGCATAAACAAACGTAACTACCACGCGACCACCTGGGACGTTCTTGGTAGTTAAAGTGGCACTGCAACAAAGAATGTAGGTATTACCTAGAAACTTAAATCCGTGTACTGATAGTATACCTTCCAAATGTCAGGTCAAATCCTCAAAAGAAAGAAGAAAGAAGCTAGAGAGAAAAAAACTCGGCCCTACGGGCCTCGCCAAGGGGCTGCGCCCCCTGGACCGCCCTTTTAGCGAATTTTCGAAGAAAAAGAAGCTATTGTTCTCGGTCCAAAATTTTTAAAACTCGAATTTCCGAAAGATTTTTATACCAAAATCCGTTTCAGACCATCCTGAATTCCCTGCCGAAAGACACCAAAAATTATATGTATATATATATATATTTATATATATATTTATATATTTATATATATATTTATATATGTATGTGTCATTCCAGACGATAACTCTCGAAAGAATTGAGATAAAAAGTTCAAATTTGCATGAAAAATCTGTCTTGGCAATCGACAGGCTACGTTCGAAGATGGGCAGAATCGGGTCAACCTAAGGGGGAGTTTTGGGGAGTTTTAGGGGGGGGAAATTACCCATAAATTCCCAAAATGAAAAAGTCTGACAAGTGACACCTCATTTTAAAGGTTTTTGTACGCTGAACACGATGGTGAAATCAGAATTGCGATATCTCATTTCGTTCTCAAACTGGAGCACTTTGAAGATGAAGGAACGTGGTTATTTCTTGAGATGTTCTTCCTGGTTCGTCTGCTCTAATCTGATAACGGAATGGGATATCGCAATTCTGACTTCACCATCGTGTTCAGCGTTGGAAAATCTACAAACCGAGGTGTTACTCGGCAAAAAATGGAACAAAAAATTTGTTACCTACGTACCCAATACCTACTCTTCTGGTATTCAAAACATTTTTGATTTCCCCCTCCCCCTCCTTCCACCCCAAATTTTACTTTGCGTAAAACTACTCCTGTTTTAATTTTGTATCAAGTTGGGAAAACATTGGCCGAAAATTAATTTTCAGAAAATTTTAGGCGGAGGAGGAAGATGCCGAAAACTTCGAAAATTCGCTCTTATAGCCATGCTGCATGACTGTGGTTTTTGTTTTTATTTAGAGCCTGCTGCTACAAGTATAGAAACGTAGAATACGCTTTAGCCTCGATTGGAAGCTGAACTGCTGAACGTTCAACGGTTTAAGTAACGTACACTAACGATGTTATTGATATGGCGGGCGAATATGGAATCAATGCACGATCCACCACGATAATCCGCATTAGTTTTCTGTATTTTGATAGGTACATCGTTATTTTCATTGTCATCGAGAGGTCTTTTCAACTTATTGAGTTTTTGACGCAATTGCCATTCTTTCTTACGTTCAGCAGCAGTTTTTGGTCGTTTAGGTTCAGGTAATTCGTTATTTTCGCTTGGAGGGGACTTTTCAAGTGTTTTACGCAACCTCCATTTTTTTTTCCGTTCTGCTGCAGTTTGTGGTTGTTTGGGTTCGCACTGTCCGCCTTTTTTTCGCAACCGCCACTCTCTCGTTCGTTCAGCTGACGATTTCGATGTTATAGGATGAAGAAGACATATACCTGAAGTATTCTACGCTAAAAAGGAAAAGAATGTCATTGGATAGAAATGACATAGAGAGTAAAAAGATATGAGGGAGTGAGAGACAAAACTTGGTGACAAAGCTATTATAACAAATAGACAAGCTCATACACAAACGAGCTACACCAACTGATACCTACATACATCACCCACACGGATATAAACAATAAACGCTGCAAATCCCTGCACAACGGTTTATTATTTTGTACAGAATACCCTTCTGTTACAGATCACAGCTCTCTGTATAGATAACCCGTCCATGTAATTATAATATATGTACTATTCCATAAATATGTGGATCGCAGATACTCCGTAGGTTAGTACCTAATCCCGTACTCGTTACTAGGTACCTACCTAAATCACGAGTTAAATATTGCTAAAATAATACTGTCGATGACAAACAGTAACTAAAACGGCGCAAAAAAAAACACGCAATTAATGAAGTTCTGAAGGAAAATGGTTGATGTGGAGTGAAATAGATGCGCAGATCACTGTTTTCTGTGGTCAATACCTATAATGAACCGTTGTGTAATAACTTGCCCATCAGTAATACTTCAACGGTTGTTCAAGTTGCAAAAGTACCGATCAACAAAATCCAGCCCCTTCTTGGTAGATGAACCGTTGTGTAATAATTCACCCTTGTGTAAAAATTTACCGTTGTTTATTGATGGGTAAATTATTACACAATGGTAAATTATTATACAACGGTACATTATACCCACTACGTAGAAGGGGCTGGAGTTTGTTGGTACGTACGTTTGCAAATTTTTTCTCTCCACATCAACAATATCACTTCAGAACTTCATTATTTGCGTTTCTTTTCGCCATTTTGGGTAATGTTTATCATCGACAGAATAATTATTTTAGCAACATTTAATTCGTGATTTAGGTAGGCACCTAGTAACGAGTACGGGGTTAGGTACTAACCTACGGAGGATCTACGATCCACATAATATGTATAGAGTAGTACATATTATATAATATAGACGGATTATCTATACAGAGAGCTGTGATCTGTAACAGAAGGGTATTCTGTACAAAATAATAAACCGTTGTGCAGGGATTTGCAGCGTTTTTAACTCATAGATTTCTATAGATATTACCAGTGGTCATACCCCCCCACCTGTTCGAAAACAAATATACTTAATTTATCGCAAATTAAAATTTTAAGACTGAATCACAAAAGTAACAGAAACAAATAATACAACAATAACATACTAACGGTAACTCAAACACGAATAAGCAGTTAAATAATATTACGTTTACGTTTATTTGATTACAAACGAGCAATTTCATGCCTTTGTGAATATTTTCCCAGCAAGTAAGGCAGGTGGGTTGGATGGAGTGGTATGTGTTGTCTAGACGATTCCCTGACTTCCTCATAAAGGTCGCTTCACACTAGACCGTCACGAGACGGGCCCGTCACCGTCACGAGATTTCAGCGGCCGAGATCGGTCGGTGACGGTCCGTCATTCCTATTCACATCGGTTCGGGTTTCATCCGTCGACTAAAAGCATCAGTTGTTTAAGCGAGAACTGAGCGAATAATAAAGTAATATCTAATATAAAATAACCTATTCCTTACCAGTTGTTTGACATTCCTCTCCAACTTTACTCCAGATGTTGTTCTTGAAATCAGTGTCCATCTATTTTAGATTAGAGCGATAGTAGAGCGAGGGATATGTCCCCACTACCTCCATCAGTTTTTCTTCACCAATGCTGAAGAGTAACAACAATCTTAAAACTGAGAACAAGCCTCAAAACAAAAAATGACGGCCGTAAAAACCAGCAGGATGTCGTCGCCAAGAAACTTCAAGATGACGGCGAGCGAACTGTGGGCGCCTGAACGTTGACGCGCCGGGTCAGTGGAAACACCTCCCTTTAAATACTGAGAAGAATTATATTTTACGCTTATTTATTTATATTATATGTTCGTGACGGTGACGGGCCGGCCTCGTGACGGTCTAGTGTGAAGCGACCGGCTGCGCTGCTGACCACGGCGCATGTAGGGGGTAAAAAAATGCTTTAAAGTTTTGTGTTTTAATAATTATTTCTACATTGACAATATATTATATTATTTTGTTACACAATCCAATGTAAATAAAAACATTGTTGAAACACTGTAAATTTACTTAATGGTTTGTTAAATTTACATTCAACTTTGTAAAGTCAAACCTTAAATTTTCTATTTTCGATAACCCCCCCCCCCCCCCACCACCATTCAACAATCCTAGCAACACCACAGGACTTAACAATACGTAGATGATAGTTTATAGTTAATATAATCCATGGTTCTACTTCTTATCTTTGATTTAATCCTAATACATAAGTAATCATAATAATGTATGTTTTTACACTTAGATAATAACCCCTATAGTTGTAACTGTAACTAGTTGCTATTGTTTTGCTCTTATGAAATCTTATTATAATGGATTTACTCGTAAGTCCCTTTTCAAAAGACTGGAGACAACCAACACCACCTTTCACTTCCCTTCACTTTCATTATCCCCCCCCCCCCCACCCGGTTGTCTCCTCTCCACGTGAATAGCGACAATTTGATAAGCAGATTTCAGTACTCTCTCGACGGCCTTAAGATGACGTCCTTACATCGAAAGGGCTTGCCTCCAGTACGTGCTAGTGTCAACGGATTCCTCCGGAAGGTATGTTAGAACACTCCCTGGTATCATCCAGTTCTCCCCGAAAATAAATGGCCAAACAATTCATATACTTAACCAACGCAAGAATATTCTCAAAGTGTCCGTAATGAGCTACTGGTAACTGTTTATCGATATCTTCTAGGGACAAGGGAGCGTCCCGCCCGCCAGGAAAACCGAAAACCTTCAAAGCGATCAAGAACACTGTTTACACGACATAAAACGCTGCAAAGTCCTTGTCACATGGGGTTTATTATTCTACAGAAATGTTGGCTGTACATTTATTGTTTGTTTCAAGTGAAATAATTGAAATAACTATTTCTGATGGTTTCCACCAATTTTGGCCCCCAAAACACAAATTAGGTAGGTACGATCTTTTTTTTTTTTTTCAAATTAACTTTGATCATTGGTAGTGCCATTTAATCGTCTTGATCCACGTGTTGACACTTTTTCTAGTGTTATTCTACAAACTGATGGTGATTTCAGACGATTTCGCAGGTTTTTGACTCATACAAAATCAATTTTGGGAGCTGAACATCTGGTACAACCTCAATTTTCCACTCCTTGGCCAAAATCGACCTCATATTCGATCTTCTCGTCCCCAAAAACATGGAAAACGATACCTCAAAAGCTCATGTTACCAACATGTTGCTAAAACGCAAAAAGTACCTATTTTTACACACATTTTCACTCACAACACCCCTGGGAATATTCCGATCGGGCTGAAAAGTTTCGGGACACAACTAGGGCCCAAATGGAGCATGTGTGCGAAAGAACGACTTTTTTAGACCGAAAATGAAGCCTGTACACGTGATACGGCGGACGGCGGACGGACATTGCATTTTTTGAATCTACGCACCTTGAAATGGAAAAGAAAAAAAACCGTCATGCAGCATGACTTAATGAGCGAATTTTCAAAGAAATATTCGAATTAATGGCTATGGTTTTGAATAAAGGAAAACTTCGGTCTAAAATTTGGTTTTCTATGTATATTCTCTTCGTATTTATTTTAATTTGTACGTTTTGTCCATCCTGATTCTACCGTTTGTTTATTACGTAATTGTACTATGTGCTTATTTATTTGATCGCTGTGGGTAAATTCAAGGAGTTGTACTAATCGTTTGCCTCCCCCTTTTTTGCTTCGAACTCTCGTCTTCAATTAATACTTCTCACATATTTCAATCTGACCACTCTAAGGGGGTGGGGGGGGGGGGGGTAAGAGTTTAAAGATTATCCTAGTTTTGGGTAATTTTTGCGCACTTTAAATGCTCTAATTTAAGAACGGATTTAGATATCTAAAATCCGATTCCACCATCGTGTTCAGCGTGCAAAAACCTTTAAAATGAGGGGTCACTTGTTGGAAAATAACATTTTGGGGATTTTTGGGTAATTTTTGCGCACTTTAAATGCTCTAATTTGAGAACGGATCAAGATATCTAAAATCCGATTCCACCATCGTGTTCAGCGTGCAAAAACCTTTAAAATGAGGGGTCACTTGTTGGAAAATAACATTTTGGGGATTTTTGGGTAATTATTGCGCACTTTAAATGCTCTAATTTGAGAACGGATCAAGATATCTAAAATCCGATTCCACCATCGTGTTCAGCGTGCAAAAACCTTTAAAATGAGGGGTCACTTGTTGGAAAATAACATTTTGGGGATTTTTGGGTAATTTTTGCGCACTTTAAATGCGCCAAAACCCTCCTTAGAGTAGGCCAATTTCGCCCATCTTCGAACTTAGCCTTTCGATTGCCAAGATAGATTTTTTGTGCAAATTTGAGCTGTTTATCTCAATTCTATCGAGAGTTATCGTCTGGAGTGACACATATATAAATAAATATATATATATATATACATATAAAAAAGTGTTAAATTTCAGGAATCGTTTTAGAATGGTCTGAAACGGATTTCTATGAAGAACATTTCCAAAAATTTATATTATTTAAATTTCGAAGCCATTGCAATAGCTTCATTTTCTTTGAAAATTCGCTAAAAGTTTGAGGGGGGGGGGGGGGGGTTATAAAAATTTTTTGCTGAGCGATTACATAGGTGTATTATTCAGAGAATAATAAACCAAAAAGTAGGGTTTACCCCCCCCCCCCCCCACCATAAGTCGGCCGCTTGCGGGCCTCCGGTGTTGATTTCCGTACAACCATTCGAGGGGCCCCTGACGACGTATACATCAAATTTCAACCCTCGGGTCCATCAGGTACAGGAGTTATGAAAGTTGAAAATATTGAGTAGTCAAGAACGTTAAAGTTGAAAATAGCTATTTTTCAAGTTTTTCTACTTGTTTTTTGACAAGGCCACAGCCTCACATACAAAGTTGAATAGCTATTTTTCATGTTTTTCTACTTGTTCTTTGACAAGGCCACGGCCTCACAGACAAAACGGATCGAGCTGAAATTTTGCGCACACACACATCCGTCATACTCTGAGGAAGTGCCTTTTGTGCATTCTGTCGCCCCCTACCGCCACAATTGTTTCCCATAACAACATGAAGAAAATGGGTTTAAGAGCTGAAATTTGGCGCGCTGGGGTTCCCCGAGGAAGTGCTCAAAATGTGAACCCGATCGGTTTGGTAGAAGCCGAGTTATAAATGTTTGAAAACGCTGCAAATTATAGTCAAATAACCTAATCGACGTCATCAAGTTTGGAGCGCTGTAACTTTCACGTACTTATTATACTTTTCTGCAGCGCTTCTTAAGAAGAATTGAAAATTGAAAAAATTTAACCAATTTAAAAAATAATATTATAAAAAATTTGAAAAAATTTATTATATTATGTTAACTCGTAAAAAATTTTTACTCAACCAAAAAGCTCCCGCCAAACAGCGTTGAAAGAAATTTCAAGGTTTGGAGGGAAGAGATAGGTTTCTATACATATCTAAGAGCGTAGTGGCATAATCCATTTGGCGGGCAAAATGGACATCAATCCTTTTGCGGCTGAAGAGGTTTTCTTGGCGGGTAAGTTTTTACAACAGGGTTGCGATGGGGCGGGGGGATTTGTATGGTAAGAAGCTCGTGGAAAAAAATCATTGTAACCGATCATTCGACATTTGCTGCCACCTGCGGACGTATTGTGAGACCGAAAAAAAACCAAAAAAAAAAAACCAGTAACATCTCTTAGTAATTGCTCAAAATTTTGACGTAACTCATTCCCATGGGGTTAAGAGTGTGATCGATCGAACCAGTCCGCACCCAAGTGCGGCTCGTTGCTTCTATCGGGATTTACCAATCCATTTTACGATCCCATTTTTTCCCTCTTTTCCGATCATCTCATGAAAAAAGATTATACCATGTTTTCTTACGACTAGCGGAGCGGAATAAAAAGCGAAAGGGGCAGGGGTACAGCCGGCATGAATTATGAAGAAGCAAGTATGACGTCTATATAAATATAAACACCGCCTTTCTCGCTCCCTTTGGCGCACAGAGATTTATTTTCCTGACACTTCAGTGGCACTTAAGGGGCTTGGAATACGATTTGCTTATTCAACGGTGAATTTAGTATGACATAATGGGGCATGTTTTTAAAAAATATTTAAAAAAAGTCTATAGCAAGTCTAAACCAATCTATAACATGTTATTAGTCCTTTTTCCTGATAGTGGTGCTATTGCTAAGTGAATCATGGAACGAAAACGGAGTTATTGAAAAAATAGTCTATTTCCAATACCTAATACACGAAAAAAACGCGAACAACTATTTTCGTTTATTAGTTGAAATAGACTATTTTTTCAATAACTCCGTTTTATTTGAAATGGGTTTCCACGATTTCTCCGCGAGTGATTTAGTTCGAATGAATCATGGAAGTTGGGAAACGATCCGAGATATTGAGAAGGATTTTGAACGAAAAGTCATTTTTTGGTTTATTATTTTTCAGAAGGTAATGAAAGAAATATGTACGACGATTTTTCTATCCCTCAAAATTTTCTGTTTTACTTTCCAAGTAGGTGATATCAGAAAATAGGTTTAGACTGGCGGCCAAGCTCGCGGGTTGAATGGAAGGCCGATAGGAGGCTCATAATATGAAAAGCACGTGGCTCGGCCCGTCAGCCCGTAGACAGTGTCAACTAGCCAGCGAGCCTGGATAGTCGATCCACGCGGGTATAAATTGATGTAGGGGGTACAGCTCGAAGAAGGGTCACAACCGAAAGCTCGGTTTGATGTCCATAAATTATCATCTTTTTTTCAGGGCGGGCCTATTGGTGCTATCCATTCAGCAACTCCTCATGGTGACCCCTCATACGTGGTACCCTCATGTTCAGCGCGGAATTTCCAATAAAAATCCATACATATCAGAATTTTATCCATTCAAATCATGTTATATTCGAAGCGCCGGCAGGGTAGTCGGATATAAAATCTTGACCCTTTGAACCCCTCTTACTCTGTCTAATTCCCTAATTCTGTTTCCTCAAAACGAGAAGTGATCATTATATAACAACGATCACTTTCATAGTTAAATTTCTTTCTGTTTTGGATATTTCATTGGCTTGAAGCTTCGAGACGTAGTTTTCAATAGGTAATTCTCTGAATAATTCTCTGAATGCACTTCCATAACTCCCTTGGGTGGAAAGATCAACAGAAGCCCGTTCGTCGGGAGAACAAATATTTAACAACGGTACCTACCAGCTTTTGGTCAAATGAAATTTAGGAAAGGCCAACAGAGATATACAATTGTTTGTAGCCTTACGTCATGTGTACAGGGGTGGTGCAAGCAATATCTATGAGGGGATGGGGGAATCATGTTTGGAAATTGTTGTACCTATATAAACCCCTTTAACTGACGAATCAATATTTAAATAGAAAAGTAACGGGAAATGGTCAAGTAATGGCTAACGGAATTGAGCGACTGTAGCCCAATCTGACCTCAAACTTCGGCTTCGCCCCAAAACACACAATAATCAACCAGGTAGATCAGTAAACGAAGTAGTCGGACGATCTACCTATAGGTTTGTTCGCACTGGCTTTTTCTGACGGTTAGCTGACTCCTAGGAAACCGTAAGAAATCATCCATGATCCAATACCATCTTGATAATCGTTTGAGAATGGTTTAAGTTTGATAATGGTTGGGAATCGAGAAGGCAGTGCATGCATTTGGGAATAGCATATATTTGTTTAGTTTCTAAGATTACGTGGAGTGTGGCAATGACTTCATCGCCGCTGCTTTTTCCTCCATGCTAAAGCATAGTAGAACAGTCACTGCGACTTCTCGGGCAGTATTTAAATTCACAGCTCACCCCAATGTCATGGATTATAATATATAAAACGCTGCAAATCCCTGCACAACGGTTTATTATTTTGTATAGAATACCCTTCTGTTACAGATCACAGCTCTATGTATAGATAACCCGTCTATATAATATAATATGTACTATTCTATGCATATTATGTAGATCGCAGACCCTCCGTAGGTTAGTACCTAACCCCGTACTCGTTACTAGGTACCTACCTAAATCACGAGTTAAATGTTGCTAAAATAATTCTGGCGATGACAAACAGTACCTAACAAAAAGAAACACACATAATGAAGTTCTGAAAAGAAATTGTTGATGAGGAGTGAAAAAAGTTGCAAAAGTACCTACCAACAAACTCCAGCCCCTTCTACGTAGATGGTATAATGAACCGTTGTGTAATAATTTACCGTTGAGTAATAATTTACCGTAGTAATAATTTACCCATCAATAATACTTCAACGTTTGTTCAAGTTTCACTACCTACCAACAAACTCCAAAAGAGCCATCATTTTTCAAATTAAATAATATCACAGAACAACCAACTCGACTTCATACTCCGCCAATATAATCAGGTGATCCCTACCAATGATTGGCCGTATTCACAAATTCCTATTGTGGGCGCGTCTCTGGTTACGAGATTTGGCTTGAATTGTATACAATTTCATTCACACTGGAGTCGAAAATGCCTGTCGGTGCAAACTTCGGGGCCTTACTGTGAACGAACGGCTGGACGTACGATGCTCCGGATGGTCTTAAAAAACTCGCAAGTTCAAGAACTATTTAAAACCGTAAAAATATTTACGTAAAAAAATGGTATAGGCGTTTTGAAAATTTCAACCCCTATTTTGAACCCCTTAGAGATGACTGACAGTAACGTCGAGCTTCGAGGACCAACTAGACCCCGAACGGAACCTATAACCCGAATTTCATCGATTTTTTTTCATGGTAACTAAGAAAAGTGGCCCGTACGGCGTACGGCGTACGGCGGACAGACAGAAATATTTTTATTGCAGTTTTGGATTCTACATACCTTGAAACGTAAACCATCAAATTTTGAGGGGGGGTAAGAATTTTGGTTTATTATTTTCAATAATGAACCATTGGAATCGAGCATGAAAAAAAAAATTCTTACCCCCCCTCAAAATTTGATGGTTTACGTTTCAAGATATGTAGAATCCAAAACTGCAATAAAAATATTTCTGTCTGTCCGCCGTACGCCGTACGCCGTACGGGCCACTTTTCTTAGTTACCATGAAAAAAAATTGATGAAATTCGGGTTATAGGTTCCGTTCGGCGTCTAGTTGGTCCTCGAAGCTCGACGTTACTGTGAGTCATCTCTAAGGGGTTCAAAATAGGGGTTGAAATTTTCAAATGGATTCTACATACCTTGAAACGTAAACCATCAAATTTTGAGGGGGGGTAAGAATTTTGGTTTATTATTTTCAATAATGAACCATTGGAATCGAGCATGAAAAAAAAAATTCTTACCCCCCCTCAAAATTTGATGGTTTACGTTTCAAGATATGTAGAATCCAAAACTGCAATAAAAATATTTCTGTCTGTCCGCCGTACGCCGTACGCCGTACGGGCCACTTTTCTTAGTTACCATGAAAAAAAATTGATGAAATTCGGGTTATAGGTTCCGTTCGGCGTCTAGTTGGTCCTCGAAGCTCGACGTTACTGTGAGTCATCTCTAAGGGGTTCAAAATAGGGGTTGAAATTTTCAAAACGCCTATACCATTTTTTTTACGTAAATATTTTTACGGTTTTAAATAGTTCTTGAACTTGCGAGTTTTTTAAGACCATCCGGAGCATCGTACGTCCAGCCGTTCGTTCACAGTAAGGCCCCGAAGTTTGCACCGACAGGCATTTTCGACTCCAGTGTGAATGAAATTGTATACAATCCAAACCAAATCTCGTAACCAGAGACGCGCCCACAATAGGAATTTGTGAATACGGCCAATCATTGGTAGGGATCACCTGATTATATTGGCGGAGTATGAAGTCGAGTTGGTTGTTCTGTGATTATTTAATATGAAAAATGATGGCTCTATTGGAGTTTGTTGGTAGGTAGTGAAACTTGAACAAACGTTGAAGTATTATTGATGGGTAAATTATTACTACGGTAAATCATTACTCAACGGTAAATTATTACACAACGGTAAATTATACCATCTACGTAGAAGGGGCTGGAGTTTGTTGGTAGGTACTTTTGCAACTTTTTTCACTCCTCATCAACAATTTCTTTTCAGAACTTCATTATGTGTGTTTCTTTTTGTTAGGTACTGTTTGTCATCAGCAGAATTATTTTAGCAACATTTAACTCGTGATTTAGGTAGGTAACTAGTAACGAGTACGGGGTTAGGTACTAACCTACGGAGTGTCTGTGATCTACATAATATGCATATAATAGAATAGTACATATCATATTATATAGACGGGTTATCTATACATAGAGCTGTGATCTGTAACAGAAGGGTATTCTATACAAAATAATAAACCGTTGTGCAGGGATTTGCAGCGTTTTTTTTTCATGCTCGATTCCAATGGTTCATTATTGAAAATAATAAACCAAAACAAGCTGTATCCAAAGACGTAGTCAATGACGTAATCAAAACGTCTACATTTCATTAAAAATTAACTACTTAAATGATAAAAATATCTACGACCTCATCTCAATGTCTACTTTCGAATAATAAAATTTAAAAAATACGTGGGTATTCCCCAATCCAACGGACCAATTTAATTCTTTTAACTGAGAGGTCTCTGTGAGAGCATTCTAACACTTGATGATTGCCCATTATAAGAAGTCAACAGACGCAAAATTTCTCTACAAAATCTGGTTCTGCATCCTTCAAAATCCTAACATGCCAGTTTTCAGTTCAAAATTCTTCTTGTGTAACCCGTGAAACAGGTGGGAAAGAGGCGTGTGACGTCATAGAAGGTCCCGAATTGGCGCCGAGGGTTGGCACACACGGCAAAATGATCTGAATTTCTGGTTTTGTCGAGTTGAGCTTGTCCGTTCGCCTCGACTGTCGGTTAAGCACAGATATCGAACAAACGGTTCGAAACGCTCGAATAAATGATTTGGGGTGAGGCAAATCGATCTTGTACCTCATTACGAACTTGTATCCTCGATCCTCGATTATGTTCGTCCGGTTCCATGCAGACAGGTTTTCAGATCCCCCATCCCTCCCTATGAATTCCATTGATCGGAGCAATAGGATCTGCAAATGCACATGTTTAAAAAAACCCTATCAAAACACAACGTTTCGTGGATACCTCCTCTGGTTTCGCCCGAATTTGATAGGTAGAAGGTAGTCAAGGAAAGGTTTATTGCGTGTATTTATCAAGACGAAGAAGTATAAATGTTTAATACACCATATGAATAATAAATTCTAAGAGTAAACCACCCACTTGTCGGAGTTTTATTATGCGTAGTTTGTTCTGAACTTAGAGTTATGATAGCAGCAATAGAACGTGATGGCAAAGAGACTTTCTTCTTCCATTAAAATTACAGCCCCTCCAAAAAATTTACTCTTTCATTCGCAAAGTATATGATTCGTTGAATTCTTTGCCTCTCGTTTTCTTTTCAAACAGTTTCCTTACAAACTACCGAAAACCTGCAGTGGAGGGAAATAAAAACTTTATTAACAAGATGAAAACTCTCCACCTTCAAGTTAATCCATCCTATCGCACTACCCACCGAGCAAACCTGCTTTTCGGGTTAAACGGGGCGTATATTCATTTCGAGTTGGTTCTTGACAACTTGATGAGATGTAGGCGTTCCCGCTTCGCCATTTGCTGGCGGCCAAATCTTGAACCTCCGGAGAAGACCAAATTGAGTTTGCGATGAAGTTATGGAAAATGTAAGATTTACTTTAGTCCATATGAGTGACCTTTTGGGTCAACGAGTCATATGAGTGGTGAATGTCGTAGTGGTGTGAGTCAATCGAAGGATTAGTGATTATCGCTTATTTGTAATCTGTAGCGCAAATATACGTAGTGAATAAAGTCATAACTAGTACCTACTAGCTCATACAGAGCAGATCAACTTAAACTACTCTACATAATAGCTGATCCGTTAATAGAGTGGTGTAAAAGATTTTTACTCGAATGAAGGTTTCTTTGAATCAACAGCTCGTAATTTGTGGAGCTTAATAGTACCTGCCTATACTTTACAAAGTCAAAGCTATCTCACCAACCGCAACGGCTGTTTGTGATGCCACGCAGAAACAACTAGAGAACCCATTCCTGTCGAATCCGAAACCGAAAAAGAACCCAGTTCCCCATTTTCGGGATGGCAGATTAAAGGGACAGCTTCGGAGGCCAGTTGTCAAGCCGAGAGTGCGGAGGTGGAAATGATATTTTCCTTTCAAGTCAAAAGGGATACCAACAAGTTGACGGATGTTTCGAAAGACTCATCAGAAGTGCCCACTCTTCAAAGGAGAAGAAAATCAAAGAGTGTCTGCACAGGGAGTGTATTAGTCCTCGACGGCAGGACAGGTTTGTGTGACCTCCGAGCAACATGTAATTGCTAGGGGTCGTGAAAGACCTGTAAAGTTCAGCAGCACCATCAAGTAAGCGGAAACGAACTCAAATAAATAACGGTAAAGTGACTTAGTTATGTTTGAATTCACTCTGGATTACGTTTCCAGAATGTTATTGCATTTCATCATAGGCGATTTCAAGTATATGCGCCTGTGAAGCATTTATTTTGTATGTGAACGTGGAATCGAATCTATCGACAATAAGATGCTGCGCAAAGCCTACCATGATTATTTTAGATAGCCATCATGCAATGCGACAAGGCCTGGGCCCAACCCACCATTGAGTGCAGCTGACCGTGCACGACTAGATTTATGATAGTATTTACCTTAAGTATTTAACTATAAGTATTTACGAGTATATGCGACAAGCGAGGAAACAACAACGGGAGATCTGGTTTGCGGTTGAGTCACCCATTTTTATTATACTGGGGTCACTTGGGACTTCACACCTTGAGCAATAAAAATGTCAAAAATTATGTAGAAAACATTGATTGATGTATTGTGTCATTCTCCGTACATATTTTCTTGATTTCAATAACGTAGGTACAATATCTAACACTGCACTAAATTTATTATAGTAGATCTCTACATAAACTCACTTGGGTGGAGTTGTGGCATTTATGTGACCCCTTGAAAGCGAGGATTTGATCATCGCGGTCATCAGGCGATGGGTCACATTGGTTCACCTGGAGGTTACTTATGTCGATGTCAACGCTAAGGTAGCCCTTGGTCCTGTCGTCACAAAATTGAATCAATTAAATTTATGACTAAATGTGAGCCCGTTACTCGTTTGTATACACATCACGATGTTGTAAATAACGGAAAACTATACTATCAAACACAGTACCTGTATATAAATAGAACGGATAATGACTGAACGGATCTATTGATTTACACTTGAACACTGAATAGAAATTCATGTACCCATGCTTGTTGACTGGAATGTTGACCGAATAACTAATGACCCACGTACGAGCTTTACAGGAGTAGTACGGATTTGTCCAGCCAGTTATCTGCTCGTTCCTGGAAAAAAGGGAAGAACTTGGATTTTCACAATAATAAATAATAGAATATCTATTCTGTTACTAGTTAGATACGT
Organism: Leptopterna dolabrata; assembly: GCA_954871275.1. NCBI lineage: Eukaryota > Metazoa > Arthropoda > Insecta > Hemiptera > Miridae > Leptopterna > Leptopterna dolabrata. The sequence continues at coordinate 37,350,540 of OX940976.1, forward strand.
TGGACATTGCTGCCATTTAAGAAGAAGGTGCGGTAGGGGAAGTAGTAATTTATTGATGATCAGTCGGCCGAGTATTTTGATAGATGTAGGTACCTACCTACATAATAAGTACTTGCCTTCATTATTTCACCCTTCCAAACAAAAATTCCTAAGGTTTATTACTGAAAACAATAAACCAATGGATATGGGTTTAGTTTCCATTATGAAACAAAAAGAACATTTTGATAAATTATAGGTGCACGAATTTTAGCAAGTCAACGAAGGTTGAAAAATCAATGATAACGGAGTCTTGAATCTCGTAATAACTCCAGAAGGCAATGTCAAGTTTTCAGGACAAGGAAAATTCATCGCCTCCCGAGCAAAGTGGTGATAAACAATATTACACCCACCAGCCTTTTAACGACGAGCTCATAAAAAATAATGAAGAAAAGTGGTTTCAGGTCTAAGCGTTAAAAATAATAGGAGGTTCCCGGCGATTTACCGTCCCGCCCTGGGACCAACGAAGTAATAATTTATTGATAAGCGTGAAAGAAGTAAAAGGTGATGTATTTTTAGGTAGGAACATGTGTTCAGCTTGGATTGTTTCAGCTTTCTTTTATTTAGATTGTGCTGTTTTAGGTTTTGCCGTAATCACATGAGTCGCACAGATAAAGGGCAGTAGGAGAATGAACTTTTGAAAGAATTTCAATTCCAAGCAGAATTAAACCGTGATCTATACACCTATATTCAGGTAGGTATAGAAATTAAAACAATGCAATTACAAAATAACTGTGTGTTGTCCTCCTTCCTCTTAAACCCCTCCCCTCCCACCGTCAACTAAGCTCTGTCTCCTTTCCCTTGGCACTTGAAAGATCTCGTCCCCCTGTTGTAGGTATCTACCTACCTACTTCCACCGTAATTATAATCCGTTTACCAAAACTATGTAATGTGACGGCTCAACCTTCACTTTTATGGCAACGGAAAATATGTTTGATAAAAATACTTCTAAGTTCACTTATACTCTTCGAAATCTTTTATTTTCAAGTATGAATTAACCAAGTTCAGAAGCTGCTCGATGTTCAAGTATACAAAAGACCAAATATCTCCTACCACGGTCTCTTGCTGATGAACATTCGATTAATGATGTAGTAATTAACAGGTAATGCCTGTGCTATTGCAACGCTAAATAATATGTAACAAAAATAAAAATATGTAGGAAACTTGAAAGAAAATAGTCAATAAAAATATTTGCTTTGAAATAACGATTATCGGCCTTTTTAACACTTGTATTGTGCTCTATTCAAGTGCCTACTCTTAGGACCAACAAGTAAAGATGAACAACTTAAAATCAGCATAGTGATAATCGTGAGCCACAGAAACCTGATCCGTTGTGTGTCGACAGCCATTAGGCATATCCAAAATTGTATTAATGAAGAGAATATGTAAAATGGTGTAAATGAACAAAAAATGTGAAAATCGAAAAACCCCCTAAAAATTTGACGAAAAACTCAAGGTGAAACTTGTAGTGGCTGAGTAGAAATTTGCAATATTTGCGTCCTGAAAACATGACGTAAATAAAGACCTGGAAAGCCTTGCCCCAATAAAGACTATCTCATACTCATAAGAAAGAGAGTAGGGCGTGTACTTGGGAATCCAAGGCAGTTCTTGGGGCAACTCAACGCCGGGAACGACTTCAGCGGGCTGCCTCCATTCCAACGAGGCTTGTCCAGCTTCTCGCCTCCAGACAGCTGCTGAAACGACGAGGCTGGTCGTGGCGTTCAGAGCGATGACTCTGGACGCTAAGAGAGCAGGTTCCGAGACCAGTAGGCTGTGCGCCACTCCGTCCACCAAACCTTGGAACATGAGTGGGCAATCAAAACAACGAAACTGCGGCATGAGAATACGAGTTTTCTGTGCTATCCGACAAAAATAGTAGGTATTGTTAGTAATTCGATATATGCATCATTGGTTCTCTTTGAAGTTTTACACAAGTAAAAGACCTGTATTGTCACTTTTCATAATGAAACGCTATCATCCATGCTTGGTCCCTCTTACGTGGAGAGGAATTGGTTAGGCACATGATCTGCTCCATCTCGATCTCGAGGTCGATTTTCCATATTTTCCGTTGTAAACTAGGTGAATTTACAGCGTATTGAGTTCCAAACGGTCATCCACTAGGTACTCCACTGAATTCCTTTACCCTCTCTGTGAGCATCAAATGCGGTGTAGGTAGGTATCCAACTGTCAATAGGATTAATCCGAGTTTTCGGCATGAATAAATTAAACGAAATAGATTTTGGCAATGTAGGTGTGGTTCGCTGTACCATTGCTTAAAATAGTGACTTCTTCTAATAGGTAGGAACGTACATGTTTTAGCAGTAGAGGCAGTATCAACCCCAATGTGCTGCCTCCTGTGTACTATTCAGGCTTTCATCCCGACCGCAGTTTCAAGGACGTTAGGTAATTGATACATATTGCAAATTGAGTTCTTTGCTAGACATTTACGGTTTTTCGTGTGATTTAGCCTACATGTGCAAATAGCAGAAGTTACAGTAGTTGGGTCCTTAGAAGAGGAGGTGGTTTCAGATTGAACGTTTAGCACAGACAACTGGACTCACGCAATCCCCCACGATTCGTTACACACACGCAACTGTTGTTACACAAAGTAAAAACTACATCGTCGGTCGGTCAACGCCCTTAAATTTGTTCGACCACTTAGTCACACAAGAATCAATTCGGGAACGTAACATGACAAAGAATAACTACGACATTCCAAGATAATATTAAATTGTTTCAAACAGAGTCAACCTTTTGAGATCACTCTTACACTATAATATACAGTCAAAATAAAAGATCTCGATTTTTCATCTAGACTGGTTTCCGAAGTTACCATAAAATAAAATTCCACTGCAAACATGAACATAATTTCAGCATTTCACTTCTGGGGGAGCTTCTTACTATAGACAAAGGGCGACTCTGTAGAAACGAATTTGTCCAAATGCCAGTCCGACACGAAAGAGGAGTGAGGGGGATGTGATGATGTGATGAACAATCTATCATAACCATTTCTCCACTGGTGTAGACATTTGTTAAAATGTCTACCCTATGTGAATTCAGTCCCTGAAGAGCTAAGAACATAATTGATGCAACCTCCCCCACCGTTGATAAATATTATCCGGATTACGGATGCCTCGAGTACCTGCTACCAGCGGTTCTATGGGCTTTATGACATATATATATCGAAAAAAGATTCGATCCTCTTTTTCTTTAATCCCCTTACATGTCATCAATGTTAGTGATTATCCCTCAAAACATCTCGGTCAATGAAACGCCGAATTTTTTTCTACATGGGAGGAATATATTCTTCTTCTTGCTGGCCTATGTTTGATACGGATTGCATTCTGGTGCTTTCGCACATCTTGGTTTAGGTTGTCCAGATTTCAGCACTTGGCCACACCAAAACGTTCTGGCTCGAAGCTCTGCATCATAACACGTAATATTAGTGAATTCCACCTTCACAAGTCACAACTACAACGAAGAACAGAATACCTACATTTTATACACCATAGCACAAAACAACGAACAACGGATACCTACACCGACAAACCACAGACAAATTACTTATAAAAATAAGAAACACTGACACACAACCACAAAACGAACATCGTAAAAACAGAATGTTTTCACACACACGGGACCAGAAACATACAAACTCACACACCTTTTCCAGAAAGGTCTCTTAACCACACTTAGGACTGATAACGACACTATACGGCCTAAGAAACCACATTAACATTTACACACACACACACACACACACACACACACACACACACACACACACACACACACACACACACACACACACACACACACACACACACACACACACACACACACACACACACACACACACACACACACACACACACACACACACACACACACACACACACACACACACACACACACACACACACACACACGCACGCACGCACGCACGCACGCACGCACGCACGCACACACACACACACACACACACACACACACACACACACACACACACACACACACACACACACACACACACACACACACAAAGTGACATGCACATGTAAACACATGCATATAGGATAGACAGGAAGCAGCTTAGAAACTTAGGTACGTAGAACACATTAGGTCATTCAGACTCAACGCAAGGCGCTAAAACTACGCTAACCACCTTTACGACCAAGGACATGAACCACGGACACAAAAAAATAATGAAAGGACGAAGGCATGACATACTCGGAAACCTGGAAATATACAAACTACTCAAATTCATATACAAGCTAAGCGGATACGTATTTATACAAGCTACGCACTGGCATTTGACGAACGCATCATTAACAAAAACCTACTTGATCGGTACCATCTGACACAACATTTAACCACAAAATAATACACAAACGCACCACCCCAGTAGATGGAAACAATGGCAATCCAACAGCCAAAAGACAGAGACTTGACCACTCACACATACAACCAAACGTAAATGACACCCACAAGACACCACCACACAACAAACAAAACCAGCTAATAGGAACTCCTGGTTTGATCGGAACCCATAATTCATTATTATATTTTATTAGGTAGAGATTTTTTAATAACTGGCAGCAGCTGTACTACAAAACTTAGGTAATAGGTCATAGTTTATCATAGAATTAAAAAGTCACCTTATCTAGAATATCTTTCCAGCAAATAATTCTTCTTGTATTTAGAAATAACACCATCCCCTTGAGGGCTCTCAAGTGGTATGTTAAGTTGCAACAACGGTGCAGCACGTGTAAGGATGCAATTCGAAATCCCACCAGAATCCGGAAAAAAATACCTATCTATGCCCTTATCGCGGATTCTACTTCCATAGTACTAGGAAAATAATGTAATTAATAATATATTCTACATACCTTGAAACATAAATTTTGAGGGGGTTAAACTCTTTTTTCATGCTCGATTCCAAAGGTTCATTATTGAAAATAATAAACCAAAAACAACAGCGTCGGCGTGGATTTATATAGAGCTTGTAAAACGTATGCCCCTTGTTCTGCTCAACCGATTCAATGAAATAATCAGGATTTGTACAGACAGGTTCTCAGACCCCCCCGAATTCCTAAGTGACCGGAGCAGTAAGGGCTGCCCATGAGCGAACGTGAAATCCTATTTACTCAACATTTAGTAGGTAAGTATAATTTTTTTCTACTTTTTTCGTGCTTCGCCTCCCAACCCGAGTTGTTAACACGCGCCTTCCTCAATTTTTATTGCTATGATTTTTAAGATCTATTTCCCTTGACGCCCTCCAGGTTGGGGCAGTGAATTATGTGAATCGTATGTGAGTGGTTTCTGTAGAGTTCTGTAGAGTACCGCTCGCCCACTTATCCATCGTTTTTTTAGGAGCGATCCAAATCAAAATTCGAAATTAAGAAAATTGTTGAGGTCATACTGTGAAGTTGGGGATGAAGCTGTCCGTTGTGTCGTGGCGTCAGTCCTAACTCTGTGAGGAGGGTGGCGGCGAGTAGGGCTTTCTGTTTGGCCGTGTCGTAGCGAGTCGGAATGACGGGTGCCGGAAGGATCCGGTAACCTTCGTTGACGCAGAGTGTTCCCATGTTGTTGGTTGCAACCTCTTCTATTATCCTCAGCGCCTCTTCGATCTTGTCCTGAAACATATTGGATTGTTGTCCAGGGTTTACAAACATTTCTACTGAGAAATGTTCAAATTACTTCTTGTTTTACCGAGCTGAATGAAACTGTATGCATACCTATTTGAACTAATATGTTGAAAATGGGAACAGGGAACATGAAAATGGGAACAGGGAACATGAAAAAGGAACATGTCATGTTCGCGCATGCGCAGACGAATGAAATTCTTATGGAACTACCAAAGAATTATTCTTGATCGACCCTCCAAATCTGAGCTCATTTCAACGATATTTAAGTTATTGTAAGATGGCCAGAAACGACATTTTCCCTTTTGACTCGGGCGGTGCGCGATCGACAGGCAGGCTTTGATACCGGCGGTAGGAGCCGTCGACGCGAGAGCAGTCTGCGCCGCTTCCCCACGCCCGCGGAGGGGTGAATTCGGGTGGTGAGGGGTAAGGGATATACCCCGCTGCGGCTGCCATGACGTCTCACTTGAGACTGGGACCCAGAGAATAGACCTGCGATTAATACCTGAGATAGTGGGGTAGTTGAGTTGTGTTGGAGCCTTCAGCTATATTGAGACCCCGTTGGTGAACCCCTGTAATTGATAACCCTGGACTTTTCTTTGCTTCCCCTTTTGGATTTACGACTTGTAGAGACGACCAGAGACAGGAGAGACACGAGGAGAGTATGCGGAGGAATATTCGACCAGGAAGCACAGGAGTTCAGCGCAGGTTGGAACCCATTTCCTGCCGCGACGATATCCTGTTTCAGGCGAGAACAGTTCGCCTTTGGGTGGACGCCGGAGCAGTGGACCGCAGGAGCCAGGACGAACGCAGCCAAGAGGTTGCCTGGATGAGGAACTTCTGCCAGTTTCCAGGAGAGGTAGGACTTGCACACTTACCCCCTTATTATCCATTTTTGCGACAGTCACGTAGCAGTGCCCTTCAGGCGTCCAATTTACATTTCATTTTGTCAGAAGTAACAGAGGGATTCTTCCGTTCTGTTGCAGAACCTCCATCAGGTAGTTATTGCTACCCCGAGCCTTGGCCTAACGTGAACCCCTTTACCACGTGCAGGCGCACATACTGACCCCCGAATTGAACCCCTCTGGATCCGTGCACCCGACTCTGGTGCCAACACTCCACAACACCATTTTCAACCACAAGTCCTATAATAGTTTCATTCATAATAAATTCGCCCCTTTGCATTATCTCGAGTCCCGATACTTCGTGAACACAATTTATTCAGTTTCTTGTCTTCTAACTTGCCCCATCTCGTGAACCCCCTTATTTCTGTAATTGATATTCCTATTAATAAATTCTCTTGTTCGTTAGTCAATTGCATCACTCTCCCAGAACTATCAGTCAATTGCTTGCCTTGCTGGAAGCCTAGTTTTCTTAAACTTTCAGCAGAGTGTCTCCTGAACCCGAGCCAGTACTGTGCAAAGCTGTCTCGGGGCCGACTGCCTCCTACAAAACCAGGTAATAGATGTAAGCGTAGGAATTCCACTAACACTATCTCGCCCATTAGCTTCGCCATCCATAGGACAGTAGGGAAATTAGGAATTCAACGCATTACAGTAGTTACGGGCGTTTCAAGTATTTCACGTTTGCGCATGCGCAGACGAAACGATTTCCATGATTTTGAAACGGGACCATTTGCGATACAACCCGCGTGTACCCTCAAAATTACAGCTCTGTACGACGGTTTCCGCGTAGTTGGAAGCGTTACAAGAAAATGGTCAACATTTCATGTTCACGCATGCACAGACCAAAGTTACATTACGATTCCAATCGTCATCATTTGGAACTATCAAAGTATTATTCCTGATCGACCCTTCCAGTTTGAACTCATTTCAATGATATTTAGAGTAGTGATCAGCTTTTCAAGTATTTTACGTTTGCGCATGCGCAGCCAAAAGACCGTACTTTTTCAATGATTTTGGTATGGGACCGTCTGTGACCAAACCCCCACCTACCCTCCAAATTCCAGCCCATTTCGACCATTATTTCGGGTAGTTATGGGCGTTACAAGGAATTACCACAGACAAACAGACAGTGTTGAGGCAACTAGTTTTCTTTTACTCTAACTATTAATTAACCGTCCTGGACGGGAATGTAAAAAAAAAGAAGAAAAAAAAAAAGGTTTTGAAGTGATAACTGCTCGTGACCAACGATACACAGTGTGGTGAATAAACAGTGGTTAGTGGACTCGCGGATATTGGACTCCATCATCTCGGTTCTCCAGTAATCTGGTGACGCCAGGAGCCGAGAAGCTCGCCTTTGCATGAACCCCTGTTCTGGCATCTTTCCTCTCGTCCCCACGTGGCCCCCTATTTGGGGATCTTGCTTCTTATAAAATTACCTTTTTCTTATTCTCCATCTTTGGGGCATCGGAATTATTCCTTCACCCGTACACCATCGTCGACTGATCTTCCTCGTCACAAGCTGCATCTCAAGTTCAAGCTCAAGTTCAAGCTCAAGCTCAAGTTCAAGCTCAAGTTCAAGCTCAAGTTAAAGCTCAAGATCCGTCTCAAGCTCTTCGTCGTTGTACGCGCGACTTGGAGAACTTCCAGTATTCTGGTCTTCTACCCGCACCAGTACCATCAAGGTGGCAACAACGTACGAGTACGGCATTGACTTGTGAGTGGCTGCTGGATATTCTGGACATCCTCGACTCACCGACGTTACGGTCAGAACTTTATTTTTTTCCAGTTTTCTTCCGTTTCGGCGGTTTGCCCCCCGAGAACGATCTCTGGCTAAACATACATTATGTTTATTGATCATTGCGATCAAATATTTTGTAACAAGTTTTAATTTATTTCCAAGGAGCTCCTTCTATTAGGTTTATTTCTTCATTTTGATTTCCATTTGGCAAAAGCAGTTATTTTAACTTCAATAATTTTCTTCAATAAAAACTCAAAGAGACTTTGGTTAATTGGTAGTTCAATTTTTTACGAACGCCCCTACCTGATCTCAACAGACAGACAGACAGACAGAGACAGACACGGAACCAAAAATTTTCCTCGATGTCTGAAACGCAAAATGGAAGTGGAAATTTTCATTTTGGAAGACATAAATTTTTGCACTCAATCAAAATAATGAACCTTTGGAATCGAGCATGAACACAATTATTTTAACGCCCCCTCCCCCCTAAAAATTTGATGGTTTCCGTTTCAAGGTATGTATAATCCGAAAATTCAATAAAAGTAGATGCCCCTTCTGCGTGCAACACGGTTTTCTGTGGTCAATACCCTCGAGCCCCCCCCCCCCTCCCCACCACAGGAAAGCCCTAGATCGAGTACTGGAGCCGACCCCGGAATCGAAGTTTCCTACAAATGCGCGGGATTCAATAATTTAATCATTAATTATTTTGTAGTTATTCATGAAGCATAAGGCAAATAATAAACCGTTGTGTATAATTTACCTGTATAGGCGCCCCTTCTACGTAGATAGTATAATGAACCGTTGTGAAATAATGTACCTTTGAGTAATAATTTATCGTTGTTTAATAATTGGCCCATCAATAATACTTTAACGGTTGTTCAAGTTACAAAAGTAGGTACCTACCAACAAACTCCAGCCCCTTCTACGTAGATGGTATAATGAACCGTCGTGTAATAATTTACCGTTGTATAATAATTTACCATTGAGTTATAATTTACCCATCAATAACACTTCAACGTTTGTTCAAGTTTCACTACCTATCAACAAACTCCAAAAGAGCCATCGTTTTTCAAATGAAATAATATCACAGAGCAACCAACTCGACTTCATACTCCGTGAATATGATCATGTGCTCCCTAGCAATGATGATCTCGGGCCAATTCCCGATTGTTAGCGCGTCCCTGGTGATGATATTTGGGCTGCATGTATACAATTTCGTTCTGTTAAGAAGACAATGCGGTGGAATACTCCAGTTATGATGAATACTCCTTTCGATCCACACCTGGCCAACCAAAGAGAATTTTCCCCACTCGCTCCGGAACACTCTGCCTGACTGCTTCTCCAGTGATTTGATTTATTTTAATTATCCAGTTTCATCAGAATTTCTATACTTGTGATTCTTGTTCAATATACTAACTTTGCTAATTAATTAGAGAACGACGTTACTAGAAAGAGGTGAGTAGAAATCCTACCTACCTCATAGCATACCTTGATTATTGAAGTCGTTATTGAGAAATTCCAATATGGATCCATTCCCTTGCTATTTCTCGGTATTTTACATTCGAAATTAGAATGTTCTCTATGAGATGTTTCGTGCTGCTTATAGAATGTAATTTAGAATGGTGAACGGAGAACGAATCATAATTTAGTCTTGGTGACGAGAGAAAGCTGAGAAAGATTGGGCCAACTCGAAGACTAGATTATGATAAGAAAGAAACTTGAGAATTAGAGAATGTTGGTAAGCACACGATACATTTCATATTGTAACTGACTGGGAATGCAGGACACTGTTCCGTAGGTGGTGGCTTTGTTGGTTTCATGGTCGCGAGAAGTAGGTGGGTACTTCGATTGTTGCCGGTCGAATGCGTGCAAGGCAACCAAGTACCTTACCTCTCCTCGGCAAATTAGATGTTGCTAGAGGCAGCTCGTACTTGTGAGCGTAATTAACTCTGTTGTACTGTTCAGTTGTCCAGCCCAGCGGGGGCACATCTTAGCTGCTACTAAACAAGGCCGGTTACTGGCGGAGCACCACCTGCAGAATTTCTATAACAATAATAGCGAAGTAGGTAGGTACTCGGGGGCAGGGTGTTCGGAGTTGAGTCGTCGAGAATGAAATAGTGATGGATTGAGAAAGTTGTGGGATGTTAAACTGTGAGCAAGTGTGTAGACTCACAGTCGGAATTCTAGAACCAACTCCAGTACCTATACTGGCATGTTTGACTAGATAGGGCAGAGGGAAGGTTCATGTTTCTCGGTCGATAATCTATCCTTGCTGTTAGAGAAAGCAGAGTTTGATTGTTTTGCTGTCGCCAAGGAAGTATAGAGAACGTTAGCGAAAGACTGTTAAGAGCAGATTATCAGGTAGATTAATAGTTTGAGAACGCTTCTCTGAGAAAATAAAACTGTTGTTCTTACTGACAGGTGAACGAAGAAATTGTAGAGAATGGAGAAGGAATATCTAGAGATGCTTGATTTGGAGAAAGCCCAGCAGTGGGAAAGACCCCTCTACCTGGAGAACGAAACCCAGTGTGCTACAGAGAATGAGAGATGTCTTACTCAAGAGAATGAAGACGTACCAGTTGAGAAAGAAATCAGGATGCAAGAAATTGAAATGGAAATACGTAGAGAGCTGATGACAGTACTCATGTCTAGAACGGAAGACGTAAAGAGAATTTACTCAAAGGACAAATGAGTTGGTCGAAGATTTCACTAAAGAACTTGACAAAATTAAAATAACCAGAGCCGATAAAGTAACTCCAAGAGAAAGACTAGAGAAAGAAAAAGTCAGAGAAAGATTCTTAGAGGTTCTACCTGGAAAATCAGCTGAGGAAACTGTAGCTGATGCTGCTGAGAAGGAAGCTATGGAGTTTTGGAAGAAGAGAGACTGGCGAGATATAGAACGCAAAGACCTCAATAAAACACCAGCGATGGACAGACTGTTCCGACTGAAGGACAGACGTCACAATATCGCAAGCATAAACTGCGTTCTGAACCCAAGGTCTGATTACTCGCTTTGGCGAGACAAAGTGACGGCCCAAATCCAAGCTCATGATGGATTATTCACTATTGACAGAGACGTACCTCCAGCTGAAGAGATGACAGAGAAAGAGCAGAACCTACTGAGAATAGAAGTTAGGATATTCATTATTAACCATCTTAATGAATATTATCATAGACTGGTAATGAATACCAAAGATTCTGTTGAGATGATGAGAAAGCTGGACCAGGTGGGCGAACCAGTAAGCTGCTATTCAGGGTTCGCCATTAGAAGACAATTCAGCGATATGAAATACACCCCAGAGTGTGAGTCGGCTCTAGAATTTGTAACGAGATTTAGTGACATGGTAGATAAGATTCGCAGAAGTGGGGAATTGTCTGACTGTGAGGTGAAACAAAACTTTCTAATAGCCGTAGAAAGAGCGTGCCCTAGGATTGGAGATGCAGAATGGAGCCACCCAAAGGGCCATACATTGGATGATTTGAAGGGAATGCTGTTTGAATCAGAATAAAAGATAGTGGAGGTCAATAGAAGGTTGAAGGAAGGTAGAGAAAGAAATGGTGATGCAATGAACAGTAGCGCAAGGAAGAATGCCACTCGTACTCCAGTGAAGAGGCGAATGATACAACCAACAGTTTTGCAAACTTGCTTCAACTGTGGAGACACTGGGCATTTCGCTAATGCTTGTCCCAATGAAGGGAAAAAGAAATGCTACTTCTGTAAGATAATTACCGATCACCTCGCTGCAGACTGTCCTGAAAATCGCAAAAGAGAAAGAAGAGACAATAATAAGGGAAAGGGACATCACCAGTCAATAAATCAAAAGAAAACAAGCGTGTAAGTAAGAGAATGGGAAACAAGATCAAGAGACATTTGCAGAGAATGGGCCAAGCAAACCAACTGATGTTCGACGATGAATCCACCCTACACCTACCTGAAGATGAGCAGACGGTATTCGTCCAGATTGACCCGGACTCGGACTCGGATGAATCTATGGCCAATTTCGCCTCCAACATCGCTCTGCCTGACTGCTTCTCCAGTGACTTGATTTAGTTTAATTATCCAGTTTCATCAAAATTTCTATACTTGTGATTCTTGTTCAATATACTATCTTTGCTGATTAATTAGAGAAAGACGTTACTAGAAAGAGGTGAGTAGAAATCCTACCTACCTCATAGCATACCTTGATTATTGAAGCCGTTGTTGAGAAATTCCAGTACGTTCACCCTTCTGTCGAAAATGCCTGTTGGTGCGAACTTCTGGTCCTTACTGTGAACGAACGTCTGGACGTACAATGCTCCGGGTGGTCTTAAAAATCTCCCAAGTTCGAGAACTATTTAAAACCGTAAAAAAATTCGAGATAACGGTGTCCTGGTGATTTCAACCCCTATTTTCCACCCCCTAGAGAGGACTGACAGTAACGCCGAGCTTTGATGACTATACCCCAAATGGGACCTACAAACCAAATTTCGTTAATTCACCGCTTTTTATTTTTCCGCCACCGAGGATCACCGGGTCACCTCCCCGGCCTCGGCAGTGGAAATTACTCCGGTGGGCGATAATTCGCGATTATTATATCGCAAAAGCCACCGGGGTATATGCCCCGTACGTCCCCATCGACCCCCTCATGCCCCCGCCTCCGCCACTGATACCACTATCGTCCGACCGCCCCCCACTACGAACGATGGCCCGACCGCCCCCCACTACGAACGATGGCCCGACCGCCCCCCACTACGAACGATGGCCCCACCAGCGCCACCCCAATGCCCGCCTCCGCCTCAAACTGCCCCACCACATGCGCCCCATCAACAGCCGCAACCAACCCCACCCCCCTTCACGACCGCTCCACTGCCGGGGATATCCCCCATAGCCACCGCCGGGATCTTCAGGCCCGGACGACGCGAACGAAGGAAGAAGCGACCAGTCCCGGCGGCCCAGACCTCTTGCCCCGCCCCATGCCATCACGGCGGGGTCTTGAGACGGCGGAATGCTGCCCGTGTTATTTTCATACTCACACAGCATCCCGCCCCTCACTGCCTCGACGCCACACTCCACGAGTACGACGCCACACTCTTCTTCACACTTCTACCGACCATCATCGCGACGGGAAAGCAGACAGGTCGGGCCTCAGGTTCTCACGATTTCTTCCTGAATCCCGACCTGACCCTTCCCTGTTACGAGCCTCTCCATCGCCGTCTCTGCCCCGCTTCGACATCGCCAATCGACCTCCATACAATTTTTAACATTATCTTCTGTGCCTTCAGCTTACACTGTTCACCAGCGGTCCTCAGCCTACATTGTTTGCCACCAGCCCTCAGCCTTGTAACTCGTGCCCTCAGCCTTGCCCATCTGTTTATTTGCTCAATCTGGGGGGACCTATGTCGTGGTATCCTCCCAGAACCACAACTCTTGTACGTAGAAATAAGATCTCGCCAAATAAACCTAGAAGTGGGGACAGAAGACGCAGGAGAACCGAGGGCCAGCCTGGAGATCCCCACCATCCTCTACTAGCTAGAGGATGGAGGGAGACAGCTCCCAAGCCTATAAAACTCGACTCCTGCACCTTTTTCTTCATTCTACGCTCTCCTCTAGTCGCTGACTACTCTCTCTCCTCCTTACCTCGTCTCTCTCCTCTACCTAAAAGATCTTGGGCATGGTGGTGATTCGCTCATAACCAAACCAAGCAAACTACCCTAAAAGATCTTGGGCATGGTGGTGGTCCACCCATAACCAAACCGAGCACATTCCAAAAAGATCCTGGGCATGGTGGTGGTCCGCCCATAACCAAACCAGGCAACGCTCCTAAAAGATTCCGTGCATGGTGGTGGTACGCCCATAACCAAAGCGGACACACATCCGAAAAGATCCCGGGCATGGTGGTGGTCCGCCCATAACCAAACATGGCACATCCTCCCTCACGCCGCTCGTGATGAATGCGCCAATTTCAAATTCATCACAATCACGAAAGTAAGTGTAACCTATTTCAGAAGATTTTCAGGGCTTTCGTCATGTCAGTCCCTTTTTTCCCGTCCCATTCCCAAGTTTTATTAGATGTCTATGCCCTTGACCTTCGTCTCCATCATTGAAGCAGACCGTGCCTCCTATCCTATCCTATCCTATCCCTTCGATAAACCAGGAGCCTTGATCTGTCCACCACAAGTTCTGTTGGGTCCCGTAAATCAAACGAGTTATTTTATAGTTAATACCTTTGATGGTAAGAAGAAATGTTCAAGAATCGGAATTTTTGCAGAATTGATAAAATGTAACAACCTGCAACTCTAATGACAGAATATTTTGATGTCGGGGACAAGCAGAGTGATGGATCGTGTTTCCTAAAAGCTATTTTCTTGAGTAATTTTTTCGAGCTTTAACGAAAACTCTGCATTTTTGCAATACGGTTTGTATTTACCTTTATAGATGCCCCTTCTGCGTAGATCACTGTTTCCTGTGGTCAATACCTATACCCTCGCGCCACCTAGGAAAGCCCTAAATCGAGTTCTGGAGCTGGCCGGGCAATTACAATTTCATAAATATCTGGTGGATTTCTGAACGAAGAAAAGTGTTAGATTATTTGATCCTCTAGTTGAAAGTGATTTCTGGGTTATTTTTCATGACGATGCATTCGGATTGGGTGTGATTTACCTATCCGTTCGACAAAAAAAAAGAAATTCCTCACACTATAAGCACATGTAGATACACTCACACATTCAACTCATACCTAATTTCTTCCCCGACCACTGTACTATATGGCCACTCCTTCCCGTAGACAGACGTTTATAAAATTGCCTGGTTGTTCCTAGCCATAAATTATAGGCGAGGTATAAATACTAGAGTTGTATTTAAAATAACTAATAGTTTAGATAAGAATTGTCAACTCCTCAAGAACGACCCCAAACCACCCCAACCAACTCCCATAACAAAAACAGTTGTTTTTCTCTCTCACGTACCACGAACAGCTATCAGAAAACGCTACAAATTATTACACAATGGTTTATTATTGATCTGTATAGATGCCCCTGCGTAGACCAAGTTTTTTGTGGTCAATACCTATCCTCATGCTCCCCCCCCGGAGCCGGCCTGGGAATTACAGTATCATAAAAATGCGCGGGATTCAATAATTAATTGTTTGTTGTTATTCATGAAGCATAACGTTTGTTCAAGATACAAAACTACCTATCAACAAAATCCAAAACAGCCATCACTCTTCTAGTTAAATAATATCACGGAACAACCAACGGAACAGCCATCCGCGATTAAAATCAGGTGCTCCCTAGCGATGATATCTGAGCCGGATTTATACAGTTTGATTCATGATCATGTTGACGAAGCTTTTCGGTGCAAACGAACGGATGGACGTACAACGCTCCGGGTGGTCTCAAAAAATTCTTAGTTCAAGACCAATTTAAAAACGCAAAAAACCATACCCTTCTATTGAATGTTTTCGAGCTACGGCGTTCTGAAAATTTCAACCCCTATTTTTCACACCTTAGAGATGACTGACAGTAACTCCTAGCTTCGGGGACCAACGACACCCCAAACGGGACCTACAAAACAAATTTCGTTAATTCTGGTTCATGGTAACTAAGAAAAGTGCGAAGTACGGCGTACGGAGGACAGACAGAATTTTGGTTTATTATTTACAATAATGAACCTTTGGAATCGAGCATGAAAAAAAAAAAAAAAAAAAACGCTGCAAATGATTACACAAAGGTTTATTATTTACCTGTGTAAATGCCCCTTCTGCGTAGATCACTGTTTTCTGTGGTAAATACCCTCCACCTCCCCCCAGGAAAGCCCTAAATCGAGTACTGGAGTCCGCTCCGGAATTAATGTTTCCTACAAATGAGCGGGATTCAATAATTCAATCATTAATTATTTTTGGTTATTCATGAAGCATAAGGCAAATAATAAACCGTTGTGTAATAATTTACCTGTATAGGTGCCCCTTCTACGTAGATAGTATAATGAACCACTGTGTAATAATTTACCGTTATGCAATAATTTACCGTTATGCAATAATTTGCCCATCAATAATACTTCAATGGTTGTTCAAGTTGTAAAAGTACCTATCAGCAAAATCCAGCCCCTTCTACGTAAATGGTATAATGAACCGTTGTGTAATTATTTACCGTTGTGCAATAATTTACCGTTACGTAATAATTTGCCGTTGTGTAATAATTTACCATTGTGTAATAATTTACCCATCAATAATACTTCAACGTTTGTTCAGATTTCAAAAGTACCTACCAACAAAATGCAATAGATCCATCACTTTTCAAATGAACTAATATCACAGAACAACCAACTCGACTTCCGTGATTATAATCAGATGCTCCCTAGTGATGATTATGTGGGCCGGATTTATACCGTTTGATTCACGATCGTGTTGACGAACCTTTTTGGTGCAAACGAACGGGTGGTTGTCAATGCTCCGGGTGGTGTCAAACAATTCTTTAGTTCAAGATCAATAATTTAAACACTTGAAAAAAACCGTACCCTTCTATGGAAAGTTTTCGAGTTACGGCGTTCTGAAAATTTCAACCCCTATTTTGAACCCCTTACACTATGTCCTAATTAGGACGTCATCGTACGACCGTGCGTTCAGCGTTGGTCGGGTGCTCGTACGATCGTGGAATAAACTAGCAAACATTATGAAGGTGTCCGGATTGAATCGGAAAGACGGTCGTGCGATGGGGGGGAAGGGACGGATTGGCTTGATTCGTGATCGGATCGTGTAGATCGTGCAAACTCCGTACGGACTCATTTAAACAAACCTTTTCCCAGAAGGGATGTGTCCGAATCGGTCGTGGAACTCCACTTGTTCGCCCGATCCACAGTCGGGTCAACGCACAAGTTCAACCAGTTTGATTTTGGTCGTCCGACCTTGCGTTCGTTCTAGCGATTGTTGTCATTTAAAATTTTATTTAAAAAAATTTTAACAATGCATTTTGAAGAGGTACCTACTCATCAATGAAGTGAGGTTAAATTCACCGAGAACTCGGTGGTGAAATTCACCGACTCTCCCCCGCGTTTTGTACATTTTGTTAACTGATTTCCTTCTATTATTCGTTGAAGGCTCTAGTTCCACAGCATTTATGTAAATGTTTCCAAACAAAAATTTTGCGTCCTCGTCCATCTTTCCCCTTTAAAAAAAAAAAATAAATAAATAAACCACCGAACGAATCCCGCTATGAACTGACCGCAGGAACGCATGAACTGGTCGTACGATCGGGTAGCACAAAGCCTGGTCGTGCGAATAGGTTGCGCGAATTAGGACACATATTTCGATCGGACGATCATCACACGATACGCGCGACCATCGCTGAACGCACGGTCATACAATGACGTCCCAATTAGGACATAGTGAGATGACTGACAGTAACGCCGAGCTACGAGGACCAACTAGACCCCGAACGGAAACTATAACCCTAATTCCATCAATTTTTTTTTCATGGTAACTAAGAATAGTGCTAAGTACGGCGTATGGCGGACAGACAGAAATTTTTATATTGCATTTCAGGATTCTACATACCTTGAAACGTAAATCATAAAATTTTGTGGGGGGGTTAACATTTTTTTTTCATGCTCGATACCAAAGGTTCATTATTGAAAATAATAAACCAAAAATTTTAGCCCCCCCCCCTCAAAATTTTACGGTTTCCTTTTCAAGGCATGTAGAATCCGAAAATGCAATAAAAAAAGCTGTAAATCTCTGCACAACGGTTTACTATTTTGTACAGAATACCCTTCTGTTACAGACCGCAGCTCTCTGTATAGATAACCCTTCTATATAATTATGTACTATTCTATACATATTATGCAGATCGCAGACCCTCCGTAGGTTAGCACCTAACCCCATACTCGTTACTAGGTACCAACCTAAATCACGAGTTAAATGTTGCTAAAATAATTCTGTCGATGACAAACAGTAACTAAAATGGCAAAAAGAAACGCAAATAATGAAGTTCCGCAGGGAAACTGTTGATGTGGAGTGAAAAAAGTTGCAAACGTTCCTACGTTCACTACCTATCAACAAACTCCTCGACTTCATACTCTGTGAATACAATCAGGTGCTCCCTAGCAATGATGATCTCGGGCCAATTCCCAATTGTTATCGCGTCCCTAGTGGTGATATTTGGGCTGAAAGTATCCAAATTCATTCACCATCCTATTGAAAATGCCTGTTGATGCAAACTTCTGGGCCGTACTGTGAACGAATGGCTGGACGTACAATGCTCCGGGTGGTCTTAAAAAACTCCTCCTTCGAGAACTATTTAAAACCGTAAAGGAATTCGAGATAGCGGATTCCTGGAGATTTCAACCCCTATTTTTCACCCGTAATGGATGACTGACATTTAAGCCGAGCTTCGAGGACCAATTAGACCCCAAATGTGAACTATAAACCAAATTTCGTCAATTTTGGTTCATGGTAACTATGAAAAGTGGGAAGTACGGCGTACGGCGGACGGATAGAAATTTTGGTTTATTATTTTCAATAATGAACCTTAAGAATCGAGAATGAAAAAAATTTTTTTAACCCCCCTTCAAAATTTGATGGATTCCGTTTCAAGGTATGTAGAATCCGAAAATGCAATAAAAAAAAAATTTCTGTCCGCCCGCCGTACGCCGTACTTCGTACTTTTCTTATTTACATGAACCAAAATTAACGAAATTTGGTGTCAACGCACGGCGTTACTGTCAGTCCTCTCTAGGGGGTGGAAAATAGGGGTTGAAATTACCAGGACACCGTTATCTCGAATTTTTTTACGGTTTTAAATAGTTCTCGAACTTGGGAGATTTTTAAGACCACCCGGAGCATTGTAAGTCCAGACGTTCGTTCACAGTAAGGACCAGAAGTTCGCACCAACAGGCATTTTCGACAGAAGGGTGAACGTATTGGAATTTCTCAATAACGGCTTCAATAATCAAGGTATGCTATGAGGTAGGTAGGATTTCTACTCACCTCTTTCTAGTAACGTCTTTCTCTAATTAATCAGCAAAGTTAGTATATTGAACAAGAATCACAAGTATAGAAATTCTGATGAAACTGGATAATATCACAGAATAACCAACTCGACTTCATACAGCCATCCGTGATTATCATCAGGTGCTCCCTAGCGATGATGATCTCGGGCCAATTCTCGATTGTTAGCGCGTCCCTAGTGATGATATTAGGGCTGAATGTATACACTTTCATTCACCATCCTATTGAAAATGCCTGTTGGTGCAAACTTCTGGGCCTTACTGTGAACGAACGTCTGGACGTACGCAATGCTCCGGGTGGTCTTAAAAATCTCCCAAGTTCGAGAACTATTTAAAACCGTAAAAAAATTCGAGATAACGGTGTCCTGGTGATTTCAACCCCTATTTTCCACCCCCTAGAGAGGACTGACAGTAACGCCGTGCGTTGATGACCAACTAGACCTCAATTGGGACCAACACACCAAATTTCGTTAATTTTGGTTCATGTAAATAAGAAAAGTACGAAGCACGGCGTACGGCGGGCGGACAGAAATTTTTTTTATATTGCATTTTCGGATTCTACATACCTTGAAACGGAATCCATCAAATTTTGAAGGGGGGTTAAAAAAATTGTTTTTCATTCTCGATTCTTAAGGTTCATTATTGAAAATAATAAACCAAAATTTCTATCCGTCCGCCGTACGCCGTACTTCCCACTTTTCATAGTTACCATGAACCAAAATTGACGAAATTTGGTTTATAGTTCACATTTGGGGTCTAATTGGTCCTCGAAGCTCGGCTTAAATGTCAGTCATCCATTACGGGTGAAAAATAGGGGTTGAAATCTCCAGGAATCCGCCATCTCGAATTCCTTTACGGTTTTAAATAGTTCTCGAAGGAGTTTTTTAAGACCACCCGGAGCATTGTACGTCCAGCCATTCGTTCACAGTACGGCCCAGAAGTTTGCATCAACAGGCATTTTCAATAGGATGGTGAATGAAAGTGTATACATTCAGCCCTAATATCATTACTAGGGACGCGCTAACAATCGAGAATTGGCCCGAGATCATCATCGCTTGGGAGCACCTGATGATAATCACGGATGGCTGTATGAAGTCGAGTTGGTTGTTCTGTGATATTATTTCATTTGGAAAATGATGGCTCTTTTGGTGTTTGTTGATAGGTAGTGAAACAATGGTAAATTATTACACGACGGTTCATTATACCATCTACGTAGAAGGGGCTGGAGTTTGTTGGTAGGTACCTACTTTTGCAACTTGAACAACCGTTGAAGTATTATTGGGGCAAAGTATTAGACAACGGTAAATTATTACTCAAAGGTAAATTGATTGCACAACGGATCATTATACTATCTACGTAGAAGGAGCACGGTTTATTATTTTCCTTATGCTTCATGAATAACTACAAAATAATTGATCACACAGAAGGGACATCTATGCAGGTAAATAGTAAACCAAATGTAATAATTAGTAATAATTAATAAACCAAATGTAATAATTAGCAGCGTTTTTTAATTGCATTTTCGGATTCTACTTACCTTGAAACGAAAATCACCAAATTTGGGGGAGTGGGGGGGGGGGGGGGGGGGTTAACTTTTTTTTCATGCTCGATTCCAAAGGTTCATTACTGAAAATAATAAACCAAAAAGTACCTCGCAGAAAAATCCAAAATAAATCAGCAGTCTTCAAATGAAATGTAATGTCAAGGAACAAACAACTCGATTTCATACAGTCATGCGTAATTATAATCAGCTGTTCCCTGGATGTATAACGTTTCATTCACGATCATGTTGACGAAGCTTTTCGGTGCAAAATTCAGGGCCTTACTGTGAACGAACGGCTGGATGTATATTGTTCCCAATGTATATTGGTCTCAAAATATTCTCAAGTTCGGGAGCAATATCTAAAAAATCGAGATAACGGGGTCCTGGAAATGTTGAACCCCTTGTTTTTCACCCCTGGAAATGTCACCCCTGACAAATGATGGCTGACATTAACACCCAGCATCGCGGACCAACTAGAACCCAAATGGCAGCTACAAAACAAATTTCAATTATTTTCGTTCAAGGTCACTAAGAAAAAAAAACTAAGTAGGTACGGCGAACGGTAGCGTACGGCGAACGCACAGAATGTTTTTTAAAAATTCCATTTTGGGATTCTACGTTACTTGATACGGAAATCGTCGATTTTGAGGGGATTTCTTTTCCCATGCTTGATTCCAAAGGTTACTGTTGAAAATAATAAACCGAAAGCAAATAACAGGAGTTATCCAAACCAAGATTGAGGGACTTGTATAATACTGTAAGACCTTAAGAATGTTTTCTATTTGAGTCGTGAGAACTTATTTTATTGCAAGTTTCCCGGAATTATTGAATGAAAAGCTTTGATGCTTTGATCTTCTTTTCCAGCCAAACAACATTTCAATTGAAATTTTGCACTTTTAGTGGCATTTACATCAACCCCCACATCAGCTGTGACTAAAATTCAACAAACATTGTTTGAAGGATTCTCGAGCATTTCGGTACAGCGAGGAGGTGGCAGGCCTCCTCTAGGGAGAAATTTAAGTGAAGGAAATTAATTACGTACGTAACCTACTTAAAATATCAGAACTTGAACGAATTATGAAGCCCCCTACCTTGCTGGTGTTGGCGTAAATCTGGCCAAGGGCGAACCTCATGGAAAGGAATACCATTACGAGGCGGCACCATCGCTCCATCCTCCTCCAACATTGGCACTGTGAACATGGAAGCAAATTCTCTTCAGAAGTAGAATCTCCGAGAAAGTAGTTTTCCTAATAGTAACATTAATATGTGCCATGGTACATGTATTTGGTACATGAGTATGTACCAAACTGTCCTCAGAGGTACCTACCATCTGCACTATGCAAGTTAAAAGGAACCTAAATGGTTATGATTGCTGGCGTGATTTTTCCGCTGAGCCTACGTTTTGCATGTAGGTACATATAATATATACCTATCACACGTCTCAAGAGTTGAGCGCAGTAGGAATATATCGGACTTGAGTTTGAAACATGCATCCATTTCTGTAGAGATTTACAATATGCATTAATGTTGCATTAATGTTCATTGATTTCATTTCAGGATGCTTGAAAGTAGCACGAAAGGTGAGCTAAGGTGAATAAATAGAAACGCTTGATTAATTCAAATTATAATTTGTCAGCAGCATCACATTGGTTCAATGACCTGCCTGCTGTTCATAGCATAAATAAAGTGAATCATTCAAATGCCTTAGATGTTTTCTTCATGAACCTTGGTTCATACATCCTTTCCCAGCGGGGGCTTCCTCTTCTTGCCTGCTGATGCATGCCAGTTGCGCTAAAAATTCAACAACAGTTCGTGTAGGGCGTCCTGACATACCCTTTCGCACATAGCAGCTGTTTGTTTCGCCTGTTGATATGTTCGTTCCGGTCGTGTCTAAATGGATCCAATCTACATTGGGTATAAATTGTTTTAAGAACGCCGCTGTCGCGCAGGTGACTCCAGTGACTTGTTTATGTATGAGATGATCCTGAACATCAGCGAACGGTTGGCTGGTGATTTTTTCTGTGTAATGGTCCCATAAAGGAAGCCTCCATACTCTGTCACCAGTGTGCATTCCTGCAATCCTCATGTTCTCAAACAAAGAATCGTTATTTGAGAAAACACCTGTAGCAGCCGATCCCAGTAGGTTGACGATCTCTTTCGACAGGGATCCAATGTCCAGAATAAATTTTGGATTATAAACTCCAGCATAGACTAAAGCATCAGCCAATGCCATTCTACCGTCATCAGTGGTTTCAATGAGAATAGTCTTACCGTTTCGTGCTCTGATGATATCACCAGGTTTCATTGCGCACGATCCTGGCAAATTTTCGTAGAGCGGAATCAGGCCTCTTATATTAATGGGAAGTTGCAACGCAGATGCTGCACGGCATACTGCAACAACTATGGCAGCACCAGACATCTCCCCTCTCATGTGTTTGAGTTCAGGGCAGCTTTTCAAACAAAGGCCACCGCTATCGAAAGTTGTGCCTTTGCCAACCAATACTATAGGAGATACGTCTGGATCGCAACCGTAGTAACTAGTTTCGAGAAATATTGGAGGTTCGCAAGATCCTCTTGCTGACATGAGAAATGCTTCCATTTTCATGATTTTTGACCAGTTCCTTACTTTGACTTCAACACTCACACCTGCTTTACAAAGAACCTCCACAGCAGCCTGAGCAAAAGCAATAGGTGTCAGCAGATTGGCCGGCGTCTCGGACAATTGCCTCGCCAGGTTTTGGGCAGCCGCTTTTTGCAGACCGATTTGCCAGCCTGTGTAGTCGCAGCTGTCGTACAGCTCGAGTCTGGGAATGATTTTCTGTTGGGCTTGATTTTTAAGCTCTTGGTAAATCCAAACTCCCAAAGCACTGCCCTCAGCAGCTGATTCGGCGTGACCGAAACTCTCCACGAATATAGTCCTCATATGTAAATCCTGAAGGGCCCTACTGCCAGCTGCAGCACCTGTTCGAATAGCTTCTTTCCACTCGTCCAGCTCCTCCAGGTCATTGTAACCAACGCATTCTTCTCCCATTCCAACAACAGCCACTGCCGAAAACCTAGGCTCCACACCGTAAAACACCCTGACGTCACCTAGGAGAGGCGTTGGGCTCAGTTTCAAAAGTTCAACAATCTTTCCATTCGTGATTTTGTCGTATTTCAACAGAGCATCCGTATACGAAGCGGACAAACCATGATTTTCCGTTTGGTTGGCGTACATCCCCAAAACCAAACCAGTAAACTCGTTAGTGTCCGCACAGTTGAGCAGCCGTCTTTGGACATACTGAACGGGAAAAAACTGCCTGAAAAGCCTGATAATTTTGCCGTTCATTTTGAGGAATTTTGAATTTTGGTCTAATTCACAAATGTAAATATAGGGATTTACCATCCCAATATTCTAGCCATACGTTTGACGGTTGCTGTTTACAATGATCTATAGGAGAGGAGAACATGCTTAGAATGCTCAATTGGTAACTTTTATGCTAACTATGCAATCTATTATTGTTAAAGTTTTATTTAATATACTAGCAGGAAAACCCGTTGTACTAAATATAACGGGCTCTAGGAGCGGTAGGCATCGAACAGAAGCCACGAAAAATTCGCACTTGATAATGACAGTTTCATACATTTCTCATAGGTACGAATCTGTTTCATAATTTCTCTGTCTGTGTCTATGCCATATTCACGTTAACTGGAAAAATGATGAAAACTGTGGGTCCACTAATACAGCGATTAGTCTGCCGATGAATCTCATCGTAACTCAGGAACCCGTCGTGAAATCTTCAACTCTGCTTCTAACTAAGCATCACACCAGCCACTCCATTCTCAAGAGTGGAGACACATTTCATTTTCACGATCTTATTATGAATCACAAGGGAAGGTAAGAAACATGAAGGCAACCACCTATCAAGCTCGCGATTATTCTGACGATTAAATCACGATCTTCAAATAAATCCTGAACGGTATGTCCCACAAAAATCGTTTTAGTACGGTTGAAATCGCCGCGTGAAAACTTCATTCCGACAGTACCCACCTTATTCCGGCTTGGGGTCAAAGTGATCCACACCATGGGCTCGAACACACACACACGTACCTACGCACGCGCGCGTATGTGATATGATATTTTCATGTTTCCAGTATTCCAGTATCCGTACGAGAGTCGTTGGTTGCTCCTTAAAGCTCATCACTTGATACTTGGAGATTTTGTAAGAACTCAGTGATTAGAATCAAGTACTTACATATGGATGGAAAAGTCAGAACCGTGAATTAAACTTGCTAAACATTGACGAAACTCACTAAAGAGCGCATAGTTTGTACAAACAATTTATTATGACCAACTGAATGGCTCCAGGGTCGTTCTCAAATTATTTGGCTTTCAGCTATCCTCTCCTTGTTCAATATGCAATGTGCAAGTAGAAGGGAGAAAGGGCATGCAGTTGTCGTCAGACTTCTGTTGTCATCACTCCAACCATGAGGTTAAAATCGATCTCCTGTCCCTGAAGACATGCCTGTCGATGTAGTTTGTTGTTTTAAAACCAGTTACAACAAACGAACTATTTATTAATAATTATATACGTTATAATGTATAATAAATCAGTTATACGTTATTAATACGTATATGCTTTATACGTTACATAATAATTGTAATTATAATTAAATTATAATGTACCCACCTTGCATATTAATTTACATAATTCATTACATTAATTATGAATTATTTGTAAATAGAACGTGGCCAGTTTCATAGGTTCATTCTCTCCTTATAAACTTATAATAACATACAAGACATTCATAACGCCCTCGCTTACCGGATTTACCTGCTGACCCTGAGTACTAACTTACACTCTTTCTGAATGTCTTACAATCCTATGATTCTATAGATTATCCGTCTAGAGTTCTATAGATAACCTCGTCCTTATCAACTGACTCGTCATTCAACCCCCCCCCCCCCCCCCCCCTACCACCCCCAAATCACAGACGATGTGATTGGAAAGTACTAAATAAATGCTTAGTAAAGCTAATGACGTCGGAAGTAGGGTAAATCTTGAGTAAATCAGGCCCCACTTCAGAAGAGGTTTGCAGAGCTGTTTCAGATTCACCGCAGCACCCGCGATTTAGTGCCAGGACCTCGGGATGGCAAACATGGTCTAGTCGGATAAAGCTCAATGAGAACTTGGACATCGGTAGGGTGATTTCTGTTGATAAAGGTCTCTCCTCCGCAGTTCAGGGGGATTACAAATTGGCTAGCTTCCCAAGAGGTTTAGGACACCGGTAGGAGGGGTTTTGGCGGTAACTAGGCAGGGAATCGGAAGGATACGACCAATACTGGAAGGCTGAAATTCTATAGAAAACAAGTCGTTGGATTGGTGCATGAATAACAGAGGACGTCTCCTACCGTGTGTACCTAAATGTACACTACTATTCTAGTCATCATCTTTTCGATCTTCTGGGAGTTTGATGACCCACAATATTAAAACTGCGTCGATTGGAAAAACGCTGCAAAATCTCCGCTAACAGTTTATTATTTTCGGTCCAAATTCCTTCTGTCCAAATCACAGTTCTGAACGCTGTTCTCTTGGAATCACTAGGAACACAAAAGAGCTGAAATATCGAGGAAGCTACGGTATCCCGTTTGTCACACATAAAATTAATCAAAAACTTATTGTAAGAACCGTTTCCGCATCTACTGACGTTACCTTGCAAAACCAGTGCCTAGGTACCTACTTTGTATTTGGTCACAAAGTAGGTAGCTTGTACCTAGCTTGTGTCTTCAACAAATAATGTTTTATTTTATTTATGTTAAGGGAAGTTAGTTGTAGCTCATCTGAACCAACATTTGCATTAAACACGTAGCCGTGACCGTTGGACAGCGACGGGTGTCCGGGATGTAGTGACATATTCAGCCAACAACAACAATGATTTTTTGGCGCGTACTGGTCTGTTGGCTCCGTGCGAGTTGCGGACAGGGAAAGAAGGGTAAAGGGGCGGTTTTCAACAAAATTGTGCTGTTTGCGGAACGGCCTCGACTTTATGATGGTTCCGTGCGATTTGCGGACAAAGTGCAGAGATCACTTACTACATCGCATGATGACATTACGTAAACGAGATAATCTCGTCTTCAGTTCAGTCCGTCACGTCTATCAGTGGAGGTTACGTCAACATCACGCGGGAAACAAGCCCTTGTCTTGGACGGTTTCCGATACCGTCATATTGAACTGAAAGAGTATTCCCTGTTTACTGCTCCCCTGAACGTTACTGTAATTTTTGTGAATCGCTCTAAAAAGCTGTACCTTTTCATTTTATTAAACTGTTTGTGAACGAAGTGGCGTTGGTTTTATTCTCGCATCGCCTGGGTGGTCACATTTGTCATCTTGGCTCCCATCGTGTCGGCTGATTTTTTTCTTCTTGTCAACTGAACTTTCGTGACACCAGCGAATATGGATGATGCTAAGAAACGACGTAGAGTACTTCGTAAATCGTTCACGCGGAACTATAATGCCTTACTTGGACATTTAGCGGCAAATAGTGTTACTGAGGCCAGAGCAACGTTCGCGATTTTGACTAGGGATTGGGAAAAACTCCGAGTAATAAATGAGGAGATCTTGACCATCATGGTTGAAAACCCTTCGGCTTCTGAAGAAGATTTGGACTAGGAAACTACGGTGATCGACGAATACGAGACTAAGTATGAAGTGATGAACATCAAGATTCAAGATCTAGTAAGTTCTAGTATCGTTTGCCCAAACGACGACGGTGCCAGTCATGTGAGTACCTCTAGTAGTATAGAACAGTTCAAGACATTTAACTCAAATCAACTTCCCAAATTGGATGGTTTGTTTGACGGGCAGTTGAAAAATTGGCTACCATTTTGGGGTCAATTTGAACAGATTCACGAGGACGAAAATATACCTATTTATCATAAGTTTCGCCTTTTGGTACAAGGCACTAAAGAAGGATCTCGTCCTAGGAAAATCGTACAGAGTTTTCCACCCTCTAAAGAAAAAACTAGTTATGAGGCAAACAAAACTACAGTATAAAAATAAAATAGTCCATTTCCACGTACAATAGCAAAAACTGTAGACCGGTTTCGGTTATTACACCATCGTCAGTACACTATAGAATGAAACTACTGGAACTTGAGCGCCTATTTATACAAATGGTAGTGCAATCTCATTGGCTGTTGAGGGCAAGGAAGTGAAAGGGAGGTGGAGCCTGATTGGCTGGAATACAACGCTAGTGAAGGGTGGTACTGAAGTTAAATCCATGACCCTCCTCCCTTAAATGATTAGCAAAAGCCGAATTACCAGAACCATTCCTAAAACATCGTTGGTGTTCCCTTAATCTTTCCCTGAATTTACGCCCCGTTTGACCTCTATATTTAACTCCACAATCACATTTCAAAAGATAAACCCCACTCCTGTCCTCTAACGGAATTTTATCTTTTACATTACCCAGAATTTTCTTCAGAGAATTTTGAGAATAAAACCCCACCCTAAACCCCCTCTTTTCAATTATATTTCCTAGTTTCTGTGATATCCCTCCACAATATGGCAAACTAACTCATTTTCTATTGATTTCCTCATTACCTCTTACTAAATTTGAAACAGCCCCTTGAAATTTCCCATTACTAACTTTACGCCATATTCTGTCAATTGACTGTTTTTTTATAACCATTAGACTCCGCTATTGCATATATAATATCTTTCATCTTAAAGCTATTGCATATATAATATCTTTTATCTTAAAGATGCCTTGAAGGAACGTTACGGACGTGAGGATATTTTGATAGAGGTATACATTCGTGAATTGTTGACTATTGTAATTAGCAATGCGAAATCTGAACATCTCGATTTGTACGACCTATATGACCAGTTAGAAGGTCATCTCCGTTTTTTCGAAATTTTGGGTGTAACATCTGGAAAATGTGCGGCGATCTTGTGTCCATTGTTAGAATCTTGCTTAACAGCAGAATTTCTTAGGGTCTGGTAGCGCAGTTGCACTCAGGACGAAGTCACTGATACAGAGAGACGGCTTGCCAAACTCCGTAGTTTTATTAAAACAGAGGTTCAAAGCGAAAAAAGAATTTCACTTGCCATGGAGAGATTCGGTATGCCAGGGGACAGTGCTAGTCATAGTAACGATAAGAAACCTGGACAGGAAAGTTCTGGGAAAACGCGTAAGGACGTACCTACTGCTGCTGGTCTCCTAACTCAAAGTGGTCGTGCGGCTTGTATTTTTTGTTCCCAACAAACACATGATAGCATTAATTGCTTTAAAGCTAGGGACATGAATTTGGAAGAGAAATTAAAAATGGTAAAAGAATCTAAATGTTGTTACCTCTGAAACGATTCCATTCGTCCAAAACCTGTCGGGTGAAATCGTCATGTAAGTTATGTGTGTGTTATACGTTCGAAAGGTTATCCTTTCACAAAAGAAAAATCTACGGCTGGCAGTGTTTCAGGTGTGCCTGAGAATACCAAGGCCCAGAAATTGAATTTCTGCGAGAAGTAAAAATTCCTCGATGGTTACCTAACATGACAGATGTAAGCCACTGGAGTATTCACACGTTCTGCGATGCCAGTGAGACGTCGTATGGTGCAGTTGTGTTCTTGCGAGTGGAAAATGAACAAGCTGTCAAGGTTCAGCTGATTCAATCAAAGACACGTGTCGCCCCTAAGACCACTATTCCACGCAAGGAACTGCTAGCAGCAACGATTGGAGCTAGTCTCTACAATTCAATTCGTGAAACCATCACCACAGAATGTCAGTCATATTTTTGGAGCGACTCATCTACCGTACTGGCATGGTTAAAGCGAGAAGAAAATATGGCACAATTTGTGTCCAATAGAGTCAAGGAGATTCGCAACCTGACCAAAATTGAAAGTTGGCACCATGTTCCAGGCACACTCAACCCCGCTGACTTACCTTCTCGTGGGTGTCTTGGAAAGGAGTTCCTAGAATCTCGATGGTGGGAGGGACCAGAGTGGCTCTATCAACCCAAGAGACAATGGCCTTCAGTTTCTGTTCAGTATGACGAGAATCAGATTGGTAAGGAGCGAAGGAAGACTGAGTTGTTACAACTTCCATGGTTGTTGCTAATCCAAGGGACGATCTACCTAAGGATTGGTACTACCGCTTCTTCTCTCAGTACCATAAGCTGATTCGAATGGTTGCATGGATAAGAAGATTTACAATTAATTCCAGATCAGTGGGTTCAGACTACTATGTACATAAGAAAGGACCACTCTGTATGGAAGAAATCAGTGGTGCAGAGTTACAAGTTTTGAAATTGGTACAGAAGGAAACGTTCCAGGGCCTCAAGGATCCCAAGATAGCCCCTCTGAATCGCTTTGAGGACCACAATGGAGTGATTCGCTTGAAAACCAAAATTTCCAATAGACCTGATAGTGAAGATTTCAGGTACCCGATATTACTTCCTAAAGGACATCCTGTTGTCACAAGATTGATTCAGAGCATCCACGAGAGAGAGTGCCATGTTGGCGTCCAAGATTTACTTGCCTTCATTCGTGAGCGGTTTTGGATACTTGGTAGGAGAAGAACTCTGAAAGCTGTCACTTCAAAATGCGTGACATGCAAACGTCATGAATCTAAGAGGTATGAAGCACCTTCCATACCATTACCTATGGATAGGGTCAGGGAAGCTGCTGCATTTGAGGTGGTAGGTGTGGATTTAGCCAGTCGGATTTTTCTCAAGAAACAACGGAAGGCATGAATCTGCCTTTTCGCATGTACTGTGACACGTGCAATCCATCTTGAGCTACTTCTTTCTTTGTCAACTGACGATTTCTTACAGGCTCAATCCTCCGACCGCTTAATGGTGGGGTGGTTGGTGGGAACGACTCGTTGGTCTTACAAAACGCCTATTGCGAAAAATTCTAAGACGATCAATACTATCCTATTCGAAAATGGCCACTGTCCTTTGTGATTGTGAGAATGTACTGAATTCGAGACCACTCACATTCATTGCAGAAGGAGGCTCCGAAGCGACTCCAATTACACCATGACTCTTTATTCAGGACATTAGAGAGTCAGGGTTGCCTGAACTGGACGTCATAGAATCTGTTGACCTGAAGAAGACATGGCAACAACGACTAAAACTGAAAGAGGGCTTCAGAGACAGATTTAGAAGTGAATACCTTGGACAGCTTCAAATGAGGTCTAAGTCTGGCAAATATGATAAAATCAACAAAGGAGATGTCGTCATGATTGGAAATGACTTCTCAAAACGAATAGACTGGCCCCTTGCTCGTGTCATCGAACTCCTTCCTGGTAGGAATGGTACTACCCATTTAGTCAGACTCCAATCTAATTCTGGAACGTGCCTCCGACCTGTTCAACGTCTTTATCCGCTGTTGGAAGGAGACATGACAGTTTCTGAAGCAAGATCAGTTGAAAATGTTTGTGAGTCTCCTGAACACGTTGTTACTACTAAGGAACCTAACCTGACTGAGCCCGACGCCAATGCTAACCTAGAAGACCAAACTGAGATCTCACAGGAAATCCAGAAGACAACTCGTGGAAGACCTGTGAAGAAGCCTGCTCGATTTTGCGATTAATTTTGTACTTTTGACACCTCCCAGGTTTTATTTTTGAAATATCATACCATCCTTTGCATTTAATTGTATTTTGCTTTTTGTTTTACCGTGTTTCTTGTAAGTTTTCTTGAATCTATTGTTTAATATTATTGAAAACTTAGGTGGGAGGATGTCCAGGACGTAGTGGCATATTCAGCCAACAACAACAATGATTTTTTGGCGCGTACTGGCATATTGAACTGAAAGAGTATTCCCTGTTTTTTTGCTCCCCTGAATGTTACTGTAATTTTTGTGAATCGCTCTAAAAAGCTGTACCTTTTCATTTTATTAAACTGTTTGTGAACGAAGTGGCGTTGGGTTTATTCTCGCATCGCCTGGGTTGTCACATTTGACAACGGGTATTTAAAAGTTAGAATACTTTACAACTGATGGATATCTTCCACAATACTGCTCATTGGAATTTCATTGTGACTCTTTGTAACAGCACCTAGGTAGTTTATCGCTGATAGCATCTGCGAAAATCAAGTAACCAGCATCAATGGGGCAAGGAACGCTACCTATAAATTATCTGCCTTATTTTTCAAGATCCTCGTACGACAACTTACAGTTGTCGTTAACATTACATTCCAAGGAACATCAAGGAGAATAATATTATTATATGAAAGAAAATAATAATTATTATTACCACAATTATACTTATTATAGTCGACACATAGTGTTAAGAAAAGATACAGCGTTGAACTGTGTAAAAACAGACTGAGATGAAAACATTTAAAGCGTGAGAAATCCCATAAAAATAATGCGATATTAAACAACCTTATTTTAATTTTATTCGTTCCTGTGGAGAAAATTTTGCATGGAGTATAATAACATGTTATTTGTTGTTTAAAGAAATCACCCAACTCAGCGGTTCTTTCCTTTTCCAACTGGAAGCAACGTCTTTGTTGTGTTAACCAAGGATTCCTGCTCTTTTTCGTAGTAGCACGGTATCTGTATCCATTTATGATGACTTCGAAAATTACTGGGTGTGCTCTTATATTCCTACAGTTTCCCAAACCGTAGCAATTTGTTATGAAGCGCGGGTGCGACTGCTGTCTCCCTCGCTGGGTTATATCACCCGGATCGATCGGGGCTGGGGACCGAAGGCCAGATCGGTAGGAGGGGTGGGGGTATCCGGAGGCTCAGGAAATAAAGGGCCCCGTCTCAGCGACCTTCTACTTTGCATAGGATAAACTACGTCCCCATACATCCTTCCCTAAACTATTCCCGTAACTAACTTTAACAGGGTGTTAACGTAAAAACGCTGTCGGATGGTGTAGGGGGATTGAGAACTTTAGTAGGAGCGGGACTAACGGAATGAAATTTCCTTCCATTCAAGTTTCTTGAACACACAAGAATTTGCTTCATTTCACTTAGGAAAGTCAGTCATTGCGGGGCGAAGTACATGTGTTATTATAATAATATTTTGTTGTTGGAAATAACGATGTTAAGAACTATTGTCATAGGGAATTTAGCTCTGATTTCAAATATCTCTTTGTCAAATTATTATAAAAATTTATAAATGTGTAAAATATTATAAACCGAGGAGAACCAATATCCTCATTTCCCTGATCACTCATATTCATATAAAGGATATGACTAAACACTCGTAATCACTCGCGACTGAACCGAATCACGACTGTATAAGGCCGGGACACACGGCGGCAGAAAATACGCGTCGCGGGTAATAGAAGTCAAAAAGACCCGGAGGGGGGGGGGGGGGTGTCCCGTTGCGGTTTTACTTCATTTTTTAATGGTGAACCCGCAACCGTTTCGCTCCCATTAATTATTCTAGGTAAATGAGAGCGTGTACCTACCTACTCCAAATTTAGATGGGTTGTGCACAAGCCTTTTAGAATCCGTTAGTAACTAATCCTTTCCACCTACCTGTTGAACAGGCACGAAAAATATTTTAGCGTGGAACACGCTTTTCCGGCACCTGCTTTTATAGTGTGCAATTTCTATATGTTAGTGATACATTTGGATCCGTCAAATACTGCACAGACATAAACACAATAATAATTAGGTACCTCATTAATAACATTAATTATATAAATTCCACTGCCAACCTTCCAGGGAATTCGGAGTATTGCAGAGAATTCTTGAACTTTATCTATCGTTCTATGATCCCCTCCATGCTTCACTTCTAGAATATTCCAGTGTCTTCAGACCAATACGGCATATCATGCTACACTGTCCCATCTACAGGCCATTATACAGGTCATTCTGACAAAATATGGTTGTTATGCAGCCCCATTGAAAATGTCGACTCACTGTTAATTATTGATCGCTGAATGAATATTATGGTGTAATATAGATCGGTAAGCAAGAATTAAATGGAGATCTGCAGGACAATATACGGAAAAATAATAAATAATTTTAATGGGGTAATTCTCACAACAAATTAAAATATCTTCTATCTATAAACTATAATTACCTAATTGTTTTAATGTTTAACGCTTACAGAACAATATTCATTTTTAGTACGTACCTATTCAGAAGAAATTTCTTGTTTTGATTCGTAAGTCACGGCTCGTTGTAATATTCCATTTTGCAAATGATTGAATTGATTATTAATTACCAAACTAAGAAGGTTAATTATATAAAATTCATTGCCTATCCTCCCGGGAATACAGAATATTGCAGTGATTCTTCTAGTTGTGATTCGTAAGTCACAGCTCGTTGTAATATTCCATTTTGCAAATAAATGATTGAACTAAAAATATTAATTACCTAACGAAGAAGGCCAATTATATAAATTTCATCGCCTATCCTCCCGGGAATACAGAATATTGCAGTGATTCTGATTGAATTGTCTATCCTCCAGGATCCACGTCAAGATACACTTCTAGAATATTCTACTGTCTTTAACCAATAGGTACTACCTACTTTCCTTTCGTACGGAAATCAGTTGGATCGTTTTCAACAGTGAAAAATTTTTGATTTTGTTTTTTTCTTGATATTTTTGCTGCTTACTTGAAACGGAACCCACCAAATTTTGAGGGGGGGGGGGGGGGGGGGTTAATTTTTTTCTTCATGCTCGACTCCAAAGATTAATTATTGAAAAAATAAACCAAAATGAAAACGTAGGAAAATCTTATACTATCTTTGATATCAGCGCATTTTCTATAAACACGAGAAGAGTTTCAACGTGAGCGGAGGTACCAAAACTTGTTGAACCATTATGTCACCAGGGAGGCCAAGCAGCAATTTTTTGCCGCAGTGGCGGGCGGTTTGTATCATGTTTTAGCCCTGGGATACTATCATTTTTTGCGCGTCGATTTTGCGCGTCAATTTTAAGCGTCTTGAGCGTCAACTTTTTCCGCGCACAATGCATAGTGGAGAGTCGCGTGGAAACGAGCCCTGGGATACTAGCATCGTTTGCGAGTCGATTTTGCGAGTCAATTTTGAGCGTCAATTCTTTTCGCGCACAATGCATAGTGGAGAGTCGCGTGGAAACATGATACATGGTTGCAATTTTTGGTTCTTAAACATAAATTTTACGTTGGTAATTTTCAGTAATAAATTATTAACCTTTAGAATCGAGCTTGGAAAAAAAAGCTGCAAATTATTACACAAAGGTTTATTATTTACCTGTATAGATGCCCCTTCTACGTAGATCACTTCTGTGGTGAATATCCTCGACTCCCCCCCCCCCCCCCCCCACCACCACCAGAAAAGCCCTAAATCGAGTAGTGGAGCTGGCCACGGGATTACAGTTTCCTAAAAATGCAAGCGATTCAATAATTCATACATTAATTCATGATTGAATTCATTAATGAATTCTGATTCATTAATTATTTTGTAGTTATTCATGAAGCATAAGGAAAATAATAAACCGTTGTGTAATAATTTACCTGTATAGGTGCCCCTTCTACGTAGATACAATAATGAACCGTTGTGCAACAATTTACTTTTGAGTAATCATTTACCGTTGTGTAATAATTTGCCCATCAATAATACTTCAACGGTTGTTCAAGTTGCAAAACTACTACCAACAAACTCCAGCCACTTCTACGTAGATGGTATAATGAACCGTCGTGTAATAATTTAGCATTGTGTTATAATTTATCCATCAATAATAAGTACTTCAGCGTTTGTTCAAGTTACACTACCTATCAACAAACTCCAAAAGAGCAATCATTTTGGTTTATTATTTTCAACAATGAACCATTGGAATCGAGCATGAAAAACAAATTCTAACCCCCCTCAAAATTTGGTGGTTTACGTTTCAAGGTATGTAGAATCCAAAACTGCAATAAAAATATTTCTGTATGTCCGCCGTACGGGCCACTTTTCTTAGTTACCATGAAAAAAAATTGATGAAATTCGGGTTACAGGTTCCGTTCGGGGTCTAGTTGGTACTCGAAGCTCGACGTTACTGTCAGTCATCTCTAAGGGGTTCAAAATAGGGGTTGAAATTTTCAGAACGCCGTAGCTCGAAAACTTCCGATAGAAGGGTATGGTTTTTTTTACGTTATTAAATTTGTCTTGAGCTAAACAATTTTTTGAGACCACCCCGAGCATCGTACGTCCAGCCGTTCGTGAGCACCAAAAAGCTTCGTCAACACGATCGTGAATCAAACGGTATAAATCCGGGCCGGATATCATAACTACGGAGCATCTGATTATAATCAAGGAAGTCTGTATGAAGTCGAGTTGTTTGTTCTGCGATATTATTTCATTTGACAAGTGGTGGACTATTGGATTTTGTTGGTAGGTACTTCTGAAACTTGAACAAACGTTGAAGTATTATTGATGGGTAAATTATTACACAATGGAAAATTATTACACAACGGCAAATTATTACACAACGGCAAATTATTATACAACGGTAAATTATTACACCACGGTAAATTATTACACAACGGTAGGTAAATTATTACACAACGGCTCATCTACCAAGAAGGGGCTGGATTTTGTTGATAGGTATTGGTAGGTTGATAGGTACAACCGTTGAAGTATTATTGATGGGCCAATTATTACACAACGGTTCATTATTCTATCTCCGTAGAAGGGGAACCTATACAGGTAATGTTGAGATATTGTCGTCTACAATATTAGTTCAACATCAACCAATCCTTGTAGTTACGGAAAACAGTTGTTTCATTAAAGTTTGAGTTTTCAATGTGAATTGTTGTTCTTAATTCTCAACAATGATTATGAGACTTACGAGTTAGAAAGAAAACGAAAATGTGTTCTAGTATACTTAAAATTGAACCGCTGGGGCGGGAGAATTATGATACTTGGAAGATGCACATTGAAGCATTATTAACCAAGAATTATTACATAACGGTTTGGGTAGGTACCTAGTAACGAGTACGGGGTTAGGTACTAACCTACGGAGGGTCCGCGATCTACATGTTATGTATAGAATATTACATATTATGTTACATAGAACGGTTATCTATACTGAGACCTGTGATCTGTAACAGGAGGGTATTCTGTACAAAATAGTAAACCGTTGTGCAGGGATTTGCAGCGTTTTTCAAATGAAATAATATCACAGAACAACCAACTCGACTTCATACTCCGTGAATATAATCAGGTGCTCCCTAGCAATTATGATCTCGGGCCAATTCCCGATTGTTAGCGCGTCCCTAGTGATGATATTTGGGCTGAATGGATACAATTTCATTCACCATCCTGTTGAAAATGCCTGTCGGTGCAAATTTCTGGGCCTTACCGTGAACTAACGGCTGGACGTACAATGCTCCGGGTGGTCTTAAAAAACTCCCAAGTTCGAGAACTATTTAAAACCGTAAAAAAATTCAAGATAACGGCGTCCTGGAGATTTCAACCCCTATTTTTCACCCCTTAGGGATGACTGACTGTAACGCCGAGCTTCGAGGACCAACTAGACCCCAAACGGGACATACACACCAAATTTCGTTAATTTTGGTTCATGTAAATAAGAAAAGTACGAAGTACGGCGTACGGCGGACGGACAGAAATTTTGTTTTATTATTTTCAATAACGAACCTTTGGAATCGAGCATGAATTTTTTTTTAACCCCCCCAAAATTCGAAGATTTCCGTATGAAGGTATGTAGAATCCGAAAATGCAATAAAAAAATTTCCGTCCGTCCGCCACACGCCGTACTTCGCACTTTTCTTAGTTACCATGAACCAAAATTAACGAAATTTGGTGAGTAGGTCCCGTTTGGGGTCCAGTTGGTCCTCGAAGCTCGGCGTTACTGTCAGTCATCCCTGAAGGGTGAAAAATAGGGGTTAAAATCTCCAGGACGCCGTCATCTCGAATATTTTTACGGTTTTAAATATTCGAACTCGGGAGTTTTTGAAGACCACCTGGAGCATTATACATCCAGCCGTTCGTTCACAGTAAGGCCCAGAAGTTTGGACCGTTAGGCATTTCCAACAGGCGGGTGAATGAGATTGTATACATTCAACCCAAATACCATCACTAGGGACGCGCTAACAATCGGGAACTGGCCCGAGATCATCATCGCTAGGGAGCACCTGATTATATTCACGGAGTATGATGTCGAGTTGGTTGTTTAGTGATATTATTTCATTTGAAAAATGATGGATCTATTGGATTTTGTTGGTAGGTACTTTTGAAACTTGAACAAACGTTGAAGTATTATTGATGGGTAAATTATTACACAATGGTGAAATTATTACACAACGGGAAATTATTACAAGACGGTTCATTATACCATCTACGTAGAAGGGGCTGGAGTTTATTGGTAGGTACTTTGGCAACTTGATCAACCGTTGAAGTATTATTGATGGGCAAATTATTACGCAACGGTAAATTATTACTCAAAGATAAATTATTGCACAACGGTTCACTATACTATCTACGTAGAAGGGGCACCTATACAGGTAAATTATTACACAACTGTTTATTATTTTCCTCATGCTTCATGAATAACTAGATAACTACAAAATAAATAATGATAGAATTATTGAATCCCTTGCATTTGTAGGAAACTTTAATCCCGGGGCCGGCTTCAGTTCTCGATTTAGGGCTTTCCTGGTGGGGGGTGGTGGAGGGTATTGACCACAGAAAACAGTGATCTACGCAGAAGAGGCAGCTATACAGGTAAATAATAAAGCTTTGTGTAATAATTTTCAGCGTTTTTTAAATTGAATTTCTGATTCTACATACCTTGAAACGGGAACCATCAAATTTTGAGGGGGGGGGGGGGGGGGGGGGGGGGGTTAATATTTTTGTTCATGCTCGATTCCAAAGTTTCATTATTGAAAATAATAAACCAAAATCCATTTCTGTCCGTCCGCCGTACTTTGAACTCTCCTTAGTTACCATGAACCAAAATTAATGAAGTTTGGGTTGCAGGTCCCAATTGGGGTCTAGTTGGTCCGCGAAGCTCGGCGTTACAGTTAGTCATCTCTAAGGGGTGAAAAATAGGGGTTGCAACTTTCAGAACACTGTAGCTCGACAACTTTTACTAGAAGGATATGGTTTTCTTCATACGTTTTTAAATTGACCTCGAACTTGAGAATTTGTTGATATGACCCGGAGCACTGTAAGTCCAGCCGTTCGTTTCACCGAAAAGCTTCGTCAACATGATCGTGAATGAAATTGGTATATATTCGGCCCAGATATAACTGCTAGGGAACACCTGGTTATAATCATGGACGGCTGTATGAAGTCGAGTTAGTTGTTCTATTATGATTATTTCATTGGAAATATGACAAATTTTGAGGGGGAGGTAACTTTCTTTCTTCACACTCGATTCGAAAGGTTCTATTGAGAAAATAATAAACCAAAGTGAAAATATACATTCTAATGTTGTTGATAATCTTGCTCCGCTGTATCTACCAATTTAGTATCCGTCTTATTCCCGGAATCAGTGGGAAATCACTATCCATAACAAACGGTTGGATGGTACACTAAACGTTCAGCTTTACTAGTCAGGAAAAAGGAAACAAGGAAAACACCCATCACAGATACTACACCTGTTGCTGCCATTATCGGAGGAAATGATGGAAATTCGTCTGCACCGACGTAATTCAACTACAACTCCCACGGTCCGGGTCAAATGAACTACATCTAACGATGATGAGGCCGGTTAGGTACAGTATAGTTACGACGAGTCCTTTGTAGAGACCTTGAGCCTCCTCTAACGGGCAGCGCGATGGTTCACTTGATAGTCATGACTCTCTGTATCTCGGCATCTCCGATCCCTTCTGCGATAACTTGATGGACAGCTCAGCATTTCTGTACTCCTGAACCTGCTCTAAATCAGTTCATGTCCACGCCGCTTGATGAGAGATATTTATTAATTTTTTTTTCATTCTGAGATTTGTCGATTTTTCCATCAACAAGTAGGTAGTTACTTTTTCATATTAACGGGCTGATGTTGACCGAATATGATATACTAAACATATACTAAGTACCTACTTACTACTAATTTATAATTTTTTTGTGATACTGCGAAATTTGTTTTCTAATTTTTAGGCTCGGCCCTCAGAAGCGGCTAAAGCCTTCTGTGTTCCATTTGCCACTTTTGGACACACTTCAGTATTTTGAACAATGAAACAGGTTTTTCCCCAAGTTAGACCATCAGCAACACAAATCCGACGATAAAGATCCGAAATTTCAGCTCCTTCAGATACCTAGTTGAGTATGTACCTATGTGTGTGTTTGAATGAACGCAAACTCTTGAAATGCCATAATTTTTGGGGATATAACCCAAGTTGATGTCCAAGTGGAGCAACATCAATACATCAAAGCCCAACGGCCTTATCAGGCGGAATAAACCAATTCCCGTGAGATCGCCAGTTAAGATACCTCAAGCGTGGTCAGTATTTGGATGGGTGAGGGCCGTGGTGACAAGCTTGTCCAAGTACGACCCATGTAGCTGTTGAGCGAAACCCTCTCCACTAAAGGAAGAACGGCAATGCGCAGCCAAAAGCGAAATGATCAGATCAAGTTTCGATCCTCTCATTTGAGGACAGCTGATCACGTCTGAGACGCTGGCAGGGCAGTCGGAAAAAACGCCCTAGCTGTTACCTAGTTTAAATAAGTAGACATTTTCAATTTCATCAAATTTCTCCTGTAACTTTCACCTGCGCACGCGCAAACTTGAAAACACTGTAACGCCCATGAGCTGCTATTAGGAGGGTGTGTGCGGGTTGGTATCCAGATTGCCCCATATGAGTTTCACCAACAACAGACCTTCATCCGCGCATGCGCACAAGTTCCTTGAAACGCTCGTAACTACCAAAATGACTGAAATATGCCGAGCCATGTTTGCAATCCATGGATTACTCTTGACTAAATATTTTTCCCCCTTTCTCATTATTCTTAGAACCAACATTTTTGACGAAAAAATAAATAATTGCTGTAAGCATTCAGCAGTGATGGAAAAGGCAAATTAGTCATATATTAATTCTATTCGATGAAACCTTAAAACCCCCTGGCTCACAATCACCTCAGCTGTATTAAATATTTTGCGAAATTATGCAACTGATTCGGTTCAAGAAATCCCTCAGCCATTCAATTCTGATTAACCAAAAATTACCTAACGAATTAAGTATGGACTACTTATCCTTTTTGTATTTTGTATCGACACCAAGAAATGAAATTCTAAAATGAAACAATAATCCGAAACAAGATGGAGCTGGCAAATGGACAGCATTATAATTACTGTGTATCAATAAACAAATTTAACATTGGTACATAATATATAAGCATGTTCTCAGAGGAATAGATACTCTTATAGTATTTTAAGAAACTCGGAATGTAAATTCATCATGATAAACGTTTATTAACCTCATTTCTCCCAATGATTCTGTATACAAGAAAATACGACTAAAGTAATACTTCGATTTCTTATGCATATAGTTTTACAATACAATAACTATTTCCCTTTCATTTCTGCCAAAAAGTATATGGTAGAGAAAACTTTTACAAGATATGTTAGTTTTTCTTCCTAGGAACGGCGTTGATCTCACTGTGAAGGCATCCTATGGGTTTTTTGTTCTTTAGGAACATCATTGTGGTCCTGTACTTCCCAGGTGGAATCGGGAGAGAGAAATCTGTAGTCGTTGGCCATTTTTTCAACGAGTAATTTGCCTGAAAAAGAAAAATAACTCTCTCACAGAAGAATTTTGTTCCTCCTCCAAATATTATTAAGGGGCAACTTGAAATATATGCTTCAGGTGACATCAACTTTCACGAAAGCACTACGATTACAGTTCAACAGGAGCATTTTCTTGCAAATGAAAAAAAAAAAAAAAAAAAGGCTGATCTACTTGCTCACCCAGGAGATGACAGCAGCAGTGGTTGAAGCTGCTACAGGAGATGCTGATGGCACTATATAAAGAGTGGATTGGATAAATCTGCTGTGCATCCAACTGTAGCAATAGTTGGGGAGGATGTTGATTTAGTTGCCTCCTTGTTGGTTTGGCACCATCATCAGGCAGCAATATTTGCATCATGAAGCCAGGCCGTGAGAAGGTGGAAACTAAATTGTTTTCTGCACGACGCATCCAACAGCTTCCATATCCCAACTCGATCCTCCTTCTCCACAGCTTCAGCGGGTGTGTCTATGACATTTACCACTTCCTCGTCATCACCAGGGGATGCTGAGCAGGGTGGCGAGAAACCGTTTCTAGCTATTTTCCAAGCGCCAGCAGGACGAAACGTCATGCAGTGTTTATAAAAGCATCTACGAAGGCCAAGACCGGAATGGCCACTCTTCCTCCTACAAGAGGAGCTACGAAACAGCACTCGCTCAGGGCTGCGAAACAGCACTCGCTGAGGGCGTTTCTACAGGTAAATCGTTTCTATTTACGTATAGTTGTTACACAGTGGTTCAAATAAATCAAAAATATCGATTTGTCTGACTTATGATAGTCTTATTGATTTCGTAAAGATACAACAGTGGCACAACAACCCCATACCCCCACCCAATGGGGTTGGGCTCAGGGGAGATGCTCCGGAGCTAATCCCATAACCACAAAAGGCCCTGTGGCACCTGAAGCGATACTCAACACTATACTTTGCCGATGTACTGGATGTGGGTGGCGGTGCGGTTGCCGCAAAGCAGGCATTTCTTGCTCTGGTGCCTGCGGAGCGTGCCTGGGCATGTGCACAAATGGAGTACCTACTGACGACGGCGAAGACGATGATGAAAATGCATGTTTTTTAAATTTTTATTAATTGTTGTACTATTAATTGAGAACAAACACTTGATTTATAACAATATAAAACAATTTTTTTTAAATTTCCATTTTCCCCCCTCCATATCTCCTCACATGTTGATCCTAGTGAAAAAATGTATGGGTTCTTTTCTGTAGGGAATTCCATATAGATTAATTTAGTATGTGGACATGTGACATGTGTGTGATTGACCTTTAAGACCCCCCTCCCCACCTTAGCTCGTTCCCCACCCATCAGTACTTTTAGTATGTGGGTCAGAACACCTTCCCCTGCATCTGTGCCAAAATTGGCTTCTATTCGATTTTTGTTTCCTATTTTTCCTTCATTGCCTGGACTAAGCGCGCACACAAGATTCTGTCACCCCCCCCCACCCCCACTCCTTTTCACGGATTTGGATTCAGGATGATCTGAAACCGATTTCAATGTGGTTCTTTCCATTCTCGGCAGAGTGCTGTCCTCTTCTGACCAGATCAAATACATAAGGACGTCTCTTACTGCTGAGGGACGTCTAAAAATGCATTTCTAACATTTATAAAACTATTTAATAGGTCTTGCTGTAGTAAAATTCTTGACAAAACAATTCAGTATGTGAATCATTCATTCTAACGATTTAAGATAACTAATATACTGCAAACTGACTTGGCACACGTGTTTACAGTATTTCGTGCAGATACAAATATAGGAAACAGGAAGTTTAAAGGAGACTTCTCCTTGGAGCGCGAAGAGAATATTAATATAATTAGAGGGTTTCCAAACATAGGTACCTAACAGAATTTACGTACATATTTACTCCTACTTATTGACCTAGGTTTTTTTTTTTCATCGGACATTTGTTTTCCAAGTAGGTAACTCTGGAAATTAATCCAACTTTCTTATTAGCCATTG
Source organism: Leptopterna dolabrata (assembly GCA_954871275.1). Taxonomy (NCBI): domain Eukaryota; kingdom Metazoa; phylum Arthropoda; class Insecta; order Hemiptera; family Miridae; genus Leptopterna; species Leptopterna dolabrata. The sequence continues at coordinate 37,394,022 of OX940976.1, forward strand.
ATTCGGAACTTCTGCCTCTTTAGCGTTATTGTTCCGGAGAATTTCATATGGCTCTAGAAACTGCCATAATCACGGAGGTTCAACCCTCTCGAGGTAATCGGATCAAGCATCCTCCACCTGTCACGAAACCTACCTCTTGCGCTCACTTACTCGATGATTACTATGAAACCAAACCAGCTAGCAAACTAGCTAACCATAGTAGCAACGCATAATCTTTTGATCACTTCATTGGTTTATTATTTTCAATAATGAGCCTTTGGAATCAAGCTTTAACAAATTTTTTTACCCTCCACAAAACTGGATGGTTTTGGTTTCATGGTAGGTAGGTACGTAGTCCGGTAATTGATGGAATAAAAAATGTCTGTCCGTCCGTCGTACTCAAAAACATTAATAAGAGGGTTATGGTTTTTATAAAATATTTTAATTAATTCCGCGCGAACTTGTGGGTTTTTGTGACCACCCTGAGCAGTGCATTTCCAGCCGTTCGTTCACAGTACGGCCCTGAAGTTTGAACCGACAAATGAGAGTGAATCATCCAGCACAGATATCATTGCTAGGGAACAGCTGATTATAATCTTGCATGGCTTCATGAAATCGAGTTAGTTGTTCCCTGATATTATTTCATTTGAAGAATGATGGTTCTTTTGGATTTTGTTAACAGGTAACTCTGTAAGTTGAACAACACTTTGGTTCGGTGTCTGCCTGTCCGTCTGTGTGTCTGCAAATCCCTGCCTCACCCCACAACTGCCACAACTTCATCAATTTGAATCCGATTATGCAGAAATTTTGAGGGATCATGCGGGTAGGGCCTCAGAATCACGGAACGCTCATGCGGAAACGGAATCCGAGGTACTCAGTTTCTCACGAATAAATGGCCCGACTGATCAAATTCGGTGCTTCTAGATGTTCCTCTATGAATCAAAAAACGCTAGTATCATTGCTATGACCACTGCGCCTCCAATCCACCGCACATTTTATTTGATCCACAGAACATCTGTGTCTAAGTATTACGATCAATGATAGGTGCTTAAAACCTTAGCTTACCGGCGGAAGCGGACAATCAGTCGTGTGGGTGATTGCAGTAAGCGATTTGAATATCGCGGGCATAGAGGTTTTCAGGCCGCTGCACACACCTCCCAGTGGCATCGACAAACGGGGCTTGAACCCACCGTTCACCCAATAAGAACACTTCACCATCAACTGGAATTGATCAGTGGTGTGATCAATAATTACAGATTTTACATTTAAAGTACAGTATATACTTATGATCAGGTATGAACGTGCACTTTGGCACTAGTAGAAGCTGTTAAATTGAAATGGGAAACCCCATCTCCCTGTAGACAATGTGTGTCTTTGTAAAAAAAAAGAAAACCAATGAAGCGTCCACAACAATAAGAAATAATGGAGAAATGAGGTTTGGTTAGTCCCCACATGGTCCCGTCCAAATTATCATCAGACTCTTACTTCGGTGACGAGATTTTCTCGACATGCCATTCTTTTTGACCAGCCGTAAAGGGTAGTTGGGTTGGTACTAGGTCAGTAATGGTCTCACTAATTTCTCAGTGATCATAAAACTCGATTATTCGAAACTACGACCTATTTGAACCACTATGAGAACACTATGAGAACTGAGCTAAAATGTTGCCTTTAGGTTAAGGCCTATGTTACTGATCTGTTCCTGGACGAAATTGGAGAGTCCTTTTCTGGCTGGTAGGTAGTAAAGCGGGCGTTCTAGAAAACCATTTGATGGGACAGATTGAAATTTATCGGTGAATATCAGGAGAATCCTATCTAGATTTTTGAAAATGACGCGTACTTAAATGGCCACTCCTTTTCGTAGACAGACGTTTATAAAATAGCCAGATTATTCTCTAGTCATGAATAATAGGCGAGGTAGGCTGTAAATATACTAGTTTTATATACTAATGAATATACTAGTTTTATTAGTTTCATGGGTTTTTAATTTAAAATACCTAATATTTTAGATAGGAGTTGCCAATTCCTTTAGTCACTAACAAGCAGAAAGCTCTAAGACCTAAATAAATATTACTCAAATATCATCAAAGCCTTAACACTGCTAAGTAACCGCCTCATTCACAGTCTTTCAGTCCCTTAATAATAGTCCAAAATAATATATATACCTGCCCACCCTTTTGAAATATCAAACCCCAAAATCAAGTAACCGTTTAACACTCACATCATACCATAGCTAATTAGTCCCGTCATATTCAGTCATTCATACCCAGCAGTGAAAACGTCTCCCACGCTCACGATTAGTGTAATTTTTAGGCTCGGCCCCTCAGAAGCGGCCAAGGCCTTATGTTTTAACTTTCCACTTTTTAGACAATTTTGATTATTTTGAGGGGGGGAAGCGGATTTTCCCATTATCGACCACGCTGAAAATGACTTCATCGAAAAAACTATTAAAAAAAGGAAATTTCAGCTCCTTTAGGCAGTTGTACGCATTTCTGGGAACCGCCATAACTCAAGACACAGTGTCCAAATTGGCTCAAATGTGTATGGTAGTTCGGGGTGTAATTATACAAATTGATGGTGATTTCAGAGGATTTTCCAGGTTTTTGACTCATAAAAAAATCAATTTTGGGAGCTTAACATTTGGTAGAACCTCAATTTTCCACTCTTTGGTCAAAATCGACTTTATATTCGGTCGTCTCGTCCCCAAAAACATGGAAAAAGATACCTCAAAAGCTCATGTTACTAACATGTTACTAAAACACAAAAGTGCCATACCCATTTTCACTCATAACACCCCTGGGTATATTCCGATCGGGCTGCAATTTTTCACAACTACCTAGGGCCCAAATGAAGCATGTGTGCGAAAGAACGATTTTTTTAGACCGAAAATGAAGCCGGTATGCGTGATACGGCGGAAGGCGGACGGCGTACGGTGGACGGACATTGCATTTTTGGAATCTAAGCACCTTGAAACGGAAAAGAAAACATTTTGAGGAGGTGTTATAATAAATTTTTGCTGAGCGATTATACATAGGTGTATTATTCACAGAATAATAAACCAAAATGCAATGTCCGTCCGCCGTCCGCGTATCATGCATAACTACTTCATTTCCGGTTTAAAAAAATCGTTCTTTCGCACACAGACTCCATTTGGGCCCTCGTTGTGTCCCGAAACTTTGCAGCCCGATCGGATCTTTGCGGACCAGGTGTGATATGGGTGGAAAATGAGAGTAAAAATAGGTTTTTTTGGTGTTAGTAAAATAAGCTTTTGCGGTATATTTTTCCATGTTTTTTAGGGCGTGAAGACCGAATATGAAGTCGATTTTGACCAAAGAGTGGAAAATTGTGTTGCAACGAAGGTTCAGCTTCCAAAATTAATTTTTCATGAGTCAAAAACCTGAGAAATTGTCTGAAATCACCATCAATCACAATCACCATCAATTTGTATAATAACACTAGAAGAAGTGTCAACAGGTGAATCAAAACAATTAAATGGGCACTATCAATGATCAAAGATAATTTAAAAAAGGAACGTAATTCGTGTTTCTATGGACCAAAATTGGTGGAAACAATCAGAAATAGCTATTTCAATTATTGCACATCAAAGAAACAAAAAATGAATAGCCAACATTTATGTAGGTATGTTTAATATAATAATAAACCCATGTGACAAGGACTTCGCAGCGTTTTTATCTGATTCTCTTTCGAACTATCCTAGAAAATATCCTACAAAATACTACCTATCAAGAACGCGGGCAACTAATTCTACCCATAGTACCTGGGAAGGCTGGTGTGGTCCGTGGATTACTCCACACCATATATATTTCTTTTAATTCACTAGTGCAACTTCATAATGCATAGTAATTTTTGAATTTTAAAATTTTAGTGTCATCGAATTTAAAAGTGTGTCCAAGTCTGGCATGAGTGCATAAGGCTGCAGTATCGGACAGCACCTCCTCCATTTCGGATTGATTTATGCTGTTATTGTGTGGTACTTACTTCAGTATGTGACGAATGCGTTTGACCAATATATTGTAAACAATATTCTCGGATTATGCCCGTCTGAAGGTCTTTTGAAATTGGGCCTTTGGTTTATTAAGAACTGGATGATTCTTGTAAGCTATCTTGGATGATTCGTTATTGGCTTAAGTACTTATTGAGTTTTTGGTTCATTATTTTCGATAATGAACCTTTAAAATCGAGCACGGAAAAAAAATAAATAAATAAAAAGTTACCCCACTCACCCTCAGAATTTGATGGTTTTCGTTTCAAGGTACCTAGGAATCCGAAAATGGGATAACAAAACGGTTTGCAGGCCCCATTTGGGGTCTAGTTGGTCGGCGAAGCTCGGCGTTACTGTTATCACCACTAGGGGTGAAAAAAGGGGTTGAAATTTGCAGAACGCCGTAGGTCGAAAACCTTCAAGAAGGGTATGCTTTTTTAACGTTTTTAAACTGCTCTTGAACTAGAGAATTTTTAGAGACCACCCAGAGCATTGTACGTCCAGCCGTTCGTTTGCACCGAAAAGCTTCGTCAACATGATAGTGAATGCCCAGATATATCATCGCTAGGGCACACTTGATTATAATCAGGTATGGCTGCATGAAACCGAGTTGGTTGTTCCGTGGTATTATTTAACTAGAAGAATGATGGCTGTTTTGGATTTTGTTGATAAGTACTTTCGTATCTTTAACAAACGTTATGTTTCATGAATAACAACAAACAATTAATTATTGAATTATTTTTATGATAGGTACTGTAATTAGCCCAAGCCGGCTCCACTATTCGATTTAGAGCTGTCCTGGGGGGAGCATGAGGCTAGGTACTGACCACAGAAAACCTTGGTCTACGCAGAAGGGGCATCTATACAGATAAATAAACTGTTGTGTAATAATTTGCAGCGTTTTCTGATAGGTGTTCGGCGTATGTGAGAGAGAAGAATTTAACTGTTTTTGTTATGGGAGTTGGTTGGGGTGGTTTGGGATCGTTCTTGAGGAGTTGGCTATTCCTATCTAAAGTCATTTTAAATCTAAAACCCATAAAACTCTAGTATTTATACCTAGCCTATAATTTATGACTAGCAAATAACCAGGCAATTTTATAAACGTCTGTCTACAGAGGTACACATTGGTCGGGGAAGAAATTAGGTATGTGTTGAATGTGTGAGTGTATCTACATGTACTTCTAGTCGAGGAATTTCCCTTTTTACTGTCGAACGGATAGGTAAATCACACCCAATCCGAATGCATCGCCATGAAAAATAACCCAAAAATGACTCTCAACTAAAGGATGAATTTATTCAAATCAAATAAACTAACACTTTTCTTCGTTCAGAAATCTATCAAAATCATTGTCACCAACCGATCAAAAACTGTGATCACCAACCAATTTACTCTGACATGAATACTTAGAGGGGTGGCTCTAAATAGAACGAGGCTAACTTGTCGAAGTTATTCAACACTGCAATGAAATTATCATGAGCCGGGAAAAGTTTGATCATTTGACTCGAAGCTCCAACTTCTCATCTCTCTGCACTCCCTCTTCTTCTGACCCTCGTCACTAGCAGGTTTACACGCGACAACCACTTGAGGATTTCACGGGAATTCGTATACAATAGAATCATCAATACAATAATACAACAGAAGTCTTTGGTATTGATACCATTTTTGTAATTTGTTACCTATCTCACTGGAAGTAAATAAATTATAAATTGTTAGTCTCCCAACTTCCGCATGAAAATAAGAAAATATTTCTTCTTTTTCATGGAGAGATAGATGGTTCCATAATGAAAAATGGAAAACAAATGGAATAATTATGCTTACTTGCAGTCTGTCATCAAATGGAACTTTTGACTCTATAAATGCGTCTATGAACAGTTCTCTATTGATTTTGTAGACTTTTGTCTGTCTGACGATGATATCGTTTGTCGTTTTCTCAGTGCAGGGCCAAACCTTGGATGTTACGAAATCGACTTTAGCCTGAAAAATTAAGGGGATGACTCATGGGATTAAGACGTTCAAATACCTCATGGTCTATGTGGTCGAACAATAAAATATAGTGGGTAGATATCTATCTAATGAATCCAAAATCAATGCTTCATCGTTTTCTGTATCTATGTATATATTCCTTCTGCCAAGCAACATCCATAGAGTGTACTTGTATAACTATGCAAAATAAGTCCAAACATAATTATAGGTTTCGTCGGCGCACTGGCTAATGTTTCCTTGAAAACATCTGCGAGTATTTATTATTTATCTTTGAACAAATTAAGATAACCGTTTGGAACTACCTCACTTAGGTATACGTGTTCACGATATTTCGTACTAAGTTCTGAGATCAATGAATCGTGGTGGTTCCGAAGATTTTTCTTGAAGCCGAACACCAGGAGGTCTAGAACACAGTATGAACCCTCGACGGTCGATAGAAATGGGGACACCAAGTGCCTTTGACAGATATACCCATATATCGATGAAACATCTATCAAGAAGTACCCGAAACCTTCCTCCTTTGGACTCGGAAAGGGTCTAAGAAGAGAAACTTAAGCCGCTCGAGATTTTGGTTGGCCCAGTTTAAAACTGGGAATGGCTTTACGGATTGATCACACTCATATTGAGAAGTTACTGCAGTTCCTTACTGTGAACGATCGGATGCAATTGTTGTGGAAGATTGAGGAGTGAGTGACGGTGGGCCCTCAAGAGTCCCTAGACTAGCGATATTATCACCAGCTTAGAAGGGATATCGATTAGGCTTCAGCCGAAACGACCCCATCTTCACCGGAAAAACAAACGACTCGAGAACTGCCACCGTCACACTCCTCCCCATATGTCATACTTCTGGGCAGCAGAAGTATGAGAGGGAAAAGGGGGAATGAAAAATAGTATGTACCTAGTAGGTACTTATTCACCATGAACCAAAATTAATGAAATTAGGTTTGGGGTCTAGTTGGTCCGCGAAGCTCGGCGTTACTGTCAGTCACCTAAGGAATGAAAAATAGGGGTAGAGATTTTCAGAACGCCATAGCTCGAAAACTTTCAGTGGAAGAGTATGGTTTTTTGAAGTTTTTAAATTGATCTCGAACTAAAGAATTTTTTGAGCCCACCCAGAGCATTGTACGACCAGCCGTTCGTTTGCAACGAAAAGCTTCGTCAACCTGTTCATGAATGAAACGGTATGAATCCGGCCCAGGTATAATTGCTAGGGAACCCCTGACTCTAATCACAGATGGCTGGATGAAGTTGACTTGGTTGTTTTGTGGTATCACTTCATTTGAAAAATGAAATAAACCCCCCTCTCTCTCCCCCCTTATCTTTTGGATTTTTTTTGTGGGTACTTACGTAACTTGAACAAACGTTATGCTTCATGAACAACAACAAATGACTGATTATTGAACTACTGAATCCCGCGCATTTTTATGCAACAGTAATTTTTCGGGCCGGCTCCTGTACTCAATTTAGGCCTTTCTTGGGGGGAGTCTAAGGCTAGGTACTGACCACAGAAAACAGTGATCTACGCAGAAGGGGCATCTATACAGGTAAATTATTACACAACGGTTTATTACACAACGGTTTATTACACAACGGTATATTATTTACCTTATGCTTCATGAATAACAACATAAATATAATAGTTAGTGTTTGAGTTGTTGAATCCCGCGCATTTTTATGAAACTGTAACTTCCGGGCCGGTTCCAGCACTCGATTTAGGGCTTTCCAGGGGGGGGGGGGGGGCTCTGAGGTTGGTACTGACCACAGTAAACAGTGATCTACGCAGAAGGGGCATCTATGCAAGTAAATAATAAACCGTTGTGTAACATTTTGCAGCGTTTTGGTTTATTATTTTCAATAATGAACCATTGGAATCGAGCATGGAAAAAAAGTCTAACCCCCCCCTCAAAATTTGATGGTTTACGTTTCATGTTATGTAGAATCCGAAAATGCAATAAAAATATTTCTGTCTGTCCGCCGAACGCCGTACGGGCCACTTTTCTTAGTTACCATAAAAAAAAAAATCGTACGTCCAGCGGTTCGTGAGCACCAAAAAGCTTCGTCAACACGATCGTGAATCAAACGGTATAAATCCGGCCGGGTTATCATCACTAAGGAGCACCTGATTATAATCAAGGATGGCTGTATGAAGTCGTTGGTTGTTGTGCGATATTATTTCATTCGATAAGTGATGGACTATTGGATTTTGTTGGTAGGTACATGTGAAACTTGAACAAACGTTGAAGTATTATTGATGAGTACATTATTAAACAACGGCAAATTATTACACGAAGGTTAATTATTAAACAACCGTAAATTATTAAACAACCGTAAATTATTACAGAACGGTAAATTATTACACAACGGTTCATCTACCAAGAAGGGGCTGGATTTGGTGATAGGTACTTTTGCAACTTGAACAACCGTTGAAGTATTATTGATGGGCAAGTTATTACACAACGGTTCATTATACTTGATCACGAATGTAGGTATTGTCCACAGAAAACAGTGATCTTCGCAGAAGGGGCATCTATTTCACTCCACATCAACAATTTCCCTTCAGAACTTCATTATTTACGTTTCTTTTAGCCATGGACAGAATTTGTTTGTCATGGACAGAATTATTTTAGCAACATTTAACTCGTGATTTATGTAGGTAAATAGTAACGAGTATTTCAACAGCAGGGTGAATGAATTGTATAAATTTAGCCAAATTTCATCACCAGGGACGCGCTAACAATCGGGAATTGGCCCGAGATAACATCATTGCTAGGGATCACCTGATTATATTCACAGAGTATGAAGTCGACTTGGTTGTTCTATGATATTATTTCATTTGGAAAATGATGGCTCTTTTGAAGTTTGTTGGTAGGTAGTGAAACTTGAACAAACGTAGAAGTATTATTGATGGGTATATTATTACACAATGGTAAATTATTACACAACGGTAAATTATTACACAACGGTTCATTATACCATCTACGTAGAAGGGGCTGGAGTTTGCTGGTAGGTACGTTTGCAACTTTTTTCACTCCACATCAATAATTTCACTTCAGAACTTCATTGTTTGCGGTTCTTTTTGCCATTTTAGGTAGTACTGTTTGTCATCAGCAGAATTATTTTAGCAACATCTAACTCGAGATTTAGGTAGGCACCTAGTAACGAGTACGGGGTTAGGTACTAACCTAACCCTTTTTCTTAAGGATTGAAAGGTATGTTACAGAAAATGATAACCGGTAACGAAATGGTTAATAACAAAAAGTATTAGTGTTTTGTTAGTAAAAATACCAATAGTTCAGCTCTACATGTGGCCAGGAGGCAACAGCTCGTCAGAATGAGAAACATCACTAGTACATACATCGCACGTACAGAACATAATAATGACTTCACACGTAAAAGCTGACGGAAGAAATTTCAGTCTGAAGGCCATTGTGACGCCTATGAAACCCATTATGATCGATAGGAGCTATTGAAGCGGACGGATGAAGCTATCAGCTAGTTTAGATAGGGATCGTGAACTCGTTAGAAAAGGCTGGTGAAGATATGAGAGGCATCAGCGGGGGCGATCTGTTCCAAACAGTGTCGAGCTTTATTGGGTTATAGATGGCGAGGGGGGGCTTGAGGGGAGCATTAGTTGGTTTTATTGGGCGGACGCGTGAAAGTAACTTCGTGAGAGCGACAGAGGAACGACTTCGCAGGAACAATAAACACATGTTGACTCTCGGTGAAATTCGATCTTCCGCCATAATGACAAAGACAATATTGCCTCCAGAGCCGTGAGCAGCTTTGATGTTTCTGTTATTGTCTGCATTCTGCTGGTTTATTATTTCCAATAATGAACCTGTGGAATCGACCATGAAACAACGGACGTACAATATGAATATCAAAAATAATATTTCCGTCCGTCCGCCATACGCCGTCCACCTTCCGCCGTACGCCGTCCGCGGCTTTTTCCCATGAACCAAAATTCACGAAATTTGGTATAATTATGGGTCCCGTTTGGGCTCTAGTTGGTCCTCGAAGCTGGGTGTTACTGTCACTCAACTCTAAGGGGTAAAAAGTAGTTCCCTATCTCGGAACATTTTATTTTCAGGTGTGGGTTTTTTCGCATATTTATATAGTTCGATTTTTGTGTGAATTTGTTAGACCATCTGGAGCATTCTACGATGTTGCCATAAAATTTGCTATACTTGCCCTGAACAGCAGGGCGTACGCAGGCATTAAGCTGAGTTGAGAGCGCACATCACTGATCTCTAGGCCAGGTTGGCGTTGTAGCGCAGTTGGCTAAGTGACGGGCTGATACCAAAGTTCCCGAGATCGAAACCCAACCGGGGCTGAATATTTTTCATTCCACATCAACAGTTTCCCTTCAGAACTTTATTTGTGCTCCTTTTTGCCACTTTAGCCGCTATTTGTCATTGACAGAATTATTTTAGCAACATTTAATACGTGACGTAGGTAGGTACCAAGTAACGAGGTAGGTGGTAACGAGGTTAGGTACTAAGCTACGGACGGTCTGCGATCTACATAAAAGACCTGTAAAGAAAGCTGTGATCTATAACAGAAGGGTATTTGTGATGAATTTAGAATTTTCATCACGGTGGCGTGAAAGGAGAAAAAGTCGCAGGCGGCGGTAGTCCACCGATCATCTACGACTTAGGGAGGAGATGGAGGTGGGTGAGTGAATTTACCTAGGCGGCTGTAGTCAACCGATCATCTAGGTAAGGAGAGGTCCTTGTCTAGGCGGCTGTAGTCAACCGATCATCTAGACAAGGAGGAGAGGAGGTAAATTCTCAGGCGGCTGTAGTCAACCGATCATCTGAGAGGGATAAGGTAAGAGAGAGAAGAGAGAGCTGGTTAGAGGAAGTGTCGAATGAAGCTAAAGCTCCAGGATCCAGGGTTATATAGGAACTGGAGGCCTCTCCCTCCAACTCCCTGTTGGGAGTTTTGGGGGGGGGGCCCAGGTTGTGTTCCCTGGATTCTGTTGCCTGTCTCCCCACTCAGTAGTTTATTAGCGGAAAGTAAGTTTTACATAAGGATATTGGTGAGAGCTTAAAAGTTGCTGGTGGAGTGTTCCCGGGAGGGACTCACGACAGAGGTCCCCCCAGTTCGAACCAATGTTTGAGGAGCTGAAGGCGCAAGGTGACAGAGGCTGAGGGCTGCGGCAAACAAAAGTGGAGCTGAAGGCGCAAGGTGACAGAAGCTGAGGGCTGATGCAAACAATCGGGGTGCTGAAGGCAGAAACGTGATAGGTCTGACTTAATTCTAGGAGGCAGTAATATAGTAAGCATAGGTAGTAAGTGGTAAGTAGGAGTAACATAGGAGTAACATAGTATAGGAAGCATAGGTAGTAGTAACATAGTAAGTAGGATAAGTGATATGAGATATAAGTAAGATAAGTACAGTAGTGGTGTAGGTGAGCTGACATGATTACAATGATGATGATGAGATAGTAGACTAATATTTACAAGGTTGGTATGTACAAGGTTGGTATTTACAAGGTTGGTATTTACAAGGTTGGTATTTACAAGGTTGGTATTTACAAGGTTGGTATTTACAAAGTTGGTATGTACAAAGTTGGGTGGGGTTGACAGATTGGAACGGGGTTGGGTACAAATATGTGGGTTTGTGGGTTTGGCTGCGCAGCTAGGCGCGGTTGGAGGGCAGGCGGCCGTGGCGGCGGCGTAGGAGGGGTAGTGTGGTTTGGGGGCGGCGCAGGGAGGCGCTGGCATGGGGGAGGTGGAGGGGTTGCCGTTCCTGGGTGGGGGAACGGTTGGTGGTGGGGTGAGGGGTTTGGCGGCGCAGCTAGGCGCGGCTGGAGGGTTGGCGGCCGTGGCGGCGGCGTAGGAGGGGCAGTGTTGTTTGGGGGCGGCGCAGGGAGGCGCTGTCGTGGGGGAGGTGGGGGTTTTGCCGTTCCTGGGTGGGGGAACGGTGTGTGTCCGGGGACGGGGGTTGGTGGCGGCGCAGGGAGGTGCGGCCGTGGGGGAGGTGGGGGTTTTGCCGTTCCTGGGTGGGGGAACGGTGTGTGTTCGTGGACGAGGGTTGGTGGCGGCGCAGGGAGGCGCGGCCGTGGGGGAGGTGGAGGGGTTGCCGTTCCTGGGTGGGGGAACGTTGTGCGTCCGGGGAAGGGGTTTGGTGGCGCAGCGAGTTGCTGGTGGGAGGTTGGCGGCCGTGGCGGCGGCATAGGAGGTGTAGGAGGCCTTGGTGGCGGTGGTGTAGTTGATGCGGGCGGGGGGGGGGAAGGGAGGTGGTCCCCCCCGTTTTGGCGAGGAGGGGGGCCCGCCGCGGGACGTCGAGGCGTGTTGTCGTGGAGGGGATGTGGTGCGGGGGTTGCGTATTTCGCCGACGCTGGCGGCAGCGGCGAGGTCGTGCATCGTGTCAGCTAGGCGGAGGAGGTGCACGTGACGTCGGCGTCGGTGTGTGCTGCGGCCGCGGCGGTGGTGGCGGCGGCATAGGAGGTGTACATGACGTCGGCGGCGGCGTGTGCGGCGGCTGCAGCGGCGGCGGCAGCGGCGGCGGCAGCGGCGGCGGCGGATGCGGAGGAGCCGGGTGGCGAGAGGCTGGTGAAGGGGTTTTCGGCTGCGTCAGTTGTCGCAGCGGTCGGCGGCTGCAGTAGGGATGGCCGGAGGAGCGGCGGCGTCGGTGAGTTCGGGTCCATGGCTGTAACCAAAATTCAAAAATGAGGTAGTTTTGAATTTGAAATTCGCAACCGGCGGGAGTGGAGGTGCGTTGAGAGCTGGAGTTGAGCGGTGAGGTTGGGCCAAGAATTGCGAATTTACCCTGACTGTTTAAATTTGAATTTAAAATTGGGGACACCGAACTAGACTGGGGCGACACATGAGGTGGTAAGAGGATAGAAGGTTGGATGAACATAGGGTTCACCACTGTGATGAATTTAGAATTTTCATCACGGTGGCGTGAAAGGAGAAAAAGTCGCAGGCGGCGGTAGTCCACCGATCATCTACGACTTAGGGAGGAGATGGAGGTGGGTGAGTGAATTTACCTAGGCGGCTGTAGTCAACCGATCATCTAGGTAAGGAGAGGTCCTTGTCTAGGCGGCTGTAGTCAACCGATCATCTAGACAAGGAGGAGAGGAGGTAAATTCTCAGGCGGCTGTAGTCAACCGATCATCTGAGAGGGATAAGGGTAAGAGAGAGAAGAGAGAGCTGGTTAGAGGAAGTGTCGAATGAAGCTAAAGCTCCAGGATCCAGGGTTATATAGGAACTGGAGGCCTCTCCCTCCAACTCCCTGTTGGGAGTTTTGGGGGGGGCCCAGGTTGTGTTCCCTGGATTCTGTTGCCTGTCTCCCCACTCAGTAGTTTATTAGCGGAAAGTAAGTTTTACATAAGGATATTGGTGAGAGCTTAAAAGTTGCTGGTGGAGTGTTCCCGGGAGGGACTCACGACAGTATTCTATATACAGAAAAGTGTGATCTGTAACAGAAGCGGTGTTCTATACAAAATAATAAACTACTGTGTAGAGATTTGCAGCGTTTTATAACTTAATTTAGTGTAAAGACTGTATGATGGATCGCAAGAACGAGTGAATAGAAGCTAATAGATATTTGAAGCAGTCCTCGGGAGCGGTCAAACCAGTAACCAACTTTCAAAGGCGGTTTATTCGAGTTTATTAAAGTTCTGGAGGCTCACTTTCCAACTGAGAAAACAAGGAAAGGGGTTAAGAAAACTGAGAATAAAAATTATGAGTGACCTGTATAAATGCCTCTTATTATAATACAAAATCGGTTAAATAAAAAAAAACTTGTATTTACCTTCACAACTGGAGCACTTTGGAGGAATGTTCAGGAACATAATACTTAGTAGTCGCCAAGGGTGGAACCACCCCTTCCATTATCAAAACAGCGATATGATTTGAAATTCCGAAGTATACGTGTCCAAACATTTTTGAGAAATCAAAAAACTAGACACGTGCAAGTTTGCGCACGTGCTCAGTGTGCAAGCCACACCAACTTGCTTATTTCGAATTAGACCCAAATTTTGGCTCATTACTTTCAACACACCTGCTCATTATCTACCGGTGTATTTAAGCTTTTTGTATTACTTTCATTGACACAGAATTTTGCTGGTTCCGATGGTGAACAACAATCTGCTGTACGGATCAGTTCTAAATTTCCAGTAAGAAAAGCCTGGAAAAATGTTTCCCTTTTAGGTTTTTGTCCGCAGTGTGGAAGAACTTGTAGCGTTCATTCGACGTTAAACGAAACGTACATTCAACATATTCTGAGGATGATGAGGATCAAATCTTGTTCCACTCAGAATGTTCGTTATTGAAATAAATTAACCAAGTCCCATGTGTTGCATCGTTAAGTAACTTGACTGTAAAATATACGTTCAATGGCAAATTTCATAATCGATTTCATCAATGCCCAAGTTCAGTACGTTCAAACAAATGATCCCACTGAATTCATAAAATCCCAACGAGCGCCCAGCGCCACCGAACGGATAAATTCGAGTTTAACGTTAATGATGCGAGAGTGAAGCTAGGTTCACATGGAGACGCAATTCCGGACGGCAGTCCGGTAAGGCTATGCGTTCTGCAATTCTATTGGCCAACGCAAAATGGATTATCGCAACGCAGTGCCTTGGATATCAAAATCTCCAGATATTTTCCGCTGATGGATCCGTTGCCGTATCTGCGCAGAGGTTACTGCACACACCTCTCTTGTTTGGTTGTTCAGCCATATTGAAATTCGTCATATGTGGTTGATTTTGCGGTTTCGAGTTCGAGCAATTGTTTGTTTTTTGCGATTGCGTTTTTTCATGATTCCACTGCCATGTGAACGCCTCTGCGGCAAAAATTCCGGCAAATGCGTTGCCGTGCCGGATTGCCGTCCGGAATTGCATCTCCATGTGAACCTACCTTTATAGCACTTTCCCGTCAAGCAAAAGAGGCCCGAGGCCGTCCCAACAGCTCTGTAGCAATTTCTAGTTTGACGAGGAAAGGGTGGAAAAAGAAATTCTATCGCTTGTGGGGGGGGGGGGGGGGGGTTCACGGTCCGTCGGAGCGCCCGTCGACTCGAATGGGAAGCGGAGATAAATCCTCGCATCCTACTCGTACCTCGTTCGATTCTGTCCCCCCAAAACCATTTCGACCCTCACACCACCTTTCAGCGCAGCTAGATCGGAATTCGGAAGTCATTTGTAATTAGTTTATTAATAAGAGATTTCATAAAATGTCAAGAAAAACGGTTTCAATGATCTTGAATAATGAGGGTAGGTTTGGGTGGGTCACACATGAAATTCACCTGAATGCAACTAACTGTATGATTTGCATGCGAAAACGTTTCCCTGAAAAACCTGTTCGTTGTGAGTTTGAGTCCCAATGTAGAGGGTGTATGAGAACTGGCCCGTGGTGAGTTCATAAAATTGCCAACCAAGTTCCCGGTCATCACAATAAACACGGAGGTTTTCTTGGTGCTGAACTGCTATGGTCCAGCCGAGATAACTTTGCCGACAGGGGCGCAGCCTCGAACTGAAGGGAAGGTAAAGGCCAAATAAGTTACCCCGGGATATACTCATCGCGGAATGGATATAGCCAATGAGGTTTTTAAACCCCCCCCACCACCAAAAACAAGGTTTCCAAAATAGGTTGGAGGAGACTCTTTATTACGATCAGTTCATAGTTGATTCAGAAAAATCACGATAGATACCGTAGGCCTCCACTCACTCGCCAGCTCCATTTTGGTTTATTATTTTCAATAATGAACCTTTGGAATCGAGCATGAAAAAAAAGTCTAACTCCCCTCAAAATTTGATGGTTTCCATTTCAAGGTATATAGAATCCGAATATGCAATAAAATAAACTAAACATTTCTGTCCGTCCACCGTAAGCCGCACTTTTCTTAGTTACCATGAATCAAAATTGACGAAATTCGGTTTATAGGTCCCATTCGGGGTCTAGTTGGTCCTCGAAGCTCGGCGTTAATGTCAGTCATCCCCAAGGGGTGAAAAAGAGGGGTTGAAATCTCCAGGACGCCGTTAGCTCGAATTTTTTTACGGTTTTAAATACTTCTCGAACTTGGGAGTTTTTTAAGACCACCCGGAGCATTGTACGTCCAGCCATTCGTTCACAGTACGGCCCAGAAGTTTGCATCAACAGGCATTTTCAATAGGATGGTGAATGAAAGTGTATACATTCAGCCCTAATATCATTACTAGGGACGCGCTAACAATCGAGAATTGGCCCGAGATCATCATCGCTTGGGAGCACCTGATGATAATCACGGATGGCTGTATGAAGTCGTGTTGGTTGTTCTGTGATATTATTTCATTTGAAAAATTATGGCACTTTTGGAGTTTGTTGATAGGTAGTGAAACTTGAACAAACGTTGAAGTATTATTGATGGGTAATTATTACACCATGGTAAATTATTACACAACGGTTCATTATACCATCTACGTAGAAGGGGCTGGAGATTTTTGTTAGGTAGGTACTTTTGCAACTTTTTTCACTCCACATCAACAATTTCCCTTCAGAACTTCATTATTTGCGTTTCTTTATGCCATTTTAGTTACTGTTTGTCATCGACAGAATTATTTTAGCAACATTTAACTCGTGATTTAGGTAGGTACCTAGTAACGCGTACGGGATTAGGTACTAACCTACGGAGGATCTGCGATCTACATAATATGCATAGAATAGAGCATAATAATTATGTTATATAGACGGGTTATCTACAAGGTGTTCACACTTAAGACTGTTAACCTTCTAGGGATCGATTCTGCAGCTAATTTGCAACAAAAAGCTCCTCCTAGAAATTTTTCGAAAACCCCTTTATTTTTCGAGTTTTTTCACTATTAAGATTTTTTTCGTGTTTTCGACCTCGTCTCAGTAAAACGGCCATAACTCCCTCAAGTTTTGGAGTAAACAAAAAATTGAGGACACCGTTGGAAAGAACGTTAAATTTCCCATCTCCCTGAGGTATTTGGATTTTTTTTACAGTAGGTCAAGTAGGCGAAATAATGGACTAAACACGAGAATTTCTCACTTTTTTAAAATTACTATTTTTTATGGTTCGTTACGTATTAAAACAAAATGATAAAAAACCGTACACGTTACAGGAAAAACTTTTCCAAAATCTTAGCTTTCCAACGGTATAATCAATTTTGATTTTACTCTGCTGATTAGAGGAGAAAACGACGTTTGAATGCAAAAAAACGGGATTTTTCGTTGAAAACCCTGTTTTTTTGCGGTTCAACACCATCAGATCAAGTCAGGATGGGTTTATTATCGTTCCCTCGTAATTTTTCACGCTGAATGCAATGGTGACACTCTCCATCCTCCACGAACCGTCTCAAAACTGGGTTTCCGAAGGTTGAGATTGACCCATTGACCCTAAGCCCCCCCCCTCCCATGAGCCCTGTTTGGAATCTGCGTTAAAAAGGTTTGCAAGACTATTCATGTTCCTGAGCTACCTTGGAATGTTGTTTATCTAACATTTTCACACTCATTACCTTTCTTCTCTTTCAACTCTCAACATGCCTCCGCATTGCACAATGCAAGATTATGCCAATATCGTGTTTTTATACGGTGCCCACCGTGGGAAAAGATTTCCGGATCGTCCAGTTCCGAATCCCCAGACGATACAAGCCGTTTTCCGCCGGCTATCGACAACGGGATCAACCGTGCCAGCACCTACTAGGGACAGGGTGGAGAACGCCAATCCCAGACATCAGCAAATCTTGGACATTTTTCAACAGGTACAGGTGTTTCACCTATTGTATTTCTACCTGTATTACTTACTTCTAACTAATAACAATTTCTAAGGCTCGTCTCAAAAGTACCTGTCTAAGTTACACTTATTTTAAAAAATCGAAAAGTGCAAAGGTAATTAAATTAAAATGTTTAAAAATGCTGTGGTTGCTGATGGACTGAGACATGCCTTTGGACCGGAGGGGTCAAGTCTACTTTCAAATGGATGGTTGTCCAGCGCATAACGCTCGAACCATCAGGGAATGGATGAACACTCATTTCCCTAATCAATGGATCGGGCATTATGGGCTAGTCCCCTCGCCTGCAAGAAGTCCAGATTTGACTCCGTTGGATTTTCTCGTATGGGGCACATTGAAATCGCTAGTGTACGCGAATCCGGTGGAAACTCGAGAGCAACTTATTGAGCGGTAAGAAATTTCATTTGTAGACACTCTCAGCTATTACGAACAAGTCAACACCCGTAATTTTCATGAACATATGAGCATCATCGTAACCACGACCTAAATTGAGGCACTCGGAAATTTTTCCATGGGTACTAAAAATGTCCCATTCCGGTTTCAGGGTCCAGGAGTGCTCTGCAACAATGCAGAGAAGAACGTTAGTGCTGGGACGAGCCACCGAAGCAGTGAGACGGAGGTGTCGATTGTGCATTCAACAAGAAGGGGGACACTTCGCACATTTACTGTGATAAATTGTGATGACTAATTAAAATTTTGACTTGATTTGTTTTCGATGAATTTGAAAACCCCTGGTTTACTGCTAGTGGGCCATTATTTACCGTTATTTAGTTGGGAAACCCAGTTTTGAGACGGTCCGTGGAGGATGGAGAGTGTCACCATTGCATTCAGCGTGAAAAATTACGAGGGAACGATAATAAACCCATCCTGACTTGATCTGATGGTGTTGAACCGCAAAAAACAGGGTTTTCAACGAAAAATCCCGTTTTTTTGCATTCAAACGTCGTTTTCTCCTCTAATTAGCAGAGTAAAATCAAAATTGATTATACCGTTGGAAAGCTAAGATTTTGGGCAAGTTTTTCCTGTAACGTGTACGGTTTTTTATCATTTTGTTTCAATACGTAACGAACCATAAAAAACAGTAATAGTAAAAAAAGTGAGAAATTCTCGTGTTTAGTCCATTATTTCGCCTACTTGACCTACTGTAAAAAAAAATCCAAATACCTCAGGGAGATGGGAAATTTAACGTCCTTTCCAACGGTGTCTTCAATTTTTTGTTTACTCCAAAACTTGAAGGAGTTATGGCCGTTTTACTGAGACGAGGTCGAAAACACGAAAAAAATCTTAATAGTGAAAAAACTCGAAAAATAAAGGGGTTTTCGAAAAATTTCTATGAGGAACTTTTTGTTGCAAATTAGCTGCAGAATCGATCCCTAGAAGGTTAACAGTCTTAAGTGTGAACACCCTGTATACAGAGACCTGTGATCTGTAACAGAAGGGAATTGTGTACAAAATGATAAACCGTTGTGCAGAGATTTGCAGCGTTTTTTATTGCATTTTCGGATTCTAGATACCTAGAAACGGGAACCATCACATTTTAAGGGTGGGGGGGGGAGGGTTAAATTTTTTTTTTTAAATGTTCGATTCCAAAGGTTCATTATTGAAAATAATAAGCCAAACTGATGGCTCTTTTGGAGTTTGTTGATGGATAGTGAAACTTGAACAAATGTTGGAAGCATTATTGATGGGTAAATTATTACACACTGGTAAATTATTACACAACGGTTCATTATACCATCTACGTAGGTAGAAGGGGCTGGATTTTGTTGATAGGTACTTTTGCAACTTTAACAACCGTTGAAGTATTATCAATGGGCAAATTGTTACACAACGGTTCATTATCTTATCTACTTAGAAGGGGCACCTATACAGGTAAATTATCACACAACGGTTTATTGTTTGCCTTACGATTCACGAATAACTATAAATAATTGATGACTGATTTCGTGATCCTCCCAGAACATCACATCTTGTATATTAAGATTGGTGAAGTAATAATCGCAACGGGTGAGGTGGCGTATGTGACCACAGGTGCAGAGGCCCGAAAACTCCCCACCAGTCCTCCTGGACTGGAGGAGTGTGGACTGGGCAGTATAAAAACTCGCCGGCTGCGCCTGTCACCTCATTCTACGCTCTCCTTAAGTTACCGACTTTTCTCTCTCTCTCCTCTCATGCCTCCTTACCTTTTCTCACAAAAGATCCCAGATTGGTGGAACCGGCATTGGTGATAACCAGCCTTGAGTGGTAACCACTGGGCATATTCCCTCTAGCGTGTTTAGTGGTGGTAACCTCCGTGACTTCGGTTATAGGTGTTAACCTTTTAGACACTAGATTCAGCAACCTTCTCCTTCATCACACTCACTCACCTCACCTCGCCTCTCACTTTAGCCACCACAACTGAATTATTTAATCCCACGCATTTGTAGGAAACTTTAATTCCGGGGCTGGCTCCAGTACTCGATTTAGGGCTGTCCTGGGGGAGCTCGAGGGAACTGACCACAGAAAACATGGTCTGCGCAGAAGGGGCATCTATAAAGGTAAATAATAAACCTTAGTTATATAGCTGTGGTGATGGCGAGATTGAGGTAGGTGAGGTTTGGAAAGGCGAGTGTGAGATGGAGAACGCGGGTGCGAGGTAGCTAGTATCCAGAAAGGTTATCACCACGTTTTGATCTTTTATGAGAGAGAGGTTTTGGAGAGGGGTAGGGTGAGAGAGAGAAGGCGTCGAGTTCGAGTGAGCCCGGTAGAATGACGAGCCGGGCAAGGAGGGTGCGTTATAAAGGCACCTCTACCCTCCTCCAGTCCTCCGACGGCCGTTGAAAGCCATTGGAGGATCGATGGAGGGAGGCTACCTGGTCGCGTCCCTCATGTCACGTAGCTCGCCTTCTCCTTGGCTTTATTGGAAACAATCTTAAATGTACAATTTTGGGTGGTATATTATGAGGGGTACCTATCACGACAGCAGTTATAGTTAAAGTTATAGTTATAGTTGATATTATAATTAAATAGGCGATATTATAGAATAATTAAATAGTCAGCTGTCCCCCCTCCTCCTGCACCATTTTTTTCTATCCATGTTGCTATTACATTATAGAAATGGAAGCATGGAATTATGGTGGAAGTATGGTTCAGAAGTGCTCAAAACGAGTTTGTATGCTGTTTTCCGCTTGATGTCGCTCCGTACGTACGTACGCATGTCGGAAATTCAAATGGTCTTAACTTCCTCAAAATATGCCATTTTTCTGATTTTCTTTTTAGGCTTTGCTCAGCTCGTTGATTTCTTCAATTTGAGACAACGAGCTTTCTTAAGGGAGTTATAACGGGTTTTCTAATTTTTCGATTTTAAACAATCCCCGCCGTTAAAATGAACCAAAATTAGTGCAGTTAGTACCAGAATATCCGAGGGTGCAAGATCATGCCTATTGATTTTAAGCTCGATCACATTTGATCTGGCTAGCTGACAAAAAAAAAAGTCAATGGGTCCAACATTTTCTAGGTTTACAAGCTATGTGACGTTGGTGTCGTTTCAGAAAGTGGCTGAAACTAAGATTTCTACGCAAGTTTATTTTTACCGAAATGGGCAGCCAATTAGGCCACAAATGTCTGCCTGTCAGGCTGAAACGAGCGGACCCTGCCGCTAAATTCGTATCCACACTATTATGAAGAGCGTGGAAGTATTGTGTGGCAATCTCCACACCGGAACCCATCGTTACTATTAACGCTTCGTTAATTGAGAGTGTATTTGCAAATGCCCTGCTACATGTTTTGCACCTACATAGGCTCTCGCTTCACTCGCGTTCTTCTCCTTGAAAGAACCATCGCTCTGCTGTGAAAAGGAACACTTGACGCAGTTGTTACCCCAGCTCGAGCCAGCAAGGTAGGAAAACTTTCCTCATAATCAAGCCTGAGCCAATTTTCTCTCATTCTGAAAATGTTTAATCTCCATGAAAGTAGGTAGAATTTTAGAATATAGTTATGTAGTAGACGGCGCGGCGGCGGCGCAGCGTATCCTGGCAATTGTGAAGGGGAACCCCAAAGGAAAAGGGTAGAGTTCTACCTTGGAAAGGGGTAGAGTTTTGAAAATGGACAGTACCCACATGCTATATCTTTGATCTAGAACAAGAAATTCCGCTTTTAGCGAATTTTCAAAGAAAATGAAGCTATTGCAATGGCTTCGAAATTTAAATAATATAAATTTTTGGAAATTTTCTTCATAGAAATCCGTTTCAGACCATTCTAAAACGATTCCTGAAATTTAACACTTTTTTATATGTATATATATATATATGTGTCACTCCAGACGATAACTCTCGATAGAATTGAGATAAACAGCTCAAATTTGCACAAAAAATCTATCTTGGCAATCGAAAGGCTAAGTTCGAAGATGGGCGAAATTGGCCTACTCTAAGGAGGGTTTTGGCGCATTTAAAGTGCGCAAAAATTACCCAAAAATCCCCAAAATGTTATTTTCCAACAAGTGACCCCTCATTTTAAAGGTTTTTGCACGCTGAACACGATGGTGGAATCGGATTTTAGATATCTTGATCCGTTCTCAAATTAGAGCATTTAAAGGGCGCAAAAATTACCCAAAAATCCCCAAAATGTTATTTTCTAACAAGTGACCCCTCATTTTAAAGGTTTTTGCACGCTGAACACGATGGTGAAATCGGATTTTAGATATCTAAATCCGTTCTTAAATTAGAGCATTTAAAGTGCGCAAAAATTACCCAAAACTAGGATAATCTTTAAACTCTTACCCCCCCCCCCCCCACCCCCTTAGAGTGGTCAGATTGAAAAATGTGAGAAGTATTAATTGAAGACGAGAGTTCGAAGCAAAAAAGGGGGAGGCAAACGATTAGTACAACTCCTTGAATTTCCCATTTGACATATAATTGTTATGATACCTTCATAGATAGACAAGTACCGGCCCACGTATTACTAGAAGGAAGACGAAAGAAAAAATCTATTTCAAATTATTCAATTTAGGTACTAACAGTAGGAGGAAGAAGGTTAGGTAGGTATCTTATCAATTTATTATCAGTATCATACGAATATTTGATATTCAAAGGTAGGTAGGTACTTAACATGATAAAAATAATATCAATGAAGAAGGAAGGATCTACCTACCTAGTAGAGCAAATCTTGAACTGGTTTTAGATACCAGGCCTGAAATCGTAGTCAAGAGGAAAGGCCATTCAGAAGGAACAAGGAATCTACTCATAACAGTTTATAATTATTACGTAGGTAATT
Organism: Leptopterna dolabrata; assembly: GCA_954871275.1. Classification (NCBI taxonomy): domain Eukaryota; kingdom Metazoa; phylum Arthropoda; class Insecta; order Hemiptera; family Miridae; genus Leptopterna; species Leptopterna dolabrata. The sequence goes on from OX940976.1 coordinate 37,416,981, forward strand.
ATATGAAATTAATACCTACGTACAAAATGATTGTGTAAAGAGTTCGTAGCAGTTAATAACAAATTATAACCACATGGATAAATTAGAAATCAAGGTAATAAAAAAATATTAGTAACAGGGGCATCTAGTAGGAATATACCTAATAATTATGTTCCAAAGCTACCAATAGGTACTGACCTTCTTTTGAAAAAATCACAATATTGGTAATTACCTACCGATCATGTGATTTTTTTTAACAATAAATTAACTAAATTTATGTATTATAAGGAACCTACTTAATACAATATTTTCCGTTGCCTACCTACTAGTTTTCTTGAGCTGACGGGAATTTAAAAAGGCATTCCTTCTTTGTGTTTCTGCATGGCGGCGGCATCCAAGCTTCCTTTTCTCTTTCATTCACTCGATCGCCTGATCCCGTTCTATGCAAACGCTTTCACTAGCCCGAAAAAACTCTATTACATCATACTTTTTTGTGTTTGAATTGTTCACATTGCAGTTCAAATTTGTAGATCAATCAAGAGAACCCAAATGTTCTTCCAAGTGATCCTTCCAGAAACCACATCCTTCCTTCATAGTTTATTTCAAGATTGAGCCTGCATGAAAAACAACCTGCACTTGAAGCACTCATGATTTTCTATAACAACTCCTTTACCTACTGCACTCTCTTGAGTAGGTAAGTCAAAAGTCCTAACTACCCTATCCTACCTAATATGAACCCACAGCGATCAAATAAATAAGCACTTAGTACAATTACGTAATAAACAAACGGTAGAATCAGGATGGACAAAACGTACAAATTAAAATAAATACGAAGAGAATATACATAGAAAACCAAATTTTAGACCGAAGTTTTCCTTTATTCAAAACCATAGCCATTAATTCGAATATTTCTTTGAAAATTCGCTCATTAAGTCATGCTGCATGACTGGTTTTTTTTTGTCATTCTAAAAATGGCAATAAAGAGCCTGTGTTCTCCACCAACAAGCGTGAAAAATGTAACTTTGCTGTATCTTTGAATAACTGCGAAATGGCGAGATTTATACTATTATTCTCATAATTTTCTCACAGCAATTTTCTGTAAAAACACTGATGGCATCCGTCAGAAAAATTAAAGCAGCTAGTTAAAAATTGAATTTTATGATCCAAACGTGCCCAATAATTACTATTTATGAATAATCAAAAAGGGCCTCCCTCACAGAAAATCGTATTTTTTCACAGGAGAGGAACTCCTATGGTTTCATTATTAAGTTACTGGCAATTAGTTACAAAATCGATTCTTCGGGCTCACCGTATCTTTCAGGGATATTCTGTGTAGGAGAATCACGAAATGGTAATATCGAGGAAACATCGCTAAAAATGAAGTTTACCACCTGAATCAATGTCAATATCGTTGTTAGTAGTAGTTATCGTTGTGTGGCCTGTGGCGCGCCGAATCCCACAAATTGCCCCGCAAACGTTTAATAATCACAGGTTGGGTTCGTAGACTCCATGTTTTTGATAGAGAATAATTACTGTTACGAGTCGTACATGTGCCCTGTCGGGCTGTAGCCCCGACATCATTAACAATACCTGACAAGCCATGGCGAAAATGGGTTAGAGCTTGTAGGGAACAATAACTGTGATTTAACTGGTTATGACGGGTTGACGTAATCCCATTTGCATTCTGCCCTCCATCGCGTTTGACGATTTATTCAAAGTTGATAAAACTCAAAATTTGATCGCCTCCGTTTTAAAAAGACATTTTTCATTCGAGTGAACGAAATGTTATTTTACCTAGTTTCAGGCCAACGTCATCAACCAAATGTCCGTTGAACCTGCCAGGAAATCAAGTCAATCTACCTGTGGGATAATGTGCATCTAAACGGTCCCGCATGAATCCACACCATTCCAAAAACGCTGTAAATTATTACAAAACGGTTTATTATTTACCTGTATAGATGCCCCTTCTGTGTAGATCACTGTTTTCTGTGGTCAATGCCTACCTTCGTGCTCTCCTAGGTAATCCCGAAATCCAGTACCTACTGGAGCCCGCCGGGCGCAATTAGAGTTTCATAGACATGCGGCGGATTCAAGAATTATTCTATCACTTATTATTTGTTGTTATTCATGAAGCATAATTGTGATGAATTTGGAATTTTGTTCATCACGGTGGCGTGAAGGAGAAAAGACGCAGGCGGCGGTAGTCCACCGATCATCTACGACTTTGGGAGGAGATGGAGGTGAGTGAGGGAATTTACCTAGGCGGCGGTAATCCACCGATCATCTAGGTGAGAAGGTGCTTGTCTAGGCGGCGGTAGTCCACCGATCATCTAGACAAGGAGGAGAAGGTAAATTCTCAGGCGGCGGTAATCCACCGATCATCTGAGAGGAGGAGCAAGGTAGAGGAGAGAAGAGAGAGCTAGTTAGAGGAAGTGTCGAATGAAGCTAAAGCCCCAGGATCCAGGGTTTTATAGGAACTGGAGGCCTCTCCCTCCAACTCCCTGTTGGGAGTTTTGGGGGGGGGGGGGGGGCCGCCCAGGTTGTGTCCCTGGGTTCTGTGGCTTGTCTCCCCACTCAGTTGTTTATTGGCGGAAAGTAAGTTTTACATGAGGATATTGGTGAGAGCTTAAAGTTACTAGTGGAGTGTTCCCGGGAGGGACTCACGACAGAGGTCCCCCCAGTTCGAACCAATGTTTGAGGAGCTGAAGGCGCAAGGTGACAGAGGCTGAGGGCTACGGCAAACAAAAGTGGAGCTGAAGGCGCAAGGTGACAGAGGCTGAGGGCGACGGCAAACAAAAGTGGAGCTGAAGGCGCAGGGTGACAGAGGCTGAGGGCCGATGCAAACAATCGGTGGTGCTGAAGGCAAAAATGTGACAGGGGTTGACTTAATCCTAAAAAGCAGTAACATAAGTAGTAGTATAGGGATTGGAATGTACAAGTAGTCTAAGTAGTATAAGTAGGATAAGGAGTATTTACAAAGTTTGGGAGTTACAAGTAGTAGAAGTACGGGTAAGTGGTATTTACAATAGTGTGGTTGAATAGTGTAGTTGAATAGAATAGTATAGTTGAACAGTATAGTTGAATAGCATAGGTGAACATTTACAGTAGTGTTGTTGAACAGCATAGTTGAATAGCATGGATGAATACTTACAATGGTATAGTGGACTAATATTTACAAGGTTGAATAGCATAGGTGAACATTTACAGTAGTGTTGTAGAATAGCATAGTTGAATAGCATGGATGAATATTTACAATGGTATAGTGGACTAATATTTACAAGGTTGGTATTTACAAATTTGGACAGTATTTACAGAGGGGAACAGGGTTGGGTACAAATATGGGGTGTGGAAGTCCGCCGTTCCCTGGGTGTGGAGAGTGTGCGGTGTAATGTAGTGAGTGTGTTGTAATGCTGTGGGTGTAATGTAGTGAAGTGTGGGGTGAGAGAGGCGACTCCCTCTAACAGTCTTCACTTTAGTGAAGGCTGATAGAGGGGCCCCTTCACCGCCAGGGCGGTGGGGAAGGGGAAGAGACGGTGGGGGCCGGTACCCGGGACGTCGCGGAGAGAGGCGGCGACGTCGGGGTCCGGTGGGTGAAATGGAGGTGATGTGTGGTGTTTGTGGTGTGGGGGTAGGTTGGGGAGTGGTGTGGTGCGATTGGTCGGGGAGTACTGGGGCTGGTTTACATCGGGCGAGGGGTACAGTGTGGGGCTTCCCGTCAATTAACAGGGTAGCTGTGGTGTGTGTGGAGCGGATGACCTGAAAGGGCCCGGCGTAGAGAGGTTGAAATGTTTTGTGGATGCCGGGCTCCTTCAGGTACATGTGAGTGGCAGTGTAAAAGCGTTTGGGGTAGGTGGTGTCGTTGTGTGGTGTTGTTGTGCGGAGTGGTTCCCTGTTAATTGACGGAGTGTTGTGTGAAGTGAAAATGTCGGCTGGTAAACGGAGAGGGTCTCTAAAAGCGTGTTGTGCGGGACTTGTGTTGTCTGAAGGACGGGCGGAAGTACGAAGGCTGAGTAATACATAGGGGAGGGTTTTGGTCCAGGAGGGGGATGTGGCTGATGTGGAGATGGCTTGTTTAAGGACCGAGTGCCACCGCTCTATTTTCCCGTTGGATTGGGGGTGATAAGGAGTGGTGCGGATTTTTTGGATCCCGAGGGAACGGAGGAGATCTGAAAAGTGGGCGGACTCGAACTGCCTCCCTTGATCGACCGTGATTGTTCGCGGACAACCGTAGCGGCTAACCCATTGGTTGAGGAAAGCCGTTGCGACGGTGTCCGCGGTGATGTGGGTGAGGGGGATGCACTCAACCCAGTTGGTGGCACGGTCGATCATCGTGAGGCAGTATTTCTTCCCCTCAGAGGGGGGAAGAGGTCCGACCAGATCGAGGTGAACGTGTTCCCACGGGAGGGAGTCGGGAATGGGTTGAGGAGGTACATGGGGGTGAGCCGAGACCTTAAATTGCTGGCACTTCGGGCACCCTAGAACCCAGGTACGAATATCTGTATTCATGTGGGGCCAGAAGTACCGTGTTTTGATAAGGTCTCGGCTTGCACGGATGCCGGGATGGTGGAGGGAGTGGTAGTGGAGGAAGAGTTGCCGCCTGAGGTCGGGTGGGACGTAAGGGCGCGGTGAGTCGGCCGTTACGTCACACCAGAGCTCGAGGGGCGGCAGCTGTTGGAGTTTGGAGGCGGAGATGAGGTTGGAGAGGGCTGGGTCGGATTCGGGTTGTTGATGTGATTTTAGGGTTTGTGGGGAAGGGAAAGGCAGTAACTCCGCCACCGGCGCGGGGGTGGGGCGGGAGAGCGCGTCTGCTACGCAGTTGTCGGCCCCCGGCAAATAACGAATATCGGACGTAAACTGTCCGATAAATTCGAGTTGCCGGAGGCGACGGGGGGAGGCGGATTTACGATTTTGGAGGAGGGCATGTGTGAGGGGTTTATGATCAGTGATGACAGAGAACTGCCTGCCCTCCACGAAGTCACGGAAGTGTTTGATGGCTTCGTGGATGGCGAGGAGTTCTCTGTCAAAAGTTGAGTAATTTTTTTGGGTTGGGGACAGAGTTTTTGAGAAGAAACCGAGGGGTTGGGGGGTGGCGCCGGTGTGTTGGTGGAGCACTGCCCCGATGGCCCAGTCGGACGCATCGGTTGTGATGGAGAGGGGAGCGTGGGGGTCGGGATGGGCTAATAGAGCGGCGTCTACTAGGTCCTTTTTACAAGTTTGGAAGGCGGTTGTAAGGGCGGGGGTCCAGGTTATGGGGCGGTTATCGTTCTTTTTGGCCGGTTGTGGGATAGCGTGTATGAGTGGTTGTTGGTGTTGTGCAGCGTGTTTGATGTGTCTACGATAAAAGTTTAACATACCCAGGAAACGGCGAAGTTCTGAGACGGTGCGGGGCTGGGGGAAATCCGTGAGAGCGTGGACTTTGTCTGGGAGAGGCTTGATCCCGTCGGAGGAGACTTGGTGGCCGAGGCAGCGGACGGAGGGTTGGGCGAGGACGCATTTTTGAGTGTTGATGTTGAGTCCCTCGGCAGAGAAGATGTCTAGAATTTGCTTGAGGTGTGTCAGATGTTCTTGTGGGTTTCGGGAGGCGATCAGGATGTCATCCAAGAAGCAAAATACAAATGGTAGTCCCCGCAGGATATTATCCATATATCGTTGCCATGTCTGGGCCGCGTTTCTGAGGCCGAAACCCATTTTGATATATTCGAAAAGGCCGAAAGGCGTTATGATGGCGGTTTTAGGTACGTCGGGCGGGTTGATATTAATGTGGTGGAAGGCTCTGGAGATGTCGAGGGTCGAAAAAATAGTCGTGTTGTGGAGGTGGAAGGAGAAATCCCGGAGGTGGGGGACGTTATAGAGGTCTGGTGTGGTCTTGGCGTTAAGGCGGCGGTAATCGCCGCAGGGGCGGATATCCCCGTTGGGCTTCTGCACAATGTGTAGAGGTTAAGCCCACGGGGATTTTGAGGGGCGGATAATGCCATCCGCAATGAGCTTGTCAAAATGCCGCCGGGCTTGGGACAGTTGGAGCGGGTGGAGGCGGCGGGCTTTGGCGGATATTGGGGGGCCGGAGGTTTCAATAAAATGTTGGATTTGGGAGATATGTGCTGAGGGGCGGCGCTGGGGTGTGTAGTGGAGGAGGAGGGCTTCGAACTCGGTCGGTGGGCAGTCGACCGTATGGATGAAACCGGGGATTGGTTTCTGGGTGGAGGGGTCGATCAGGCGCGCGTTACGGACGTCAACCTGGAGGCCGAAATAAGCGAGGAAGTCGGCCCCCAGGATTGCCTTCTCCACGTCCGCCACGGTAAATTCCCACTCGTACGCGAGCCCGCTCATGTGGATGGATGAGCGGTACGTCCCGTACGAGGGGATGGTGGTACCGTTGGCGGCGTAGAGGAGTTGCCGGTAACAACGCGCCTGTCGCCTGAGGATGTTGTTCGGGAAGATAGACAGCGCCGCCCCTGTGTCTACGAGGAACGGGACGTTTGTTTTGGCGCACTTTAGGAAGAGGCGCTGGTGAGCTGGGGTGGAGTGCGGCAAAATGGCGGAGGCGGTGGGGTCTGGTGGATGGGAGGGGCTTGGGCTTTCCGAGGTGATGGGCGGCTGTGTCGGTGGTGGGCGGTCCCCTGCGAAGGAGACGCGGGGTGGTCCTTTGCCGTTCCGGAGAGGGGGAACGGTAGCGGCGGCGTGAGTGGCAGCCGGAAGGGTGGTTGCCCTGGAGGCGGGCGGGGAGGGCCCGTTCCGGGGAGGGGGAACGGTAGCGGCGGCGTGAGTGGCGGCCGGAAGGGTGGCTGCCCTGGAGGCGGGCGTGGAGGGGCCGTTCCGGGGTGGGGGAACGGTAGCGGCGGTGTGAGTGGCGGCCGGAAGGGTGGCTGCCCTGGAGGCGGGCGCGGAGGGGCCGTTCCGGGGTGGGGGAACGGTTGATGGCGGGGTGAGGGTTTTGGCGGCGCTGGCAGGCGCGGCCGGGAGGTTGGCAGCCGTGGCGGCGGCGTAGGAGGGGTAACGTGGCTGGGTGGTGGTGGTGTGAATGCGGGCGGGGAGGGGTTGGACGTGGTCCCCCCCGTGTTGGCGAGGAGGGGGGCCCGCCGGATTTACCGGCGGGCGTCCGCGTTTCCCTGCTTGGAGGGGAAGGAGCAGGGGGGCTGGCATTTGCGGGCCTCCCCACCAAAGTTAACATGATAGAAACATCGGTGGGGGGGGGGTCCGCTGGGAGGTAGGCAGTCCTGGTGGGGCGAATGGAGGTGGAGGAGGTCGCCGCGGCTGGAGACTTTCCCCTGCGTTGCTGAGGGGGGGAAGGTGCGGCGTTCGGGCGAGCGCTGGTGTCGGTGGTCGATGGAGGGGGTCGGCCGGCGCTCGGTGGAGAGGGATCGGCGCCGGTGGAGGGAGGGGGGCCGGCGGCGCTCTCGTGACGGCGTCCGGTCCCGCCTCGGGGTGGAGGTGCGGGGTGCGTTGACTGCCGTGACGGCCGCGGCTGCGGTGAGGTCGTGGACTGTATCGGCGAGTCGTAAAAGGGGTTCGTCCGGGCCGTCGAGGTGGCTGGCGAGCGCCATCTGCATGGGGTGGGGAAGGGCTCGCAGCCAGAAGGTCCGCGCGATGTCGGCCGTCATCACGTCTTGCAGCTGATGACGCAGACGGCGGTAGAGGTGGGAGGGCTTCAGGTCGCCGAGGTGCTGTGGTTGTGAGAGCGCTGCGACACGTGCGATCTTCGATGGTTGGTATAGCGTGACGAGGCGGTGGCGGAGGTCGTCGTATGCGGCTGCGGCGTCGGGAGAGATGTCCGACGTCTGTAGGAGGATTTCGTACGGCAGCAGGGATATGATGCGGGAGTAGCGGGTCCGCTGGCTGCGGATGTTGGCGGCAGAAAACGCAGCGTCAACCTGGAAGAACCAGAGAGCGGGGTCGTGCGAATAAAACGGGGGAAGCGACAGTGGGAATGACGCCGAGGCCGTCGTGACGTCGGCGGCGGCGTGTGCAGCGGCCGCAGCGGCGGCGGCAGCGGCGGCGGCGGATGCGGAGGAACCGGGTGGCGAGAGGCTGGTGAAGGGGTTGTCGGCTGCGTCAGTTGTCGCAGCGGTCGGCGGCTGCAGTATGGATGGCCGGAGGAGTGGCGGCGTCGGTGAGTTCGGGTCCATGGTTGAGGTCTGTAACTAAAATTCAAATTGAGTAAGTTTTGAATTTTAAATTCGCGGTTTGCGGGAGCGGAGGTGCGTGTGGCGGAAAGTTGAGAGCTGGAGTTGAGGGGTGAGGGTGGGGCAAAAATTGCGAATTTAACACTGACTGTTTAGACTGAATCAGAATTTAAAATTTGGGACACCGAACTGAACTAGACTGGGGGCGACACATGAGGTGGTAAAAGAGGGTAGAAGGTTGAATGAACGTCGGGTTCACCACTGTGATGAATTTGGAATTTTGTTCATCACGGTGGCGTGAAGGAGAAAAGACGCAGGCGGCGGTAGTCCACCGATCATCTACGACTTTGGGAGGAGATGGAGGTGAGTGAGGGAATTTACCTAGGCGGCGGTAATCCACCGATCATCTAGGTGAGAAGGTGCTTGTCTAGGCGGCGGTAGTCCACCGATCATCTAGACAAGGAGGAGAAGGTAAATTCTCAGGCGGCGGTAATCCACCGATCATCTGAGAGGAGGAGCAAGGTAGAGGAGAGAAGAGAGAGCTAGTTAGAGGAAGTGTCGAATGAAGCTAAAGCCCCAGGATCCAGGGTTTTATAGGAACTGGAGGCCTCTCCCTCCAACTCCCTGTTGGGAGTTTTGGGGGGGGCCCAGGTTGTGTCCCTGGGTTCTGTGGCTTGTCTCCCCACTCAGTTGTTTATTGGCGGAAAGTAAGTTTTACATGAGGATATTGGTGAGAGCTTAAAGTTACTAGTGGAGTGTTCCCGGGAGGGACTCACGACAATAATGTTTGTTCAAGTTACAAAAGTACCTATAAACGAAATCCAAAATAACCATCATTTAGGTTTTTTATTTTCAATCATAATACTTTGGAATCCAGCATGGGAACCCCCCCCCCCCTCCCCACCGCCACCTCAAAATTGATTGCAAATTAATGACATTTGATATGTAGGTCCCATTTAGGGCCGCGAAGCTCGGCTTTACTGTCAGTTCATGTTACAGGGGTGAAAAATATGGGTTGAAATTGATAAGATAATGTATCGAACGCTTGGTAATGATGAGAGAATGAAGGCAAGCGCGGGTTAGTCCTCAGTTGGCCCCACGTGAAATTAATCTAAACCCCCCTAACTCCCTTCTTCCACCGGGTATCACCAGCTAGATTTCTTCTGTCCGACGACTTTCATAATCTTGGAAAACCTCATCTGTTCATCGACTCCTGCGTCGGCCTCTCCTCTTTGGTGTGGCTAATCTGGTTTCTCTTTGGGCCTTCCTCAGTTGGCATTCGCTCAATATGGCCAAACCAGCGTATTCTTCCTGCTTTAATAATTCATTGTTTTCTCTAGTTTTTCTCATTCTCCATCCAGATCCATAATTAATTCATCCATAAATCCTATGAATTATTCTCTTTTCAAACACCTCATTGTCATGTGCAGCATAATCCACGCTTCAGGGCCGTATCACACAACTCGCCTAACTAGGATTTTACAGAGCTTTAGCTTAGTGTTTCTGGAGAGCAGTCAGCTGGTAAACAACTTCTTCAAGCTTCAAACAACAACTTCTTGTTAGCAAAGAACGCACTATTGTTCGCCATGATTCTAGAGCATACTTCTTATTGAATTCTATTTATTCTATTTATAGACCTATCGAGATGAGCAACGCACCCTTCTTCAACAATTTAGGGGCACACTTTCTGGGTACGGTACACGGGATTCTGTGCTGCTGATCGAGATCCTGAGGCGATTTGCCTCGTGCTCATTCACGCATAGTCCGATTGATGTGATTCGCGATCATTTTCGAATTTTTCATGGGGCTAGAAACAAAGAATATGGTCGAACTGGTTATTAATCGACAGTAAGTGGGTAGATTCCTATTTCTTATTGAAGATTTTACTCCAGTCAGTTTGTGTGACATATTTTATTGAAAGGGCTATGAGCAATCCAAATTCCTTCTTAGGAAATACAAATTGTTGCAGCCTTTGTTCAAGGATCTTTTTCGTGGCAGCCCGTGAAATTGCGTGAGTTTCTGAAGGATAGTGACGCACCCTCAAAAGGATCTTATTTCCACCTCCCTTTGTAGATTTAGAAGGACTCAAGTCCATGTGTGAGATCGTAAGGGACGTGCAGTGTCAGTGGGTGTGTGCATGTGTGAGGCCCTACGACTGTGTGGGCGTTTCGGTGTGTTCGGCGTTGTAGGGTTGGGCGAAACTTCAAAGCCCCAGCAACTGGCTTGTTCTTCCGAGCTCACCCACCTGTGATCAGTCGGGTCACCCGCCTGTGTCTGAGACCCTATGGGTAATATCATGCCATCAACAGGCGGTAGCGACCTCCGATACCTCCGACACGAACCAAAAGAAACGGATTCTCATTCCATCTCTTAACTGTAGTAATTTAGATTCAGTATTTCACGAGCAATAATCGCACTCTTGATAATAAAAAAAAGAAACCCTGCAAATTCTTACACAACGGCTCATTATTTACCTGTGTAGATGCCCCTTCTGTGTAGATCACTGTAGATCAATACGTACCGTCGTGCTCCTCCCAGGAAAACCCTAAATCGAATCCTGGAGCCGGCCGGGAAATGACAGTTTCATAAGGCGGTGCCGTTGTGTAATAATTTACCGTTGTGTAATAATTCACCGTTGTGTAATAATTTAACCCAATATATTTCAACGTTTGTTCAAATTGCAGAAGTACCTATCAAAAAAATCCAAAAGATCCATCATTTTTCAAATGAAATAATATCATAGAACAGCCGTGATTATAATCAACTGATCCCTAGCTATGACATCTGGGCTGGATTTATACCGTTTCATGCACGATCATGTTGACGAAGCTTTTCGGTGCAAACGAACGACTGGACGTACAAATGCTCCGGGTGGTCCCAAAAAATTCTCAAGTTCGAGATCAATTTAAAAACAAGAAAAGAAAGTTTTCGAGTTACGGCGCTCTGGAAATTTGGGGAGTGGAGAGGGGGCACGGAGGTTGCCTTCTCGGTTTACCTATCACTATTTTTCAACGGGCGCCATGGGCGCCTTACAACCAACTACCTGAAAATAATAAACCAAAATGACTCCTTCACCAATATTGATGATTAGTTGGTTGTAAGGCGCCTGAGGCGACCGATGAAAAAACCCTCCCCCTTCACCCCCTCCCACCGTTCACCCAATCCGCCTTCCCACTCTTGAAATGCCAACGATGAACGATATTCATTCCCCCCCCCCCCCATTACAGTACTTCGGACCAATAAGAGCCAACTAACCAGTGCTACCTATACGGTTACTACCCTAATTATGAGCTATCAACACACCGTCTAGAGCAGTGGTTCTCAACCTTTTTAAACCTGCCGCCCCCTTTAGGAGTTGAATATTTTTGAACGCCCACCTAATTTGAAAATCCTCAAGTTTGGGTATGGAAAATGGTGGGGGGGGGGGGGGGGTCCAAATAGTAAAATTCTAATTAAAGGAATAATGTAATTGAATAGACCATTAAAACAGAACGTAATAGCAGACGTAATACACACAGCTGTGTGTGGGATTTATGTGGTTCTGAGCCCATTATTTCTTAAAAATGAGGTTTAATGTTAGTGAGATGAAGGCGCAAGTCTCATTTACTAGATGCCGAGACAATTTCTTTTAGCATGGACCTACGGCCGAAAAACGTCACTGAAGTGACTCATTAACTGTTTCGAATTTCTCTCGCGACGTTCTTCCTTTTCACCGTCGTTGCTCCGTTGGTACCAGACATTCCGTGGAAATTTCGAAGAGGTATAAAAATGGGTTGTGAAAGGGAGGCTCCGACACATCTTTCAACCAGTACGGTTGTGAAATTTTCTGTCGTTTCCCGGAAAACTCACGGGTATAAATGGATTCTAACATCAGGACCTCCCATTTAGGATCCCCTAGAACACGATGCAAAAATCTCCATCAAAATCGTTCCAGTCGTTTAGAAGTTGGGCACAACCTTGAACCTTGAATCGTCTCATTATCGGTATTTTGAGCAAGAACACGTACAGACCATGTTTCATAGTCTCATTCGAACGAACTAATCACTCGCGGCGGAATCGTGGAAACCCATTTCAAAGAATAAAAACGCTGCAAAGTCCTTGTCACATGGGTTTATTATTCTATTGGAGTTCTAGAGATTTTTGTTGGCTGTTAAATGTATTGTTTCTTTCATGTGGAATGATTGAAATAGCTATTTCTCATGATTTCCACCAATTTTGGCCCCCAAAACATAAAATAGGTACGCTTTTTTTTTTTTTAAAAGATATTCTTTGATCATTGGTAGTGGCATTTAATGGTCTTGATTCACCTGTTTACACTTTTTCCAATGTTATTGTACACATTGATGGTGATTTCAGACAGTTTTCCAGGTTTTTGACTCATAAAAAACCAATTTTGGGAGCTGAACCTTTGGTAAAACCTCAATTTCCGCGTCTTTGGTCAAAATCGACTTCATATTCGGTCTTCTCGTCCTCAAAAACATGGAAAAAGATACCTCAAAAGCTCATGTTACTAACATGTTGTTAAAACGCAAAAAGTACCTATTTTTATACACATTTTCACTCATAACACCCCTGGGTATATTCCGATCGGGCTGAAAAGTTTCGGGACACAACTAGGGCCCAAATGGAGCATGCGTGCGAAAGAACGACTTTTTTAGACCGAAAATGAAGCCTGTACACGTGATACGGCGTACGGCGGACGGCGGACGGACATTGCATTTTTGGAATCTACGCACCTTGAAACGGAAAAGAAAAAATTTTGAGGGGGTGTTATAAAAATTTTTTGCTGAGCGAATACATAGGTGTATTATTCACAGAATAATAAACCAAAACGGGGTTATTGAAAGTTTGTATGTATGTATCAGCGTATTTTTCGTGTATCAGTGGAAATAGACAACCTTTCAATAACTCCGTTTTTATTCTTTTTCATTCGAAGTAAGTACAAGGCATCATCCGGAGTCAAGGGGTGGAGTTTTTGTTGTTGTTATAATATTAAGGAAATCAGTAACAGTAATGAGATCGACGAGGTAGAATAGGGAGGCGATTGACAGTTTTTTTAACGACATTCCGCACTCCAGCGTAGAGGTAACTGATGTTAGCTTGAAGCCAAAATTCCGTGAGCCTACCATCCATCCTGGGAACTGGCTTTCTACGCCTCACTAGTTGAAAGTTCAGTCAATATTTCCTGAATCTTAACCTCTGTTTTCTCAATGTGCACAGAGGATTCATGACCCATTGAGGACAAAATATTCTCAAAACGTTCGGAAAAGATCTATGCAAAGACTCCAGGTGTTCACAGTAAACTGTTTCATCAAAGAGATTTCAATATTCTTATACATGATACTATTCACTATGCTTATCCGACAGGATTGAAAACTGGCAAATCACAACTTCGTTGCGGTCAAAACTCAGCTTGCAAGTGAGGTTATTTTGGAAGGCAGAAATAACAGATTTCGTTTTTATTAAATTGAGTTCATCACCTTGAAGTTGCGAATTGATTCCAGTGAATTTGGCGAATTTATCGGTCAAGTAAGCAACATCGATTATAAATTGTAGCTATCGGCCTCTCAGATGCACCTAAATACATCTCAAGCACTGAATCGAAAAGATTCCTGAACCTGTTGAAGTGTTCAGGAAGGTGCTCACCGCCCAAAACAAGTTCGCCGCCCCCCTACCACCCAAAACAAGTTCGACACCCCTCAGTATCCCTCCACCGCCCCCACGGGGGCGATATCGCCCCCGTTGAGAACCACTGGTCTAGAGTGTGATAATAATCATATATTATGTGTATGAAATGTTGTTATGTATATTTATATATTTATGTTGACGTAATACTATTACTCATCGATATGTAGATATATAACCAGGGGCGTTGCGTCGATAAATAAAGTTGGGCCACTTCCCCAGCACCCAGAAACACTAGGAGTGAAAAAACTCCAACCTTGTTCAGTTGGCATTTGAGTGTCCCTCCATACACTGTACCTAGCATTTTTCACAAAGTTCAACAGCGACTCGCCAGATTTCTCTGGCTATGGATGTTCAGTATTCTAGTAGAGCACTTCATGTTAGCTCCATCGACCAAGCATGTAATCGGAATAAAGCGACAGTAATCGATGACCTGCAATCGAAATAAAAACCTAGGCTCCTGAAACTTGCAGGTAGGTGGTCCTGGGACCTAGTGTTCCCATGGCAACTGAGAAAAGCGGCCCGTCCGCGCACGCTGAGTCAAGTAAAAATGTTGTTCGCCACACCCACTTTGGGCCTTGTCCCCAGAATCTGATTTCCACCCCAAAATCGTTCCTTTTCACAATCGATTCGATCCCTTCCATTCAATTTGACACCTTGGTATGAGATGCTTCTTCGTCTTCCGATTTGTTTTTGTTGTCTCGTGAACCACATTCGCATCTCTGTTTAGTCTGTTGTCAGTTTTAAATTTTTTGCTTCAAATTTTGTGCGTTTTGCGTTCGGTCCGGTTCCGATGACAGATTTGCATTTGTGGTACCTACGGGCGTTTTGTCCTGTTTGCTGTTTGTAGATTGATCGGCGTCGTAACACACATATAACTACCTAGCTTCTAGACAACAGCTTCTAGGTACGAGCCGAGGGTCATTGTTTTGTTGTATTTTATTTTACTACATTTGTGTAACAAATGAATTTGGTGGCTAATTTGCATTAGAAATTTTCGAAGTTTTCGTACGACGATAGAGTGTTGATTAAAAAAGATAAGCTTTGCTGAATAATACTCGATCAGTAAACAAGGGAAGGGTGTGTTGCCTTGGGGTATTTTGTAGACAAATCTGTTGGTTTTGTGTTCTGGTTTGGTCCCCACAGTTTTTAGAGCCCACACACCGCTACTGTATATAACATAAAACAATAACCGCATTAATAACCATAATATTTGTTTGCCCTGCTCATTCTAAATCTGTATGAAAGGCAAAAAAACTTTCCTTATTACCAATTATTACACTATGTATCGTGCCAACATTTTTTGGGTGGTTACGGTAATAATTCCATCCAACGTCCGTTCGGTTCTTTGAGAACAAACTTTGGTAAAGTTGGCAAGAGTGAGAGAACCATAAGTTTCAGTTTATTTTCTGACGAATTCCTCTCGAACAATTATACCCGATACACAAAAAACCTTATAAAGTCCCTAAGAAAGTTTGAACGCGTAAAAGTTGTTTTTCTTTTTCTACCAGAGATTTACGAGTCGCCAGAGGTCCGGTTTCTTTCGAACAAAGCTGAAACTCCAACTGACAACTTTCACCTGCTTCGAGCTTTTCACTTCGAATAAAGGGCAGGAACTAACTTCTTCTTGACGAAGGAATATGCTTTGGAAATGAAAGCAATTGTAAATTACGTAGAACAGAATTTTGTCGGTTCCAAATCTATACGGTAAAATGATAAGAAGAATGATATTATTAAAATGACGCTAGTAGAATCAATCTGTATTGAGTCTAAATGGTTAAATTTTTGGTCACAACATATTTTTTGACGATCATAATCACAGCGTATTCGGGTACCTAGTTACGAATGCAGAGACCTCTTCTTCGATGCTGGGTCATGATAAAGCAATGATAATGATGGATAGAATTTAGGGTAAACGTGGCGTAAAAGGGACGGTCGCATTATGGGTTCTCAAAATATACGCGCATGAACTACGATTTATCGAATAGGAAAGTTATTCCATGTTACCCCGGATCAAGAGGGGTTTCGAGGGGGTGACACCCACACTACCAATGAAGAGCGATGTCTGTATCTAAACAAATTTCGGCAACACTACAATATTGGATTTACTTGAGCTAAATCTCGAAGGCACGAGACAACCCCGAGCCGCTCGAAATTCGACATCGTTGAGCGACTAGCTTGTAGCGTGCGTCGTGGTAAGTCTTGAACCCCTTTCCTGGCAAGGTGCACTACAGTTCACCTTTACTTTAGGCGTGATTAAAAAGTCCTAGCTAGATTTATGACCTCCAAACCAGTGTTACCCTCTCTTAAGAATCCCTACTGAAGAGTTGGTAGCAATGTTGCGACAAGAAACGCGGGAAAATTTCAATTTTATCAATGATAACTGCAGTTGGTCAGCTGGGCGAGAAGAAACATGGGCTACCGACGAAGGCCGGTAAGTTCTTCACTTTTGGTTTATTATTTTCAATAATAAACCATTGGAATCGAGCATGAAAAAAAAAAAAAAAATGCTTACCCCCCTCAAAATTTGATGGTTTACGTTTGAAGGTATGTAGAATCCAAAACTGTAATAAAAATATTTCTGTCTGTCCACCGTACGCCGTACGGGCCACTTTTCTTAATTACCATGAAACAAAATTGATGAAATTCGGGTTATAGGTTCCGTTCGGGGTCTAGTTTGTCCTCGAAGCTCGACGTTACTGTCAGTCATCTCTAAGGGGTTCAAAATAGGGGTTGACATTTTCAGAACGCCGTAGCTCGAAAACTTCCGATAGAAGGGTGTGGTTTTTTTTTACGATATTAAATTTGTCTTGAGCTATTACACAACGGTAAATTATTACAAAACGGCTCATCTACCCAGAAGGGGCTGGATTTTGTTGATAGGTACTTTTGCAACTTGAACAACCGTTAAAGTATTATTGATGGGTAAATCATTACACAATGGCAAATTATTACACAACGGTAAATTATTACACAACGGCTCATCTACCAAGAAGGGGCTGGATTTTGTTGATAGGTACTTTAGCAACTTGAACAACCGTTGAAGTATTATTGATGGGCAAATTATTACACAACCGTTCATTATTCTATCTCCGTAGAAGGGGAACCTATACAGGTAAATTATTACACAACGGTTTAGGTAGGTACCTAGTAACGAGTACGGGGTTAGGTACTAACCTACGGAGGGTCCGCGATCTACATAATATGTGTAGAATAGTACGTTTGTTATATAGAAGGGTTATCTATACGGAGACCTGTGATCTGTAAGAGGAGGGTATTCTGTACAAAATAATAAACCGTTGTGCAGGGATTTGCAGCGTTTTTTCCATAGTTTAGAGATATTTTTAAGATTCAGGGATCCTAGAATCGAACAGAGCGGGTGATTTTCTATAGGAAACGACCAAGAAAAAGTGTGTAAGTGTACATAGTGGCTTGGCATCGGGGAAATTGAAAAGCATGGAAAAAGTGCACCTCAATACACCTTGCCAGGTTCCCGGTATAAGTGCAAGGATGGAAGAAGTGTACCACAGTACGCCTTGCCAGGTTCCTGGTATAAATGGAGGGGTACCTTGGTTCTTGTTCCAAGGTTTCCAATAAACCTAAATACTGTTTTTCAGTATACAAATTTGCCCAAAAACACCTGACATTATTCTGGAGATGAAAAGAAGTGTTCCCTATCCAATGAAGTGTCATCTTGGCATTATCCTAAGCCTCAAAAATTTAGCACTAGTCATTTGAGCTATGAAATATAATGTTCACGAGTTCATTTCATTTTGAGCAACACCTACCTTTTCATTTTTTTTTTTTTTAAACAATAGGTAGGTACTTACTATCTTGTCTTAATTTTTAGGGCAGGCATTGGAAGTCTCGAGGGGAAAAATTGCTGGCATTCATCCCAAAACCAATTTAAGTACTGTTGACTGTTTGATTGTACGTGTATGAATAAGTAGTTTTTGTCATTTAATTTGTGTTGAAATTGGGCATTTGCCCGTGCAATTTACAATTAAAAAAAAAAAAAAAAAATAAAAAATAAAAAAAATAAAAAAATAAAACCATGGGTTGACTCTGACGACGAGAGAATAGGAGCGGATGATGACGACGACGAAAAACTCGAAGAAACTTGCGGACAAGATGATTATGAGTGCTGGACTGAAGAGCAATTGGAGGAAGGAATTGAAGATCTTTTCCGAACCACTGGGCCCATTGAGTTTGTAGATGATACGAGCCACATCTGGAGGTTCCCGACGCTCCTGACACCCAAGAGCCAGGACAGCAAAGTCTGTCTCTGACTCCTTCAGTTCAAGTGTCTGGACCATCAAACGAGCCTTCAACTCAAGAAAATCAACCCACTCCATTTACAAGAGGAAGGAAGAGAAGTCACCCTGCTCTACAGCTGAAAACTAAGAAGGCAAAAATCAGGCACAAAGGCACAAACCACTGTCTATCAAATGGCAAAAAACCACGTTCCGCGGTAATGTCACACTACCACCAAGTCCCTTTGAAAACGGACCCTTTGATGACGATGCTACCGTCCGCACCCCGCTGTCTTACTTCCAGGACTTCTTTTCAGATGAATGCGTTGACCTGATCGTGGAACAGTCTGAAATCTACTGCATGCAGCATACGGGAGAGGAACTGGGGGTGGACCGAAACACCATAAAAGTCTTCATTGGCATTGTGCTTCTATTGGGAATAATTTATTTGCCAGTAATGACCGACTATTGGAGTGTTCGGTTCCGACAAGGCCTCATTGCTGACTTAATTGTAATTACTTAGATCCTCATGTCTGTGATATTCTAATGTAAGTTATATTTTTGAAATTATAAATAATAAACCCTCTCGTTGGCGTGCACGGCAACCTGGCAAGGTGTCCTACAGTACACTTCTCAAAGAGAAAGAACTTACCGGGAACCTGGCAGGGTGCACTACAGTACACTTTTATTACAAAGGGTCGTAAACGTAATAAAATTTACTCAAATCTTGTTCTTGGATGAAATTTCAGTTTCAGTGTGGTTGAACTTGAAAATTTTCAGAAATAGTTTTTGGAATTTCACTCATTTCTGTTTTTGCCAGGAAAAGGGATCTTCTCATCAATGGACTCAAGCTCCCGGTCGTCAACGTCAACACCTTCTATGATGCAGCAGATTTGAATTTCGTCACTCCTCGCCAGTTTGCCTTCGTCAATTGCCCAGGACGGATCGTGTGATATTTTCGCTAAGTCCTCAGCACAGTCGGCGTATTCCAAGTGGCTTTCCATGATAACGGCCTGGACAACACCCATGTCCAAGTGTGCTAGGGGCCTTGTCACCCCTGGAGGATCGGTAGTGGAGCGCCTTTTTCATCTTTTCGAGTACTTCGACCACCGCCTCCTTTGTCGCTCTACATATGGCATAAGGGTTCGTCGAATCATCTAAGAAACGGCGTCACTTAAAACACCACCTTTCCCACTTCGAGCCTCCAGCCTTATCTCGCAGGTTCCAAGTTTGGGGTGGAATTCTACGGAATCCTGTGGCACCTCTCGCCAGAAATTCGAAAGTTCAGGGGTTCCAGTTCCAATACGTCTTTGGTCGAGCTTCCCCATCTCTAGAGAGAAATTTTGTATCTTATTTTATGTTTTTTTAATAGGTGAAGTTCTTTCTGTGTAAGGGTAGCCACTCAGCATTCCTTTTTTTAATCGTAAATGTTTTCCTTTAGATTGTCACAAGAAATTGCATTTTTAGGTATTTTTTCTTTATTTTTAATTAATCAAAGATACTGATTACAGAAGGCTTTATTTTAATACCATTATTTACGAATAACAGAAATATTGATTTATCTGAATCGTTCACTACCTACTTTAATAAATATCTGCCTACTCTACTTCACCTTTTTCTAGGGACCCTACCCATATCCGACGAAGCGAGTTGGGTCGTATTAATTTATATTGCTAGCTGAAAAATTACACAAATTCGTATGGTGAGATTCGTATGGTCCAGCTATATACAGTGGAAGTCGCTTAAGAGAGACACATCGAGCGGAGCCGTCTTGTCTCTCTTAAGTGGCCGTCTCAGAAAAGCGAAGTTGGCTCTATAAAAGCAAAAATCAACATTTCCAACAAACACAATTGTTTATTTGGTCAGCGTATACATTTAGTACATGTAAATTAAAATTGTGTATACATATATAAATTATCCATGTAAAATTCATGGCTGGTAGAAATCGTTTTTTACACTGCTGATGAATGAAGTCAGCACATTCATCCAACGGAGCGTCTTTGTTTTCGAGTTGCATGAAGTAAAGCCTGAGAGAGTCGATGCATTTTGTTGCCTCATTAGTCGTCACTCGAACGGGAGGGGGGTCGTCATCATGATTAATTTCCGTGGTTTTTGTTTTTTTCGACCCCTGTTCTACAACCTCGTCGTCCAATTCGAAATCGTTGAGCGACTAGCTCCAGCTATATTATGTAGTTCAGCCGATAAATATTCAAACAAAAACTTCGAACAAATTATACTTGCTTACTCATACCTCACTACCTGCGCTAGTAGTACTGATTCATAGAGGAACCGAAAAAAAATTCATGCCCTCCAATACAACTTCCTAAAAGGAGATTCCTTTGATTATACGTACCTATTAAATCATAGAATGGTATCGGTCGAAATCAAAGTTCCTGGCGGTAAAAGAACAAAAATATCAGTGAGCTGAAGTTGAACTCCTCAGACCAATCTGAAGAGAAGCGAGGAAGAGAAAGGTCATTTCTCAAATGAACCGTAAAACCTTTTTTCTTTATTTAAGGGCATGCAACCTGAAGGTCATGAGCGCCGACAGTCATTTACAGATATATTTATACAATTTTTGTTTACAGTTTGTAATACAACTAGCTAAAACCCCGTTGTACTAAATACAACAAAATTCGCATTTGATAATGGCAGTTTCACAAATTTCTCTTAGTGATTATTCTGACGATCTATCTCATCGCTAACCTGGATCCCGTCGTGAAATGTTCAACTCCACTTCTAACAAAGCATCAACCCAGCCACTCTATTCTCAAGATTGGACACACATTTTCACGATATTATTATTAATCACATCGGGAAGAAATATGAGACATCGTCAAATAAATCCAGACCCACAAAAATCGTTTGAGTTCGGTTGAAACCGCCGTGAAAACTTCTTGCCGACAGCACCCACATAATTCTGGCTTGGTGTCGAAAGTGATCCGCGACATGATCTCGACCTTAGCAACCAAAAGCACGAACTCTGAAGCTGTCGTTAGGGACGGCCAGGAATACGATCAGAGAAGGACCGGAGGATCGGGCGATAGCCCATATAATCTGGGCCGGAACTGGCTAATCACAATGAGACTACCGTCATGAAAGGCCCTGATGCCGTCACACACACACACACAAAATCGCGAATTTATATTATAATAAGGATGGTAGTTGCTTCAGACTTTCTAATGTCTTGTGTAGGATTATTCCTCAGTAGTTGTTCAAGGCTGTTTCAGTTCAGATGAAAGCTGCAAAGGTCCTGGGAGTAAGTGAGAAGATGGCGCACAGTCAGTTGGGATTGGACGTGAGGCACATTCTGGAGGAGGTTTTCGTTGTCTTGACATGACATATCCATGGGTGAGCCGAATGTGTCCTATTCGGAGGCGAGGATCATCTTCCCTTCGTGATGGATCAACCTGAAGTGCTCGCCCCCAATTCCACCCGAGAGGGATGAACCGGTTGATTCAGGATGGTTCAGAGGGATTGTATAGAGTTGATTCAGCAGTAACGACGAAGCTTCCTCATAACCTCTTGCCCGACTGCAATGAAGGAACCCATTAGATGTGTTCACTAGACTGAGACCGTCGAATTGTTGGAGCTATGCAAGATGGATATTTATGCAAATCGTACACACAAATGCGTGTTGAGTAATCATTTGAGATCGGCCGTGGTTCATATAGAAAGAAACCTGGATGAAATATGGAAGACACCGGTGACCAGTTTTGAGAAGAAATAAGGATACTGATGAACTACATAAATCAGGGTCTTACAGGAATCGTAGGAATTCAGCGATCTCCGTAGAGGGGATAACTATGCAGGAAAATCCAGCAGGTGCTATGCAGGTTTCCACGATTTCACCGCGAGTGATTTAGTTTGTTACGTTTATATTATATATTTTTTGAACTATTATATATTTTTTATTGAACTTACCACCACTTGATAGAATTAACCGTACGGAACAAAGTGATAACAAAGCTATAACGGCGTAATGAAGGTTACCGAGCAAGGCCGGTGAGCTTCCCGCTAAGCCAGCCCGCTGCGATGGGATTAATCGCTTCCCTGACACTAAACAATTAGCTCAAACCAAATTTACAGCGGCAGTTCATGGTTGACCGTTATAATGGAAGAGTCTCTCCAATTTAGTCTCTTCAGAACGATAATCTGACTCGAGCCAATTACTGATTCTCTAATCCTCATGAATAATTCATCGCCAGCACAATGAGTGAAAGAATCTCATAAATCCCTTTTCTAATGTCGTTTGTAGTCAAAGTTCGTCTCTTGAACCTCTTTTAACGCTACACTGATCGAAAAATCGAAAATTAATGAACTTCATGCTTTCAATGCATTCATTTCAAACGCAGCTTTGTAGTGAAAGTCTTTCGTGTTTGCTCTTGATAGGCGAGCTCTACGTTTGCACAGCCTGCCAGACGACCTCTTCTCAACAGTCAAACACTACTACCTAGCAAGACTGACTAATTAGGTTACGATTCAGAACTGGCACCCTACACCTAGACTACAGAAGACCCCGCACATAGGCTACACAGGAACAAATTCTTTGAGAGTTCTGTTACACAAAAATGCTCCAGACAGAGACGAGGTTGTATAAGCTATGTGTAATTCGTTCCAATCATTGGTTACATATTGTCATATTCCATCATTATTAGGTAAGGTTACTTATACATCGCCATATAGGTATTCAAGTCATTATAAAGTAAGGGCGCTCTTGTTGGCACTGAAGAGCGTTCAGGAGCCAAACTTATTATTCATGCCTCATTCATCCCTCAGGTTTCTGGGTTACTGAAATTTTTGGAAGAAATCTATTCAATCCATTGTAATTCGTTCCAATCATTGGTTACATATTGTCATATTCCATCATTATTAGGTAAGGTTACTTATACAACGCTATATAGGTATTCGTCATATAAAGTAAGGGCGCTCTTCTTGCCAGTGAAGAGCGTTCAGGAGCCAAACTTATTATTCATGCCTCATTCATCCCTATGGTTTCTGGGTTTCTGAAATATTTGGAAGAAATCTGTTCAATCATTGACTTGTGATGTGCGGAGAGTTATTGTGCATCTTTATCTGTATTTGCCATTGTTAGTCATGTCATAAAACGTGTGATGTTTACTCAGGGATATTCGTGACACGATAATCTGCCATTACATACTGGAACGGAGTGGGATAAATATCTGATTTTAATAACATTCAAACGTGCTATGCTCTGTGGTAGGTTCAGTATCTTTTAGATTCCATTCAATTTTATTTACAGCGAGTGAGCGGCACCTCGCAGCAGAGGTAGCGGCTTCAGAAAATGCCGTTAAATGGGCGAGCGGGGGAGAGAGTGAGCCATCCATTTCCTCAAGTGGCTGCTCGAGGACACTTACGCCGGGCATAAATAAAGTACCGTGTCACTGCTGGGGATCCCTTAGGATCTTCAACCCGGTCCTCCCCCCCAACGTAATTCAACGATTATTTCTATTTCATCTTCAACTTAATCCCAGTAACAATTGTGACACATAATCCTACAAAGTGCGATTGTACGTGTCGTGAATAGAGTAGTTCCTTTCAGGACAGGTAATTTTCATTCTTCGTTCTACTAGCAGGTCTGATGGGCCTCACATATTTACGTCCAGGAAGATGAAACTAGTGGGTCTTTTTACTAGCATCAGTGCCATAAATATGGTACTCAGAAGAGTGGTAAGTGGATCATGGATTACCTTCGAACACGTAACCTACCTATGTATCTCCTTCGAGTATTATATTGTCATAGTACATTATGTTGGTTTTCTACTATGAATTTGCTCTTTCCAGAAACTAGACAACTTAAAGATGCAGTCTAAATCCAAGAAAACATAGTTAAACAAGAATCCTATTATATAATTCACGAGTTTGTGTATGTGTGTGTCGGCATCAGGGCCAAACGGCTGAACGGATTTTGGTCTCATTGTGATCTGCGAGTTCCGGGTTATAGACCAGCTACGGTCGAGCCTATGTCGCGGATCACTTTCGACATGCAGCCAGAATAAGGTGGGTGCTGTCGGAAAGAAGTTCTCATGGCGGCGGTTTCAACAGTACTAAAACGATTTTTGTGGGACATGTCGCTCAGGATTTATTCGACAATAGTGATTTTACCATCAAAATAATCACGTGCTTGCCCTCATGTTTCATAACGTCCCTTGTGATTTATAATTCGTGAAAATGTGTGTCCTATCTTGAGAATAGAGTGGCTGGGTTAGTGCTTTATTAGAAGCGGAGCTGATCTCGCGACGGCGATGACATACATCCTCAGACTAATCGCTCTGAGTATTAGTGGGCCAACAGCATTCATTATTTTCCAAAGGACAGCTTATATGAAATAGACACAGGCTTATACTATGAAACAGGTTCGTTCGAACAGAAGCTCGGTGAGTACTTATCTGTGTGTTACGACGCCGATCAGACCACAAGACCACAAAACCAAACCACAAGACAGGACAAAACGCTAGTAGGTACCACAAATCCAAATCTGTCACCGGAACAGGACCGAACGCAAACGCACAAAATTCGACGCAAAAAAACGGAAAACTGACAACCGACTCAACAGATGAAAGCGAATGTGATTCATGAGACAACAAAAACAAATCGAAAGACATAAGCATCCAATATCGAGATGACAATTTGAATCGAAGGGATCGAATCGATTGAGAACAGGCGTGGAAATCAGATTGGGTGGAAATCAGATTCTGGGGACATGGCCCAAAGTGGGAGTGGCGAACTACATTTTTACTCGACTTAGCATGCGCGCACGGGCCACTTTTCTCAGTTACCATGGGAGCACGAGGTCCCAGGGCCTGCCAGTTCGGAACCTAGATTTCAGTTTCGATTGCAGGACTTCGATTGCAGGACTGCCGCCATAAATATTCTGATAGCATGCTTGGTCTGCAGAGCTACAGGGTAGCTAACATTCACGAAGGAACCACCATTGGATGCTGTACCCTGATACCTCGCAAGCACATGTTCACTAAAACCTCAAAACAACCTAAAAAAAACCCTAATTTCACACCCATTTTGGTTTATTATTCTACGAATAATGCACCTATGTATTCGCTTAGCAACAATTTTTTATAAAACCCCCTCTTTTGGTTTATCATTCTGTGAATAATACACCTACGCTCAACAAAACATTTTTATAACGCCCCCTCAAAAATTTTTTTGACATGGACAAGGACCCCCCCCCCCCCCCATTTAATAGAGCAGTCTGCGCTCCCCTGCGTTATTAAACCAATCTCTAAAACAGTCATCATGAGGCGAGTGACTGAAAATAGCAAGTTTTGCTATAGCAGCATCGATTGAGAGACCTGCTTGCTGGCCTGGCATCGAAAGTCTGTTCAAGAAAAGCTAGTGTACCTGAAAACTTTCAGCCAACAGCACAGTATCATTGGTGTACTTGATGTAGCTAATGCGCTCACCATTTTCCAACCTCCAAGTCATGAACAGCTTCCTCCAGATATGTGCTCCAGATATATTCGCATAAATGTTGAATAAGAGAGGAGAGAGCAGGCACCCATATTAACCGGATGTTGAGCTCAGGTGTCACGATACCGCCTACCAGCGGCCTTGCGTCCATAAAGCAGGCCACTATGGCCACTGTCCCGGCACCCAAAAATACTAGGAGTAAAAAAAAGCCCAACCATGTGTTCAGTTGGCATTTGAATTTCCCTCCGTACACTGTACCTAGCTTTTTTTCACAAAGTTCAACAGCGACCCGCTAGATTGCTCACTATCGATATTCACGATTCACGTACAGCATCCAATGGTGGTTCCTTCGTGAATGTTAGCTACCCTGTAGCTCCGCAGACCAAGCATGCTATCAGAATATGGCGGCAGTCCTGCAATCGAAACTGAAATCTAGGTTCCAAACTGAAAGGCCCTGGGACCTAGTGTTTCCATGGTAACTGAGAAAAGTGGCCCGTGCGCGCATGCTTAGTCGAGTAAAAATTTAGTTCGCCACTCCCACTTTGGGCCATGTCTCCAGAATCTGATTTCCACCCAATCTGATTTCCACGCCTGCTCTCAATCGATTCGATCCCTTCGATTCAAATTGTCATCTCGATATGGGATGCTTAGGTATGTCTTTCGATTTGTTTTGGTTGTCTCATGAATCACATTCGCTTTCATCTGTTGAGTCGGTTGTCAGTTTTCCGTTTTTTGCGTCGAATTTTGTGCGTTTGCGTTCGGTCCTGTTCCGGTGACAGATTTGGATTTATGGTACCTACTTGCGTTTTGTCCTGTCTTGTGGTTTTGTTTTGTGGTCTTGTGGACTGATCGGCGTCGTAACACACAGATAAGTACTCACCTAGCTTCTCCATTCAAATAGGTACTGGCCGACGGGTCATTGATTCGTTCTGTTTTTATTTACTATATTTTTGCACTTACCACATGAATTCTGTGGCTATTTATACAGTCGAATTTTTCGACGTTTTCTTACGAAGATAGAGTGCTGATTAAAAGTTTAGGAAGGGATAATCCTTTAAGGAATAAGCCTTTGCTGAATTTCACTCAGTCAGTAAATAAACGGAAGGGTGTTGTTGCCTTGAAGTATTTTGTAGAAAAATCTGTTGGTTTTTGTTCTGGTTTGGTGCCTCACTGTTTTCAGAGCCCGCGCACCGCTACTGCCGCCTACATACGTTGTTTCTTTATGGGAAATGTGATGATTCCCTATATGGGGCCTATGAATGTGTAGAATAGGGACAGGAGGAACCTATTACTAATATCCCGCGAGCATGACCACAGCAGGTGCTAGATGAAATATAGGGAACTAGTACTGGTACCCCGCGAGCATGAACCACAGCAAGTATCAGTTGCTCAGTCGCTCGATACTTTTGCTAGCACCCCGCCAGCATGTACCACTGCGAGCACCGAAGAGGTGTGAGGTGTGGGTGAATGAGAAGTCGTGTGCGCGAGAATGATCGATCGAATGGCGAGCTGGGCCAGAAGGGCTGTTTATAAGGGCCCTCTTCCAACGTCCCTCGTCCACAATCGGCCCGTACGACCGTTGAGAGCGGTTCAGGTTGAAGGAGGGAGGCCTTCTCCCTTGGCACTAACCGACTCGTCGTTACCTTCATTTATTTGGTAAAAATCTTACCAGATTACATAGGAGTGGTAAGTGTAGATATTTACGGGGAACCACGACTGGAAATATATTAATAGATACAAAATGTATTACGTGGGTTACCTACATTATTATTACAATTGAAACGAGTTTCTCTTTAAATTCAGTTTAAAACTGAGTTTTAAATCAATTTTTAAAACAAATATTTGAAACTGTAACAATTCTACTAACAAGTTCGTAGTCCGACGAATTGACCCACCAATATGCGAAGGTTTATGAAAATTGGAGGGTCTATGAATTTATCCGCATGAGTCTATTGAGAAATTTATTCGCTAGAATATGCTGAATGGTAGTTTTACATGCCTGTGAACGGCTAAGAATGACACTTATATTCATATTTGTTCGGCTGGGAGGCTGATGCTGTCGGAAGACAAACGGCCAGACGGGTTCTTTGGACTGGGTCGCTTCATCAAGTCACCCCAACGAGATGCCAAGTCAGACCCTCCCCTTTCAGACTTTGTAGATTAATCCGAGATTTTTTCATCTTCCTTCACCACTCTCACATTTTTTCTTTCGACTACATCAGCTTTTACATTTTTCTTCTCCCCGCGAAAGAATAACTCTTTCGAGGAAAAAAATGAACCGGTCACGATTTTTGGCATGGTTTCTATTTCAGTTAAGAGAAGAGAGGAGGCTCCATCAGCACAAGTTTAACGTCATTGATCAGGGCAGAATCAAGGTTTGATTAGTGACTATTCCATCTTTCCAAGTTCTACGTATTTCAAGTAATGTTTTTTAAGGTCGTTTAAAATATTTGGCCTATTGTATTTCTTGGCTCGGCATGGATTTAAGCTACCAATTTTATAAAACTAGGCGAGTCAAATAAACAATTGTTTTATTCTTTGAATAATACAACTATGTATTCGCTCAGCAAAAAATTTTTATAGCACCCCCTCAAATTTTTTCTATTCCGTTTCAAGGTGCGTAGGTACGCCGCGCCGTACGCCGTCCGCCGTCCGCCGTATCACGTGTACTGGCTTAATTTTTGGTCTGAAAAATTCGTTCGTTCCCACACATGCTCCATTTGGGTCCTAGTTGTGTCCGAAACTTTGCAGCCCGATCGGAATATACCCACGGATGTTATGAGTGAATGGATAAAAATAGGTACTTTTTGTGTTTTCTTAACATGTTAGTAACATGAGCTTTTGAGGTATCGCTTTCCATTTTTTTGGGGACGAGAAGACAGAATATGAAGTCGGTTTTGACCAAAGAGTGGAAAATTGAGGTTCTACCAAAAATGTTCAGCTCCCAAAATTGATTTTTTATCAGTCAAAAACCTGGGAAATCGTCTGAAATCACCCTTAATTTGTATAATAACACTAGAAAAAGTGTCAACACGTGGATTAAGACGATTGAACGGCAGGCACTACCAATTATCGAGGATCATTTGGGGGGGAAAAAAGGAGGAGGATTCGTGTTTCTATGGACCAAAATTTGTGGAAACCATCAGAAATAGCTATTTCAATTATTTCACATGAAAGAAACAATAAGTGAACAGCCAACATTTCTGCATGTATGTCCAGTAGAATAGTAAACCCATGTGACAAGGACTTTGCAGCGTTTTTTCAAAGAAATTGCGTTTCGAGGCGTTGCTCCCTTCAAACTTCCATTTCTGTTGACAAATAAGTTTCATTTGGTTCAAAAGAGTTTCATTACCTAGCTGAGAAATGGTCTAACATTGCGGGAGATTAAGTACCTACATTACTTACAGTCAGGAGTAATTTTCTGTGAAAACGCCATACTGCAATGGGTCAAACAATTTTGAACGCAACCACATGACGGTTATATATAGTATGATAGCCCTGCATCCCCCATCCATAAAGAAGGTTTCGGTTTGGAACTGCAAGGGTTGGGTTCGGTTCGGAGATATGGGCGTCAGAAGAGGGCACCATCCGAAGGTCCTTCCTGTTCCGGAATGTTCCAGAGGGTTGTGGAGCATCGAAGAGACTTCCTATTCCGGCACTTTCAGAACGTTTTACAGAATTCTGAACCTTCGAAGGGAGCTGAGAAGGGTGCGAGATGCGTGCGACGCGCCTGGCGCAGGCCATGCGTCAGTATACTTTGGAAATAGATTTTAGCCGATCATGGAAAAGTGAAAGTGATAAAATAGTATAGTAATAGGATAGTAACTTTTGTACATCCTATCCCATGAGAAGGGTTTATGGATGTAGGCACGTATGGATGTATGGATGTGAATAACACATACCAGGTGTATTGTTCACAGAATAATAAACCAAAACTTGACTTTTCTTCCATATGTTTTTTGGCGTCCACTCTCGGAAAAAACTTCCTCGAAGTCTCAGGTTTCCAGCGGTATCAGTAAAAAAAAATTGTTACAGTGTAATTCGGGGAAGAAAATGATTTTTGAATGCGGAAAAACGTTGATTTTCAGGTAAAAATAGAGTTTTTCACCAAAAATTGTCTTTTCACATAAAAATGAGTTTGAAATCGTTTTATGTATTTTTTTACGTCGAATCGAATGGTGACATTTTTACACCTCCTCGACCAGAAAATAAGGGATTTTCAAGCCCTTTTCTCAGGCTGAACGTGCTGAATCAGTAGACATTTGACGAAATTCGATAAACAGGAAGTCTTCTATGCCAGCCTAAGTTATTTTTCTCCCTAAATACTATCAAGTTGGTATAGGATGTTGTTGTTGGGATGAATTTTTTCAAAAAACTACTGACTGGGAGAGACGGCTGATAACACTTCATTTTTGGCCTATGACTAAAGTAAGTGATCGACCTGAAAGGCTTACATGAACAGTCACGCTTGAAACTGAGAGCTCACAAACGCAGATTGAATCTCGTGCTGAAAAATGTTGAAAAAAACTTAGGCTGGCATAAAAGACTTTCTGTTTGTCGAATTTCAACCCCTTCAACCTGAGAAAAGAGCTTGAAAAGCTTATTGGTCGAGGAGGTCTGAAAGTGTCACCATTCAATTCAGCATTAAAAAAACAACAACAAAAAACTTTAAGATGTCAAATTTGTTTTTATGTGACAAGCCAATTTTGGTGAAAAACGTCGATTTTTACATATATCCAACGGTATTAGTCAACGGTTTTCTAACGGTGTTAGTCAAAAAAGTTACAGTGAAATTTGGGGAAAGAAAATGAATTAAAAATCAACGTTTTTCCGAATTCAAACGTCATTTTCTCCCCCAAATTTTATTGCAACTCTTTTTTATTAATACTGTTGGAAAGCTGAGACTTCAACGAAGTTTTCTCCGAGGCGTCCACGCCAAAAAAAAAGCACTGTACTTGGAGCGGGAAAATGGATGGAAGAAAACTCCGGTTCTTGAAAATGCTTCAAATTTGCATTTTTACCTAACTTTTCATTTGCTAAGTCTGAATAATAAATTTTGAATTTTGGTTTGGCATTAGGGAGATGGGAAATTTAATGTTCTTTCCAGCGGCATCCTCAATTTTGATGTTCCATTGTACCCAAAGGGAGTTGTGGCCGTTTTAGTCAGAAAAGTGAAAAAACACTTAAATCATCTAACAGTCGGAAAAATAAGTGACTGAGGAAAATATTCTAGGAGGCACTTTTTGTCGGAAATGAGCTCTAAAATGGATCCTGATTTGCGTGCGCGCGTGCGTGTGTAGCTGGAGAATATAGAAAAATAACACTCAACGTTCGGAACCCAATTATCCCACTCCCCGCCCACCCCAAGATATTGCAACCGAGCTGATGTTGGTGGGACTACGTTAGTTACTCAGTTTCCAGATTTTTCGTCTAGAAAAATATCGTGAGTATTTTTGTGTGGTCCTTGCTGGTATCACTTTACAAGCAAAAATATTAAAGAAAAAACCTGAAAATATGAGTTTTTAAAGGTCGACTGAAATTATAAATCATTTATTACAGGCATAAACCGTCAACTTTTAAAAAAAGATTAATATTTGAGTGAGAGGAAGTTGATAGCAAGCGGGTATGCATACTGTTGTACAAGCAGCCACTAGATTTCCACAGCAATGGTGTTGAGTAAATTTGTTATCTATTTCCTAGCGCAAACACCGAGTACAATTTGGAGTACACAGTCATTCAGTCGGCAGCGTTGTTAGGGGAGCAGATTAATCACTTCGGCGGCCGTCGTCCCATGCACAGTCCAGGTGGCGTTCCGTCGTGTTGTGGTGACCCCGAGTCCGCCAGTCTCATCGCCTACCGGACGTGTCCTCTCTGACCCAACCACATTACTTCTGACTAGGTGGGGTTCCGACAACAACCCCCCCCCCCACGTCACTAAGGCAATACTGCCACCGTATCCGTCGGTTCTAATTATCAATCATCCGACAAGATCATGATTAACAACGGCTGCTGGCTTCGCTCGCTCTTCCGAGAAATCTATGAATACAAGGGCGGAACCGGAAGGGAAATGCTGGGGTGGGGGGGGGGGGGGGTGGTTAGAGGCCAAATTAACCACCGAACGCCTAGAAGGTTACTTAGAAAAGCAGTTTTACACATTTTAAGTTCTTTTAACCTGGAAACTGAGTTTTTAAATTTGAAACAGTATATTTTGGATTTAGGTGAAGAGTCGAGAAAAAGATACCTATCAATATTGTCACTTTTGGTTTATTATTCTGTGAATAATACACCTATGTATTCGCTCAGCAAAAAATTTTTATAACACCCCCTCAAACTTTTTTCTTTTCCGTTTCAAGGTGCGTAGATTCCAAAAATGCAATGTCCGTCCGCCGTACGCCGTCCGCCGTCCGCCGTATCACGTCTACAGGCTTCATTTTCGGTCTAAAAAATTCGTTCTTTCGCACACATGCTCCATTTGGGCCCTAGTTGTGTCCCGAAACTTTTCAGCCCGATCGGAATATACCCAGGGGTGTTATGAGTGAAAATATGTGTAAAAATAGGTTCTTTTTGCGTTTTAGCAACATGTTGGTAACATGAGCTTCTGAGATATCGTTTTCCATGTTTTTGGGGACGAGAAAACCGAATATTAAGTCTATTTTGGCCAAAGACTGGAAAATTGAGTTCTACCTAATGTTCAGCTCCCAAAATTGATTTTTTATTAGTGAAAAACCAGGGAAATCGTCTGAAATCACCATCAGTTTGTACAATAACACTGGAAAAAGTGTCAACACGTAGATCAAGACGATTAAATGGCACTACCAATGATCAAAGATAGTTAAGAAAAAAAGAAGAAAAAAAAGAGCGTACCTAATTTGTGTTTCAAGAGCCAAAATTAATGGAAACCATCAGAAATAGCTATTTCGATTACTACGCACGAAAGAAACAATAAATAGAACCCATGTGACAAGGACTTTGCAGCGTTTTTGACGATTTACATTGATATGTAGTGGTGGAAGCGGGAGTTAGTGTATAATTTAGTTTTTGAAGCTATAAAACTCATGATCACCATGGTATAGTTCGAACCCACGAAATTGGCTCATCTTCGCGCTGAAAATAAATTAAGGCGACAATCCATATTCCAATCGTTTTCGTCGTAAATGATAGCCCTCCACAGTCTTCACCGAATCAACAATTGGTACCTGAACGACCTGCTATAGGATGGCTTCAACCCAACTCTGGGACCAGAGATATGGGGGGAGAAGGACGATGACTCATAAACAAATCCATTAAAAATCATGTTCTTACGTCTTGAGTCCTATCCATTTCGTTAAATCTGAGTTTGAGTCCGCTAAAATCGGTCTTCAACTTTCCGATTTCAGCCTTGAGCTCTCTGTTGTCAGCTCTCAAAGTCTGAATTTCTTTGGAAACAACAGCGAAATCCTCCTTACTAACAGCCGCACTACCACTTCATTGATTTTCCTGTCAATCGAAGCATCAAAACGTCTAAGAAGTTCCCCATATACTCAGGGCTTAACATATTAAATTCCTGGCTGCTTTTTCTCTTAGATGCAGATGAATCAGCAAAATTCATTCCGCCTATTTCAAATGAGGAAAACTCTGGTCCTCCTTTCAGGTAGTGAATCGTAGTGAGGCGAAAAATACTGATCAACTGAATTTTGCCTTTAATATAGATGAGCTTTCTGTCAGCAAGATAGTAGTCAGTAGGTAGGTATATACATCGCAAATAGGAGAGGCGGCTGGTGAACGCAGCCAGGAAAACGTGAAACGTGAGTGAACATTTTGATTTTGGACACAAAAAATGGTTTCCTCTCAAAATTGAAAACCAAGCTTCTGCTACTTTGGTAAACTCGGAAGCAAAAGTGATCATTCGTCTCAATTTAACTCCGCAAGGGTTTCCATCGAATTAGAAGCAGTAGTAAGAGGCATTTTCAACCTCAGGCATCTCGGGTGGAGGAAAAATGGTGACTTGATGACAACACCACACTACCACGTGCGTCCACACGCAATGCACCCTCCTTTGACCCTCCATCTCCACAAGGCATTTGATTAGGGCGGAGGTTGAATGAAAAGGGCTTCTTCCTCCTCCTCGACCACTGAACGGATAGGATTTCATTCTATTGAGAGAAAAACAGCCTGGTGATTCCAAGGGTTTCGATGTCACGACGCCACGTGTACCTACGTTTTTTCATTCCCACGGAAGCGTTGAGAGTGGAACGAGTGTACCTATTGGTTATTGAGCGATTTCTTTTTTCGAATGAGTTTTTGATCAAGTCTCTTCAAGTCTGGCGATCGTGGTGGTAACTGGAAGAAAATGGCAGGTTAGTTACTTGTAACCACTTCATCGCAATGGTCGCTCAATCTACATGGTTACGGATATTCAAATCCATTCATTACCTAAAATACGTGTTTGAATGGGTGATAAGGTTTCCACGATGTTGCATACGTAAACGACAACAGCTCGATATGTATTAAATTCATGTACAGGGACCTACGCGAAGAACCTCTGTAATTTAATCACAATCGGTTGATCAGAACCAGCGTTATGAGGGTGACAAGGGTATCAGGTTTGCCCAACCCAAACATACCTACTCTTCGACCACCTACCACATATACTCGCATCTACTCTTTCATAAATTTAGAGAGTAATGCGTAACGTTTTCTTTTCGTTCTCTTTTTAGTTGAAAATATGAGAAAACCTCAGCAAAGTTCGCAGGATTCGGTTCTTGTTGTGCCATTTGTGCATAAAGCACAAAGTATAAAGCACATCTGGTCGCTCAACATACTTTGTGTGAACAGGTACCTAGTTATTCTTTTCGTAGCTTACCTAATAATATACATAAAAATACATAGCTCTTTAATAATTAGTGGTACATTTGGTCAAATTTAGAATAAAATTGTGAGTGAGTCGTTTTGTTCTGAGTAAATGGTAATTTATGCAACATGCAGAAATAGTGCATATACCTAATACTTATATGATAGATTATTATGTTATCTTAGATATTTAATGAACACCTCGCTAACGCCAATTACACATACGCACATGAACACACCTATATGACATTTCGCTAACCAAAATTCCTAACTCTTCTAATAATTTTCTTGGCATTGTTTGTGTGGGCTGAACTCAGAATAAAGCTAGAATTCAATTTGTATGGAAGGGGAAAAACCGCATTTCAGAAACAAACCCATTTCAAACTCATCAAAAACCAAATCTGTAAAACAGAAAATGTTGCCAAGATGTGGCTTGAAGGTTCCTCGCAGCCTTTAAGAAATAGGCTTCTTCATGAACCACTGTGATGAAATGCTAAACTTTGACGCTAATTTTCGCATGTTAATGTTATCCATGTTAAAATTCCGTGGACTGGTTCTTCACTCCCTGTGTTATTCCATTTATTAACTCCATTTATTTGTCACTTTTTGTGAAGCAGCGATAACTCGAGAGGGTTAGGATTGCTGGAACAACAGATTCACGAATATGTACTCACGAGGAAAGAAATTAAACCCAGGCACTCATTAAATCGCCAGGCTTTTTTTCTCCTGGAAGGGTAGTAATTGCCCACACGAGTGGTCGAATCGCTCTGTTTCAACAGGTAGGATTTTTCTATAAATATCCGTCTCCTCCGGGACATCCCGCCCAACATCGATTGAGCTGTGGTGAAGTAGTTAATTATTCCTCAGACAAAAGGGCAACAGAGCACGAGAAATTGAGGGGTTCTCTTCCCCAACCCCCTTTTCATCATTAGTGAAGATGAAGGGACGCAAAAA
Source organism: Leptopterna dolabrata (assembly GCA_954871275.1). Classification (NCBI taxonomy): domain Eukaryota; kingdom Metazoa; phylum Arthropoda; class Insecta; order Hemiptera; family Miridae; genus Leptopterna; species Leptopterna dolabrata. The sequence goes on from OX940976.1 coordinate 37,452,250, forward strand.
TTGGATCTATGTTTCATTTTATCGAACCAGCAAGAATTAATTCAGGCTCTTTTGTCTAATTAGTATTTTGCTATCAGACTCAAAGCCAAAAGGAGCCAACAAATAAATAAGGGAAAGTGGAAGGTCAGACACACACACATAGCCCGGCTGTGAAGTAGACGTAGGACCCCCGATTTTCAACATCGGATATCTTTATTTCGCCTTTCCTTCCTTATACATATAACACAATTATGACCTTCTTCCACATTCTACGTCCTTTTCACAGTTATTCGAACCATAATATTCCAAAAATCATCTTAATTTTGGACTCACTAGAATACCCCATTATATTCGGCAGATTTGATTAAATTTTCGATTATCATGCAGGATGAGTTCCTGAAGGTCTCATGTGAATTTAAAAGCGACCGGTATGATAGTCGCTTTCCCCAAGCACAAGCAGCAAAAACCTCAGTTGAGCATATCGCGTGCTCTATCCAAACAATTTTAATGTAATTTGCATGGTTCATGCAGGTAGGATCTTAGACGGCCCCCTGCGAATGTTACTCCGACTGGACTGAACTGCTTCTGCGCGTAGGCGGGCAACATAAATCTTGTAACGCTTGCGGCGGATTTATTGACTTTTTCCCGTATGACCGATGTGACTATCTTTCTATAAACGCTGTGATTTGCAAGGATCTTGCAGAGCTTTTTAAGGGATCTGTACAAACCTCATCACTTACGAGCCGCTTATAAGCCGATAAAATATTTCCTATTCAACGGATGTTGGTGAAATTTTCAGGGATCATGCAGGTTAGGTACCTACTGACCCCTTACTATTTCCTCAGTCAAGTGATTGGAGCAACAACACATTTCAAGAGCCATTCAAATTACATTTAATTCTGTTGATAACAGTAGTTTTGCGAATGGGTATGACAAACTTGCTCTTATATTAAGCATTCAATTCATAATAGATAGGAACCTCCGCCGATTTACCCAAGTTTCGTAGGTTGTTGGGGTGTGTTTTCTTTATCGGTAGGACAAATTGATGATACCTCAGCGAATTATACGAATCTTCTAAGCAACGATGGGACCCCCCCCCCCCCTCCCTGCCGCCTTGGCAGGCCCATTCTGAAGGAGGTATTTCCGAATGTGATTCTAAAATCCTATATCATCATTTAATTATAAGCAGCTCTCAGAATGTCACCTTAATTCAACTATATGTAAAATTATAAATAATATTTTGAACATTTCTGTCGGTCATCGTTCAACGTAAAGCATCAACTTGCTAACCACCAACAGAAAGTTGAAGATTCAAAACCGTGGTTTAACCCACTGGTTTAAACAATAGGAAAAATTAGAACACTCTTCAAAACCCAATGCACGCAAGACAGATGAACAGAGTTAGTAAACTTGGTGGGGAAAAATAATGAACAATCGAACAGTCTCCTTAACATGTTTTAGTACGAGTATATTTTCGGTCATACTGCCGGAAAGAAATTACAGTAGGTATCTATTTCCACCAAGTTTCCAGCGACCACATCCGCGTACACCTTAAAACCCTTTCAAGCAAATTGCGCCACCCGCAATTTCACCGAACTTTCTGAAGTGGGAGAAAATCCTAGGTCGTTACCTTACTGACTTCCGCCAATCAACTTTGACAGGATGTAAGGCTCACGCGTGGACGATTTCAAATAAACTTACAGTAATTTCCAGACTCCAGTACTGGCCTTTGAGGAGACGGCCAAAATTTTTGAATATTAAGCACTTACTGATTGTGAATAACGCTTTCAACGTAAACGCACAATTTGACTTCGTTTGGCTGTAATTATTTTGAAGGCACTCATGGTCCTTCAGTTAAATTGTACTCTTTTATACTGTTCACACACCGCTTTTAGCATGGCGGAGGGTAGTTCCGGATGGTAAAACAGTTTCCAACTTAATTTCAAACTGCTGAACCGACTTGTATGAGACAAATGAAAAGTAGGTATGAAGGTACTCTATTGATGTGGGAAACACTCGAAATTTTCATATTCACGTTATGGTTGACTGAGTTAGAAGTTGAACTGAAGTGTAATTGATTTTGTTAGTATTTATAGATTGGTAGAGTGGTTAGTGAGGAAACTTTTGTTTCATTGTGATTGGGTTTTGGAAAACGATCGGAAATGGCGTCCTCAATCTGATGTTACGCTGCCATTCTACAGGGTGGGTACGCAAAATCGAGACTTAACGTAAAGTGAGCCTGCCAGGGATTTTCCTCTTAAAAAACCGAGTAGCCGCACCTATGTGAATAATAAACCCCACGAGGCTCTGAAATGTAAATCGAGTTACCGGGAACAGAGGCTTTGAGACTATTGTTACGGAGTTGATCCAAATTCAAAAACAACTGCAAAATAATTTTTCCAAAACGGTTCATTATTCTCTGTATAGATAACTTTTCTTGAAATGTATTCCCTAGATTTCCCGAAAACCCTATCCTTTGTGGGTAGCAGAACATAGAGAAGGTAGTTGGGAACTAGAGAGGTCATAATCATTTCTCCCGAGTCATCCATGCATCACAGTAGACCCACTGAACACCAAGTACTCATTTTAAAATCACGTATTTATTTGGATTGGCGCCTGGAAGTGCATTATTCGCATATATCGTCATTTGCACAGTAATGTTCAGTATTTGCACAGCATTCACAAAAATATCGTCATACATTTGGTTTAATAATTTTAACAGTTTTCTCTTAATAGGGGATTTATCTAACGTCGTCGATATTTGTTGAGAAGTTTGTACCTACACAAAAAAATTCTAATTGTCTACGTCTACCTTATTTGCTTGAACTAAGATCATCTCAGGCAGAACAAAAAAAAACATGATTTCATATAGCATGCATGTTTTGAATCATCTGGCCCCATAATCATGGTACCTATGCTCCAGTTATACTATTTCATTTACGCTCGTGTTGATGATTTTTCAGTTCAAACTTCAGGCCCGAACTGCCAATGAACGGGTGTTCTAAACAAATCCAAAATTTCGCTCTGTGACTTAGCGGTTGCGATTAGATACTGGACGCCCCTCATAACAACCCAGGACGGTGCAGCAATGGAATAGCCTTGAGCGAAATGATCAGAACATAATATTCTGATCCTCCTGAGAAGACAAAGTTTACTTCTAATTCTATTACTTCTATAAAGAAATCTACTTTTTGAATGAAACTATACTATTCTATTGAACGTTTCTGAACTAAGAAATTTTGAAAATGTCATTCCTTTTTTGCACCCTTTCTTTATAGTGCCCACATACCCATTTCAAAGTTTCTACATTGATTGATTGATTTTTTTTGTTTAATTTTTGTAATACCTAAGTAACACCAACAAATTATTATTATTATTATTATGGTGGTTTGAGAGCAGAGGTGAGGATTGGATAGGTGATGTTTTAGATGGAGATGAAAAGGTGATGGTAGCTAGCGTTTAAAAGGTTACCACCTATGGTGAAGCCAGGAGGGTTACCACCACTAAAAACGCTAGAGGATATGCCCAGACGGTTCCACCAGGTTGGTTAACACTGGACCGGTTCCACCACTCCGAGTTCTTTTAGGTGAGAAAGGTAAGGAGGTATGAGGAGAGAGAGAAAAGTCATTGACTTGAGGTTTGAGCGTAGAATGGCGAGCCGGGTGAGAACAGTGGGTTTTATAGAAGCTCTTCCACCCTCCTCCGGTCCTCTGACGGTCCCTAAAAACCGTTGAGGGACTGACGGAGGGAAGAGAGGCCTACCCTACTTTCGTCACGTAGACCCTCCATTTGTTCCGTTTATTTGGGCAATCTTAATAGGTACATGGAGTGGTATCCCGGGAGGATATCACGACAATTTTTTTTTTTTTTTTAATTTTTTATTTTGGAAACGAATGTTTTATCATTATTATCATTCATTCAGTTTCAAAGGGAAAAGTACTACCGACGGAGGACGGACGGATCTTGATTTACGGATTCTACCAAGGTACTTTGAATCCCCAAGGTTCATTATTGAAATAATAAACAAAAACGTCAAAGCCGACTGGGTTGAGACTAACGTAGTAAAGGGAAAAACGATGAAATAAAAATAATGTAATGAAAACAAAAGAGGAAAGCTTCATAAAGGACACGCGCTACAGCACCTCAAAGCTTTGAAGGTGTTGAATATAATATTATATAATTTTTTTTCCCCAGTGGGTCGGTGGCCCCAAAGGTGTTTGACCTACTCTTCGAAACCACGTAAGCAAATCAAGGGTATTCGGAGGAAAACGTCAGGCTTTGCTCGAGTTTTGTATTGTTTCATTTCTTGTGAACATTCTGTAGCTGCTATGTGGGTACCGGATTAGACTTGCAAAATTATTTAGAGGGGGGGGGGATATTGGCTGTTGAATATCTAATAGCCAATTCTGAATTCGCCATATATGTATTAGTGTCGATTAGTCATAATCATTAGTCATAATGGGGTACCCAACTAAATCGACTGCAGGGTGTGCAAAACAAAAATGAATGATTCTGTTTCGATTATCAAGCACTCTGCTAATCTGCTGACCTGTGCTGAAAAATTTGCAACTAAACGAAGGAGGTGATTTCATAGTTTTGTGGAAGTGCCTACTTAAGTACCTGTTCTAGGTTGGTTTTCCCGGTTCGTTAGAAGAATCGTAATACCTAAATCCAAAAACAACCCTGTTGTAAAATTTACCAGCCAAAAAAAAACCTCTTCAGCCGTAAAAAGGATTTATATCAATTTTCCCCGCCAAAATGCTCAGACACCGGTGCTCTGAGACACCGTAGTCACTAGTGAAGTTAGCGATTATAACTGCTACCCAGAAGGCAAACTCGGCTGGTCGGCTGGTTTTGCTGGTAGGTATCACAGTGAATTCATAACCGATCTTTGCGCATTCGACTATAATATTCGAATATTTTTTGATTCTTGTTTGTGAGTTATAGATGCTGCTGAACTCCCACGTTTCAAACACAACACGTTCGTAACATATACTTGAATATATTATGGACTGAATATTATAAGCTTGAATATATATTCAAGCAGCTCAACTATGGGAATATTTATATAGGCAGTAGGACAACTGCAATCTTTTATTCTCAGACAGATCGAAGGACAATCTTGAAGACGTAAAATGTTTGATCTCCCCAGTTAATATAGTAGCAGCATTAAAGCAATTAATGTTTTCGCGTGAACCGAACATCAAACATCACAACTTTGGTCCGATAGACGAGAAACCTCAATGAGAAATATTACTTAGGCAATAGATTACATTTCGCCCTGGAAAAAGCGATAATAATTTGACTGGGATCGCTTGAATAGAACCAGAAAGCTACATGAGTTTTATAGGAAATGCCACGAAAATATCTCGACGGAGATCGTAAGTTACCCAAACGTGATAAAGTAGAACCACCGCACATACTCTCAGAATTTAAAATATTTCAGATTGCTCGTCTGGTCGGATATAGTTATTGCCAACTGGAAATTTGGTGAAATGGAAAGTCAATCACTCTAGAAGAAAAAGAAGAAAAACATGCATTTATTTGAACACCATTAGGTAGTTAACCAATACATTTTGTTAGAATATGCATGAATACAGACAATGGGCTATGCCCGTCTGCCAGAGTTCGCGCTTTTCTATTTGCTGTTAGGTTTAATGCTATATTTTTGTACACTGACACAGGATATCTTGCTGTTGACGTTATAATAATAGACAAACTACATGGGCAAGTACTATCAGGATGATCCCAGTCGAAATATTGAATCAACTCCGCTCTATATCCCCATGCAAACTTTAGCTAACGGCAACCAATTCTCTCCATTGAATACAGCCAGCAGTGCATTAGGAGAGAGCCTAGGTGTTCCAAAATTCGTCCTGCGGAACTCCGCAAGGACCGGAAGGTCTGTGTTCCATGTCCTCAGGCGGGGACATGTTGCAAAGGGAGCATATTTTGTTGTGGCCATCTTCTTCATCCGGCATATGTGGTCGGCAGTTCAGCTTCAGCATGTCGCCTCGGACCCCGCAAACCCAACGCAGCACAATCGTGGAGGCTTTCTGTTCCTTCGACGTCAGATCGACGGGTCGGAGGTTCATGTCTAAGAATCTGTAGATCCGATTTGATGATCCTAATCCTCCAGCCTGGGTCGTCTCCATCCATGAGGCCCTCACCCTCTCCTGCACATCCACCAGCTGGTCCTTCCACCTATTTCGATCCTCGAAACAATTACTAAGTGAGGATGCATGCTGCTCATACAATCGTTTGAGGTTCCCGAACCAGAACAACTCACGTCTGACAATTTCTGTAGCCACTGCTCGAGGGAACCTGCTGCCCGGCATCTCTAACCCTTTGAGCAGAAACTTTGTATGTAAGCCAAGGGTGAACAAGGGGGCTCGACCGCAGTCTCAAGGATGTGACAGAGTGAGAAGAGTGACGGTGGACCCTCGACAGGCCCCCTCCCAGACCAGCGAAATTATCATCGGTTAGAAGAGATATCGATTACGCTTCCACCAAACGACCCCACCGGAAAAACAAACGACTCGAGAACAGCCACTGTAACACTCCTCACATGACATACTTCTGGGTTGCAGAAGTATGACAGGAAAAAGGGGGGTTGAAAATTACTATGAAGTTCTTGCTCAGGAAAGGACATCTGAACAACTTCAAGGTGACTAACCTGCACCCTAATGGTACTGTCTCAATAATATTTACTGGTGGAGAACAAAGCTACTACATACGAGTATTGGCGGAGAAAAAAAATGTTGTCAGAGGTTGATGTCCAGTGAATTGTGCTCATCTGGGTGATCATCCTCCATCGTTGGGATGGAACAACTACTGGGACTTGTAAATTGGGATACGGCATTAATCGCCTTCAAATGAGCTCAATATATTTTAATTACATTGACACTCTAAAGGGGGAAGGGGAAGCCAATAGATGTACATATGAATTATCAAAGGGGCAGAATGTTTGTAAAGGAATCCTTCTGGAAACCTTTGGGCTTATCCTTCTGGAAAGCCCACAAAAAGTGGATGGAATATGGTGAATTATTCAGCGCATACTTCCAAACCACGCTCTGCTACCATGTGACAGAGTGAGGAGAGTGACGGTGGACCCTAGAGAGTCCCCCTCCTAGACCAGCGAGATTATCACCGGTTGAGAAGGGATATCGATTAGGCTTCCAAGAAACGACCCCATCTCCACCGGAAAAACAAAAGACTCACAAGGTATATGACATAGGGGTATTTCGGGGAAGATGAAACAGTCTTTTAACAAAGAACTTGAGGACTCGCTCAACCACATCATATTGTTGATCACTCCAAACCTGGTCAAAATTCAATCACTCTAAAAACGAACGTTCACGCCGAACGTTTCAGGGCTTAGAGCGAAACATAATCACGGATAAAATACACTGCCAAGGTGATGGCACAGGAGCTTCCTCGTCACAATCAGAGTGACCCATTATAAAATAGAACAGACTCGGAAGCAAAATAACATAACATTACATTACATTACATTACATTACATAACATTACATAACGTTAAATATACATATTACATAACATTACATAACATAACATAACATTACATTACATAACATTACATGAAATATACATATTATACATAACATGACTTCCATAATACATTACGTCCATTATACATAACTAGCCTGACCGCTCGCTTCGCTCGCTATCCGAGATTCGCTGTACGCAGTATCGTGGAACCAACAAACGACGGAAAAATCCCATACCCTACCGGGTATTTGTGCCCAATTTTATCAAAATCCGTCAAGCCATTCAGGAGTTGACCATGGTCGACCATATTTCCGCTATGGTCAGGGAATTAAAAATGCGCCTACGTTCAACTTGGTAGGCTACCGGATATTGGTGCCAAATTTGGTCGATATCCGTTGAGCAATTCGGGATTCGACCATGGAGGGGCCCATGGATGCGCTAAGGTCGACCGCGGGGGTAGTCCGAAGGGTCGATCGTAGATAGAATTTCACGTAGATTACGAATACGCGATAAAAAATAGGGGTTACCATTTCAATTAACGAAGTTGACCATGGTCGACCATAGTTCCGCTATGGTCAGGGAATTAAAAATGCGACGTTGCACAACTTGGGAGCCTACTGGATACTCGTGCCAAATTTGGTCGATATCCGTCAAGCCATTCAGGAGTTGACCATGGTCGACCATAGTTCCGCTATGGTCAGGGAATTAAAAATGCGACGTTGCACAACTTGGGAGCCTACTGGATATTCGTGCCAAATTTGGTCGATATCCGTTGAGCAATTCGGGATTCGACCATGGAGGGGCCCATGGATGCGCTATGGTCAGGGAATTAAAAATGCGACGTTGCACAACTTGGGAGCCTACTGGATATTCGTGCCAAATTTGGTCGATATCCGTCAAGCCATTCAGGAGTTGACCATGGTCGACCATAGTTCCGCTATGGTCAGGGAATTGAAAATGCGACGTCGCACAACTTGGGAGCCTACTGGATATTCGTGCCAAATTTGGTCGATATCCGTCGAGCCGTTTGGCCGTGCATAGAAGGACAGACAGACAGACAGAGCGCATGCGCAGGGCGAACCGCTGGCTCTATCATGTTGAAATTTATATGGGACCTCAATGGGCCCTACCCGCTTAATCCCTGAGAATTACATTGAAATTGAGTGAAATCTTTGGTTACTACGGCTGTAACAAGGAAATTGAATCTATTTCACGCCAGCGCATGCGCAGAGCGCACCGAGGGTCCGATCATGCTGAAATTCATACTGGAACTCACTAGGCCTTGTCCAAACAACCCTTGAAAATTTGAGCGAAATTGAATCAAAATTGTGAAAGTTATGCGTGTTTGTTGAATTTAACGTTAGCGCATGCGCAGGGCGTACCGCTGGATCAATCATGTTGAAATTTGTATGGGACCTCAAGGGGCCTTATCCGCACCATCCCTCAAAATTTGAGCTGAATCAATTCAAAATCGTGGAAGTTATGGCTGTAACAAGGAAATGCGGACAGACTCACAGACTCACAGACTCACAGACTCACAGACTCACAGACTCACAGACTCACAGACCGACAGACACGGAACCAAATTTGTTCAGTAGGCTTTGAAACGCAAAATGCAAGTGGAAATTTTGATTTCTGAAGACAAAAATTTTTTGGCTCACGAAAGTGAACACAAGGCTTCCGCTGCTTCGCAGACTCGGAAGCAAAATTCCATAATAATCACTTCTTAGGAAAACATTGTTCCTTATTCCCTCTCGATTTTTTATTATTCTCCGAGCTCCACTCTTCATTCCCACTTCCCGCCCCCCAACGCTCTTCTATTAGCGAATTTTCGAAGAAAAGGAAGCTATTGTTCTCGGTCCAAAATTTTTAAAACTCGAATTTCCGAAAGATTTTTATACCAAAATCCGTTTCAGACAATCCTGAATTCCCTGCCGAAAGACACCAAAAATTATATGTATATATATGTATATATATTTATATATTTATATATTTATATATATATTTATATATGTATGTGTCATTCCAGACGATAACTCTCGAAAGAATTGAGATAAAAAGTTCAAATTTGCACGAAAAATCTGTCTTGGCAATCGACAGGCTAAGTTCGAAGATGGGCAGAATCGGGTCACCCTAAGGGGGAGTTTTGGGGAGTTTTAGGGGGGGGAAATTACCCATAAATTCCCAAAATGAAAAAGTCTGACAAGTGACACCTCATTTTAAAGGTTTTTGTACGCTGAACACGATGGTGAAATCAGAATTGCGATATCTCATTCCATTCTCAAACTGGAGCACTTTGAAGATGAAGGAACGTGGTTATTTCTTGAGATGTTCTTCCTGGTTCGTCTGCTCTAATCTGATAACGGAATGGGATATCGCAATTCTGACTTCACCATCGTGTTCAGCGTTGGAAAATCTACAAACCGAGGTGTTACTCGGCAAAAAATGGAACAAAAAATTTGTTACGTACCTACCCAATACCTACTCTTCTGGTATTCAAAACATTTTTGATTTCCCCCTCCCCCTCCTTCCACCCCAAATATTACTTTGCGTAAAACTACTCCTGTTTTAATTTTGTATGGTATCAAGTTGGGAAAACATTGGCCGAAAATTAATTTTCAGAAAATTTTAGGCGGAGGAGGAAGATGCCGAAAACTTCGAAAATTCGCTCTTATAGCCATGCTGCATGACTGTGGTTTTTTCTCTTGCTGTGAAAATCCTTCGATCGAAAAGTTCATCGGGTACGCCATTTTCCTCCCTAAGGGCCAATGCTCTCTTTTTTCCCTCTGCTTCCGTTTTCCCCATTCGACCTAATCTGTGAGTTTTCTTTCCTTTCCGTGGTATTTTGGAGCCCAATCCCGCTGAGAGAACGGCATGTACTTTGATGCGACAGGTTGTACGTCATCACTCTCCTACATCCTTTCGTTAAAAATATACCACGCAGTGAGTAGATAATATGTCGTCCATTATCCTAATTACCTTGTTCGATTCCTAATGCAATCAATCACGGACACCTACGGTTTCCTGCTCTCAGTATAAACGTAGGTGTCAAATGAAAAAGAAAAAAAAAACACTTCGTAAAAGGAGGTGAAAATATTGTAACCAACTTCCAACATCATTCAGGAACTTTTATGAATGTTGACATTACCAAGTTTTTGATAACAATTAGAACCAAAACTGAATTTTGACAAGACATGATCATGGAGAGTTCGAAAATTGCAGCCTTAGTATTGAACGTTGCGTTTTCCACTCCAGCACTCACCAGTGTATCCCATACCTAGATGAGGTAAGGAATACAGAAAAAACGCTGCAAGTCACATGGGTTTATTATTCTACTGGGCATACCTACAGAAATGCTGGCTGTTCATTTATTTTTCTTTCATGTGAAATAATTGAAATAGCTATTTTTTTATGGTTTCCACCAATTTTGGCCCCCAAAACACAAATTAGGTGCGCTCTTTTTTTTCTTTTTCTTTTCACATTAACTTTGATTATTGGTAGTGCCATTTAATTGTCTTGATTCACCTGTTCACACTTTTCTAGTGCTATTATAAAAACTGACGGTGATATCAGACAATTTCCCAGGTTTTTGACTACCTAGATGAGGTAAGGAATACAGAAAAAACGCTGCAAGTCACATGGGTTTATTATTCTACTGGGCATACCTACAGAAATGCTGGCTGTTCATTTATTTTTCTTTCATGTGAAATAATTGAAATAGCTATTTTTTTATGGTTTCCACCAATTTTGGCCCCCAAAACACAAATTAGGTGCGCTCTTTTTTTTCTTTTTCTTTTCACATTAACTTTGATTATTGGTAGTGCCATTTAATTGTCTTGATTCACCTGTTCACACTTTTCTAGTGCTATTATAAAAACTGACGGTGATATCAGACAATTTCCCAGGTTTTTGACTCATAAAAAATCAATTTTGGGAGCTGAACATCTGGTAAAACCTCAATTTTCGCCTCTTAGGTCAAAATTCTTCTCGTCTCAAAAACATGGAAAAGGATACCTACCTCAAAAGCTCATGTTACTAAAACACAAAAAGTACCTATTTTTATACCCATTCTCTCTCATAACACCCCTGGGTATATTCCGATCGGGCTGCAAAGTTTCGGGACAGCTAGGGCCCAAATAGAGCGAGCCTGTGTACGAAAGAACAAATTTTTTAGACCGAAAATAAAGCCGGTATGCGTGATACGGCGGACGGCGTACGGCTGACGGACATTGCATTTTTGGGATCTACCCACCTTGAAACGTAAAAGAAAAAATTTTGAGGGGGTGTTATAAAAATTTTTTGCTGAGCGAATACATAGATGTATTATTCACCGAATGATGAACCAAAATTTTTGAAAGCCCTAATTTATTGGTTAGTAGGTACGGGGAAAACACTGACCTTGCATCAATGAAGTGTCAGACTTCACGTACCTGGAATGACAAGAGACCGTTTATTAACAGGTAAGCTCATGTATTTCGTCAGACTTGAGTCCAAAATTGTAGGTACCTACTAATTATATTACCATTACAAATATAAGCTACCATGGGGGAAGGGATGTTACTGCAACCGCGTTTTCAGGAAGTGAAAAATGAAAAGAAATGCAATTTTAATTTATTTATTCAAAAGTACATGACTTGTTCCATACAATAACATCCTCACGAGCAAAGCCCTGTAGGATTCATGGACTTGAGGTCATGATCAGGCCAGGACCTTCACTTCCGCGATCATCTAGATAAGCTTTAATGTACCTAATGTGTTTAATCACTTATTAATTAATCACTTATTTTGAATGTAGTACAAGTTCGTTAATGAAATTATTTACCTGTTCTTTTTTTATTGATTTGTTTTCAATTTTTTAATGATTTTTTCAAATGTAGGAAATATTTTATTGGTAGGTATCAGTGCATAAATGAACCTGAATGATAGATATCTATAGCGAACTTGCATTTTTTTTCAAGTTTGTATTTACTAGTACCCAATTTGAAACTCTCCGGTAATTTTTTCAATTTACCTGTGGATGAGGGTTGGTTGTAAGGCTGTTCTAATAATGATAAAGGCCATGGGAGTCGCCAAGCGAAAATGTAATTTCTAGATTGTGGATCTAATTTTTACGAACCTGGCGTTGGGATCAACCACAAGTGCTTAAAAACCGCAAGTTTAATCGTTTAGTCGATTTCAATGTTTCATTGAAAATAAAATGAATCAGGCCACAAAATTATACAAGCGATATTTTAACCCCTTTCTCGTAAACATAGCAAAAATTTGTGAAATTCTGTATGGAAGAATCGTATGAAAATACTATAGAACATTTTTCATGTAAGGTTACTCACGTAGGTAGGCAGTTTTACCAATTATTAATTATTTAAACATTATTAATTATTTAAAGAATATACAAATTGTTCATCACTGCTTACAATCCAGTTTTGACCTTATAAATTTCAATGAAGATGAATCGGTTCAGAGTGGATCGATGTAATCCGGAATAAAGAGTGGTCGGCTGAATAAGTTACCAACTTTCAACTTGAACAAGGAAAAGTTGGAGCGAGCAGCGGTATAATCTAACTCGGCTCTGGAAAAGTAAAGTAACCCATTTATATATGGAGTGGGGGGGAGGGGTCATCAAGGATTAATACAAGCGGCCGAGATTCCGGCCTGGAGCAGAGGAATTAGATCCGTGGGCTCATAACGTATTCATCGTCAGTTCCTTGTGGTTTCAAGTGCAAGGGCTGTAGCGGACCCGCGGGATCGCCTCGTTACAAGTGGTTAGCAAGTTGGGTTATCTTTGGGGGGGGGGGGGGGGGGGGATTTCGGATCCAGAGAACACAAGTAAAGGGTGGGAAATAGTTCATGGAAAATAAATCAGCCACTGTCTAGGCGGGCTCACAGTTGTTCAGGAATCCAGATTCCCTGTCAATATTCCAAAAGCCAAAATTACTGAGTAGAATTATTGGAGGTGCTTCCTTTAATTGATTTTTGACCCAATCAATCGATTAATGGTTTCCAATATTATTAGGCATGCTCTGACAGAAGATACAGGATATTCCTGTATCTTCTTCCCACACCACCATACAAAAAAATATACTGACGTTCTTATGCGCCTATAATGAATTGCTTCCTTAAATAATCATTCTTCGCTCCTGCAAAAAAGTACTTAAACAAGAAAGAAACGAAACAAAATAAATATGTAAACCCGTGTTCCTACATGGGTAGAATCTAGGGATTTTAATCGTAAATGATCCACTTCAGTTTTCCACAAAGATCTGTCTCTAATTGTACCATCACCAGCACCTTGTTTTCAATAACGTAAATCCATTTCTTTTGTTATACAAACATTTTAAAGTAAAGGAGAAAAAGTAACAATAAATTATCCACTTGGATTTTATCCTACATACCCTTCAACATTTTCCACTCTGAATAGATTTACGATCTGCAGACAAATTTAGATAATGAATTATTACGATAACGGTTGAATTTTTTTATTTTTTGTGAAAGAACCCTAGTTATTGATAAGTGTTGATAGACACCGATAATTTACAAGTACAAATTTACATCCCTACTATGCTGACATAGAAGGTGATATTGAACCATACTTCTATCGTTAATTTTTTATATCGTAATAAACACGACTGTGAATTACTAGATACGTACAAAAAGCGGTCTATGACGTAAACTCTTCTGCGTTTCACTTTTTTCATCAAAATAAATGTCAAACACACCAGAGTACTGAATGGTCGGGAGAAGGATTCGCACTTGTATAAAGATCAGGACTCGTATAAAATCACACACCTGTATAAAGATAAGGAGTATGACAGAGTGTGAGGAGAGTGATGTGGACCCTCGAGAGTCCCCCCCCCCTCCAGTCCACCGATATTATCAACGGTTAAGAAGAGATATCGATTAGGCTTCCGCTAGACGACCCCATCTTCAACGGAACAACGCACGACTCGAGAATGATTGGAGGTGCTTCCTTTAATTGATTTTTGACCCAATCAATCGATTTAGATTTATGGTCTCCAATATTATTAGGCATGCTCCGACAGAAGATACAGGAAATTCCTGTATCTTCTTCCCGCACCACCATACAAAAAATTAATGTTTACATTAAATTATAATGTTTACATTATTATAATGTAACATCGATGTTAAGTAATCACAATTCAGCAGCCGTTCATATAGTCATCATTGGGAACAACGGCACATGATACCTAAGCCCTGAAGATGATGTACAAATACATCGAAACGTCGGCCTAAAACCATCTGATCTTATTTCTCGACCGAACCTCAAGAGCCCCATCCTTCACCTAGTCTACTTATTTTAATTCAGCTTTGTAACTTGGGCCCGATGCATCAAGAAATAGCCTCAAATTAATATTTGATGATCATTATTACCAATAATTATTACCTTCCTCTTTCTGCGCACATCAAAATATTCGCAAAGGAACAGATAACAAGGTATTTTTATAGAAAGAGTTGGTAAAAAATTTAAAGAATGAACTGCATCAATTCACTGAGTTAACTCTTAATTACACGGAATGATACTGAAACAATAAAATAAGAACGAGTTTTCATGGTAGTGTATGGAATTGGACATGTTGGTAATAACTGCAGATGATGTTGACTTGTTATGGTATAGAAAATAGCAGCTGATTGATATATTGAATGACCATGAATGTATCTCGTTGTTCGTTTACAATGTAGCGGAGAAATTTAGAGGCGTCAGTCATTGGAATTCGATTCGACGGACAAATAATTGTTTGGCGGATGATAGTAGCAGCCGACGCGAGGAATGCAATAATTGTGGTGGTGGTGAGTTTAGGTTTGGAACTGATAATTTAGAGCAGTAGGTGAGATTTCCCAGGGGAAGACACCCGGTAGATGAGTTAGGAACACAATTCCAAACCACGCGTTTTCACCCCCCCAAGAATTTCGGATCAGAACGTATCGTGCCAATAAGGTTGTTGATAAAAGAGTGAAAATTGATTAGAACTGTCGCTAATCAATGATATTGTACGAGTAAGTACTCCAACACAAATATGAAATAATATGCGAATATGCAGTAAAGTAACCATCAGCTCAAAGTTTGTTCTGATTGCTGATAGTGAAAATCGAGTAGTTGGGTTCCTCAAAATTAACAAACCATTTGACTCAAACAACGAGTCTAATGTTATCGTCGCACATTGAGGCTGACTAAGTACTTCTGAGCCTGATGGGCAACGAATCTCTCTATCAGCCCTTTCGGTGTCATTTGTGGTTTATGCGGCTGTAGATTTGCCAAGGCAAAGCTTTTTATATTCCAGGGAGGCTGAGTTACTACCCTATCGATCCCTCAATCTCTGAGGAATATTACTTGCCCTTTCGGAGAGCAGCATAACTTTTCTGGGTGAGTTTCTTCCCATCGGTAACCTTTGACGGGTTGTCACCTGAGTTCAACGGATGTTGGAACAACTGTACCCTACTGATGGGTTAACTGATTGATAAGAGGTGGTTGAAGGAACAGTGGTTTATTTGCCAATGTTTGCTAGTGGAAAGTACCTACTGTAATTTTCACGGGAAACTGAAATTTTGTTGAGGAACGAGTAAATAGGAAACTTCCGAAACATGAATTTAGAAGCCGGAACTTGGATCAGTTGGAACAAATAAATATTGTAGCATCGCTATACTACGTTGTTATAAGAAACCAGTAATTGTTCAATTAAGTGGAATATTTCCTGTATGCCGATCTTCATCCCGGAGGGATGAGATACCATTCGAAATAATAAACGTAGTAGGCATGTATGTACTAAATACCGTAGTATGTAAGTATTAAACCTACATCAAGCAACACTGCGTTTTTGTATTACCTAACTTAAAGGAATAGCTACCTAATTATTATGTAGTTTATGCTTGTTGTGGGTCTGACAGTGAATGTAACCCCACCTGTCAGTACATCTATGTTATGTTGCAGCTGTTATGAGTTCTCCGCTAGAATAAAAAGGTCGTCCGCACACACCAACATTATGATAAAATTACGTCCCCAACTTTGTTCCGAAAGCAAGTTCAAGTAGGCACAGTAGTATAGCACAATATTATTATTTCAACGTAAACTATGGTTAATTCTGACCTAAGAACAATATTAAATACCTAACGCACGTATCGAACAGATGCAGGGTCTCTCGAGCGAGCTCAGCAGGAGGTAACGGCGACGTCGGTAAAGTTGTGACGGATTTTGCTTCTGAGTGGCACCTCAGTCTGATCAAGACAATCTTATCAAGATCTGCCGTTCAACTGACTATCGAGACGCTTCAACGCCACCATGACTTTTCTACTGAGAAATAGAGGAAACTGACTGTTATCAACATCGCGTTATCGACATTCCTATTTTTGTCCGTTTCTTATCAAGTCTGTGGTGTTCTTTTAAAGTAAAGGTTCTTGAAAACTATAGCTCACAAAGAAGAATATTATTTCGCTCAGCGAGCTGAGCTTAAATATACTTGTCGTTGTTTTAGTGATGTCAATAGGTACCTAATAAGGGATGAATTAATGAAACCAAATTAACTGCGCGATGATAAAATATTATAAAAGTGAGGTACTAGGCACGCAATAAGTGATTCATACAGGCTGTTCCAAAAACTCATCAATTCAAACATTTCTGACGTCACAACCACCTTTACACACGTTTTCGGCTCGATCTCAAAGAATTTGGAATTTGGAAGAATTTGGAATTTGGAGTTCATGGGTATCTTGGGTATCTTCTAAACGACTAGTTGATCTAAGGAATGAGAACCATATCAAAGATGAGAAACTACTTTTTACAACCCCACGTTTACTATCCTTTATGAGAGGGTTTGAACAAGCAGATCTGCTATTCATGTACACAATGTTTAAATAGGTCTATTGCCATGTTCCCAAGAATTATTTGGTTTTTAGAGGCATGCATGAAACTATGAAACATGTTTTTATTATGAAATATCATACGTACTCCAATACATCCTACTAATACAGTACCATTAATTTCTCCTGTTATTTATTTTGATTCATGGCCATGAGGTCCTTTAAACTTGGAGTCCTCGATCCTTAATAGATCAAAGCTGATGAGATAGTCAAATTCACAGCACTGCAGTGGTTAGAAGAAATAATAAAACTGAACGACTTTGATCAGTACAAAGACCTAATTTTGCAGATGGTTCATTTTGGTTTATTATTTTTAATAGTGAGCCTTTTCTTGAACTTATTCTTTTTCAATAATGAACCTTTGGAATCGAGCGTGAAAAAAGTTAACCCTATTAAAAGTTGATGGTTTGCGTTTGAAGTTACGTAGAATCCGAAAATTGATTTAAAAAATTGACTTTTCCATGGGATTTCATGGAATAGGCAGATATTGCCTTTAGAGCTGTCTGACGGTCTAAGATGTAGATTCTGGCACCTTCGAGTCGTTTCCAGGCGATCTCCGGAGCATATATTTCTATTGCATGGGTTCTATGGCCTGGTAAATAGTGGCTGACGGACCCAGGGGTTATGCCTAACTGCAGTTTGGCCCTTCCCTTGAGCCCAGCCATTCCATACATAACGGACCCATCTTTGAATCACAGAAGTGAACCTGGCTCAAGTTGAAGCATGCCTCCCTTCCAAAACACGCCCTTGGATAATATACCTTAAGTGGAAGATCGAAATGTATCATTCATGGCATTGCGTCAGAGGTCACTGTGTCTACTTTGATTACATTCAACATGTCCAGGTGAGTACTCACTCGAACATGCACCCTGAAGCCCCCGCCTGCAGTATCCTTATCGCCAAAGTAGACAGTCATAAAATCAAGTGATCGATGTTCCTATAGGTACAGGGAAATAATAAACCGTTGCGTAATAATTTGCAGCGGTTTTTATACGAATTTCGTATTCTAAGTACCTTGAAACGCAAACAATCAAAATGGAAGGGGGATTTGTTTTTCATGCTCGATTCCAAAGGTCCATTACTTATTCAAAATAATAAACCAAAAAAAAATATATATTTATATTCGTTCCATTATAGGTCAGGTCCTATAATGATATTCCAACTCATTCCTCTTAGATTACACATACCCATTTTACCGGACATACTTAATGTGGACACATAGAAGGTCCGCTGTGTCCTATAAAATCTAATAAAGGAACTCCGCGATCCCACGAGACAGCCGAAAAGCGAAACAAGTCTGCAAAGATAAAGCCTCCCTTGATAATATAATCCTTTCACTTTGCAAGTTAGGGCCTGAGGGATCTCACTGTAAAGCGAAACCCTTCACCCCCTTGTTTGCGCTTTGTATTCTAACGTGCATCATAACCAAACTTTCAACGTGCCGCAAGTTGTAACCTTTACAGTTAACGAGATCGTTGTACCACAATGTTTATTTTACAGGTTTCCCGACATTTTAACATGCTGCATCAATTCATAAAGGGAATGAATTTGAAATCATTGATGCGCCGATAAGCCTGATATCGACAAGAATCATCCTCCAAATTTTCAGTACCTACATAACCATCGCTATACCTAGCCGGATAATCTGTGCATTTCACAGGATACTTCGGTGAACATTATGCATACCGATACCATCCAAAACCCTCCTAATGGGGGTGAATTTACACTCACCGTTTTGGAATGAAAATCAATCATACATTGTAAAACGCTGCAAAGTCCTTGTCACATGGGTTTATTATTCTACTGGACATACCTACAGAAATGTTGGCTGTTCATTTATTGTTTCATTCATGCCTAATAATCGAAATAGCTATTTCTGATGGTTTCCATTAATTTAATTAATTTTGGCCCCTAAAACACAAATTAGGTACGCTCCTTTTTTTTAAATTTATTTTTTTAACTATCTTTGATCATTGGTAGTGCCATTTAATCGTCTTGATCCACGTGTTGACACTTTTTCCAGTGTTATTATACAAACTGATGGTGATTTCAGACGATTTCCCAGGTTTTTCATTCATAAAAAATCAATTTTGGGAGCTGAACATTTGGTAGAACTCAATTTTCCACTCTTTGGTCAAAATCGACTTCATATTCGGTCTTCTCGTCCCCAAAAACATGGAAAACGATATCTCAGAAGCTCATGTTACCAACATGTTGCTAAAACGCAAAAAGTACCTATTTTTACACACATTTTCACTCATAACACCTCTGGGTATATTCCGATCGGGCTGAAAAAAAGTTTCGGGACACAACTAGGGCCCAAGTGGAGCATGTGTGCGGAAGAACGAATTTTTTAGACCGAAAATGAAGCCGGTACACGTGATACGGCGGACGGCGTACGGCGGACGGCGGACGGACATTGCATTTTTGGAATCTACGCACCTTGAAAGGGAAAAGAAAAAAGTTTGAGGGGGTGTTATAAAAATTTTTTACTGAGCGAATACATAGGTAGGTGTATTATTCACAGAATAATAAACCAAAAGTTTTAGTAAACGGGTTTTGATTCATCAACGCCTCACACTGACTTGCACCTTTATATCAACCATAATAATGTGGTAAAGTTGCAACCATAAATCAAACTGGTTCTATAATCGAAATGCCAATGGTCCGAAATTTAATGTTATCACAGATTTCAATTGGCTTGCCCAAAACATTTGCAATTCTGATTATCCCAGATTTCTACCTGAACTTCCCTAGTCAACTTCTTCAAATCAATTAAAATCAGAAGATATCTCAGTAGGTTTTTACTACAACTGATCAGTTTTTCCCACACCTGCACCCTCCCTCTCTCTCGGTTCACTAGTTACCTATGGTTCTGATGATCTCAAGGATTCACGAGGTTTCATTCAAATCAGGACATCCTTACTACAATTATTAGGATTTGACCTCCTCCCACCCATAATAATAATATTATGATTCTGATAATCTCAGATCTTATGATGACCTTAGACACATTAATTTCTCAATTGCCATACAAATCGAATCATTTCATAAACCCAGATTTACTGAATGTACGATGATCTCCAGTGGTACGATTTTATCAATTATGATACTCTCTTCAGCTGCACTCCGACTTAGGTGAATTTTTTGGACGAGTGTTGTGCAGAAAGACCTTCTTGTTAAAAGTGGAAAGTTGAGATGTTTGCTATGGGTAGAGGTCTTCTCGTCACGTTTACCTGGGGCAAATAAAAATAGGCGGAGAAAGCAGGCGGGAGGCTATTGGCGGAAGGAAGGTATAATGTATATACACATGAACTCACGGAAGAAGGGTCGGATATCAAGATTAAGTTGTCAACTGTCAACTACGCCTGTACCAAAAGGGATTACAGGTTGGGCTTACTGCGTCGGATGGGAAATTCAGAAGGATGGCAATGGGTGATATGTAGGCTAGCGGCCGTGAAGAATATTGGGTGATGATACCTATGTGGTAAAAAGCATCGATGGAGAGAGGAGAACCTACTACGCCACCACTCACGAGAGTTGACAGCCACATCCAAGGCCTCGTTGCAAATTTTACTTTTGCCTCGTTCGCCTCATATTCTTCATTTTGGTTTATTATTTTCAATAATGAACCATTGGAATCGAGCAAGAAAAAAAAAATTCTTACCCCCCCTCAAAATTTGATGGTTTAGGTACGTTTCAAGGTATGCAGAATCCGAAACTGCAATAAAAATATTTCTGTCTGTCCGCCGTACGCCGTACGCCGTACGGGCCACTTTTCCTAGTTACCATGAAAGAAAATTGATGAAATTCGGGTTATAGGTTACGTTCGGGGTCTAGTTGGTCCTCGAAGCTCGACGTTACTGTCAGTCATCTCTAAGGGGTTCAAAATAGGGGCTGAAATTTTCAGAAAGCCGTATCTCAAAAACTTTAGATTGAAGGGTATGGTTTTTTTTTACGATATTAAATTTGTCTTGAGCTAAACAATTTTTTAAGACCACCCGGAGCACTGTACGTCCAGCCGTTCGTGTGCACCAAAAAGCTTCGTCAACACGATCGTGAATCAAACGGTATAAATCCGGCCGGGATTTCATCACTAAGGAGCACCTGATTGTAATCAAGGATGGCTGTATGAAGTCGAGTTGTTTGTTCTACGATAATTATTTCATTTGGCAAGTGATGGACTATTGGATTTTGTTGGTAGGTACTTCTGAAACTTAAACAAACGTTGAAGTATTATTGATGGGTAAATTATTAAACAATGGCAAATTATTACACACCGGCGAATTATTACACAACGGTGAATTATTACACAACGGTAAATTATGACACCACGGCAAATTATTACACAACGGTAAATAATTACACAACGGCTCAACTACCCAGAAGGGGCTGGATTTTGTTGATAGGTACTTTTGCAACTTGAACAACCGTTGAAGTATTATTGATGGGTAAATTATTACACAATGACAAATTATTACACAACGACAAATTATTACACAACGGTAAATTATTACACAACGGTAAATTATTACACCACGGTAAATTATTACACAACGTTAAATTATTACACAACGGCTCATCTACCAAGAAGGGGCTGAATTTTGTTGATAGGTACTTTTGCAACTTGAACAACCGTTGAAGTATTATTGATGGGCAAACTATTACACAACGGTTCATTATTCTATCTCCGTAGAAGGGGAACCTATACAGGTAAATTATTACACAACGGTTTAGGTAGGTACCTAGTAACGAGTACGGGGTTAGGTACAATCCTACGGAGAGTCCGCGATCTAAATAATATGTGTAGAATATTACATATTATATTATATAGACGGATTATCTATACAGAGAGCTGTGATCTGTAACAGAAGGGTATTCTGTACAAAATAATAAACCGTTGTGCAGGGATTTGCAGCGTTTTTCCGAATGGGATTCATTTGAAGACAGCAACAACTGAACAACAAAGGTACCTGAAAACCTACATGCATTACATTATTATACCGCCAATCAAACCACTCCACTCCTTGCACATTCACATTATATTATTTCTGAGGGTCTCCCTTTTGCTTGAATATGTCGTTTTCATGCTCGCTTGCGCTCGTATCTGCTGCTGCGCTCAATTCACTAAAATATAGAGTAGATGGAAAAAAATGCTGCAAAGTCCTTCTCACATGGGTTTATTATTCTACTGGATATACCTACAGAAATGCTGGCTGTTCATTTATTGTTGCATTCATATAAAATAATTGAAATAGCTATTTCTGGTGGTTTCCACCAATTTTGGCCCCCAAAACTTGAATTAGGTACCTACGCTCTTTTTTTTCTTTTTTTTTCAAATTATCTTTGATCATTGGTAGTGCCATTTAATCGTCTTGATCCACGTGTTGACACTTTTTCCAGTGTTATTATACAAACTGATGGTGATTTCAGACGATTTCCCAGGTTTTTCATTCATAAAAAATCAATTTTGGGAGCTGAACATCTGGTACAACCTCAATTTTCCACTCCTTGGTCAAAATCGACTTCATATTCGGCCTTCTCGTCCCCAAAAACATGGAAAACGATACCTCAAAAGCTCATTTTACTAACATGTTACTAGAACACAAAAAGTACCTATTTTTATACACATTTTACTCATAACACCCCTGGGTATATTCCGATCGGGCTGAAAAGTTTCGGGACACAACTAGGGCCCAAATGGAGCATGTGTGCGAAAGAACGACTTTTTTAGACCGAAAATGAGGCCGGTACATGTGATACGGCGGACGGCGGACGGACATTGCATGTTTGGAATCTACGCACCTTGAAACGGAAAAGGAAAAATTTTGAGGGTCGAATATTTTTGCTGAGCGAATACATAGGTGTATTATTCACAGAATAATAAACCAACACATTAGAGTTTAGACAATTCAAGGAAAATGCCGGGCAAAAGTTGGTATCGAATCAAGCTCCTATAGATAATCGAAGCCAGACACCAACGTGCTAACACAACAATTACTGTAGCGTAGGTATAGGTGTTGTACTAAGTCCACTGAATGTCTATGGACGAGATTTTGTGTTGCGTCGGAGAAGAGATTTACTGCATAAGTACAATTGCTCACTTCTCGAACCATGCAAAATCAACATTACGTTGAAGTAAATTATGCGAATCAAGGAGAAATGGGATAGTTTGCACAGTGAAGAGGGGGGGGGGGGTTATAATGAACAAGTACCGATACTTAATAGTACATTACTCGTAACCCCTATCCCGGCAGTCCTGCTCGTTCAGATGATAATCTTCGATTACATGAAATATTTTCCTGGCGGTATGATAAAGTACGAGGAAAAATTAAGAATTTAATCCAACGCAC